>CAWUFW010010897.1:0-658191 GCA_963921515.1 Calotriton arnoldi | reverse complement strand
TGATGATAATGGGATTAGTGCCGATGCAAACAATGACAATAGCACTGATGATAACAATGGACCTAGTGCCGATGCCAACAATGAGAATATCACTGATGATAACAATGGGACTAGTGCCGATGCCAACAATGAGAATAGCACTGATGATAACAATGGGACTAGTGCCCATAACAACAATGAGAATAGCACTGATGATAACAATGGGACTAGTGCCCATAAAAACAATGAGAATAGCACTGATAACCATGGGACTAGTGCCCATGACAACAATGAGAATAGCGCTGATGATACCAATGGGACTAGTGCTCCTGACAACAATGAGGATAGCACTGATGATAACAATAGGACTAGTGCTGATGCCAACAATGAGAATAGCACTGATGATAACAATGGGACTAGTGCTGATGCCAACAATGAGAATAGCACTGGTGATAACAATGGGACTAGAGCCGATGCCAACAATGAGAATAGCACTGATGATACCAATGGGACTAGTGCTCCTGACAACAATGAAAATAGCACTGATGATAACAATGGGACTAGTGCCGATGCCAACAATGAGAATAGCACTGATGATAACAATGGGACTAGTGCCGATGCCAACAATGAGAATAGCACTGATGATAATAATGGGACTAGTGCCGATGCCAACAATGAGAATAGCACTGATGATAACAATGGGACTAGTGCCCATGACAACAATGAGAATAGCGCTGATGATACTAATGGGACTAGTGCTCCTGACAACAATGAGAATAGCACTGATGATAACAATGGAACTAGTGCCGATGCCAACAATGAGAATAGCACTGATGATAACAATGGGACTAGTGCCGATGCCAACAATGAGAATAGCACTGATGATAACAATGGGACTAGTGCCGATGCCAACAATGAGAATAGCACTGATGATAACAATGGGACTAGTGCCGATGCCAACAATGAGAATAGCACTGATAACCATGAGACTAGTGCCCATGACAACAAAGAGAATAGCACTGATGATAACAATGGGACTAGTGCCCATGACAACAATGAGAATAGCACTGATAACCATGGGACTAGTGCCCATGACAACAATGAGAATACCACTGATATTAACAATGGGACTAGTGCCGATGGCAAAAATGAGAATAGCACTGATGATAACAATGGGAATAGTGCCGATGCCAACAATGAGAATAGCACTGATGATAACAATGGAACTAGTGCCGATGCCAACAATGAGAATAGCACTGATGATAACAATGGGACTAGTGCCGATGTCAGCAATGAGAATAGCACTGATGATAACAATGGGACTAGTGCCGATGCCAACAATGAGAATAGCACTGATAACAATGGGACTATTGCTCATGACAACAATGAGAATAGCACTGATAACCATGGGACTAGTGCCCATGACAACAATGAGAATAGCACTGATGATAACAATGGGACTAGTGCTGATGCCAACAATGAGAATAGCACTGATGATAACAATGGGACTAGTGCCCATGCCAACAATGAGAATAGCACTGATAACCATGGGACTAGTGCCAATGACAACAATGAGAATAGAGCTGATGATACCAATGGGACTAGTGCTGATGCCAACAATGAGAATAGCACTGATGACCATGGGACTAGTGCCCATGACAACAATGAGAATAGCACTGATGATAACAATGGGACTAGTGCCCATGACAACAATGAGAATAGCACTGATAACCATGGGACTAGTGCCCATGACAACAATGAGAATAGCACTGATGATAACAATGGAACTAGTGCCGATGCAAACAATGAGAATAGCACTGATGATAACAATGGAAAATGTGCCGATGCCAGCAATGAGAATAGCACTGATGATAACAATGGGACTAGTGCCGATGCAAACAATGAGAATAGCACTGATGATAACAATGGAAAAAGTGCCCATGCCAACAATGAGATTAGCACTGATGATACCAATGGAACTAGTGCCCATGACAACAATGTGAATAGCGCTGGTGATACCAATGGGACTAGTGCCGATGCCAACAATGAGAATAGCACTGATGATACCAATGGGACTAGTGCCCATGCCAACAATGAGAATAGCACTGATAACCATGGGACTAGTGCACATGACAACAATGAGAATAGAGCTGATGATACCAATGGGACTAGTGCCCATGACAACAATGAGAATAGCACTGATGATACCAATGGGACTAGTGCTCCTGACAACAATGAAAATAGCACTGATGATAACAATGGGACTAGTGCCGATGCCAACAATGAGAATAGCACTGATGATAACAATGGGACTAGTGCCGATGCCAACAATGAGAATAGCACTGATGATAACAATGGGACTAGTGCTGATGCCAATAATGAGAATAGCACTGATAACCATTGGACTTGTGCCCATGACAACAATGAGAATAGCTGATGATACCAATGGGACTAGTTGATGCCAACAATGAGAATAGCATTGATGATAATAATGGGACTAGTGCCGATGCCAACAATGAGAATAGCACTGATGATAACAATGGGACTAGTGCCCATGACACCAATGAGAATAGCACTGATAACCATGGGACTAGTGCCCATGACAACAATGAGAATAGCACTGATGATAACAATGGGACTAGTGCCCATGACAACAATGAGAATTGCACTGATAACCATGGGACTAGTGCCCATGACAACAATGAGAATAGCACTGATGATAACAGTGGGACTAGTGCTGATGCCAACAATGAGAATAGCACTGATGATAACAATGGGAATAGTGCCGATGCCAACAATGAGAATAGCACTGATGATAACAATGGAACTAGTGCCGATGCCAACAATGAGAATAGCACTGATGATAACAATGGGACTAGTGCCGATGCCAACAATGAGAATAACACTGATGATAACAATGGGACTATTGCTCATGACAACAATGAGAATAGCATTGATAACCATGGGACCTAGTGCCCATGACAACAATGAGAATAGCGCTGATGATACCAATGGGACTAGTGCCGATGCCAACAATGAGAATAGCACTGATGATACCAATAGGACTAGTGCCCATGCCAACAATGAGAATAGCACTGATGATACCAATGGAACTAGTGCCCATGACAACAATGAGAATAGAGCTGATGATACCAATGGGACTAGTGCCCATGCCAACAATGAGAATAGCACTGATAACCATGGGACTAGTGCCCAGGACAACAATGAGAATAGAGCTGATGATACCAATGGGACTAGTGCCCATGACAACAATGAGAATAGCACTGATGATACCAATGGGACTAGTGCTCCTGACAACAATGAAAATAGCACTGATGATAACAATGGGACTAGTGCTGATGCCAAGAATGAGAATAGCACTGATGATAACAATGGGACTAGTGCCGATGCCAACAATGAGAATAGCACTGATGATAATGGGATTAGTGCCGATGCAAACAATGACAATAGCACTGATGATAACAATGGACCTAGTGCCGATGCCAACAATGAGAATATCACTGATGATAACAATGGGACTAGTGCTGATGCCAACAATGAGAATAGCACTGATGATAACAATGGGACTAGTGCCCATAACAACAATGAGAATAGCACTGATGATAACAATGGGACTAGTGCCCATGAAAACAATGAGAATAGCACTGATAACCATGGGACTAGTGCCCATGACAACAATGAGAATAGCGCTGATGATACCAATGGGACTAGTGCTCCTGACAACAATGAGGATAGCACTGATGATAACAATAGGACTAGTGCTGATGCCAACAATGAGAATAGCACTGATGATAACAATGGGACTAGTGCTGATGCCAACAATGAGAATAGCACTGATGATAACAATGGGACTAGAGCTGATGCCAACAATGAGAATAGCACTGATGATAACAATGGGAATAGTGCCGATGCCAACAATGAGAATAGCACTGATGATAACAATGGGACTAGTGCCGCATGCCAACAATGAGAATAGCACTGATGATACCAATGGGACTAGTGCCGATGCCAACAATGAGAATAGCACTGATGATACCAATGGGACTAGTGCCCATGACAACAATGAGAATACACTGATGATACCAATGGGACTAGTGCCGATGCCAACAATGAGAATAGCACTGATGATACCAATGGGACTAGTGCCGATGCCAACAATGAGAATAGCACTGATAACCATGGGACTAGTGCCCATGACAACAATGAGAATAGCGCTGATGATACCAATGGGACTAGTGCCCATGACAACAATGAGAATAGCACTGATGATACTAATGGGACTAGTGCCGATGCCAACAATGAGAATAGCACTGATGATAACAATGGGACTAGTGCCGATGCAGACAATGAGAATAGCACTGATGATAATGGAACTAGTGCCGATGCCAACAATGAGAGTAGCACTGATGATAACAATGGGACTAGTGCCGATGCCAACAATGAGAATAGCACTGATGATAACAATGGGACTAGTGCCCATGACAACAATGAGAATAGCGCTGATGATACCAATGGGACTAGTGCTCCTGACAACAATGAGAATAGCACTGATGATAACAATGGAACTAGTGCCGATGCCAACAATGAGAGTAGCACTGATGATAACAATGGGACTAGTGCCGATGCCAACAATGAGAATAGCACTGATGATAACAATGGGACTAGTGACGATGCCAACAATGAGAATAGCACTGTTGATAACAATGGGACTAGTGCCGATGCGAACAATGAGAATAGCACTGATAACCATGGGACTAGTGCCCATGACAACAAAGAGAATAGCACTGATGATAACAATGGGACTAGTGCCCATGACAACAATGAGAATAGCACTGATAACCATGGGACTAGTGCCCATGACAACAATGAGAATAGCACTGATATTAACAATGGGACTAGTGCCGATGGCAAAAATGAGAATAGCACTGATGATAACAATGGGAATAGTGCCGATGCCAACAATGAGAATAGCACTGATGATAACAATGGAACTAGTGCCGATGCCAACAATGAGAATAGCACTGATGATAACAATGGGACTAGTGCCGATGCCAGCAATGAGAATAGCACTGATGATAACAATGGGACTAGTGCCGATGCCAACAATGAGAATAGCACTGATAACAATGGGACTATTGCTCATGACAACAATGAGAATAGCACTGATAACCATGGGACTAGTGCCCATGACAACAATGAGAATAGCACTGATGATAACAATGGGACTAGTGCTGATGCCAACAATGAGAATAGCACTGATGATAACAATGGGACTAGTGCCCATGCCAACAATGAGAATAGCACTGATAACCATGGGACTAGTGCCAATGACAACAATGAGAATAGCGCTGGTGATACCAATGGGACTAGTGCTGATGCCAACAATGAGAATAGCACTGATGATACCAATGGGACTAGTGCCCATGCCAACAATGAGAATAGCGCTGGTGATACCAATGGGACTAGTGCTGATGCCAACAATGAGAATAGCACTGATGATACCAATGGGACTAGTGCTCATGCCAACAATGAGAATAGCACTCATAACCATGGGACTAGTGCCCATGACAACAATGAGAATAGAGCTGATGATAACAATGGGACTAGTGCCCATGATAAAAATGAGAATAGCACTGATAACAATGGGACTATTGCTCATGACCGCAATGATAATAGCACTGAAACCATGGGACTAGTGCCCATGACAACAATGAGAATAGCTGATGATACCAATGGGACTAGTTGATGCCAACAATGAGAATAGCACTGATGATACCAATGGGACTAGTGCCGATGCCAACAATGAGAATAGCACTGATGATACCAATGGGACTAGTGCCCATGACAACAATGAGAATACACTGATGATACCAATGGGACTAGTGCCGATGCCAACAATGAGAATAGCACTGATGATACCAATGGGACTAGTGCCGATGCCAACAATGAGAATAGCACTGATAACCATGGGACTAGTGCCCATGACAACAATGAGAATAGCGCTGATGATACCAATGGGACTAGTGCCCATGACAACAATGAGAATAGCGCTACTGATACCAATGGGACTAGTGCCGATGCCAACAATGAGAATAGCACTGATGATAACAATGGGACTAGTGCCGATGCAGACAATGAGAATAGCACTGATGATAATGGAACTAGTGCCGATGCCAACAATGAGAGTAGCACTGATGATAACAATGGGACTAGTGCCGATGCCAACAATCAGAATAGCACTGATGATAACAATGGGACTAGTGCCGATGCCAACAATGAGAATAGCACTGATGATAACAATGGGACTAGTGCCCATGACAACAATGAGAATAGCGCTGATGATACCAATGGGACTAGTGCTCCTGACAACAATGAGAATAGCACTGATGATAACAATGGAACTAGTGCCGATGCCAACAATGAGAATAGCACTGATGATAACAATGGGACTAGTGCCGATGCCAACAATGAGAATAGCACTGATGATAACAATGAGACTAGTGCCGATGCCAACAATGAGAATAGCACTGATGATAACAATGGGACTAGTGCCGATGCCAACAATGAGAATAGCACTGATAACCATGAGACTAGTGCCCATGACAACAAAGAGAATAGCACTGATGATAACAATGGGACTAGTGCCCATGACAACAATGAGAATAGCACTGATAACCATGGGACTAGTGCCCATGACAACAATGAGAATAGCACTGATATTAACAATGGGACTAGTGCCGATGCCAACAATGAGAATAGCACTGATGATAACAATGGGAATAGTGCCGATGCCAACAATGAGAATAGCACTGATGATAACAATGGAACTAGTGCCGATGCCAACAATGAGAATAGCACTGATGATAACAATGGGACTAGTGCTGATGCCAGCAATGAGAATAGCACTGATGATAACAATGGGACTAGTGCCGATGCCAACAATGAGAATAGCACTGATAACAATGGGACTTTTGCTCATGACAAGAATGAGAATAGCACTGATAACCATGGGACTAGTGCCCATGACAACAATGAGAATAGCACTGATGATAACAATGGGACTAGTGCTGATGCCAACAATGAGAATAGCACTGATGATAACAATGGGACTAGTGCCCATGCCAACAATGAGAATAGCACTGATAACCATGGGACTAGTGCCAATGACAACAATGAGAATAGCGCTGATGATACCAATGGGACTAGTGCCGATGCCAACAATGAGAATAGCACTGATGATACCAATGGGACTAGTGCCCATGCCAACAATGAGAATAGCACTGATGATACCAATGGGACTAGTGCCCATGACAACAATGAGAATAGCGCTGGTGATACCAATGGGACTAGTGCTGATGGCAATAATGAGAATAGCACTGATGATACCAATGGGACTAGTGCCCATGCCAACAATGAGAATAGCACTCATAACCATGGGACTAGTGCCCATGACAACAATGAAAATAGCACTGATGATACCAATGGGACTAGTGCCCATGACAACAATGAGAATAGCACTGATGATAACAATGGGACTAGTGCCGATGCGAACAATGAGAATAGCACTGATGATAACAATGGAACTAGTGCCGATGCCAACAATGAGAATAGCACTGATGATAACAATGAGACTAGTGCCGATGCCAACAATGAGAATAGCACTGATGATAACAATGGGACTAGTGCCGATGCCAACAATGAGAATAGCACTGATGATAACAATGGGACTAGTGCCAATGCCAACAATGAGAATAGCACTGATGATAACAATGGGACTAGTGCCGATGCCAACAATGAGAATAGCACTGATGATAACAATGGGACTATTGCTCATGACAGCAATGAGAATAGCACTGATAACCATGGGACTAGTGCCCATGACAACAATGAGAATAGCCCTGATGATGACAACGGGACTAGTGGTGGTGATAACAATGAAAATAGCTCTGATGATAACAATGGGACTAGTGCTCATGACAACAATGAGAATAGCACTGATGAGAACAATGACTATAGCTCTGATGATAACAGTGGGACTAGTGCTAACGAGAACAGTGAGGATAGCGCTGATGACAACAATGAGGCTAGTGCTGATGACAACATTAATGACAACAACGAAAATAGCGCTGATGATAACAATGAGACTAGTGCCGATGAAAACAAGACTAGTGCCGATGACAACGAGACTAGTGCCGATGACAACAATAAGAATAGCGCTGATGATAACAGGACTAGTGCAGATGGCAAAACTGCATGATTAAGAGACTGCTACTCAGGGTCCGCACTGCTCATTCATAGGAGACACTGTCCTGGACTCACATGCCTCTCATCAGTGTGCACACTGGTCTTTAACCATATTCCTCCAACAGATTCTAGCACATTATTACAGGTTAATATGTTCCTTGTGAGGCCTCCTGACTCCTGCCATTGGGATTTAAGTTCTGCCACTATGTTGATTAAAATTCCAGTGCTGGAGCATTGTGCTTTTGGTAACACGAAGCCATCTCGTGCTTTACCTGTACTTGTTTGCTTTTGTGAGTAACGTTAAAGGAGCCAGTATGCGCTGTGGAAAGGGCTTTTCGGTAACAACAAGCATTTGCAATGCAATAGGTCTCGCATTTACGCGAGTTTGACCTATTGGCATTGTAAATGACAATGGCTTTTATTTATGTTTCAAAAACCAAAACATAAATAAAAGGCAATGTCATTTACAATAAAAATAGCTCAAACTTTCGCAAATGCGAGACCTATTGCATTGCAAATGCTTGTTTATCCTTGCTTTCTCCCTTTGTCACTGGTTTCCTGTCGTTCTCTTCCCATTTTCTGTCTTTCTCTCTCTTGTTCGGGATCAATGTCTGATGATGAAAAATAAGTTCTGGTGCCCACAAATGAGGGCTGGTTGGCTCCACCTTCATCCACCGGCTCAAATTAAGCACTGCTCAGAATGCTGCCACTGGACACTGGGAGGACATTTGGAATCCCACAAGGTTCCCCAATGGCTCTATAGCTAGAGAATGTGCAACCTTGGCTTCCTTAGATCCTGGGTGTATATGTGATAAAACACGGGGATATTACCAAGGAATTGCAATAATTATCGCAAAGCGCGCTTAGCGCTGTTTTTTTTATCGCCGGCTATCGCTGGATTTCATTGCGGAGATAACGCGTTATTATCAACGCTTATCTCCAAGGCGATAAAAAACTCCAGCTATAGCAGCAAAACCCAGCAATAGCGCGAGAAATCGAGCGATAAATTCAACGTGCTAATGAAAAGCTTGCTAATAGGCAGGTGAGGACTTAACCTTACAATCCACCTCCCATTGACTAGAATGGTTAAGTCAGGTTTTTAGTAGGTGTTAGATTCTAGCGATAATCGCGGTTAGCGCGAGTTTTTTTATCGCTTCGCGGGCATTGCTAATAGGGGGAAGTTGTGTTTGCGACTGTTTTCAGTCGCTTTTAGTTGGGAACGCCTACTTTGCATGTCATTAGCGATATATATCGCTGACATGCAAAGCGGCACCAAAACGCCGCTTTAGCCATGAAGCTGTCGCTAACAGCTGTTAGCGACAGCTTGCTAATAGGGCGATAGAAATATTGCCGCTTTGGCGGCAAAAAGTGCCGCTAAAGCGGCGATAAGGCCCTTGCTAATATGCCCCACAGTCTGTTCCTATGAATCCATTAGCCAAAATAATTTGTGAGTTAAGTGATGATAGAGAAATACAGGTCTGTTTTAGGAGTCCTTCGGGAATCACTCAGTTATGTTACTTGGTATTATTTCAAACAGTAAAATTAAAATAGACAGGCCATGACAAAAAGGACTTTATTAAAAACATTTTTATTGAACTCAGATGATTACTTCAATTAAATGCATTTCTGTATAAAGGTAAGTGCTGCAATAGTTGGATAACGCAGTGCTCTAGTGGGAAAAATGTGGATGCAATCATAGGCAGCTGAATGATTTCTTGTATATATAGTCGAAGAAAATGAGAAACTGGCCAAGACAAAGTAACATCAGTGATCTTAGCAGTCCAAACTCTAAGACTAGTCAACATTTAGACCCCGCCTACCCCAAACATAAAGAATACTGGTGTCTTTATCAGGACAAAACATTTATAAACTATTAGGTAGTACTCGGTAATGCACTATAGGAAGGTGGCTGAGTCAGGGATCATTAAGTCAGTTACAGGTCGTAGGAGAAATTGTATCAAAAACAAGGGGAGAGCAAGGGAGAAAGAGGGTGCGTCCGTATCCCCTGTATAATAAGTATTAAACAACTATGGACGAACCCTGTCTATGTGAGGCACCATCACTGGAAGGCAGTGTTAGAACCCACTGGGTTTGTAAAAGACCCCTCACACACCAACCTGGTTGGTGTCATGCTTCATCATTGGGGTCCCAACCGGGTGGCCGAATGCCCCCCGGTTGTGCTACGACGCCTGATTACAGCGGAGCTGGTGTAGTGCAAAAGTGTGATGTGAATTAAAAATATCTCTGAGAATCCTTGCCTCGATTATATTTATTACTGGCGGCTCAGGATATCATTAAAAATATAATATATGTGATGCAACTAAAAAAGAATTAATTATCTTATATTTGGCTATGTGGTGGGTCTACATGTTTCAGCCCGCACAGGGAAGTAGGAGGGGCTTTCGTCAGGACCGTGCAAATAACGTGAGTGGCAAAAAAAGTGTGTTGCCACGTGAAAAAGTGCATAATTTTTTTTAAAAATAGTACCTACACACACGCTAAGGTGTGTGGACTGTGTGTCAACGTACTTACGGACACGTATATGGTAGAGAACACTATGGTTGAGAGTGTTTTGCTGATCGGGGCTCGGGAGGAGTTCGCTCCTATCTACGGCTTTGGTATCAGAGCGAACCCGTAAGCAACCTATTGTGGTCTCTCGATGTCCCGGACGTCTGGGCATACCCTGCCAACTTAGGACGAACAAAGCAAACACAAGGAGATGATGGACGGAGCACTGAAACTTTTCAGACACTCACCCTCAGTCACAGATCTGGGTTGAATCCATCATCGTTCTTTAGCTCACTTCGCCACCCCAGTTCAGACACAGCTATATGCAAATCAGTCTTGACCCTGTGCCTCATGGGAACAGTCCAGCCCGAACTGCCAAGCCATTTTGCATATAGCTGGGTCTGAACTGAGGTGTCGAAGTGAGCTAAAGAATGATGATGGATTCAACCCAGATCTGTGACTGGGGTGAGTGTCTGAAAAGTTTCAGCGCTCCGTCCATCATCTCCTTCTGTTTGCTTTGCTCACCCTAAGTTGGCAGGGTATGCCCAGACGTGGGTCCCTTGCTCACTTTGCCACTGGATTCAAGCTAGCCTGGCTGATGAAGGGTATTACCCAGAAACCGGTCCCAGGATGCTTGTTTCCGGTTCAGGGAAGACCTGGCTTGGCAGTTCGGGCTGGACTGTTCCCATGAGGCACAGGGTCAAGACTTATTTGCATATAGCTGGGTCTGAACTGAGGTGGCGAAGTGAGTTAAAGAATGATGATGGATTCAACCCAGATCTGTGACTGGGGGTGAGTGTCTGAAAAGTTTCAGTTCTCCGTCCATCATCTCCTTGTGTTTGCCCTGGTCACAGGATAGCATGCGCTAGGAATGGGCTAAGGAATCTTTGACAAAGTCATCATTTTTTCTCTGTGAGTTTTGTCTTAAATAGTATTGGAATTGATGTGGTTATTTGATACTGTGGTGCTGGTAAATTAATGCAACTGTGTTTTGTCTTGAGTATTGTGTTTTCGTTGATGACTCATTGTGCTATATGAAGGCGTTTCATGAAGTTTTAACAATTGCACTTTTTTCATCTCGGTTGTGACCCTTCACATGCATTGCTATTTGTGTTTGTGAAACGTTTGTGTTGATGCATCTGTTAATAGCATTGAGCTCATCGTAAGTAGTTAGACCCAGCAATCCCTGTGTATAATATTTTCCCACAACCAGAGCATAATTTCAGAATTAATTTAAGTTTACCTAAAACCAGAAAAAGTAGGGCACATCTGTCCCTTAAAAAGTACTGAGATTATCATGGAGTCGCCACTAAAACACATGCAAACCAGGTTCTCCACACAGGGTAAAACACTTGACAAGTATTGCCATGAATGGCACACAAACACTAAGGCACACACGTTTCTCTTGCCAAAGGAGGGAACCTTTGACACCAACATAATCGAACACATGAGGACATGCATATGGACCAAATCTGCAGGACAGAAGAAGGACAGGAAAGAGGCACTGTTAGTGCTGTGGGCCATCTTCGAGGAGGCTCAGACCGACAATCCTATCCCACAGGCTATAAGCAAAGAGTCTGCACCTCCCCGCTATATGCAGGTATGGAAGTGCTCGCCCCGATGCCTGCTATCCCCGCATTAGGAGACACCAACCCACCAGTTGAGGGCGCCGAAGGGTCCCTTACCGAACAATGAACTTGAAACTAGGGGCCACCACACCTCGCCAAGCTAGAGGCGCAACAACACGGAATCGGACACTGGAGCCCGCAGGAGCTGTCACAGGAGAAACAGACTACGAGCTGCGGAGACACCGAGACAACTAAAGACTGTCCCCAACCTAGAGCAAGTGCTACAGGAAAGGCAGGGTGCCCTGCAAGCGGTGGCAGACATGAGGAGGCGGCAGCCCAGCAGAGACACTGATGCCTCCTCGGAACGATCGTTGAGCGAGGACAGTTCGCTGGCTGTGTGGCCTGTCAGCGAGGAGTCGCAAACGCTCCCAATCGTAACACCCCAGTCTGCAGATGACTTAATGTAGCAGCTCGCTGCAATCGGTAGACACGCATGTATACACTCACTCCTATGCCCCGAGCCCTCACACAATTGCACACATGGGGCTCCACATGATATGTGTGCACTCCACATGGGACCCCGCAAGCCAATAGGCGAGGTGCGCCAGACAGGGCCAGCTCCATCTCTCTCACTCCAGATGTCAGGCGACTGGCACACCGTACAGGTTATGGCACAGCGCGCACGCATGTATGCACAATACGGGCCCAAAAAGCCAACCCACCTATTGCAAACTTTACCCCACCATGACCAACGCGGCGCACGTAGCCGTAAGTTGCCGCAGGGCATTGTTCTTTGTTTGGGCAGATACATGTTGTTCCTCTGCTCTACCCCAGTTAAACCCCACATGGTTCCCTTCCTCAGCGACTATCCGCGGCGACATGTTCACGAGCCTACAAGAACCACAGATGCAACTCACACCAACTGGGCGCTCACCACATCGTCGCCCAACCCTCAGCACGCCGAGCCGCTTGCGCACAACACTAGCCTATGACCCTGCCACATGCCGCCCACAAACATAGTCACCTGGAATGTTAGGGGGCTACACATGCCAGCCGTAGATATGAAATCTATGCTTACCTCAAGTGACATGTAGCTCATGTGGCGCTCCTGCAAGAGACGCACATAAGCCAACCAGAGATTCACAAATTGCAGCAAAGATGGAAAGGTCAAATACTTTCCACGGGCTACTCGTCTTACTCCAGGGGGACCTTAATTTGGATTAGGCCAGGGACCCTGTTCACACCAGAGGAGACTGAAGTAGATACATATGGTAGATACGTACTGTCAAAAGGGCGCCTCAATGGAAAACTAATAGTGTTGGGTTCCATATAAGCACCAAACACAGATCAGAATACATTCTGGCATACACTGACAGGCCTGCTCTCATGCTGGTGCGACATTCCCTGGTTGTTGGGGGGAGACTTTAATTCGGTCCTCGAAACCACTCTCGATGGATCTTTCCCTCTGCTGCCACAAATGGTCGCACCGTCTAATGCCCGGGGTTTGGCAGAGTGGCAGCATCGCTGGGACCTAACAGATGTATAGAGAGCCCTCGATCCGCATGCACGCTTGTTTTCCCATTACTCACACCCACATAGTTTGCATGTTCGCATCGACCGCTTTGTCGCAAGCCCACTAATACTAACACAATGCTCCAGTGCGGACTACCTCAGCGGCAAAACGCACTCAGACCACAACCCCCATATACTGCAAATGCAGGGGGATGATGGACACACCACCCACCTATGGAGGCTGCAGCCCCTGGCATTAGAAAATCCCCCATTCAGAGAGGCAGTAGGCACAGCAATAGATGCGTACTTTGAAAAGAACACAGGCTCAGTCACTGATGCAGGTGTGTTGTGGGATGCAGGCAAAGCAGTGGTCAGAGGGCAATGCTTGGGACTGAGCTGGTGTATCAGAATGCAGCTTGACTGTGAAGTAAAGCATATCGAAGACACCCTGACCAAGTTAGAAACCGATCTAGTGCACGGCAGTGCCACGCAGCAAGCCCTAGACACACAAAGGAAAAAGCATGCGGAGGTGCTGGAGAGGCTATGCTGCTTGAATTACGCGTAAGATGCTGCGCGCACACATGCAGTGGCAGACAAGGCGGGCAGACTACTTGCGAGAATGATTAGGCAAGAGCACACGCAACTACCTGTACTGCGGCTGCAATCACCTACGGGGCGGGTGCTCACCAAACAACACAATATTCACTGCGAATTCGCTGCGCACTACACCAAAGTATATAAGTCATTGATCCATGCTGATTCGGCAGAGCTGGAATCCTTTCTTTCCCCCCTAGCCTTGCAGCAAGTCACAACAGAACAGAGGGATGAATTAGGCGAACCAATTACGCTACTGGAAATAAAAGACGCAATAAGATCACTAGCCACAGGTAAAGCACCAGGGCCCGATGGGTTACTGGCTGAATATTACAAAGCCTATCAACAGGCCCTAGCGTCGCAGCTCCTTTCAATGTACCAGAGCGAGCAGGAGTCAGGGATACTGCCAGGCACACTTCGCGAGTCCTTATTGGTGTTGTTGCCTAAGCCAAACAGGAATGCAGAACTGATAGGCTCGTATCGCCCGTTAGCACTCCTAAACACGGACTATAAAGTGCTAGCCAAGATACTGGCTAGCCCCACTGGTACCGCAACTAATACACACAGACCAAAACGGGTTTGTACCTGCTCGCAGCACGTCATTAAACTTATGACGTTTTTTCAGGGTGGCGCACTACTCCAGGGACAACTGGGCGCCTTCAGGGTGCTTGGTATTGGATTTAGAAAAAGCGTTTGACAGCCTGGAATGGGGATTCTTATTTGCCACGCTGCGTAAGTATGACCTGGGAGACGAATTTCTAGGGCTCGTTAAACTGCTCTACACGCGACCAATGGCTAAGATCAAGACAGGCCCGTACATATCAAAGCAGATCCCAATCGAACGAGGCATGCGGCAGGGCTGCCCGCTCTCCCCATTATTGTTTGCGCTGGCAATCGAGCCACAAGCCGAGTCACTGCGCAGAACACAGGATGAATGGGGAATTCCCTTAGGTGAGGGTATTCATGCGGTCTCATTATATGCAAATGACCTGCTAATATATCTCAGGGACATCAGGTTACCCTGCGCGACAATAGAAAGAATAGTGTTTGAATTTGCATGCGTGTCGGCTCCGTGTGAATTGGGAGAAATCGTGCCTGTACCCCTTTTTGGAGTCCACTCCAGACTCACAATTGGTCATTTATGGCAAGCCAGTGCACTGGCAACGAACAGCGTTCCGTTACCTTGGGATACTTATATACAGGGACCCAACAGATCTACTTGAGGGCAATCTGGTGCAAGCTATCACAGCAGTAAGAGCGCAGATGACTTTCTGCTGCACTCTGCCCCTAACAGTTATGGGATGGATTGCACTACTGAAGATAGTGGTACTCCCGCGCCTCCTATATCACTTCACAAACTTGCCATTACACCTCAAGCCAACACCGGTTAAAGGCCTCGAACTAGATATGCGGCATTTCATCTGGCATGGGTCGCACAGCAAAGTAGCTCTAACCAAAATGTATCCCTCGACCGATCGTGGGGGCCTCTCGCTACCCAATATGGAGCAATATTATTTAGCAGCACAGCTCCAATGGGTGGCATGATGGCTAAGCGCACGCCACCCTGCAACACAAGTGCCAGGGCTCACCCACCCCCAGAGAATGGCGCTATTCCATCCCGGCAGAAAGGGCAAAGCACCAACCCAGTTATTGGTAAGGGTGGCCTACAACTGCTTCCGCCGCAGCCTGCGCATCACACAGCGAGTAACCCCATACGCACCGTCTCTCCCCATACTTGGCACACCCAGGTGACACCAGGCAATCACTAGTGCAGAACTTTCCCAGTGGGAGGAAGTGGTCATACAAACACTACGGGACTTATACAATGATGGGCACCTCATGCCATTTGAAGCGCTCACCGAAGACTTGGGCTTACCACGGGCCAGTTCTTGCTTCATGCTGCAATGACACACGCGTTACACATGGTATGGGGAAATATGACGCAGGAACCTGCCACTCACTTAACTATTCAATATCTGCAAGAATAAAGCCCGGGCCGCCATCTCACCAGATGGTTCGCGGACTCCCTGAGAATTCAGACGGCACCACAACTACCCTCCCTTCGTGCCCACTGGGACGCAGACCTGCAGTGGTCCAGCACGGAACGGGAGTGGCAGGACATTCTCGGAAGCCCTACACGTATCCCCCGCAATGCCAGTTTCCGACTCATTCAAAATTATATAGCACATAGAGCCTATCTGACACCAGCCAAAATAAACCAGTATTTCAGCCGCAACTATGCCAAATGAACAAGATGCGATGTGATAGGCGGAGACCTACTGCACATGCTATTGTCCTGCACAGCTATCCAGTCATACTGGGAAACGGTCACCAGATGCCTAACCCAATGCACAGAACGCACACTAGATTGGTCATGGGAGATATGCATATTAGGGCTATACCAGAGGCCCAAAAAATACAAAGTGACCTCCCGCTACATAGACTTGGGACTCATAGGGGCCAAGCGGCTGCTCACACGATGCTGGAAATCCTCTGAACCCCCAGCAGCGAAGGCCTGGTTTCAATCACTTCTATGTTGGGCACAGGTGGAAAGTATAGCGCTCGGTCGCGAAGACGCGGTGGGGATGCGGAAGCAACCACTGGCGGCAAAGTGGGATGCGATCTTGTCAGACTTTTGCACATCCTGGAAGAGATACTCTAAAGCGTGGGAAGGCGCGTATGAGCGAGATGAGGGGTAGAGTCTACTAAAATAGGCAAAACGCAAGACACATGGAAACATAAATGATAACCAATCGGTTACACACACAGAGCTGTAGACATGGTACACCCCTGACAATCAAACAGGTTAAAAATGTACTGATTAAGTAACATGGGTATCGACAGGAACATATATTTAGGATAAATCACAATAAAGTGTTGTGTGTAAGGGGACTGAACGGCGATACGTAATAGTGATGCATTATGGCTTATATGATGCACTAGTTTAATAACTCAAGCCTGAGAGGAAGGGTAAATGTACTGTTTTCCTTGTTACATCAATGTTATGTTGAAAAGTGTTTTAAGTTTAAACGACCAAGACATTGCAACTACTGTTAACACACTGGATACGACTCTGGTATTAACCGTTGAGGTAAATTATGCTGTAAATTTGCCTAGAACAGTTTCAATGTATAAATTGTAACGTGTTGTAGATGTGCGAATTGATATACGAAAAAACCTAAAATTCAATTAAACAAAAAAAAAGTGATGTAAGTATATCCTAATAAACCCGGGACGACCAGGATCACCAAGTTAGTGGTATTTACACGTGTGCAAATGTTTAGATGCTATCATGTCAGCCTAAATCGAACGGAGAGTATCTGTGTGTTGCTGTGTCCACTGATGTGATGTGAAATCAGGACTGATTAAGGTGTAGAAAGGTTTTACTCTTTCTGCATAATCGAGAATGTATGTTCTGCCAAAATTTAGGAATCCTAAAATGGATTGCAAGCCTTTGAGAGTCTTAGGAGGTTGGAGCAGCGCACACTTTCCTAAAAGGTTGGCTGGCAGGCTCTTGCCTCCACTTGACAGCTCGTATCCCATAAATAGGACATTGAGGTGGGCAATTTTAGATTTTTTTAAATCAAATTTGTAGCCCAAATTGGCGAATCCCGCAATTATGTTATTCACCCTGCACAAGTGTTCAAGTAATTCATCGTCTGTCAGATAGATGTCATCTACATAGGACACTGCCTCCTCATCACATGTTTGTAATATTTCTGACACTCTTGCCGAGAATAGCCCTGGGCTGTTTTTATACCCTTGAGGCAAATGACGAAAATGTAGCTGAGTGCCCAGCACAGAAAATGCTGTCAAATATCTGCTTTCTGGGGCTATATTCTGGCAGAAGAATCCATTCGAGATATCTAATGTCGTTTGGTATTTTTTCCGCACAATGTTATTCATTAATGCGGCACTATGTGCATTCTGAACTGCAAATGTTCGTGTGCATGTGTTTAAATGTCGGTAATCTAAAACTAGACGATATCTGTTGTCAGGTTTCATAACTGGAAACAAAGGATTATTCATCGGGGAGGTGCAAGTCTCAATTACACTTTGGTATTCGAGTTGGTCTAAGATTTCTTTGACCTGCCTTTTTTCAAAGTTTTTTTTATAGGGTACTGTCTCTGTGGATTTGGAGTAGAATTTAATGGGATTTCATGGTGAGTAGACCCCACGTCCCACCCTACATGGGTGAGGTATAATGCCGGAGCTAGCGCTAGCGCCCACTCCTGCGTGTATGAATGTTTTAGAGATTCTGGAAAGAGGTCGGAGAAAGCAGGCAAAATGTTACTTTCCCCTTTTGGGCACTCCATCACAAACTCAGGCGGCCAATCTCTTTCTGCTAGCCGTATGTCATATCCATATGTTAACTTCTCCCAAAAGGGACCTTTAACCTTTCTTGAGATGTCCCCCTCTATTTGAAGTGTAATATCATACAGTCTATGCGGGACACTAACTCTGGTATTAGGTGTTGCTCTTTTTTTCCCAAAGATTAGGCGAACAGATGGCCCACTTAATTATTAATCATGTAAAAAGTTTGTTCATTGGCGATTTCAATTATTGGGCCAATGACGTGGCGGGCGGTCTACATTCCGCGAAAATGACCGACCTACTCAGCGGGTTGAACTGTACTCCCCCACACATATTAAAGGACATATATTAGATCAAATTTGGACATCCAACCTTGTAGTATCCACATTAATAGTGTCCCCCTGCACCTGGTCTGATCATTCCCTAATAAAGTTTGTGATTCGAAATACAATCATAGGCAAACCCCCAGCTAAAGGTGGGCTCAGGGCAAGGAAATGGAATAATATTAACATCAATGCCTTTTGCAGCTTACTGGCAAATACAGTTCCCATTAATCAGCCATATGTTGATATCACAGCTTGGCTAACAGCAGCAAGTAACGAACATGCCCCCTTCAGGATAATTAAAGCAGCAAGGAACCATGAGGCTCAGAGATGGCTCTCTGAAGACCTAAAAACTCAAAAGTTGGCCCTGCGCCAAACTGAAAGGAAGTGGAGACGGAACTACTCCCCTGATAAGAAAGACATCTATCTAGTTCAACTCAAGGAATATAAGAAATCCATTCAAGACACTAATGCTAGCTACTTCTCTGCAAAGATATTGAACTCTACCAACAAATCAAAAGATATATTTTCAATTGTCAATGAGTTATCTAACCCTGACAGAGTTACAATAAAACCAGTGCCATCCCAGTCCCTCTGTAACTCCTTGAATACATTTTTCATTGACAAAATTGCTAAGATTAAAACCAGCATTCCTGCTAGCCTGGCATATGAGGTCATGCCTACGGCCTCGAGGAACCCTTGCTCCTCATATCAATTACCGGCAATCAGCAATGAAGCTTTTCTGGAACTCCTGTGCAGGGTTAAGTCTTGTTCCCCTGCCGATAGTTGTCTACCTCATATCTTAAGAGAAGGGTTCACTGTAAACCCTGACCCTGCCCTCCTTCTTTTGAATGAATCACTAATGCAGGATTGTGTTCCCAGAGTTTTTAAAAAAGGTTCCATAGTTCCCCTTCCGAAAAAACCTGGGGCTGACTCCTTGTCCCCTCTTAACTATCGTCCCATATCTCTACTTCCCTATTTGGATGAGGTACTGGATTCCCATGTGGCGAAATGCCTATGTTCATTCATTGTATTTAGGAAGACAAGGGTGCCCCAATATATGAACCTGGGGTAATATGTAGTTTAAAGGAACAATGGTTCTAGAGTGGCCTAAAAGGTCCAAGGGGAAGTAACCCTGTAAAGGGCACTGAGATAAGTAAAGGAATAGAAACTGAATTCATAAAAGAGAGCAGTAGGAAATATAACGAGGGACATATAGGTCAATGTATGACAAATATTTATTACACAATGAAGGTATTCAAGTGCTCACACAGTAAGTGACAATAAGCGTGACGTGAGAAGTGAGGGTGCACTTAAAATAATGACATCGCATTGACAACAGAAATAGAAGCTCCTTTAAAGATTTTTACAGAGTATAAGGAGTTCAGGACAAAAAAATGTGAGCGGTCGACCATGGAATTCTGGTGGACTGTGTCAGGGACTTGACTGGATTACATCCTTCCTGGAAGATGGGTCCCAATCTGTTCGCCTATCTCATTTCATTGCACCTGAGGTGAAGTCTATCTGCGTAGTGCCACAGGGATCATCGTTATCCCCACACCTGTTCAATCTATACTTACTCCCTTTGATCAGGTCTTTAAGGGAGAGAAATGTGAGCACATTTAATTACGCAGATGATCTGCAACTTATATTCACCATCGACACCACGGCCGACTCCATCTTGGAGTCGGCCGTGGTGGTCGGGAGCAGGGACGAGTGAAGCGTCCCTGCTCCCGACTGCAGCATAGAGGATTCGTTCCTCTACTACTACAAGTCATTTTCCACTTGCAAGCGTGCAGTGTCGACTCTCTGATGCCTTCCTAACTTCCAACTCAGCAATTTCGCCCATTAATCGGGTCGTTTCTGGACATCTGGCAAAGACCTCTCCCCGGTCCCTCCATTAATGCGGACCTCGTTTTTGGGCACTTCTACCTGGACTTGACCCTACTGCACTGACGCCTCGCGGACCCTGATCTCTTCCGGATCCTTTTGTACTCTAAACCATTAGAGCACTACCCAGAAACTAATGACCATTGTCCTGATGATGACCTGTAATCATCCAGGTTGAAACGCCGTCGCCTATCCAGCCTAGAACTCAGGCGCTATTGTGGTCAATCTATTTATCTGACTAACGTGTATAACACTGTATATAAAACTGCATTTTTGACCACCTTAACTTATCTTTTTTTCGCCGTTCAAGCTGTATTTCACACTTTATGTCACTGCGCCGTCCACTTTCACTAGCACGACCAGTGCTCACTTCGTGTGTTATGGTCATTGTATAATTATGTACTGTAGTGCTTCTTAACTACTAATGCAATTATAGTTTAATTTACTCTACCTTACCCTTACGCTGTGGTCTCCTTTCCTTTGTTCCCCTTCCCAATTGTGATTTATTTCACTGTGTTTGAATTGTTCCATTTTTTTTAATAATCTCCAGATGAGACATTATTAATCACAAAGGTAACATAACCACCTGTTAGGGGTACGCCATGTTCTAACAATTTCATAGTCACTGCATGTCTGCAGTTTTCTGTAATGTTAAGAGCATTAGCCAATTAGTCTTCCCCCGACCTACTCGCGGGGTCAGTCATTTTTTAAGAGAAGAGTAAGTTAAGAGGTAGGGTTTTTGCACAATGTGGGGAACCTTTTATCCTTACAAGCTTACTAAACCTTCAGCCGATACAGATAGTATATCTGCTCAGCTGAGGAGGATTTCCCTTCCCCTTTCAGATATCTCTGAAAGGTGTGAGTAGGGCTTTCTGAAAAAGCACGACTGAACTACTCAGATTTTTACTGTTAATATAAGAACCAAACCAACGTTGGTGGCGCCATGTCGTGTAGTTCCTAGGAGTCCCCCAGAACCTGCGTGTTTTGGATGACCTAAACTGAGGGCTTGGTGTCCTGACTACTTCCTGACACCCCCACAGGATATGTCAGCCATTAGACCAGCTAGCTCTACAGTGCCACTACCACCCCCCGTATTCTACAGTGGTATAGGTAGTTTCTGGCAACCACTGAACATGACAACCCTGATACCTCAGGGATCGTGGAAAACAGTACAGTACGTTACGCTCAGACACTCATGCTTGCTTTCTCTCAGAAAATACACAGGATGGCGATTAGGACATTTCAATAAGCTTTTATTGTACAGCAACAGCCTGGTGTAAAACATATGTGCTGCGACAATCAGGAGACAGAAGCATACAAAAGACATTGCAAGGACCAACATAGTAAATAGTAGATACATTTCTAACATAGTTCTAATAAGATTAACATAAGCAGTTCAGATAAAACCAGTTGCACTTGCATATTCCTAAAATGTGTGCCCTAAGTAATTTGCCTAAATGTACCTAGCCTAACCTGGATGTGTAGGTGTATAGGCGTATAGCTATGTGTATCTGTAGCCAAGAAACCCCTAGGTATGAACCAGCCCCCTCACCTGATGGTTGATAATGAAGGACATGAGTATGTGTGGCACGGTTTGTCCGTGTCGCAAAGGAGATGCACAGCTGTATGCACATATGTCGAAAATATTCACTCGTACTCCATATTTTTACCAAGTTTGTCCAAATTTATTCCAATGTATAGTCAATTTTTCACCATCACGTCAGAGACACAAAATTTCTGTGTTTTATGCGTCTTCAATACTCTGAGAATGCCCATCCAGGCTTATCCACAGGCAATTACTTGAAATTTCATGGTTCCCAAACATTTAAGTTTACCCAATGCATTTCGGTCCAAGCGACCTTCTTCGGGGTATCTATGGTATTAAAAACATGTTTCAATGAACGTGTACACTAAACAATTCTAATACGCATTAACTTTACAAAAGCCTTTTACCCCACACACCCCTTTATAACCTTAAAATATATAACTGTAATGTGTATATGACTTTTAAACACGATATTCACTTCCCCATCCTCCACGCTTTAACGCTCCCCGCTGAAACTGCCCAAGTTCACATTACACATAGCTGAATGTGCCCTCCTTGTAAACATCGCGCTCAAGCCATTTCAAAAATACAAGATAAAATCAAACTACTGTGACCCCTGCTCCCCAACGAATATCCTTTCAAAACTCCAAGTGCCTACTCCCTTAAACAAACTCTAAATCCCTGTGCATACCTGCTACAAACATCCTGAATTTCAACCGACATAACCTCCACGTCTCCGTCCAGCTGGCTTTCTAATCATGCTGCTTCCAACGTGACTGCTTTTAACCTTATCTGTGTTTGAAACCTTATCACGTGTTATCTGTGCCTCACTTTTTTTCTTAAAGTGCCCCCTACCACTAAACCCCTCAAGTCATTGAAAACAAACCCACACTGCCATGATCGCCTCGTTCCCCATGTTCATCATTAATCAACAAAATAATAATGTGAATAACTTTATCACCCCCGGTCATCGAAAAGTAAATAAACATAATTAAACAGCGTGATACAATTACATAACTTAAAAAATAACTCAAAAGTCCATTGTAAATTCATCTGGAAATAAGTGCACCTTCACGTTCTGTGGAAAAAGTCTCTGACGTGCAAATATAGCTGTCACAATTTTGCTCTGTGTCCAGTTTCTCAACGGGGTGCTAACAGGGTTTGGAACGAGAGTTAATGATACTTCAATGGATTGAACCTGAAGCACACCCTTATCTTTTGATTGCTCCAACTTAATTCTCTTTTTGTAGTTTAGCGTGCAAGACTCCGACGCGCTCCGTCCCAAAAAAAGCGCCTGACGTAATTCATGAGTATGTGTGGCACGGTTTGTCCGTGTCACAAAGGAGATGCACAGCTGTATGCACATATGTCGAAAATATTCACTCGTACTCCATATTTTTACCAAGTTTGTCCAAATTTATTCCAATGTATAGTCAATTTTTCACCATCACGTCAGAGACACAAAATTTCTGTGTTTTATGCGTCTTCAATACTCTGAGAATGCCCATCCAGGCTTATCCACAGGCAATTACTTGAAATTTCATGGTTCCCAAACATTTAAGTTTACCCAATGCATTTCGGTCCAAGCGACCTTCTTCGGGGTATCTATGGTATTAAAAACATGTTTCAATGAACGTGTACACTAAACAATTCTAATACGCATTAACTTTACAAAAGCCTTTTACCCCACACACCCCTTAAAGTTAATGCGTATTAGAATTGTTTAGTGTACACGTTCATTGAAACATGTTTTTAATACCATAGATACCCCCGAAGAAGGTCGCTTGGACCGAAATGCATTGGGTAAACTTAAATGTTTGGGAACCATGAAATTTCAAGTAATTGCCTGTGGATAAGCCTGGATGGGCATTCTCAGAGTATTGAAGACGCATAAAGCACAGAAATTTTGTGTCTCTGACGTGATGGTGAAAAATTGACTATACATTGGAATAAATTTGGACAAACTTGGTAAAAATATGGAGTACGAGTGAATATTTTCGACATATGTGCATACAGCTGTGCATCTCCTTTGCGACACGGACAAACCGTGCCACACATACTCATGAATTACGTCAGGCGCTTTTTTTGGGACGGAGCGCGTCGGAGTCTTGCACGCTAAACTACAAAAAGAGAATTAAGTTGGAGCAATCAAAACATAAGGGTGTGCTTCAGGTTCAATCCATTGAAGTATCATTAACTCTCGTTCCAAACCCTGTTAGCACCCCGTTGAGAAACTGGACACAGAGCAAAATTGTGACAGCTATATTTGCACGTCAGAGACTTTTTCCACAGAACGTGAAGGTGCACTTATTTCCGGATGAATTTACAATGGACTTTTGAGTTATTTTTTAAGTTATGTAATTGTATCACGCTGTTTAATTATGTTTATTTACTTTTCGATGACCGGGGGGGTGATAAAGTTATTCACATTATTATTTTGTTGATTAATGATGAACATGGGGAACGAGGCGATCATGGCAGTGTGGGTTTGTTTTCAATGACTTGAGGGATTTAGTGGTAGGGGGCACTTTAAGAAAAAAAGTGAGGCACAGATAACATGTGATAAGGTTTCAAACACAGATAAGGTTAAAAGCAGTCACGTTGGAAGCAGCATGATTAGAAAGCCAGCTGGACGGAGACGTGGAGGTTATGTCGGTTGAAATTCAGGATGTTTGTAGCAGGTATGCACAGGGATTTAGAGTTTGTTTAAGGGAGTAGGCACTTGGAGTTTTGAAAGGATATTCGTTGGGGAGCAGGGGTCACAGTAGTTTGATTTTATCTTGTATTTTTGAAATGGCTTGAGCGCGATGTTTACAAGGAGGGCACATTCAGCTATGTGTAATGTGAACTTGGGCAGTTTCAGCGGGGAGCGTTAAAGCGTGGAGGATGGGGAAGTGAATATCGTGTTTAAAAGTCATATACACATTACAGTTATATTTTTTAAGGTTATAAAGGGGTGTGTGGGGTAAAAGGCTTATGTAAAGTTAATGCGTATTAGAATTGTTTAGTGTACACGTTCATTGAAACATGTTTTTAATACCATAGATACCCCCGAAGAAGGTCACTTGGACCGAAATGCATTGGGTAAACTTAAATGTTTGGGAACCATGAAATTTCAAGTAATTGCCTGTGGATAAGCCTGGATGGGCATTCTCAGAGTATTGAAGACGCATAAAACACAGAAATTTTGTGTCTCTGACGTGATGGTGAAAAATTGACTATACATTGGAATAAATTTGGACAAAATTGGTAAAAATATGGAGTACGAGTGAATATTTTCGACATATGTGCATACAGCTGTGCATCTCCTTTGCGACACGGACAAACCGTGCCACACATACTCATGAATTACGTCAGGCGCTTTTTTTGGGACGGAGCGCGTCGGAGTCTTGCACGCTAAACTACAAAAAGAGAATTAAGTTGGAGCAATCAAAAGATAAGGGTGTGCTTCAGGTTCAATCCATTGATAATGAAGGACCCCATATTTGCTTCGAGGATGACAGCCCACAAGGTATATCAGGCTGCTGCGTATTGAAGATTCAGCATGCAGAACCAAGTCTCAGCTTGGAAGGAATTCTCCTCTAATTTGTAGGGGGGGGTGAGGGTCTTTTATACTAAAGTGGTCCATCCAGGATTTTTTCTAGAATCGATATGTTTTTAAAACAATCATGGATGTTTTGAAAACAATCATAAATGTTTTGAAAACAATCACCAATGCTTTTCTAAACAAGTGCGATCATGCTCAGCTGATAGTTGGCCAAGGATGAAAAACATGGTGACCCTTATACAGAATCATCGTGCCTGAGGACATGTTTATGTACGTCAGGTACAGGGATTATGATAGAGTATCGGGAGCCTGGTGTCAAAGAGACAGGAGCAAGCTACTAAGGTCACCTGTTTAGAATCGTTAGTGTCGTGTGGATGGGACAAATGTATGTAATAGGGGTATGCATGACAGGACTAGCCTAAAGGACATGACAGAGGGGTGTTACCCCGAAACCGGTCGCAGGATGCTTGTTTCCGGTCCAGGGAAGACCTGGTTTGGCAATTCGGGCTGGACTGTTCCCATGAGGAACAGGGTCAAGACTAATTTGCATTAGGCTGGGTCTGAACTGGGGTGGCGAAGTGAGCTAAAGAATGATGATGAATTCAACCCAGATCTGTGACTGGGGGTGAATGTCTGAAAGGTTTCAGCACTCCGTCCATCATCACCTTGTGTTTGCTTTAACAACAAATCTATACGACTCCATTCCGACTCCCAACCCAAAGGAGAAAGATAGACCTGTAGTGCACTGCTGTTGATGAACAAGAAGAGAAACACTGTTTAATTTTTGTGTGTATATTTGTGTTTGTTATTAAACAGTCTAGAAAGGTCTTTGAAGATTAATTTGTGGACCAGTCACCAGAACAAAAAAAACAGAGTTGACTCAGCAAGCAAATCTCGCTGAGTGTCCTGCTAGGGGATTGAAAAAGGATAGGCATTGGATGGAGGCAGGCAAAGTTTTTCCAATATCCTTCAAGGAAATGGGGGGGGCTTCTTCACTGCACACTGGTCCAACTCCAATCCGGCCATACATGTGCCTAAAACGGTGGGGCTGCATAAGTCAGTCACACACAAACCAACAAAATAAATAATATACTGTTCCCCTAGCTCTATGAATTATTTTTTTTTGCAAAGCAATTAGTCAATAAAAGTTCTATGGTGGCCTACTCAGTCAGGGAAGTAGCGTTAGTCCTCATACTCAGGTGGTTCACCCAGAAGTTGGTGAGCTAACACACTCTGATCTAAGTCTGACCACTCACCCTCATCCTCTTCCTGTGGTGTTTCACGAACTGTGTAATTCGGTGGTATAAAATGTTGATCCATTTAATCATGGCCAATATCTCCACGTTTTGAGGGAACAGAGGACCAGGAGGTAGCAGACTCAATGCGAGTCTTGGTGCAGTCACTACTGTATGCTGTGTTGTCTTCATCTGACTCTTGTGCCATTGCAAGGTTGCTGATGATAAGGCGGGTGATACTGGTGCACTGGTGGGGACAGGGCTGCTTGCATAAAGATGTCACCCTGTTCTTTCTCATCACCACCTACAATTCCTACTCTGATGGTAGGCTCCAGAGCCTATACCCCTCCCACATCACCTTGACCACCACCATGTGCAGAAAGTTTATTAAGATGCGCCTCCCAGTGGGGTGTGTGATGTTTTTTCAAATGGGTTGCTTGGCCTCCAGTACCATAGTTTGTACCAAGCTTACTTGAAGAACACTAGCATTGCAAATGGAGCATATTGCAATGTTGTCCTCCTGCATGCTAACCGTAAAGAAGTCCCAAATTGGGGAGGTCCACTTTCTCATTGTGCCACTGGTGCCACTGCCAATGCCCGAAGAAGTGGAGGTAGGCGGGTGTGTCAACGATTAGCTCTCTGCAGTGCGCACTTCTACAGAGATAGTGGTGGATGCAGGTCTCAGTGTGTTCCTTTCAAATATGGGAGCTGACGCGGGTTGGGGTGGTGGTGCCACATCCCTTGGAGCAGGTTGAATAGGAGGGATAATGTCAGTCTCCTCTGTGCCAGCTTCCACAATAAGTGGCTCGTCGTCATCCTCACCCACTTCGATAATTGGGAAGGCTTTCAGAAACTTTCCTTTTCCTGAGCCTCTCCTGACGTGTCTCAGACTCATGCAGTATCAGAATACAGGAGGTAGCCCATAAACCCTATAGAGACCAGGGCCAACATGTGTAACATAGAACAATGTCTCTAAGGGTGTAGGTTAAGGGTTAATTTTTCAGGAGCACAATTAATTGCTAGGGGCACAAGGGGTAAACAGGGAGACAAATTATTCAGAATGACAACATGAGTTTGTTGTATATATTACTTCATATATTTAGAAAGGTATGAAAAAAGCACTTCGTTACATTGAATGGCATGTAACCTGTGTAATACAGTGCACAAGTGCTCGTGAAATAGTGAACGACGCAAGTGACACTTGAGGGAGTATGTACAGTGACAGGGAGGGGCGCAAAAACAAAACAATTGGTGAAGGCATTTCTGCGTAGAGATACCCAAACAATAAATGTAAATATATACAGAAAGGTTTTAGATGGGTATCCTCGAAGGATTAGCGCCGTAAGTTTCGCTGTGAGAGTCGACGGTGCTTTGGCCTGTAGGGATGTTAGGCCATCTTCAGGACCAGGTTACAGTTATTTACATGACAGTGATGGAAGGTGATAATGTGAACTCAGCTCGGAGTAGTGCAAAGGCACGTTGGCGTCAGGCTAAGTCAGGACGCATTCATAAGTATGGGTGATAAGACGGATGAATCTGTGGAAAGGCTGGCGGTTAAGGTCAATTAAAGTAGGGAGCCAGCGGAGGTCTGAATTCTACTGTGTCGATAAGCAGTAAAGTCAAGAGCTGCGGGGCGCAGTCATTAATTTGGTTGGCGGCGGGCTTAGTCCGAGGTGCGCGGTGGTGTAGCCACAAGAGGAATGAATCCAGTGGGTGTGTCAAGCCGGCGTGAGTCCGGCATGTACTCAGAACTCAGGCGGGGTCCAATTCGTGTCCAGATCATCAGAAGGGGAGCTTGGAGAAGATGGTGGAGTACCCTTCCTTTTTCTTGCCGGAGACCTGGAAGTCAATGGTTATAAAAGAGGAGGTTCTTGCTCAGCAGGAAGCTCAACCTCCTGTTCTGCTCCTACTTCAGTAAGATCCATTGCTAGCTGAGGCTGCACTTTCCAGAAACAACTGGGTACTACCTTGGAAAAGAGATTAATCCAATCCAATGTCACTGCTCATCAGCGTCGACATGATTGCAGTGGCTGCCTAGTTGAGAGACATGGGCTTGGGCTTAGGTTGGGGTTGTGCCATTGATGCAGGAGTGCAAGCTGCCAGTGCGGCAGGAACAAGTTTGCCGAAAGAGGTTCTGGCCGACATTGCAGTGGTGGAAATCTGCTTCTTCTCCTCCCCACTGGCCACTTTCTTTGCAGCACATTTCTTTGGGGCCATCTTGAAGCTGTCAGTTGGCAGTAGCACATAGCTGCACAAGCGGAAGAGACTGAAAGACCCACATGACTGTCTGGCAGTACTGGGGGTGATGTCTCTTGTGCACCTAAAAGCAAACAAGCAAGAAAAACATTTAATGAAAAGTGGTATTGTTGCAGTTTGAATTAGTACAGACAATGGGCCCGATTCACAAAGTAATCTGAGACAAAATCCTAACTTTACGGCTTTCGGTATTCATGAAGGGCATTTAGTAGTAGTAAAGTTAGGATTTTGTCTCAGTTAAACTTAAGTTTTGGTCTTAAACTTAAGTTTAACTGAGACAAAATCCTAACTTTACTACTCCTAAATGCCCTTTGTGAATGTCGAAAGTCGTAAAGTTAGGATTTTGTCTCAGATTACTTTTGTGAATCGGGCCCAATATAATTCAGTGAGGTAACTTAAGTTATCATATTATCCTAAATAATTAACAGTGCATTTCAAAGTCAAACCACACCACCAGAACATAATATTTAATTTCCAATCAGGATAACAATGTAACAGATTGATTTGTGTATAATGCATGCTTCTAAGCGAGAAACCTGTGGCAGTTAGAGAGGTGCAGGGGAAAATGGAATAATCCTTAAAAAATGAATGCTGGAGTGTGCTGCGCTCCTATGGTAGGCAGGGTGTCCAGGGCAAAAATGGAATAATCCTTAAAAAATTAATGCTGGCAGGCAGAAGGTCCAGGGGAAAAAGGAATTATCATAAAAATGAATGCTGTAGTGTGTCTGTGTGCCTATGGAGGGTAGGTGGTGGATGGATGGTGGAAAAACTTTAAAAAAAATAATTTAAAAAAATAATTGCTGGTGTACTAGGGGGCTATGAGAAACCCATTGGGGGGCAACGGGGTGCAGGTGAAAAAGTGCAAAAAAGCATGTAATATAAAACTGTTAATAAATATACAAATATTACACATTTATCCTCAAGCTAAATCTTAAACTATCAGGGAAAAGTACAAAAAAAGAGCAAATACAAAAGGCATTGCCCTCTCCTATCAATCTTGCTTTGCAACCTGGAAAAAGGATGGCTGCACAAAATGGCCCCCGACCACATGATCAAACAACAACAACCAGCAAAAAGGCATGGCCACAACAAAGATCACATGTAGGCTTATGGCAAAAGCACACTGGCTGGTAGTGGCTACACAAATAGTCGTCAGACACATGGTCAATCATCAACAACCAGCAAGGAGGCATGGCCACAACAAAGATCACATGTAGGCTTATGGCAAAAGCACACTGGCTGGTAGTGGCTACACAAAATAGCTGGCAGCCACATGGTCAAATAATAGCAACCAGCAAGGAGGCATGGCCACAACAAAGAACACATGCAGGTCTATTGCAAAAGCACACTGGCTGGCTACACAAAATGGCCACCAGCCACATGGTCAAACAACAGGCAAGGAGGTGTGGAAAACAAAGAACACATGGAGGCCTATGGACACTGATGATACAAAATGGTCCCTGGCCAAATGGCAAAGGGTACAAAGACAAATGGTGGCCTATGGCAAACACCCTCAGACAATGGCCAGACAAAGAAGGAGGCATGGTAACATCGGAGAAAACAGCATTATTCAGCAATGCCAAAAACAAAAATTAAGTGGGCTGTAAAATTTCACAACACACATCCTCCTAAGGCATCAAATATATATTACCCTACCTATAGACCTTTTGCAGAAAAAAAGTGAAATACCCCAAGTAATTTAATCCAATGCCATCCATGGCCTAAATGATGTTTCAATTCAACAGACACAGTTGTTTCATGCACCCATAACTAGTACTGGGCCTACTGGCTGGAAGCCCCATTGGCAGACTAGGCCACATAGTGAATTCAATGAATATTAAAAAACATGGAGAAAATGTACTGAACTATGCAACATTTTTCCTTTACAAAAGAAGAACAATGAAATGCAGAAAAATACCTAGTAGGCCCTTATTGAAACTGCAGGCCACCCACCACAATACATTTTAAAAATCGAATAAAAGTATAAATATATCCTGGCACATGCCCTCTATCAAACAAACAACACCCTGAAACAACAGTTTTTGAACTTCCTTGTGATATCACGAAAACAAAGGGGCATATTAGCAAGGGCGTTATCGCCGCTTTAGCGGCACTTTTTGCCGCTAAAGCGGCGATATTTCTATCGCCCTATTAGCAAGCTGTCGCTAACAGCTGTTAGCGACAGCTTTATGGAGAAAGCGACCGTTTTGGTGCCGCTTTGCACAGCGATATTTATCGCTAATGACATGCAAAGTAGGCGTTCCCAACTAAAAGCGACTGCAAACAGTCGCAGACACAACTTCCTCCTATTACCAATGCCCGTGAAGCGATAAATAAAGTCACGCTAACCGCGATTATCGCTGGAATTTAACACCTGCTAAAAACCTGACTTAACCATTCTTGTCAATGGGAGGTGGATTGTAAGATTAAGTCCTCACCTGCCTATTAGCAAGCTTTTCATTAGCGCAGTGAATTTATCGCTGGATTTCTCGCGCTATTGCTGGGTTTCGCCGCTATCGCTGGATTTTCTATCGCCTTGGAGATAAGCGTTGATAATAACGCGTTATCTCCGCGATGAAATCCAGCGATAGCCGGCGATAAAAAAAACAGCGCTAAGCGCGCTTTGCGATTGGTAATATCCCCCAAAGTTCTTAATTCCAGTGGTATATATGCAGCAGACAAAGAGAGTGATCCTTCCAGCTCCAAAACCAAAAAATAAGTGGAGATGGACAAAGCACTGGGAGGAGCCTGCTGGACTGGAACAGGAAGTTGGAGTCTCTGGGCACTTCCTCCTTGTTGAAAAAAAAAAGTGAAATAAAACAAAGGCTCATGCACTAAAAAATAACTTGAACGGTCCTTTGGAGGAGATTATCAACTCGAAAATGTCTTTTGGAGTACATTTAGCGGCTTTTCGAGGAGAAAATATGCTCAAGGATGCCGGAGTTGCTGGTACTCTCTTTCGCTCGCTATTGTCAGAACAGAGACACCAGATGTTGCAGGTGTGGTCTAAAGCTGCGCAGGCGGCCGGCAAGTCTTGCAAGCATGCGCGAGCAGTCGCAAGTCTGGCTAGTGCTCGCGGGCTGCCTGCAAATCTTGCCAGCATTCTTGAGCACTCAGCAAAATGCTTCGCACTCACCAGCACACACCAAAACACGACTCGAGTGCACCAACAGAAAAAAATTCCGCTACGAGGTGGAGTGCGGAGTTTATTGGGAACTCCATAATCTCCTCTGAACGCGGAGTTCCAGGATTCCGCAAACTCCACGAGTGGAGCAGAATTTTACACCCAGGCCCAGGCAAGACACCTGGCACTACTGGGGAGAGTCACCTTGCATGCCGCATGTCAGGAATAGAGACTAGAGGGGAATACACGTGACCTCAGGGCACTTTGCGATCGCCAACAACATTCAATTGTGACACACCCCCTCTTTACACACCTCCCCACGCACATGTAGAGACACCACCCACACAGATAGCACCCCCCCCCCATGTGCACCTTGGAGAGAGGGGCTGGCGACACACATGGAATCCAAGCTAAGATTAATATCATTCCATGTTCACGATATTGCCACACATAAAAATCCTTGCACCAGTATAAACTCCCAGCTATGTACAGAGAGAGGGGAGCCAACAACCGGCAAAAATGTACGCGTCTCATGAACAATAATGCATTTCAAAAATAGATATCCCGACTGGGGTCACCTTCCGGTGCCTCTCTAAAAATTGTGTGAATTGAGTTTGGAGAATACACGCTTAAAAAAAAGGCACAGGAACCTGAAGGAAATTGACGGCACATGCAATAATGCACTGTTTTCTAAACTAACCAATAAATATAGCTCTTATTTAACAGGTTGGCAATCGAGCATCCAAGTGCACCATCATTTCAGTGGCCACATCAACACCCCAACAAGATTTACAGTGTGTGTATTAAGGACTACAAACTGTTTATCTTGAACTTTTTGTTTTGAACTTTCAAGTCAAAAATCCTCAACCACCAGAGAACCTCAAGACATCTCCCCTGGACTCATCCCAAAAATCTGCAATGTTCAATAAGTTATGCATTGTTGCACTTCTATATACCCTCTGTTTACAGTGGGTTTTTCCGCATCCATTCGTCACTAAAGCAAAAGCATGGCCTAGTCAAGTGGAGTCAATCCCCTAGCTATCACCACGCTTTCGTAGGGACCTCTCCCATATCACATACAATTACACCAAACCCAACACTGGCATTCCACACACACATACACAGCGCCCTCTTACACAACCTCTGATATCAGCACATGACCGCTGTGGACTCCAAGACAACAGGCAGGTCATGTTACGTCTGTTCGCTGATACTGCATGCAGTGGCGCAGACAGGCTTTACTTGTCCCAAGAGGTAGCCACTGGAAAAGCAAAATGCCTTCTCCACCCATACCTATGTAGGATTGGAGCCAAGATACAACCTAGCTGAGTAGAACCCCATAGGGTAATAGTCAATCTTCCCCATCACAAGACCAATCCCACAGCATTGTACCTTTTCACTGAGCCTAGCTATGCGCAGGAGGGTCACCATAGGGGTGGATACTGTTTGGCCCCGGGACTTTCCAAAAAAGTTATTCTTGGAGGTAGCAGAGCCACCGCACCAAGGCACGAACATGTTCACTCCCGCTTCCATCTGTGGTCCCAAGGTGGCCCTTAGCATATCTGTGGCTGTCTTCTTCAATAACAATTTGACCCCAGACATGGAGTTCCAGTGTAGGGCCATCCACCTCGATGACACAAGGGGAAATGAGTCTTGTATCGTTATATTAATGCTTTGGACACAGCCTTGGGCTCTTGTAGTAATGATACCCACAGAATCGGCCCTAACCCAGTCCCAGTTTTACTTTATGCGGATGGCACAGTTTTAAATGCAAAAACAGTAAATGGTTGGCAAAAACTTTTAAACGGTTTTAACGCTTTTATGACTAATTTAAATCTTAAAGGGAATCATAAAAAACCTTTTATTTTAACTAGCAGTCCTAAAAACACACAATCAAAAATCTTTTTTTTGAGGGGAAACTCCAATTGTTAAGATTTCCCACTTTAACTACCTAGGTATTTTATTTGAAGCTGATTTGACCTGGGGTAGATTAATAAATCAAAGAACTCAGAAAATGGTAATAGTCTGTGATTCGATTTTTAACAAGCCCACAAAGGAGATTACCCAACAAGAGTAAATGCCTTGCTGTAGAAACCTATGGAGCAGGTGTGTGGGTTTATGAATCCCTGGAGAGACTGCAGGCAACCAAGAATACATTCTCTGTAGGCTTTTATCTATCCTCAAATCCACCTCTAGTTTCATTTCACACCTTGAATTGGGTATGGGATTTTTGGAAGATGTGGTTAAAATTGCTCGACTTTTATTATGGGTTAAAATATGGAACGCTCCTGAAGAAGGGGTTTTCTAGGTGTGTGTTGAGGACTGTTTAAATGTCAGTAATTATAACTCAATCTAATGGTTAGCCTATGTTAGGAATACTCTTTCTAAATTAGACTTAAGAACACTTTTTGATTCTCCAGACAGAATTGAACCACAAACGAAAGCCTTAGTAAAGCGAAACATCCTCTTGTATAGAGAAGAGGTACGAACGGTGAGAGTTTTAGACATGGTTTCAGTATTGAATTACATACCAATCTCTACCACTTCTGGAATGAAGCCTTATTTAAAATGCATAGGAAATCCAGAATTCAGATTTTACTTAACAAGGTTAGGATTAAATACAATTAATTTCCTAGTTTCTTTTCCTTGCACTGGATCTTAATTTGCATCTCTACCGTGCTGTCCAAGTGATGCTTCTTCCACTCAAACCACTGCGCATTTTATGCTAATTTGCTCTTTATACCGCACTTTTGGGAGTTCACTTTTTATGCCCAATTTTATTGTCTGAACAATTTACATTTGACCGAGAAGGGTTGGACTTTTTACAACGTTTATCATCTTGCGAAATTTGTTTTGCTGTTCTTACTTATATTTCTGCTGCTATCAAATTGAGAAGGAGATATGGTTCATGAAATTGCTAAATTTCTTAAGCCCGTTCACTGTATGTATTTTATTCTATGCTTTTATGGTCATTTTAATGACTGAATAAAGATTATCAAAACAAAATGAGTCACGTAGGGGAGGATTGAACAACAGCATCGATACCCCATGTCAGGAAATCTGGGATACTGAGGTGAATAGATCTACGTGGTTAGAAGGTAAGGGGCAACCCCTAATTGTACGAAAACTTTAACTGTACTCCTTGTGTTTTAGAGGTAAAGGAACCATTCCACTGGGAAAGAATGAAAATTGTGAAACAATACTGTGCATTCCGGGCATGCAATGATGCACCTCCACGCTGATGGATACCTACTGGCAATGCAGCAAGTTTGCCTACAATAAGCTAATCCCTGGATGGTGCATCCTTTGCTCCCTCGTCATCATACCCACCCGACCCTCATCATTCCTGGAGACGATCTGTCAGAGGTGCACCAACGTCCGCTAAAGAAGACGACGACTCTGTTGCATCAGGCTCAAGGGTGCAGGGTCAAGACTGATTTGCATATGGCTGGGTTCAAACTGGAATGGCATGGGGAGCAATAAAACAATGGATTTAGGCCCAGATCTCTGTACTGGGGTGAATGTATGACATTGTTCTGCATTCTGTCCATCAATTGTTCTTTTTGCATCAAGAAAAAAGAACAGCTGAGTATTTTAGCGGGGCTCAGCACAAGGACATTCCGGAAGAATTCAGACGGTTTTCAAACACACAAGTAAATGTAAAAGGGTCCATACCCTTCTTCACATTGCAGAAAAAGTGAACGGCAGCTTGTTATAAATACCTAGGTGGGAGATGTTCAAGATGATGAACAGCACTGAGCTCAGCCTTAATGAGATCAAGGAAGAACTAAGAGCCATCAGCCATCCGAGACATCCATATGTGTAGGACCTAATAACCGCAATGTAGGGAAGGGTGTGTGCCAAGATCGGAGCATCCTGCTGCACGTTTATCCCAGGCAATGATCTAGATAACGGCACTTTGACTTTTGCCGTCCAAGCATTACACCTTTTTCAAAGAGACATGCATGAGGATGGAGGTGCCTCTGAGCAGGAATGGTACATGAACTGTTTTTCCTGGTTCCCCCGTGGCTGACCAGATTCTGCACATCATTGTCATTACCCATTTTCATCTTTTTATTGTTCTTATGTGGTTTACTCCAATTGGGGTTTTCCTGCTGTAAAAATGCAGTCCTTAAATTGGGTAGAATGTAAGTAACAAGGAAAATAGTAATAGTCAAAGCTGGAGAACAACAAGTCCCCAGTAATGTGACTGTCATGAAGTATGGGTCAGATAATGTAGTTAAAAATTCAACTAGAGGGGGGACTGTTAATATTGATAAATTCAATGCCAATGTTCATAATGATACACTCGCATATGATCCAGCGGAAGGCCAGGGTTGAAAATATTTCACACACAAAAACCTGAATGTTTCACTGGGACCATATACATTTTATTTTTCTCCCAAATTAATGCTCATCCACACTCCCTGGACGATCTGCTGGGGGGGAGTGGGGGGGGGTCAAGTTTTATAATTCACTTAGGTTCTGATTAGTTACTTCCCTGTAACCACAAATCGGGTTAAAATACCATCTCAATGCCTAACTAATCTTCACAAATCAACACTCTTCCTCTGATCGATGGACCATTAGTTGAGTAAGTTGATGGTGAAATTAACAATTTCTTAACGAATTCACAATTCTTAGCGAAATAACCACAGACTCTGAGTACAATTCATAAGCTTTATCTAAAATGTCAGTCATAAGATTGAACGCTCATCAAAACAGATTTAACGGTGCAAACTCCATCATTCTTCAACAGGAGAGAGAAAAATTCATTTAACAAATGCATTCAATTACACAACCTCATTCAACAAAATCAATGCATAAGAGCGGATAGATGTAGAGACAAAAGATACATGATAACATTCATTTGCAAAGAAATATGCACATTTTGAGACAGAATAACACTTACCTAATAGAGAGGACCGAAAACCACCCCTCTGGCCATAGGAATGGTGGGGGTCCCCTGACTTAGAATCAGGAGACAAAGACTATAGGACAGGATCAGGACAGGGCTGATACTTACTAGACTTCTCTACAAACCCGACGCACCAGGGCGATTCCCTCTCCTACACTCTCTCCCTCCTTGATATTCTTCCGCAATCTTTGAATCTAATCAGGCTGTCGCTTCAGATCTGAATCTTCCCAGTCTGCTCTCTCCTCTCTCTCTCTCTCTCTCTCAGCGTAATCTTGATGCTCTCTCTCGTTGCAGCATACTCGTCTCTCTCAGCATCGATGAGCACAGCAGCAGCATCATACTAACTTAACTTAAGTCACTCTAGTTATAGTCTTTATTTCTACATGTCCCACCCTCAAGAGTTGCAAATTTTACTAAAATACGGAATATGATTGGACGGGGCTAGGGGAGTTTTCATCACACCATGCTGACATATTCATTTTTATTAATGTACTTTTGTTTGCTAGCCCTTCGCCTTTAGCTCATTCATGTCGTCCTCTTCCCATGTAAATAAATCCAGACTTGTAAATCCAGTACTTGTATGGCGCACGAATCACCCCCGAAGGGGTATCTCGGCGCTGGGGGCCGTTGGGAAGATTAAGCGAGCTATTGCCCAGAGTCGCATGGTGCTGGGCAGACCCCTGCCGCCAGAGCCAGGGATCGAACCGTGATCCCCAGCGTCAGTCGCCCTAGCCGCGGCGCCACACCTCTCCCATGCATATATTGTTGCCATTTTGTAATAATACATTCAATACAGGCTACATAGACGAGTGATACATGTCTTCTTTTTCTCATGTCTTCTGTCCTTGATATTTGTCATTCATTCAGCTCCTTCGGTCACCGGGTCACATCATGAATTCACTGAGCATGCGCAACTTTTGGTCATCCATCGCCATTGTCTTTCTCCGTCAAGCTTTAGCAGGCCCGAATGTACACTATTAATAAAGGAATCATACACAGATGTTATTTTCTTAAACATATAATTCTCACTGTTCACCACCCACTTCTACTCTATCCCATGTTATTATTATCTTTCTTGGCAAAAGCATTAACAACAGCAGCTTTCTTTTAAATTCAAGCAAGCAGATGCCGGGCACGCGGTACCTCAAGACCACGTGTTAGTCTTTCTTGCGCATGCGTGAGGTTTTCCCTCTCAAAGCGAGTTAGTCACGTTATCTCTACGTAATTCAGGTTTGCACATGCGCAAAGCATTTTCGTAAATTAAAGCGGGTTTTAGTCGCGTTGCATATTATTCCACATTAATGTAAGCATGCGTAAGTATTTCTCCCCATTTGTCGGTGTCTGATGTATATTATTTTTGTCTCATCTACAGTTTTAATGATTAGTGAAAGTTAATGGAGGATGTCTCCGAGCAAGTTTCATTTTCTTGAATCCTTGCTCCATCACATATACGAGCGAAATCGCATCATTATTAACAAACTCGCCCATCATGAACTCTCCATCAACCCTGACTCAGAAATACGTGGTCAGGCAGGCTCTGCAACTTAGGCCTGAGGTTACAGATTGACAGGTCACAGGTGGGGTGGCACGTAGCCAGCAGCAAAACATGTGAACAGGAAACTCAGGTCAATCAATCAACCAATCAGGATCTTATAAAGCGCGACTACTCACCTGTGAGTGTCTCAAGGTGCTGCGAGGGGGGATGGGTCTGTTTTTCAGTCGAAGATCCAGGTTTTGAGGTCCTTCCTGATTTGCGGCAGCGATGGTGATTGCCTCAGGTGCAGAGGCAGGGAGTTCCAGGTCTTTGCAGCAAGGTAGCAGAAGGATCTTCCTCCAGCCGTGGTCTAGTGGATCCATGGGATGGTGGCCAGTGCCAGTTAGGCAGAGCGGAGATGTCTGGTGGGAGTGTAGAAGGAGAGGCGGTGGTTGAGGTATGCAGGTCCGCTATTGTGGAGGGCTTTGTAGGCATGCGTGAGAAGCTTGAAGGTGATTTTCTTGTTGACAGGTAATCAGTGAAGGTCTTTCAGGTGGCCGGTGATGTGGTTGTGGCATGGGATGTTCAGGATGAGTCTGGTGGAGACATTCTGGACAGTCTGCAGTTTCTTTTGGAGTTTCTGGGTGGTGCAGGCGTTGAGTGGGTTGCCATAGTCGAGTCTGCTGCTGATGAGCGAATGGGTGACCCTTTTCATGGAGTCGGTGGTGATCCACTTGAAGATCTTATGAAGGAAGCAGAGCGTGTGGAAGCAATAGGACAAGACGGTATTGATTTGGCCGTTCATTGAGAGCGAGGAGTCCAGGATGATGCAGAGGTTTCGCGAGTGGTCCGTCGGTGTGTGAGGGATTCCAAGCGCTGCAGGCCACCAAGAGTTGTCCCAGGGGGAGGATCCCAGGATGAGGACTTCGGTCCTGTCTGGGTTAGGCTTGAGGCAGCTGTCCTTCATTCAGGTGGTGACTGCCTTCATTCCGTCATGAAAGTTGCTCTTGACAGCAGTGGATTCGTCTGTGAGGGAGAGAATCAGCTGGGTGTCATTGGCCTAGGACATGATGTTGAGTCTGTGGCTTCTGACGATGGCTGCAAGCGGGGCCATGTAGATGTTGAAAAGGGTGGGGCTCAGGGAGGATCCCTGAAGCACTCCACAGTGGATCTCTGTGGGTTCTGATTTGAACGGTCAAAGTCTGACTCTCTGCGTTCGGCCAATGAGGCTTTGTCACAGATTCTGGCGTCGAGGAGTCTTGCACAGAGGGTCCGGAGGGAGACGGTGTTGATGGTAGCCAAGAGGTCCAGGAGGATGAGGGCTGCAATCTCGCCTCAGTCGAGGAGGGAGTGGATGTCATCTGTAGCGGCGAGGAGAGCGGTCTCAGTAGCGTTGTTGCTTCTGAAGCCCGATCGGGAGAGGTCCATGATGTTGTTCATGTTGATGGCTTTCTCAATGACTTTGGCTAGGAAGGGGAGCAGAGAAATGGGCCTGTAGTTCTTGAGGTCCGTCGGGTCGGCAGAAGGTTTCTTCAGCAGGGGGTTGACCTATGCGTGCTTCCAGTCTTCTGGGAAAGTTGCGGACTCGATGGAGCAGTTGATAGTGTGGCAGATTTAGAGTGTGATGCAGGTGCCGGCTCTGTTGAAGATGTGGTGAAGACAGGGGTCCGAGGGGGCTCTGGAGTGGATGCGCTTCATGATCCTGAAGGTGTTGTCAGAGGTGAGGGTAGTCCACTTGGTCAAGGTCTGCTGGGGGCTGGAGCCACTGGGTGCAGTGGTTGCGGGTGGGGTGGGCGAGTCTTGGGTTGCAAAGTTGTCATAGATCTCCTTGATCTTGCTGTGGAAGAAGGTGGCGAGGTGGTCGCAGAGGTCTTGGGTTGGGGGATGTCTGCTTTCTCTGTGCTGGGTTTGGCAAATTCTTTGACTACAGCGAAGAGTTCTTTGCTGCTGTATGCATTGCCGTTGATGTGTTTTCCGATGGCTGCTTTCTTTGTTGTTCTGATGAGGCGGTGACAGATGATTTCAATGCTTCGTGGTCTACCATAATATTGCTGCTCCTCCACCTTTTTTCGAGCTGTCTGCTGGTGAGCCCGGACTCTTGGAGGGTGGAGGAAAACCAGCTGGCTTTTTTGGAGGTCTGCTTGCCTAAAGGTTTCTTGAGGGGGGCCAGTGTGTTGGCGCAGTCAGAGATGCAGCAGTGGTGTCGTGTAGTTCCAATAAAAAGTATACAGGATCTGCGTGTTTAGACAATATACACTGTAGGATTGGTGTCAGACTGACTCTGAACACCCCCACCGGGTATGATGACCTATTGTACCAACTAGCTCACAGTGCCACTAGAATCTCGTCTTACCAAAGAGAGAATAGTTCCTGGCAACCATCGAACATGACAACCCTGATCCCTCAGGACCGTGGAAACAATATACTACCTTTCGCTAAGTCACTCGTGCTTACTTAGTCTGTCTCAGAGAGGTACACAGAATAAACAGGCTGGGCTTTTTCAATAAGCATTTATTGAACAGTTGTTATTCTGGTGTAAAATAAATGAGCTGCAATAACTGTTAGACAGTATAAGATATAAATGATTAGCAGTACTATAAAGGTAAATGGATGGTATTGTTCTACCATCTTAAAATAATCATGAATACATTTGAGTACATAAAACACATGATAAAAAGATGCGTACTCCTACAATGCTTCCCTAACTAAATGTACCTACATGTACCTAGTATGTGTGTAGGTGTTAAAGCCAAGAATCCCTCTAGGATTTAGTCAACCCCATTACCTGAAGTGAGAGACTGTGGGACCCCGTCCTGGTCTCGAATTGGATACCCCGCAAGGGATGTTTTAGACCACTGCGAGCTGGAGTGTCTGCATGCAGGAACCTCAGCGTTTCTGGTCAGTGTGTCGGGCCGGGAAGTCTTGGTCTCCTCTGTCTTATCTTAGCAAGATGTGATGTATATATACCCATAGGTCTCCCCAGCCAGGGGTCCTACCTTGCTGTGTTACTGTGTCGGCCTAAGGATGATGTTTGGCATGAACTTTGTACATAGATTTTATGCAGGAGATGGTAGTCCTGCTGTGCTTCCAAGAATCCTCATGCATAATGTATGAGATTTCGAACTAGGGAAAAACCTGCATTCTGAATGCAGTGTAGTATCTGGGTAAAAGGTCAGTCCCTGTAAACCGTGACAAGTGTAATGTCGGGAAGAATATAGGTGAAGGGTAATGAAGTTACTGAGGCCTATATTATGGTACCTATATGGAATATAACACCCACTCCTCTTCCGAATGGACGACATAGTTTAATTATAACCGTACTACTAGGTGGACTAGATACTTGTACACAAATACTTAAAACATTAGTTTCTCATTGTGTTAAAAAAAACGTTGTTTTAAAAAGTGTTAAAAAAGGGAAAATATTAGAAATTGACACTTTAAGCTACAGTTCTAATATGTCCATAGGTATAGTCCGAACTACTACAAGTATTTGAAAGCCATACTTGCTCAAAAAGAATGTCAATTTTGATATTGAGTTCTAATTTTCCGTTTGTTTTCCAAAAGTCGAATTTTTTTTCCCCAGCACACGACGGGCCAAATGAGTCAAATGTTTGTGTCCTGGCTGGTAGACGCAACATTTTCGTTGCTTGCCTCTGCAGTTGAAGATCCCTGTAACACCTCGCAGATTATGTCAATTGAGCACAGATGATCTTCCGTACTGTCCACAGCCGGTGCTGGGGCAGCCTGTGCACCATCCAAAGCCTGGGTGTCAGAGGAGGAGCCGGTGTCCATACCAACAGGAGCAGATACTACCTGTGGTGGCTCTAGGAATGCCGCCATCAACATGGGAATACGCTGGGGCCACTGCAGAACATGGGCCGTTATCGGGTCCAATAAAGCATCAACTCAACGTCCGGTTGCGCACATGTTGGGAGTGTAAGACAGAGATCCAACACGCATTCTTCTCCGCAAAACAAGCATCGGAGGACAGGTAAGATGCAGTCCATCCAGACTGGTCTAAATGACAAGAACCAAGAAGCACTTAGTTCCCTTATGAGAGGTGTGCCTAGAAGTTGTACCATGCGATCACGGTATTTTCGCTCCAGGAGTACTGTTTCCATCTCCTTGGTGACTGGGACGTTCATTGCGTAGCAGAAAAATAACAATCAGGATACCTGCTATTAAAAACAGGATCAGCGGCAGCCCTCCAAATATGCTTCCAAATATGGAGTGTATAAAGTTTGGAATAACTCCGAGGACCGTCTGAAAGGTGCTTAACAGTCCAGAACCTACGGTCTTAAATAGGTGGACGATGACTGTCGTATCAGACATGTTAAAGATACGATTTACCATTTCTGCAAAATGGAAGGGGCAATTTGTACATATAAGTGCTTGTATCTCTGCCAAAGACCTTGCGACTTGAAGATCAAAAGTCTCTCGAGTGGATGTTAAGGGCACGGATTTCTGTATAAGCATGGCTTTCATTCTTCTCAAAGCATCAAACCGTATTAATGAAATATTTAGCGAAGGCCATAACAGCGCCTCCCTGACTGTATGAGTTGGTGGAAACAATACTTGCATACAGCAAGTAACCCTTGAACTCACGGTTACCAGATATGCGATGCCCGGAAGCATCCCACAGCAGCCTTGATCGTTCAGCATCAAGTAACTCCCATTCGAAAATAGCCTGAACACTGGAGTGATCACGGCAGCTGGAGCACCCTTTAAGTGACAGGATAAGTTTGCTACCGAACAGTTACAGGCCCCGTGAAGCATTATATCCTGGCATATAAGTGATCCACTTAAAGTATTCTCGCAGTTAGTACCGCTTAGAAACACTTCTTTTTCCCCACGCCGGCATCGTAATCTGTACGGTAATTCCCAGGATTCCTTAATGAATTCCCTACTCATGTCTTCATATCTGCCTGCCTGCATTTGTTCAAGGCAATATTGGAATTGAAAGGTAGTGACCCGAAGAGTTATGTGGCCATGGATTAACCAAAACCAAAGGGGATGATGGACGGAGTGTTGAACATTGCAAGCACTCACCCCCAGTCAACTGATCTGGGTTTAACCCATCATCATTCTTTAGCTCACTCCGCTACCCCAGTTCAGACATGGCCATATGCAAATCAGTCTGACCCTGTGCCTCATGGGAACAGTCCAGCCCGAACTGCCAAGCCATGTCTTCCCTGGACCGGAAACAAGCATCCTGGGACCGGTTTCGGGCTCACAGCCCTCATCAGCCAGGCTATCTTGAATCCAGTGGCAAAGTGAGCAAGGGACCCACGTCTGGGCATACCCTGCCAACTTAGGGCGAACAAAGCAAAACCAAAGGGGATGATGGATGGAGTGTTGAGCATTGCAAGCACTCACCCCCAGTCAACTGATCTAGGTTTAATCCATCATCATTCTTTAGCTCACTCCGCCACCCCAGTTCAGACATGGCCATATGCAAATCAGTCTGACCCTGTGCCTCATGGGAACAGTCCAGCCCGAACTGCAAAGCCATGTCTTCCCTGGACCGGAAACAAGCATCCTGGGACCGGTTTCGGGCTCACAGCCCTCATCAGCCAGATTATCTTGAATCCAGTGGCAAAGTGAGCAAGGGACCCACGTCTGGGCATACCCTGCCAACTTAGGGCGAACAAAACCAAACCAAAGGGGATGATGGACGGAGTGTTGAACATTGCAAGCACTCACCCCCAGTCAACTGATCTGGGTTTAATCCATCATCATTCTTTAGCTCACTCTGCCACCCCAGTTCAGACATGGCCATATGCAAATCAGTCTGACCCTGTGCCTCATGGGAACAGTCCAGCCCGAACTGCCAAGCCATGTCTTCCCTGGACCGGAAACAAGCATCCTGGGACCGGTTTCGGGCTCACAGCCCTCATCAGCCAGGCTATCTTGAATCCAGTGGCAAAGTGAGCAAGGGACCCACGTCTGGGCATACCCTACCAACTTAGGGCGAACAAAGCAAAACCAAAGGGGATGATGGACGGAGTGTTGAGCATTGCAAGCACTCACCCCCAGTCAACTGATCTGGGTTTAATCCATCATCATTCTTTAGCTCACTCCGCCACCCCAGTTCAGACATGGCCATATGCAAATCAGTCTGACCCTGAGCCTCATGGGAACAGTCCAGCCCGAACTGCCAAGCCATGTCTTCCCTGGACCGGAAACAAGCATCCTGGGACCGGTTTCGGGCTCACAGCCCTCATCAGCCAGATTATCTTGAATCCAGTGGCAAAGTGAGCAAGGGACCCACGTCTGGGCATACCCTGCCAACTTAGGGCGAACAAAACCAAACCAAAGGGGATGATGGACGGAGTGTTGAACATTGCAAGCACTCACCCCCAGTCAACTGATCTGGGTTTAATCCATCATCATTCTTTAGCTCACTCTGCCACCCCAGTTCAGACATGGCCATATGCAAATCAGTCTGACCCTGTGCCTCATGGGAACAGTTCAGCCTGAACTGCCAAGCCATGTCTTCCCTGGACCGGAAACAAGCACCCTGGGACCGGTTTCGGGCTCACAGCCCTCATCAGCCAGGCTATCTTGAATCCAGTGGCAAAGTGAGCAAGGGACCCACGTCTGGGCATACCCTGCCAACTTAGGGCGAACAAAGCAAAACCAAAGGGGATGATGGACGGAGTGTTGAACATTGCAAGCACTCACCCCCAGTCAACTGATCTGGGTTTAATCCATCATCATTCTTTAGCTCACTCCGCTACCCCAGTTCAGACATGGCCATAAGCAAATCAGTCTGACCCTGTGCCTCATGGGAACAGTCCAGCCCGAACTGCCAAGCCATGTCTTCCCTGGACCGGAAACAAGCATCCTGGGACCGGTTTCGGGCTCACAGCCCTCATCAGCCAGGCTATCTTCAATCCAGTGGCAAAGTGAGCAAGGGACCCACGTCTGGGCATACCCTGCCAACTTAAGGCGAACAAAGCAAAACCAAAGGGGATGATGGACGGAGTGTTGAGCATTGCAAGCACTCACCCCCAGTCAACTGATCTGGGTTTAATCCATCATCATTCTTTAGCTCACTCCGCCACCCCAGTTCAGACATGGCCATATGCAAATCAGTCTGACCCTGTGCCTCATGGGAACAGTCCAGCCCGAACTGCCAAGCCATGTCTTCCCTGGACCGGAAACAAGCATCCTGGGACCGGTTTCGGGCTCACACCCTCATCAGCCAGGTTATCTTGAATCCAGTGGCAAAGTGAGCAAGGGACCCACGTCTGGGCATACCCTGCCAACTTAGGGCGAACAAAGCAAAACCAAAGGGGATGATGGACGGAGTGTTGAACATTGCAAGCACTCACCCCCAGTCAACTGATCTGGGTTTAATCCATCATCACTCTTTAGCTCACTCCGCCACCCCAGTTCAGACATGGCCATATGCAAATCAGTCTGACCCTGTGCCTCATGGGAACAGTCCAGCCCGAACTGCCAAGCCATGTCTTCCCTGGACCAGAAACAAGCATCCTGGGACCGGTTTCGGGCTCACAGCCCTCATCAGCCAGGCTATCTTGAATCCAGTGGCGAAGTGAGCAAGGGACCCACGTCTGGGCATACCCTGCCAACTTAGGGCGAACAAAGCAAAACCAAAGGAGATGATGGACGGAGTGTTGAACATTGCAAGCACTCACCCCCAGTCAACTGATCTGGGTTTAATTCATCATCATTCTTTAGCTCACTCCGCCACCCCAGTTCAGACATGGCCATATGCAAATCAGTCTGACCCTGTGCCTCATGGGAACAGTCCAGCCCGAACTGCCAAGCCATGACTTCCCTGGACCGGAAACAAGCATCCTGGGACCGGTTTCGGGCTCACAGCCCTCATCAGCCAGGCTATCTTGAATCCAGTGGCAAAGTGAGCAAGGGACCCACGTCTGGGCATACCCTGCCAACTTAGGGCGAACAAAACCAAACCAAAACCGGCCTGGCAGTTCGGGCTGGACTGTTCCCATTGGGCGCAGGGTCAAAACTGATTTGCATATGGCTGGGACCAAACTGGAATGGCATGGTGAGCAAAAAAACGATGGATTTAGGCCCAGATCTCTGTACTGGGGTGAATGTACGACATTGTTCTGCATTCTGTCCATCAATTGTTGTTTTTGCATTTGTCACCCCGAGTGGGACGGGTATGCCCAAACGTGGGTCCCGTGCTCTCCATGCCACTGGAGTCAAGCTATCCTGGCTGATGAGGGCTGAAAGCCCGAAACCGGTCCTAGGATGCTTGTTTCCAGTCCAGGGAGGACCTGGCCTGGCAGTTGGGGCTGGACTGTTCCCATTGGGCGCAGGGTCAAGACTGATTTGCATATGGCTGGGTCCAAACTGGAATGGCATGGTGAGCAAAAAACGATGGATTTAGGCCCAGATCTCTGTACTGGGGTGAATGTACGACATTGTTCTGCATTCTGTCCATCAATTGTTGTTTTTGCATTTGTCACACCGAGTGGGACGGGTATGCCCAGACGTGGGTCCCGTGCTCTCCATGCCACTGGAGTCAAGCTATCCTGGCTAATGAGGGCTGAAAGCCCGAAACCGGTCCTAGGATGCTTGTTTCCAGTCCAGGGAGGACCTGGCCTGGCAGTTCGGGCTGGACTGTTCCCATTGGGCGCAGGGTCAAGACTGATTTGCATTTGGCTGGGTCCAAACTGGAATGGCATGGTGAGCAAAAAACGATGGATTTAGGCCCAGATCTCTGTACTGGGGTGAATGTACGACATTGTTCTGCATTCTGTCCATCAATTGTTGTTTTTGCATTTTTCACCCCGAGTGGGACGGGTATGCCCAGACGTGGGTCCTGTGCTCTCCATGCCACTGGAGTCAAGCTATCCTGGCTGATGAGGGCTGAAAGCCCAAAACCGGTCCTAAGATGCTTGTTTCCAGCCCAGGGAGGACCTGGCCTGGCAGTTCGGGCTGGACTGTTCCCATTGGGCGCAGGGTCAAGACTGATTTGCATATGGCTAGGCCCAAACTGGAATGGCATGGTGAGCAAAAAAACGATGGATTTAGGCCCAGATCTCTGTACTGGGGTGAATGTATGACATTGTTCTGCATTCTGTCCATCAATTGTTGTTTTTGTATTTGTCACCCCAAGTGGGACGGGTATGCCCAGACGTGAGTCCCGTGCTCTCCATGCCACTGGAGTCAAGCTATCCTGGCTGATGAGGGCTGAAAGCCCGAAACCGGTCCTAGGATGCTTGTTTTCACTCCAGGGAGGACCTGGCCTGGCAGTTCGGGCTGGACTGTTCCCATTGGGTGCAGGGTCAAGACTGATTTGCATATGGCTGGGTCCAAACTGGAATGGCATGGTGAGCAAAAAAATGATGGATTTAGGCCCAGATCTCTGTACTGGGGTGAATGTATGACATTGTTCTGCATTCTGTCCATCAATTGTTGTTTTTGCATGGATTAACCATTCCGTGGACGGTGACTCTGCCACTGTAAAGGCTAATCTATCCAGTTTTTCAATACGCAGCATTGTATATTTTGCTCCCCTTTGTGCCATTTCTATCTGTTTGTCTGTTAGATTGTACGAAGAAAACAGAGACGTGCTGTTTATGAAACGCCAAGGCACATAGCCTGCGCGCAAAGATTGCAGCGTCCAGCTTAATAACATAATAGAGCGCAATTGTGATTGCCCGTGTTGTAATATGGACAGATCCTGTTCTAGTACATCAACAGCAGAAGATACAATGTTGCCTAGAGAATATATTCTGGAGGTTAGTGTCATTGACCCATTGTCGACCACTGCTAGAGCTTTCTCTAGATTTATAGGATCTATTTCTCGTAATCTTTCCGCTGCCTCTTGTTGTGATATTGTCCGAATCTCATTATAGACAGCATAATAGAAACGTTTATGACGTGGCTTCCTAGGACCTAATAAAAAATCCCGTAGGTCCACATCCTCTGTAAGTAAGGATAAGTGTTGTTTCACATGTGTGAGTGTTGAGGTCTTTAGCCAATCGAGGCATAACTTCCCAACACTGTATGATGTCACTACCCCTGGGTGTTGTCTCTGTACATAACGTGGATCTGGCCTATTGATACTAAATCCTTTAGTTTTACCCAAGAATCTTTCTTGACAGCTATTGGTGTCTGTGGGCCAAATCAACCATCCCTTCCAATCGGGGTCTGATCTATTGTATTGCATGATGGCATCTAGTGTAACCTCTTCTTGTGATGTTATGTTACCCTCAGTGTGTGATGGTGCTGGCACCCGAGGTGTATTCAAATCCTTTTTTTGGCTAGTCCAAGACAGGTCGTTTGTTGCACCATTTCATTCAAAAACATTATTTGCTGAGGAATAAGGCATTCTTTAAATAGTGCCTCTGTTCCCTGGACCTGCCAGTCTCTAGTACCCCAGACAGATTTTAAGTCTATGGTGTCTTTCCATAAGTCGAAACCTTGTTCAGACAACTGGGCAATAAAGGAAGCAGAATAAATCTTTTTGGTGTTTGTCAACATATTTTTCCGTGCTGTTGTTGGCGCAACCTTATAATAATATGAGGCTGGGTCTGATGTGTTAAACCCTGAAAAATACAGACATTTCTGTGCAAATGTTTTTCAACTGCTTTTCGGCGATGTCGGGCAATGTTCCCATTGGTGGTATGTGAAAACATTTCTGAGATTAGCAGATTTATGCAGAAAGTGATGACCATAATGTTGATAGCAATACATTGTTTCAAAGTCTGATGTGTCTTCCAACATTTCATTATTAGAAAATGCAGCAGATTTTTTTAAATCAGACAACATATTATTTACAGTTTCATAATCCCAATCATCGGAAAATGTACTGGAGGTAATGATATCACTCAATGAAATTTTAAATAAATGTGGTATTTTTAAAAGTTCGGTCGGGCCAAATATGTCGTAATCAACCTTGTCCCACACTATACCATCAGGTATAGGAACTGCTGTTATGTTCACTGATGATAGGTCTCTTTTTTCACGATGTGATGATAGATGCGGTTTCAGAATCACATTCACTTTTTGTGCTGCAGAGCTTTCTCGAAGATAAGTTCCATTTACAAGCATACTAAAGACAGTGTTAGGCCTATCCAGAAAAGAAAGAAAAGTATTCCGGTGGATACCCAGAGTTCCACGTAAGGTGATACCAGGTAAGTCTTTTTAAGAAAGTTCAGAAAATCTTTGAATCGCTGTACACAAATTTTTTGGGCTGGCATCGTTTCAGATTCACTTGGGTCCAGTGAAAACATATCAATGTCAATGAAATAGCCAGATGCAATTTGATCAATTTTCGGTAGTTCCGCAGGTTTTGTGGAAACTGTAGCTTGCTTTTGTTGGGGCATGTTGACGTAGATATCCATGTTTGGCCAAATTGAAATTTGTCTTTCAGTGGAGTTCTCATTTTGAACTTCAGTTTAAAGAGAAACGAGTTCCATTGCATTGTTGCTTAGTCCATCATTCTGTGCAGGTGACCCTTCAAACGTGATGAGTCTTTCTGTTTGAACTTCTTGTATTGTTGTGAGAGGAGGGTGTCTGTTACTCCGGAGTCCACGCGGCCTACTACTCAGTATCGGCCACATAGTATGGTTTGATCAGGTCTATTGAGACAAATCTTTTCTCCTTTTTACCGGCAAGAGGTGGCAGAAGTACTATTGTTGTTCCTTCAACTGCTAGGACAGGTACAGGCTTGCTTTCTGTATGATGGCCCAAATTCTTTTTTGTCCGCTATCTTCTCTCTGACCAGATCCCCAACTTTAGGGTTCCAGACAGGTCTTGCCGTGACACTTTTTGCTTCCCCAGTGGCGGTCATTTTCACCTGGACATTACTCTGTAGTGCCCTGGATTCATTTAGGTCCTGTAAAACAGCCAAACGTTTATGGATCTCAAAAGGCTTATAATCCGCCACGGTGCCTTCACCATCAAGATCAGGTACCCACATTCTCGTCCCAAATAGGACCTCATAAGGAGTGACACCCCTTAGAGAGCTTCTTGGCTGATTATTTAATGCCCTTTGAACTCCATACAGATGTTTTACCCAATTTCCACCCGAGCCTAATACTCTAGCTGTTAAAGACTGCTTTAAGTCCCGGTTTTTCCTCTCCACTACTGAATTTCCCTCGGGATGGTACGGAGAGGAGTACCGAAATGCTACACCCAGACCTCCCATGGCTTCCTTGCAAGCCCTAGAGCTAAACGCGGGGCCACGGTCAGAATGTAATGTGCCAAATGCGTATGTCCCTATGAAGACTCGCAAATCTTTTATAACAGTTCGAGCGTCAGCCGAGCACTGGAGCCACACCCATAGGAACCTAGAGCAGGAATCCACTGCAACCATGATATATTTGTAAGCTCCATCAGATTGTAAGGGGCTGCAGTGGTCCAAATAAACACACGCGAGTGGTTTGTCTGATATTAGTAATGGTGTCTGCGCTGGACGTGTTACGGTGGAGCCTTTCATCTGTTGACAGATGTCGCATTTCAAGACATAGGGGTCGATTCCGATCTGGGTCGGAAAGCCCTCCGACCAAGCCGGATCCGGAGTGTTTTCCGACCGAGCCGTACCCCTGGAGTCCGACCGAGCGAGTACGATGCTGCCGCATGCTGACGGACTCTGTTCGGTCGGATTCCCATTGAAGTCAATGGGAGCCGGTCGTACGACGCGTGCATGGCCTCGCATCAGCTGAACAGGTACGTCTCGCAAAAGGGCGCCCCCTGCAGTGGGTACGCGTTGGTGCCATCCGCACCGTACACGCATGTGAAGGGGGGACCCTTGGGTCCCCCCTGTGTTCGACTCGTTAGGCTACGGGTGAAGGGGGTCCGGCACGGACCCCCGAAGTCCGCTTCCTGGAGCTTTTATCGTCCCAGAGACTCCGACTCGATCCAGCTGTCCGAATCGTGCATTGTACTGGCTCGGTCGGAAATCACTCCATTGCGCGGTACGGTTCGTCTGCGACCGAGTCGTACGGAGCGGTTCGGACCCGGAAACGAGTCGGTCGGCGATTTTGCGTTCTTCGCATCGTACTTGCTCGCTCGTACAGCTGTACGAGTCGGTCAGAGAACACGCGTACGGCATGTTCTTTTTCTGGACGGATCGCGTTCGGAGCCCTACCGACCGAGATCGTAATCGACCCCATAGTCTTTAGTTTGCTTTGTTAATCCTGGCCACCAGTAGCGTTGTTTCAGCAGAGAAACAGTCGCTGTAACCCCTGCATGTGCAGAGCCTATACCCTTGTGTGCTGCTAGAATTAATCCTAACCTACGATCCATATTCGGTATTACTCTATCCCCCACTCCAGGATTCTGAGCAAATGGAACACTGTTTGCATCTAACTTGTAGGAATACTTGAGTGGAAATCTTTTCGGTACTGCTGATTTATTGCGTGTAGCAATAATTGCAACCATAATTTCACCGTCTATTCTCGTTTTTGAACGAGTGATTGCAGCTACGGAAGCTATGCGTACAGCCCCTTTTGCGCCTTCATCAACCAATGAATTCCCTTCAACGTGAACACCATCACGTTGATGACTCAGTGTATGTATCACGTGAGCCCTTGGTAGTTCGTTTTTCAACTCCACTACCTGTTCCCATAGCATTTTGTGCTTAACTGTGCCACCTTTTGCATCTTTAAACCCGTTTTGTCCCCAGTGATGTAAATATTCATTATATGACTGTACACAATAAAAGGAATCACACACGATTAGTGTGGGGAATTCTTGATCCGTATTTACCAGTGCCAGTATTAGTGCTTTTAGTTCTGCTAGCTGTGCCGTGCAGTCTCCTAGAGACTGTGTTTTTGTACAACTCGGATGAAACTTTCCATCCTGCATGCGACCTTTAACGATAGCACACGCTGTGCTGTATTGATGTTTACTCCCTATGGCCGGTTGAGCAGAACCGTCAGTGTAAATTATATATTCATACTGATCTAGAGGCATTATTTCATTTGGTAGAGGATATTCTTGTTGGTATTGCAGAAATGCTTGTGTTTTTAGATTTGGGACTGGGGTAACGACTATTATACGTTTCCCTTGAGCCAGGGCTCTTTCTCTAACTACAGCAGTATGTACTGCTGTTAGAATTTTTTCAGTTGATGCAAAACGCATCTCAGCATTTGTATACAAATGTGATTTGCATGCTATTGGTACTGTCTCACCTTCATTATATGTTAGATAGGTGTACCCAGATTGACCCGCAACTACACGGTTCACCAGGTTGCGTACTTTTACGCGTGTCTGTAAGTGTTTTGAAGCTATCATGTCAGCTTGTAAAGAACTAAGGATATCAGTGTGTTCCTGTGTCCATTGTCTGATTGAGAAATCATGTTTTATTAAATCGTAGAAGGGTTTTACTCTTTCTGCGTAATCTAAAATGTATGTTCTGCCAAAGTTCAGGAATCCCAGGATTGATTGTAAATTTTTTAATGTTTTTGGAGGTTGGAGCAGTGCACATTTTTCCCAAAAATTAGCTGCTAGGCTTTTCCCTTCACTTGAAAGCTCATATCCTAGAAAAAGGACATTAAAGTGGGCAATATTCAATTTTTGAAGTTGAATTTGTAACCCTCAGAGGCAAATCCCAAAATTATGGTGTTTACTCTGTTCAAGTGTTTCTCCAGGTCATCATCCGTCAGATAAATATCATCTACATAGGACAATGCCTCATCATCTAGATTTTGAAGTAATTCAGTTACCCTAGCCGAAAACAACCCCGGGCTGTTCTTATACCCCTGGGTGAGTCGACAAAATTGACGCTGGGACCCTAGCGCTGAGAATGCTGTGAAATATCTGCTCTCAGGCACTATATTTTGGCAAAAAAATCCATTTGAGATATCTAGTGTCGTTTTGTATTTTTTCCGCACAATGTTATTCATTAATGCGGCACTGTGTGCATTCTGTACTGCAAATGTTTTAGTGCAAGTGTTTAAATGTCTGTAATCCAACTCTAGACGGTATGTGTTGTCCGGTTTTGATACGGGAAACAAAGGGTTATTCATTTGAGAGGTGCATGTTTCAATCACTCTTTGGTATTCAAGTTGATCTAAGATCTCCCTGACCTGTCTTTTAGCTTCTTGCTTTATTGGATATGGCCTTTGTGCAGTCGGAGTATTTTTCAATGGAATTATGTGGTGGGTTGAATCCTCATCCCATCCAACATGGTTTTTGTACAATGTTGGAGCTTGGGCTACCGCCCACTCATGCGCATATGTATATTTTGAATGTTTGGGAACATGGTCGGAGAATGCTGGTAAAATTACTGTTTCTCCCCTAGGGCAATCCATGACAAATGCTGGCGGCCAATCTTGTTCAGCATACAAAATGTCATAGCCAAACGTTAGGTTCTCCCAAAAGAGACATCTAGCTGTCCAGCATTTGTCCCCCTCCATTTGGAGTATTATTTCATACAATTTATGTGGGACACTTACCCTAGTATCAGGTGTTTCCACCGTGATATAATCATTCAAGTCCGCTGTCACCAGAAATTCCATCAGGTTCTGACAAGCTATTGTTACTTCTGCCGCACTGTCTAGCATCGTCAGAGCGAATTCCCCGTTCAGTAGTCGAGTCCTCAGAATTCTGGGCATGTCTGATCTTTAGACCTGCAACCTTCTTCTTCTTTTTGAACTGTGGCTTTTGTTTTGGTTTATCTTCTTTTTGGAAGTATATTCTTGAGCGTGCTGCTTGTCTCTCGATTTTGTACGCTCTTCTTGTCTGTCTGAGCGTCCTTCTCTCTCTGAGTTTTTTGTTGAACCCTGAAAGGAACGAGAGGAACGTGTATCAGTATCCTGATACCTGTCAGGTTTCCTAATATTGTCCCTATTCCTAAGGTTATACCTCCTTTCGGAAGGCTGCTGTGGAGGAGATTCACCTCTGGATTGAGATCTGTTTTCTTTAACTTTTTGTTTTTTGTTATTGTCCCACTTCTTTTTAGAAAAAGCAGGTGTCTGCTTGAAGGTCTCCTTCTCGGGACTTCCCATCAATTGAGGTTTTAATGCTTTCCCACCCAAACTGTCTCTGCCTAATTCTGCATATGCAGTTTCATTTATTTTAGGTAGTTCTTGCTCCGGTTGTAAAGGACTGAACTCCCTTAGGCGTTGGCGGATAGCCACCGATGCTGCCTCCCCCTTAATATTTGCTGATAATATTGCTGATATCTGGGCATAGTTACCTAGTAACTTCATCCCTAAGTTCAGAGCAGGCTCTGCTCCGTACTCATTTTGTATTTGTCTTAATACATCTGGTATTACTGCTAAGGACGGTATACCATGAGGTCTGGTATATATGGCAGCGAAAACTGTACCCCAAGAGGTACAATCCTCTATCTGTGGTGTTATCCCCATGGGCAAGCAGATTGTCAGCATTCTGTGTTTCTCATATTGGCTAGTATTCGGAAATACTGCTTCTAACTGTGTTATTTTCTGAGCTACCCAGAATGGCATTTGTTCACGTTTTGCGGGCATTTTACCCATTACTTCGTGTAAGGTTTGTGGTGTAATCTTAGTTGCTGTGTTTTGAACGTGAGCTGTATTTGTTGTTACCATCGCTGGCTGGACTGTAAGTGTCCTCATGACGAATTGCGTCATGTTTCTGTAAAGTTTTATTAATTCTTTGTGAAGTATGAGTAAGTCTGGTCCTGGCATTGTTTCGATGTCAGGATGTGGTGTGTAGGCTGCTAATATTGGCAATGCTGCTCCCTCTCTTCCGAGCGGGCCGAGTCTTACTCTTCTTCTTGTATGGGGTAGGGCGCCTTTAAACCAGTATAAATGTTCCTGGTACTTGAGCGGAACCTCAATGTCCTCATACGGACAAGATTTCGAACTAGGGAAAAACCCGCTTTCTGAATGCAGTGTAGTATCTAGGTAAAAGGTCAGTCCCTGTAAACCGTGACAAGTGTAATGTAGGGAAGAATATAGGTGAAGGGTAATGAAGTTACCGAGGCCTATATTATGGTACCTATATGGAATATAACAGTGGAGGTTGCGTGCTGAGGTGTTGGTGTATGTGGATGTCTGTGTTGTGGTCTTGCTGAGGGAGGTGGTGAGCTGGTCTTCGGTGACCTTGTTCCAGCCTCTGCAAGGATCACGGTAGGTGGGTTGGTGTATGGTGGGTTTGGTGAAGGAGAAGTGGACCTAGTGGTGGTCGGTCCAGTGTGGCTCAAAGGTGTGGCTGACGGAGATGTTGTTGCTTGCTGAGAAGACGGGGTCGAGTGTGTGTGCTGCTGAGTGGGTTGGCATTGTGACCACTTTTTTTAGTCCAATGGTGGCGAGGTTCTCCAGTAGGGATGAGATGTTGCGGTCTTCAAGGTTGGCCAGGTGGAAGCTAAGATCGCAGAGGAGGATGTAGTCCATAGAGGCGAGAGCGTGGTGAGCAATGAAGTCGGCTAGGGCTTCACTGAAGGGTGGGTGGGGTCTGGGAGGGCCGTAGACGAGGGTTCCACAGAGGGTGGCGTTCGGGTTGGTCTGGATCTGGAAGTGGAGGTGGAGGTGCTCCATGTTGGGTGAGTGGTCGTTGGAGCTTGTTGTGAGGTGGAGGGTGTCTTTGTGTACGATAGTGATGCCTCCCCCCTGTCGGTTGACGCAGTCCTTGTGGATGATTTTGTATTTATCGGGGATGGCAGTAGCGATTTCCGGGGCTGAGTTGGATTTCATTCAGGTTTCAGTGAAGAAGGCGATGTCGGGGGAGGTGGAGTCGAGCAGGTCCCAGATCTCCACGGCGTGTCTTTTGAGGGAGCAGGTGTTGAGTAGGATACATCTGAGGTGGTGGGGTCTGGTTATTGAGGGTCAGGCGGTCGGTAGGTCTGGTGTGCGGAGGCCGGCAAAGGTGCAGTTGCATGTGCGGCAGATGAACAGGCCTTAGGTGTTCTTCAGCGACATGATGTGACGTCCGGTGTTGAGTGCGTGGAGGGTGTTGGTGTCATAGCAGTGTATGGCCTGAGGACCAAGGTTTGTGATGCTGGGTGCGGTCCAGGCACGGACGGGCACAGACAGGTTTGCCTGTGATGCCATTAAGTAGCGTGAGAGGGAGGGGTAAAGCGGCACTGGAGGGGGGCAGGCCACGGGGGATGAGCAGCAGCAGGGACACAGTGAGAAAAGAGGCGCAAAAAGTGCAGAAGTGCAGAAAGAGAAAGAAAGTGACAGAAAAACAAAAGAGATGAAATTAAGGAAAAGAAGATATCAGAGGAGAAAAGGCAGAAAGCAAAGAGATAGAGGGCAGAGCAGCAGCAGAGCAGAGATGCTCCCCACTGGACCACCAGGGATGATGCGCAGGCGGGTGCCTGTGGGTGGAGGAGGGCCTCAAATTCAGGACCTGGAAGGGTCAGGGGGCAACAGCTACCAGACGGAGCTGTGCAGCAAGGGAAGCTAATTACAGACAAGGCCAGTCAATCTCCAGATAAGCGCAGCAACACTACAATGTTCTAGGGAGATTGGCCCCAACAAAGCACACACAGCCAGAGGGGTGCACACCTCCCCAAAACATCATAAAGTCAGATGCCACATAAAGTTAGGAACATATAGCCAATCAGGACACAGCACACACAACATGCAGTGATCATGCTCCCCTCATACTGGACTTCTGGACACATTACCCACTGGCCTCCATTATGTCCACGCAAGGTCAAGGCCCATCTGCATTTGTGAACAGGGGCGTTATTTATGGCTCCACATACAAGGCTCGCATTCTTTTACCAAAGAGGTTAGTCGGAAGCACTTTTATGGCACCCGAAAACTGTAAAAACAGTGGCGGCTGGTGAATTTCGAGAGTGGTGAGGCTAAGAGCAAGTCTGAAATTGGACTGTGTGAGCGAGTGTAGCATGCAAGTGCAACTGCCACCATGGAACCGTATGTGTGGGTGTCTCAACACATGTAGATTTAGAATTAAATATACTTATTTATATATACTTACCTTAAGTATATTTGGCATTTGTAACATGGATTAATGCAAACCTTTCATGTGCAAGCTGCACATATCAGATACAGTTTGCATTTGATTTTAAAGTTAAAATTGTTCTATTTAAAACGTGAGCCAAAATGGCCATGCCTAATATGATTGACAATATAATCATAATAATTCATGCAAATAAACTGTATCTTGCGCTGTTCTCCCTGAACTAATGGTAACAATGTTCTGCTTTGTGTTATAACACCCATACCTTTGACTAATCTGATCTTAAAAGATGGCATTAATTCATCCTCAAGGGCATGCCAGCTGCAGGCCAAGGGCAGCAGACAGTGCGCTGCCAACTCTTTGGCTGAATTTGGGAATGAGAACAATCACACTGCTCTGAGAAGAAGCACTCTGCTTGTAGCCTCTGCCCACCACCTGCCATCAGGCCAGGCCCTCAGACTAAACACCAGTATGGAATTAAACACATATGCCACCTATGGAATGTGCATGGTTCTGTGAAAATGAAACATGCACGCTGCATCTGTTTACAGAATGTGACCTGGCGTCACTGATGACACCTGTCACATGCAGAAAGATAGTATTCTATTGCAACATTTATATTATGCTTATTGTGTGGGGCATTGAAGCGCTTTCCTACACGGGTAGCAAGCTACACCATGTACGGCATGTGGTTGAAAGTGTGTTATGTTTGTTTTGATCCTGTGTGGGAAGTGTTTTTGTGTCATGCTTGAGTACCATTGAGTTGAGGTTATCTTGTAATGGGAGGCGGTAGCAGTGTGAGAGAGAGGCATGGAGTTTAGATTGATCCATAAAAGGGCACAAAGATAACCACATCCGACACTCTCCTCCCAACCCCCAGAGCATTACTGTGTTAAACTCCGTCAGCAGCCGAATACAGCACTCTTGGAGACATTACGTTATCTTATAGTTGCATTTCTACACTAGAAAGCCATCATGCGCACTCTAAGCCATACTTGGATTAAAGCACTTTCTTTTACAATTTGTATATTGCTTCTGGTCACCGAAGAAACCAGGTTTAATAAAGCAAACAATATTTACCTTGAACTAATTACTGTATTAAAACACAGAAATGTGGGGGACAATGTCTCTTAAATAAAATAATTAAGAGGGTAATGTCCAACTGTTTGAAATAAACTTTTGTGAGGACTGAAAAAAATGCGGTATTTAACAGACTTTGGGGGATATTCTCAAGAACGTGTGTTAACTATCGCCAAATTCGCTTAACGCAACTTCTCACATCGCAGTCTATTGCGGGAATATAACACCATGTTAACGCAGCATTCTCAACCCTGCGGCACCATGTGATAGTCTCACGATAACGCGACAAATGCCCCCGTTAAAATTAACGCGACGCCGAAAAAATGCGAAACACAAACGCGAAAAAAGTTGCGATGTCCCAAATCGCGAAACAAAAATCAGCGATAACCAGCGACAGGCCTGCGAATCCCACGCGACATGCGGGAAAATGCACTATAAAAGCAGAGGAATAAATAGAGAAAAAAATGTAACTGCGTAGCACCATGGACGCACCCGTACCGAGTGCAGAGGACAACGCGAACCCCACAAGCCCCACAGATGACCAGCCAGAAACCCCGGGGAAGGGCAAGGAGAAGAGGAAGAGGAAGACGGGGTTCAGTCCGCAGGAAAACAGGATCATTGTCACGGAGGTGACAGAACACTACCAACAACTGTTCGTCGCCTCCACTGTGTCATCGGCAACACAAACGGAAATATGGCAGTACAACTTGAACAACGTGAATGCAGTCGGAGTGTCGAGGAGGACAATGGAAGAGGTCAAGAGGCGCTGGAATGATGTGAAGGGCAAAACCAAGAAGAAACTCGATGCCAACAGGAAAGCAGCAACGCAGATTGGAGGTGGAGGACCAGCGGCACACCAGGAGCTGGATGACATTGAGAAAATGGTGGCCACAGTCATCAGTCGGGATACGGTGCCAGGAGTTGGGGATCGGGACACTGCTCAACATGACCTGACACAACATCAACAGGGTGAGTAGCGACCAGGGACTGGGGGTACGGGGGGAGATGGGCACAATGGCACACATGCACAATTAAGTAGAGCACACTGCACACCCACAATGACTCTGGATCATGTCCCTGATCCCTGTGCCACACTGCAGCACACATACAGAAACTCAGGGAATGTGTGTTGTAATGAATGTATTTGCACATGCTGTGCCTGTGGTCATTTTGTACTGTCTCATGATTGCTAAGGACTGTCACAATGTGACGTCCTCATGTGAAGAAATTGTCAATGATGTTTTTCCTACGGGCTATTCCTGCTGCAGCTGCAGTGGGGTGTGGTCCACCTGCCTCATCTTCCTCATCATCGTCCGGTGCATCTGGCACTTGTAACCATGGGGCATTGGTGCGTACACATATGTTGTGCAACACACAACATGCAACGATCATCTTGCACACGATGTCTGGGCTGTACAGGAGCCTTCCACCTGTGATGTCCAGGCACCTGAAACGTGACTTCAACACGCCAAATGTGCGTTCCACGATGCCCCTGGTGCGTTTGTGGGCCCAATTGTACTGCCTCTGGGCCTGTGTGTTCGGGGCTCGGAGGGGTGTCATCATCCAAGGGCAGAGTGCATATCCTTGATCACCTGTGACAGTGCAGAGAGACATGAGTCAATAGTTGGTTTTGCATGATGTGTTGGCAGGCTCACTAGTTGATTGGCGTGTGATATGTGTGTCATAATGATTCCTGTTTGACATGTACTGCTTGTAGCAAATGTGCACCATCAATGTGTATTACGTAGCCTCACTGCTGCTCCTCCCTCCCCCCGAGCCTATTTACTTGTGTGCGCTGCACGGTTGCATCATTTTCACTCCTACGGCACACCATTGTCATGCCTGTCTGCGCATGTCCACAAGCCTGACAACGACACTGTGATGTTGTGCGTTGAAGGTGGGCGGCCACGTGTGTGTAGGCCTATGGTAAGGATAGGGCGGACACAGATGTAGAGTACATGGCTGGCTGAACTCGCGATGCGGTCGAGGCAAGACCTTTGGCTTATGCTGCGGTAATAGCGATACACACACACAACAGTTGGCATGTATGATCCCGGACCCCGAGCGGGCTTGCGCTCATTCATTAATGCCATCGGCTAAGCCCGCACTCCGGGGGTATGTTACATTGCAACTTTGTCCATTGCGGGACGGGTGGCGCCGACACTACAACAGAGACACACGCATTAGGTACTTCATTGGCAAGCCCAACACTTAACCACGCCCAGAGACCCGGGGTGATTATCCACACCCCTACGCTGGACTGTCATACGCCAGCCCACTCCGGCAACGCCTACAGGGGGGTACGACACAGCTACATGTCCCAGGTCTTCCCCACTGCCTGAGGTGACATTGTTGCGTCCGATGTACACAGCACAATGCAATGTGGTAGGGCCCGGGGCCCTCATGCGTACACAATGACCACACGGACACACTGAGATAATTAGTGGAACTGGCTACGGGCACATGCTCCCGGCCCCTTTTATTGCCAGGGTCACACATCCAGTGACGCCTGTGCTGGATGGGTGTGGGGTGAGTGTGAGCCAGCCCTCAAGGAGTGGTTGGTGCTGGCAACAACTACAACAGTGATCAGACAATCAGAAGTTCACAGTTCAAACAGCAAGGGTCCATGACTTGAGCTGCACAGAGTTAGTGGCCCTGGATGCACAGCGGCCGGCACATGGAACACCGCCACGGGACGGTGACTACCGGTGCACTGAGGTAGAGCCACGAGAGCTGAGCGGGTCCTCGTGATGTCCACGGTGAATGTCGCGGAGGGTTTTGGGGGACATTGGAAGGTGTTCTTCCAGGGCATGATACAGAGGGCAGTACCAAGCAGACACAGGCAATATGGAGGAGATAAATGCTACAGACTCATTTTTGACACCAAGTCAGTATCAGCTACATGATGATAAAGACAACCCCCAGGCCATAGACTCAGACGCCACCAAAGTGAACCAGAGAGTGTCCATGAATTTCTGGGGCACGGAGTCAGTGGCACCAGAGCTGAAGGGGATTCAGTCTGCGATGAGGCCTGTACAATGGTATAAACTCTGCCATAAATAAATCAAGACTCAGTTCCAAATGTGTGACCTACTTGACCGTAGTGTAGGCAGGAGGCAGCGGTCAGCAGGGGCCCCCAGGCACGTGTCCTTGGCTTGCGATGCACAGAGTTAGTGGCACCAGAGCAGTTGTTGGTAGTGTTCGGTCACCTCCGTAACGAGGATCCTTTTTCATCCAGACTGAACCACGTCTTCCTCTTACTCCTCTCCTTGCGTACAATGATATGGACTCTGCCATTGAAAAATCAAGACTCAGTTCCAAATGTGTGACCTACTTGACCGCAGTGTAGGCCGGAGGCAGCGGTCAGCGCGGACCAACCGCTGTTCAGGCAGCTCCTCCTGGTACTCTCACACACAACGTTGGAATGCCATGTGGCGATGATTTGTGGTTGACAGAGGTAGAAGCACCAGAGCTGAGCGTGTGTGCAGCCTGCGACGATGCCGTGTCCTGCCTGGTCCGGACTGGATTGGATTGGTGTGAGGCCTGCTGGACCACAGTGTAGGCAGTACACAGGTGACCCCGCGGTGCTGGACTGCAGTGTAGGCCAAAGGCAGTAGTCAGCAAGGGCCCACAGACATGTGTCATTGGAGTGCAATGCACAGAGTTGGTGGCACCACATTGAAGGGAGTACGGTGATTTAAAATCTGCCATAAACATATGTACTCTGCCATTGTGTAATCAAGACAAGTTCCAAATGTGTGACCTACTGGACCGCAGTGTAGGTCGGAGGCAGCGGTGGAGTACGTCAACGAAAAAGGAGTGCTGGGGGCCTGTGTCGCGGAGGCCGTGATGGTCTGAGGAGGCTGCCAAGGTCGCGGGCCTCGGGCTTGGAGCTTCCACCGGCACGTGGTGGGCCCTCTTTGACACACGCCGGTGTCGGCAGGTGAGCAGTGAGGCCTGGGTGCGCTGGGGCGGGCAAGACGGGTCTTGGGACCAGCGGCCTGGGGTGCAGCATGCGCACAGGACCGCAGGCACTGCCGCTCATGGCGTCGGCCTCGTGGCGGGGTGAGAGGCGCCGCCCTGGCAGACACGTTGGCCATTCCGGTAGAGAACCACGCCCAGAGCAACGTGCTTTTTATTCATACCCCTACGCTGGCCTGGCGTACGCTATGTGTTGTCCGGTTTTGATACGGGAAACAAAGGGTTATTCATTTGAGAGGTGCATGTTTCAATCACTCTTTGGTATTCAAGTTGATCTAAGATCTCCCTGACCTGTCTTTTAGCTTCTTGCTTTATTGGATACTGCCTTTGTGCAGTCGGAGTATTTTTCAATGGAATTATGTGGTGGGTTGAATCCTCATCCCATCCAACATGGTTTTTGTACAATGTCGGAGCTTGGGCTACCGCCCACTCCTGCGCATATGTATATTTTGAATGTTTGGGAACATGGTCGGAGAATGCTGGTAAAATTACTGTTTCTCCCCTAGGGCAATCCATGACAAATGCTGGCGGCCAATCTTGTTCAGCATACAAAATGTCATAGCCAAACGTTAGGTTCTCCCAAAAGAGACCTCTAACTGTCCAGCATTTGTCCCCCTCCATTTGGAGTATTATTTCATACAATTTATGTGGGACACTTACCCTAGTATCAGGTGTTTCCACCGTGATATAATCATTCATCAGGTTCTGACAAGCTATTGTTACTTCTGCCGCACTGTCTAGCATCGTCAGAGCGAATTCCCCGTTCAGTAGTCGAGTCCTCAGAATTCTGGGCATGTCTGATCTTTAGACCTGCAACCTTCTTCTTTTTGAACTGTGGCTTTTGTTTTGGTTGATCTTCTTTTTTGGAAGTATATTCTTGAGCGTGCTGCTTGTCTCTCGATTTTGTACTCTCTTGTCTGTCTGACCGTCCTTCTCTCTTGGAGTTTTTCGTTGAACTCTGAAAGGAACGAGAGGAACATGTATCAGTATCCTGATACCTGTCAGGTTTCCTAATATTGTCCCTATTCCTAAGGTTATACCTCCTTTCGGAGGGCTCCTGTGGAGGAGATTCACCTCTGGATTGAGATCTGTTTTCTTTAACTTTTTGTTTTTTGTTATTGTCCCACTTCTTTTTAGAAGAAGCAGGTGTCTGCTTGAAGGTGTCCTTCTCGGGACTTCCCATCAGTTGAGGTTTTAATGCTTTCCCACCCAAACTGTCACCGCCTAATTCTGCATATGCAGTTTCATTTATTTTAGGTAGTTCTTGCTCTGGGTTGTAAAGGACTGAACTCCCTTAGGCGTTGGCGGATAGCCACCCATGCTGCCTCCCCCTTAATATTTGCTAATATTATTGCTGATACCTGGGCATAGTTACCTAGTGACTTCATCCCTAAGTTCATAGCAGGCTCTGCTCTGTACTCATTTTGTATTTGTCTTAATACATCTGGTATTACTGCTACCATGAGTTCTGGTATATATGGCAGCGAAAACTGTACCCCAAGAGGTACAATACTCTATCTGTGGTGTTATCCCCATGGGCAAGCAGATTGTCAGCATTCTGTGTTTCTCATATTGGCTAGTATTCGGAAATACTGCTTCTAACTGTGTTATTTTCTGAGCTACCCAGAATGGCATTTGTTCACGTTTTGCGGGCATTTTACCCATTACTGCGTGTAACGTTTGTGGTGTAATCTTTGTTGCTGTGTTTTGAACGTGAGCTGTATTTGTTGTTACCATCGCTGGCTGGACTGTAAGTGTCCTCATGACGAATTGCGTCATGTTTCTGTAAAGTTTTATTAATTCTTTGTGAAGTATAAGTAAGTCTGGTCCTGGCATTGTTTCGATGTCAGGATGTGGTGTGTAGGCTGCTAATATTGGCAATGTTGCTCCCTCTCTTCCGAGCGGGCCGAGTCTTACTCTTGTTCTTGTATGGGGTAGGGCGCCTTTAAACCAGTATAAATGTTCCTGGTACTTGAGCGGAACCTCAATGTCCTCATACGGACAAGATTTTGAACTACGGAAAAACCCGCTTTCTGAATGCAGTGTAGTATCTAGGTAAAAGGTCAGTCCCTGTAAACCGTGACAAGTGTAATGTAGGGAAGAATATAGGTGAAGGGTAATGAAATTACTGAGGCCTATATTATGGTACCTATATGGAATATAACAGTGGAGGTTGCGTGCTGAGGTGTTGGTGTATGTGGATGTCTGTGTTGGGGTCTTGCTGAGGGAGGTGGTGAGCTGGTCTTCGGTGACCTTGTTCCAGCCTCTGCAAGGATCACGGTAGGTGGGTTGGTGTTTGGTGGGTTTGGTGAAGGAGAAGTGGACCTAGTGGTGGTCGGTCCAGTGTGGCTCAAAGGTGTGGCTGACGGAGATGTTGTTGCTTGCTGAGAAGACAGGGTCAAGTGTGTGTGCTGCTGAGTGGTTTGGCATTGTGACCAGTTTTTTTAGTCCAATGGTGGTGAGGTTCTCCAGTAGGGATGAGATGTTGCGGTCTTCAAGGTTGGCCAGGTGGAAATTGAGATCGCAGAAGAGGATGTAGTCCATAGAGGCGAGAGCGTGGTGAGCAATGAAGTCGGCTATGGCTTCACTGAAGGGTGGGTGGGGTCTGGGAGGGCCGTAGACGAGGGTTCCACAGAGGGTGGCGTTCGGGTTGGTCTGGATCTGGAAGTGGAGGTGCTCCATGTTGGGTGAGTGGTCGTTGGAGCTTGTTGTGAGGTGGAGGGTGTCTTTGTGTACGATGGTGATGCCTCCCCCCTGTCGGTTGACGCAGTCCTCGTGGATGATTTTGTATTTATCGGGGATGGCAGTTGCGATGTCCGGGGCTGGGTTGGACTTCATTCAGGTTTCAGTGAAGAAGGTGATGTCGGGGGAGGTGGAGTCGAGCAGGTCCCAGATCTCCACGGCATGTGTTTTGAGGGAGCAGGTGTTGAGTAGGATACATCTGAGGTGGTGGGGTCTGGTTATTGAGGGTCATGCGGTTGGTAGGTCTGGTGTGCGGAGGCCAGCAAAGGTGCAGTTGCATGTGCGGCAGATGAACGGGCCTTAGGTGTTCTTCAGCGACATGATGTGACGTCCGGTGTTGAGTGCATGTAGGGTGTTGGTGTCATAGCGGTGTATGGCCTGAGGACCAAGGTTTGTGATGCTGGGTGCGGTCCAGGCACGGACGGGCACAGACAGGCTTGCCTGGGACGCCATTAAATAGTGTGAGAGGGAGGAGTAAAGCGGCACTGGAGGGGGGCAGGCCACGGGGGATGAGCAGCAGCAGGGACACAGTGAGAAAAGAGGCGCAAAAAGTGCAGAAGTGCAGAAAGAGAAAGAAAGTGACAGAAAGCCAAAAGAGGTGAAATTAAGGAAAAGAAGATATCAGAGGAGAAAAGGCAGAAAGCAAAGAGATAGAGGGCAGAGCAGCAGCAGAGCAGAGATGCTCCCCACTGGACCACCATGGATGATGCGCAGGCGGGTGCCTGTGGGTGGAGGAGGGCCTCAAATTCAGGACCTGGAAGGGTCAGGGGGCAAAAGCTACCAGACGGAGCTGTGCAGCGAGGAAAGCTACTTACTGACAAGGCCAGTCAATCCCCAGATAAGTGCAGCGACACTACAATGTTCTAGGGAGATTGGCCCCAACAAAGCACACACAGCCAGAGGGGTGCACACCTCCCCAAAACATCATAAAGTCAGATGCCACATAAAGTTAGGAACATTTAGCCAATCAGGACACAGCACACACAACATGCAATGATCATGCTCCCCTCATACTGGACTTCTGGACACATTACCCACTGGCCTCCATTATGTCCACACACGGTCAAGGCCCATCTGCATTTGTGAACAGGGGCGTTATTTATGGCTCCACATACAAGGCTCACATTCTTTTACCAAAGAGGTTAGTCGGAAGCACTTTTATGGCACCTGAAAACTGTAAAAACAGTGGCGGCTGGTGAATTTCGAGAGTGGTGAGGCTAAGAGCAAGTCTGAAATTGGACTGTGTGAGCGAGTGTAGCATGCAAGTGCAACTGCCACCATGGAACCGTATGTGTGGGTGTCTCAACACATGTAGATTTAGAATTAAATATACTTATTTATATATACTTACCTTAAGTATATTTGGCATTTGTAACATGGATTAATGCAAACCTTTCATGTGCAAGCTGCACATATCAGATACAGTTTGCATTTGATTTTAAAGTTAAAATTGTTCTATTTAAAACGTAAGCCAAAATGGCCATGCCTGTTATGATTGACAATAGAATCATAATAATTCATGCAAATAAACTGTTTCTTGCGCTGTTCTCCCTGAACTAATGGTAACAATGTTCTGCTTTGTGTTATAACACCCATACCTTTGACTAATCTGATCTTAAAAGATGGCATTAATTCATCCTCAAGGGCATGTCAGCTGCAGGCCAAGGGCAGCAGACAGTGGGCTGCCAACTCTTTGGCTGAATTTGGGAATGAGAACAATGCCACTGCTCTGAGAAGAAGCACTCTGCTTGTAGCCTCTGCCCACCACCTGCCATCAGGCCAGGCCCTCAGACTAAACACCAGTATGGAATTAAACGCATATGCCACCTATGGAATGTGCATGGTTCTGTGAAAATGAAACATGCACGCTGCATCTGTTTACAGAATGTCACATGGCGTCACTGATGACACCTGTCACATGCAGAAAGATAGTATTCTATTGGAACATTTATATTATGCTTATTGTGTGGGGCATTGAAGCGCTTTCCTACACGGGTAGCAAGCTACACCATGTACGGCATGTGGTTGAAAGTGTGTTATGTTTGTTTTGATCCTGTGTGGGAAGTGTTTTTGTGTCATGCTTGAGTACCATTGAGTTGAGGTTATCTTGTAACGGGAGGCGGTAGCAGTGTGAGAGAGAGGCATGGAGTTTAGATTGATCCATAAAAGGGCACAAAGACAACCGCATCCAACACTCTCCTCCCCAACCCCAGAGCATTACTGTGTTAAACTCCATCAGCAGCCGAACACAGCACTCTTGGAGAAATTATGTTATCTTATAGTTGCATTTCTACACTAGAAAGCCATCATGCGCACTCTCAGCCATACTTAGATTAAAGCACTTTCTTTTACAATTTGTATATTGCTTCTGGTCACCGAAGAAACCAGGTTTAATAAAGCAAACAATATTTACCTTGAACTACTTACTGTATTAAAACACAGAAATGTGGGGGACAATGTCTCTTAAATAAAATAATTAAGAGAGTAATGTCCAACTGTTTGAAATAAACTTTTGTGAGGACTGAAAAACAATGCGGTATTTAAAAGACTTTGGGGGATATTCTCAAGAACGTGTGTTAACTATCGCCAAATTCGCTTAACGCAACTTCTCACATCGCAGTCTATCGCGGGAAAATAACACTGTGTTAACACAACATTCTCAACCCGGCGGCACCATGCGATAGTCTCACGATAACGTGACAAATGCCCGCGTTAAAATTAACGCGACGCCGAAAAAATGCGAAACACGAATGTGAAAAAAGTTGCGATGTCCCCAATCGCGAAACAAAAATCAGCGATAACCAGAGACAGGCCTGCGAATCCCACGCAACATGCGGGAAAATGCACTATAAAAGCAGAGAAAAAAAAAAGAGAAAAAAATTTAACTGCATAGCACCATGGACGCACCCGGACCGAGTGCAGAGGACGACGCAAACCCCACAAGCCCCACAGACGACCAGCCAGGAACCCCGGGGCCGGGGAAGGGCAAGGAGAAGAGGAAGAGGAAGACGGGGTTTAGTCCGCAGGAAAACAGGAGCATCGTCACGGAGGTGACAGAACACTACCAACAACTGTTCGTCACCTCCACTGTGTCATCGGCAACACAAACGGAAATATGGAAGTACAACGTGAACAACGTGAATGCAGTCGGAGTGTCGAGGAGGACAATGGAAGAGGTCAAGAGGCGCTGGAATGATGTGAAGGGCAAAACCAAGAAGAAACTCAATGCCAACAGGAACGCAGCAACGCAGATTGGAGGTGGGGGACCAGCGGCACACCAGGAGCTGGATGACATTGATAAAATGGTGGCCACAGTCATCAGTCGGGATACGGTGCCAGGAGTTGGGGATCGGGACACTGCTCAACATGACCTGACACAACATCAACAGGGTGAGTACCGACCAGGGACTGGGGGACGGGGGGAGATGGGCACAATGGCACACATGCACAATTAAGTACAGCACACTGCATACCCACAATGACTCTGGATCATGTCCCTGATCCCTGTGCCACACTGCAGCACACATACAGAAACTCAGGGAATGTGTGTTGTAATGAATGTATTTGCACATGCTGTGCCTGTGGTCATTTTGTACTGTCTCATGATTGCTAAAGACTGTCACAATGTGGCGTCCTCATGTGAAGAAATTGTCAATGATGTTGTTCCTATGGGCTATTCCTGCTGCAGCTGCAGTGGGGTGTGGTCCACCTGCCTCATCTTCCTCATCATCGTCCGGTGCATCTGGCACTTGTAACCATGGGGCATTGGTGCGTACACATATGTTGCCTGCAACGATCATCTTGCACACGATGTCTGGGCTGTACAGGAGCCTTCCACCTGTGATGTCCAGGCACCTGAAACGTGACTTCAACACGCCAAATGTGCGTTCCACGATGCCCCTGGTGCGTTTGTGGGCCCAATTGTACTGCCTCTGGGCCTGTGTGTTCAGAGCTCGGAGGGGTGTCATCATCCAAGGGCAGAGTGCATATCCTTGATCACCTATGACAGTGCAGAGAGACATGAGTCAATAGTTGGTTCTGCATGATGTGTTGGCAGGCTCACTAGTTGATTGGCTTGTGATATGTGTGTCATAGTGATTCCTGTTTGACATCTACTGCTTGTAGCAAATGTGCGCCATCAATGTGTATTACGTAGCCTCACTGCTGCTCCTCCCTCCCCAAAGCCTATTTACTTGTGTGCGCTGCACGGTTGCATCACTTGCACTCCTACGGCACACCATTGTCATGCCTATCTGCGCATGTCCACAAGCCTGACAACGACACCGTGATGTTGTGCGTTGAAGGTGGGCGGCCACGTGTGTGTAGGCCTATGGTAAGGATAGGGCGGACACAGATGTAGAGTACATGGCTGGCTGAACTCGCGATGCGGTCGAGGCAAGACCTTTGGCTTATGCTGCGGTAATAGCGATACACACACAACAGTTGGCATGTATGATCCCGGACCCCGAGCGGGCTTGCGCTCATTCATTTATCCCTTTGGCCAAGCCCGCACTCCGGGGGCATGTTACATTGCAACTTTGTCCATTGCGGGACGGGTGGCGCCAACACTACAACAGAGACACACGCATTAGGTACTTCATTGGCAAGCCCAACACTTAACCACGCCCAGAGCCCCGGGGTGATTATCCACACCCCTACGCTGGACTGTCGTACGCCAGCCCACTCCGGCAACGCCTACAGGTGGGTACGACACAGCTACATGTCCCAGGTCTCCCCCACTGCCTGAGGTGACATTGTTGCGTCCGCTGTACACAGCACAATGCAATGTGGTAGGGCCCGGGGCCCTCATGCATACACAATGACCACACGGACACACTTAGATAGTTTGTGGAACTGGCTACGGGCACGTGCGCCCGGCCCCTTTTATTGCCAGGGTCACATGTCCAGTGATGCCTGTGCTGGATGGGTGTGGGGTGAGTGTGAGCCAGCCCTCAAGGAGTGGTTGGTGCTGGCAACAACTACAACAGTGATCAGACAATCAGAAGTTCACAGTTCAAACAGCAAGGGTCCATGACTTGAGCTGCACAGAGTTAGTGGCCCCGGATGCACAACGGCCGGCACATGGAACACCGCCACAGGATGGTGACTACCGGTGCACTGAGGTAGGGCAACGAGAGCTGAGCGGGTCCTCGTCGATGTCCAAGGTGAATGTCGCGGAGGGTTTTGGGGGAAAGTGGAAGGTGTTCTTCCAGGGCATGATACAGAGGGCAGTACCAAGCAGACACAGGCAATATGGAGGAGATGAATGCTACAAACTCATTTTTGACACCAAGTCAGTATCAGCTACATGATGATGAAGACAACCCACAGGCCATAGACTCAGATGCCACCAAAGTTCAACCAGAGAGTGTCCATGAATTTCGGGGCACGGAGTCAGTGGCACCAGAGCTGAAGGGGATGCAGTCTGCGATGAGGCCTGTACAATGGTATAAACTCTGCCATAAATAAATCAATACTCAGTTCCAAATGTATGACCTACTTGACCGTAGTGTAGGCTGGAGGCAGCGGTCAGCAGGGGCCCCCAGCTACGTGTCCTTGGCTTGCGATGCACAGAGTTAGTGGCACCAGAGCAGTTGCTGGTAGTGTTCGGTCACCTCCGTAACGAGGATCCTTTTGTCATCCGGACTGAACCGCGTCTTCCTCTTACTCCTCTCCTTGCGTATAATGATATGGACTCTGCCATTGAAAAATCAAGACTCTGTTCCAAATGTGTGACGTACTTGACCGCAGTGTAGGCCGGAGGCAGCGGTCAGCGCGGGCCAACCGCTGTTCAGGCAGCTCCTCCTGGTACTCTCACACACGACGTTGGAATGCCATGTGGCGATGATTTGTGGTTGACGGAGGTAGAAGCACCAGAGCTGAGCATGTGTGCAGCCTGCGACGATGCTGTGTCCTGTCTGGTCCGGACTGGATTGGATTGGTGTGAGGCCTGCTGGACCGCAGTGTAGGCAGTACACAGGTGACCCCGCGGTGCTGGAACGCAGTGTAGGCCGAAGGCAGTAGTCAGCAAGGGCCCACAGACACGTGTCGTTGGAATGCAATGCACATAGTTGGTGGCACCACATTGAAGGGAGTACGGTGATTTAAAATCTGCCATAAACATATGTACTCTGCCATTGTATAATCAAGACTCAGTTCCAAATGTATGACCTACTGGACCGCAGTGTAGGCCGGAGGCAGCTGTGGAGTACGTCAACGAAAAAGGAGTGCTGGGGGCCTGTGTCACGGAGGCCGTGATGGTCTGAGGAGGCTGCCAAGGTCACGGGCCTCGGGCTTGGAGCTTGCACCGGCACGTGGTGGGCCCTCTTTGACACACGCCGGTGTCGGCAGGTGAGCAGTGAGGCCTGGGTGCGCTGGGGCGGACAAGACGGGTCTTGGGACCAGCGGCCTGGGGTGCAGCAGGCGCACAGGATCGCAGGCACCGCCGCTCACGGCGTCGGCCTCATGGCGGGGTGAGAGGCGCCGCCCTGGCAGACACGTTGGCCATTCCGGAAGAGAACCACGCCCAGAGCAACGTGATTTTTATTCACACCTCTACGCTGGCCTGGCGTACGCCGGGCCAGCCCACTCCGCTCACGCTTACAGGGGGGGACATAACAAGCTACATTTCCGCGATCTTCCCTACTGACTGCGGTAACATGGTTGCGTCCACTGTCCAGTACACTCCAGACACCAGCAGTGTATGTCGACATGGAAATGTCTGTGGTCGGCATACTCAAGTCTGTCCAGCACATCCACGCCACACTTGGCATTGTGTACATTCACATTCATGGGTCACTTGCCTCCTTCGCACATGCCTGGTTCCCACCTCTCCCCACATTCTGCTATTGTGTGGCTGAGGTGCCATGCCGTTGATGGCTTGTGTACATGGCTAGCCCAGGTTGCCACAGTAAGTTGTGTTGTCGTGTCTGGAATGTGGGAATGTTGGTTGTCACGTTGTATGTGATTTTGTGACGTGTGCATTCCCAGAGTTGTGAGTTGTATGTTGGTGGAGTTGAGGTGTGTGTTGTGTTCAGTTGTTACTTACCGACCAGCAGTGCATTTCCATAGGTGCCATCCTGAAAGCGCTGGTTGATGATGGACTGTCGGAAGATGAAGGAATCATGCACACTGCCTGGGTAGTTGGCGACGACATTGGTGAAGAGTCCCCACTGGTCCACTATTGCCTGCACATTGATGGAATGCGTGTGTTTCCTGTTGCGGTAATTGTGTGCAGTGGCGGCAGGGGGCACGAGGAGTACATGTGTGCAGTCGATTGCCCCAACACGTGCGTGAAGCCGGCTATGGCGTAGAAGCCTTGCTTGATCTCCAGCTGTTCCTGTGCAGTGTGTGGGAAGTAAAGTTGTTGGGGTACCACGCTGATGATGGCATCCAAGACAGGTGTGAGGAACTTTGACAGGGCTGGCTGTGAGACTCCTTCGACTCTGGCAGTTGTTGGTTGGAAGGTCCCAGAGGCCAACAGGTGCAGCACGGCCAATAGCTTTGTCTACGGAGGGATGTTGGTTCTCCGCTGTGTTGGTACCGTCAGCCTGTGGGCAATGATGGTCAGGATGCGGAGGATGGTTGTCCTTTTGAGCCTGTAGTGGGCAATGACTTCCTCTGGCGTTAAGTCTCCAAGGCTGGTGCGTTTTCGGAAGGTCCGGTGTCTTTGTCTGCGCTGCCTCTGTGGTAGTCCGGGGGGGAGTCCTGGGGGGGTGGGGGTCCTGGCGGTGGTGGCGGTGGGTTTTGTGGCCCTCTTGGGGCTACGAGCTGCATGATCAGTAGCTCCATGGTATCTGTTGTTCTTCTGGTGTGGCTGTGGGCTGGGCTCCCTTTTATGGTGCAGGTTGTCGTCCGACTTAACACCAGGTAGGAGCAGGTGTTAAATCCATGCTGCTAACGCGCCTTATCGCATGTTTTTGAATCTTATCGCCGATCTGGCTGGTCGTTGAGAATGTTGCGGAGTGGTGTTTTTGCGGCTTTTTGCACGGGAACGCCTACTCTGCATCTCATTAGCGTCAGTTGCCGGTGTCATCCGTGGCGATGTTTTTTGCGGCTGCTATCGCGGGGAAACTGGTGATATCGGCTGTTAGCACCTGCTTGGGAATAGTGCGATGAATTTATTGCCACTTTAGCTGCGATAAAGTGCAGCTAACTCGGCGATGAGTCCTTGAGAATATGCCCCTTTATATTACTAATCCGGGCCTAAAGATTTTTATCAAGGCAACTGCTACAGGCTGCACATTCAATAAAAGGAAAGGTCCTTGAGATCTGCCTCACGTTCGCTTTCAAGCAGAAAACTTAAACAAAGAAAGTCAGTCAGTGGTCAGTGTGTGTTGGATTGGAATGTGAATGGTTCGAAACACGCATCAAAAATATATTACCGCTCTCTATTCCAAATTCATACCTGTGGGAAGCAAAGGTGAAGTATTGAAAAGCAATGCACTTGTCAAGACACGTGCATGTTAGGCTGCCTGTGGTGCATTTGAAAAATTCGATAGTTGGGGTGTTGCCTTATCCAGTACTGTTCTAGTTTATGACACTATGGGGGATATTCTCAAGAACGTGCGATAATCATCGCCAAAATAGGCTAACGCAATTTTCCACATCGCTGTCTATCGCGGGAAAATAACTCTGTGTGAACGTCTTATTCTCAACATGGCGGTAACATGCGATAGTATCCCGATAACGCATCAAATGTTGCGATGGGCCCAACCGCGATAAAAAAAATCAGCGATAAGCTGCGCCAGGCCTGCAATTCACACACGTCATGCGGGAAAAATCACTATAAAAGCAGAAAAAAAAACACAAACAAAACCAAAACAACTACGAAGCACAATGGAGGCAGCCGGAGCAAGTACAGAGGACAACCAGAACCCTACAACCCCCACAGAGGACCAGCCTGGGACCTCGGGGTCAGGGAAGGGCAAGTAAAGAAGAAGAGGAAGACGCGGTTCAGTCCGCAGGAAAACAGGATCCTGATAACGGAGGTGGTAGAACACCATCAACAACTGTTCGTCACCTCCACTGTGTCATTGGCAACAAAAAATTGAATATGGTAGTCCATCCTGGACAAGGTGAATGCAGTCGGAGTGCTGAGGAGGACAATGGAAGAGCTCAAGAGGCGCTGGAATGATGTGAAGCGCAAAACCAAGCAAAAACTCTGCAACAACCAGAAGGCAGCAATGCAGACTGGAGGTGGGAGTCTAGCGCCACAGGAGGAGCTGGATGAGATGGAGGAAATGGTGTCCACAGTCATCAGTGGGGAGACGGTGGCAAGAGTTGGGGGACCGGACACTGCTCAACATGACCTTACACAACAGCAACAGGGTGAGGAACGACCAGGGACTGGGGGGACGGGGGGAGATGGGCACAATGGCACACATGCACAATTAAGTATAGCACAGTGCACACCCACAATGACTCTGGATCATGTCCCTGATCCCCTGGCACACTGCAGCACACATAGAAACAGCAAGTAGGCCCCCGTCGACTATGTGCCCAGAGGGGGCCCTTCCCACACATCACTAATCTCACAACCAACCCATGCACATGTGCCAAACCCAGCAAAGCGGCATGTCTGTGAGCCACACTGACAATGCAAGTGACACTGCATGACGAATAGCATGGCTGCAGTCAATATACCATGACATGTTGCACGCCATGACACTGAGGTGGCTGAGTGTGGACCACATCGTAAAGGAGCAGGTCACACTCTGACACATCCACGTGCACAAACAACCCCTGACGTCAACAACACATCTGCGGACAAACCATGCCCCAGAGTCCCAAATTCCACCAAGAGCCCAATTTACCCAAGTATGCAACATCTCAGCACTGTATAAGCACAGAAGTCAAAGGCACACCGCCTGAAAGGGACAAGGGGCAGAAAAAGCAGAGCTGCAGGGGCGACTCTCCCAAAATGCAGCACACACACATAACATTCAGAGCACATCAACATTGACAACAATGTGGTACAAACTGCAACACGTCCACAACAGAACAGAGGACACAACTGGTGCCGCATGTGTGTAGAAACTGGCCAATCACATTTGGCATAGCAGGGAAATGTGAGATGATAATGTACAAGTACAAACACACATCCGTGATGTTGTCGAAATGTCCACTGTCCCGCATCAAATAGGCAGCTCCTCCCAAACAGTCACAATGTACATTGTCATGCAGTCTGTATGTAAACTTGTACAATGCGTCAACATACATGTGAACACAATGTTAAACTGCATCTCCCCTTCACATTGCAGAGGAAGAATGAACACCTCCTGCAGAGCAGACCCAACAGCTCTTCACTGATGACGAAGAGGACCTCCACACCTTCGACTCCGACGCCCTCCAACAGCTCATGGACAGCTTCAGCACCCCACCTCTAGGAGCAGGGCAGCCCAGCTGCATCGAGGAGACCCCACCCCCTGCACAGACCACACAGCAGGAAGCACCCACTACCACGGCTGACTCCCAGGACCCCCACGAACAACACATGGCCTTCCAACGCCGTGTGATAGGGTGCCAGGAGAAGATTGCTGATCAGGTGCGGGTGGGGTTCGACCTCATGGCAGCCAAACTAGATGCCATACGTGGGTGTCTAAGTCCCATCAGGGACCACTTACAGTCCCTAATGGACACCCACAGTCTGCTCCATGCTCTCCAATGATCCATGGCTGACATCGCTGGAGTCCTGACTCTAAGACAAGAACAACTGTCTAGTCAGAGTGGCTCCAGCGATGTCAGCCGGGAGTTGGAACACATGCGGAGGATCATGGAGAACAGGGAGCGGATGCAGGCGGACAGAATGGCTGCCACGGCTGCACACCAGTGAGATGTAGCTGGGATCTTCCATGCCCTGCAGACCCTCATCATGGCATTGCTGCCACAAGGCCTGGCGCCGATGAATGCTGCTGCTGCTTCTACATCCACATCTCCGCCCCCTGATGTGTCAGTGCCTCACAGTGCTGCAAACAATCCACCTCCGGCCCCTGATGTGTCACTGCCACACAGTGCTGCTGACAAAACACCACCACCCACATGTGAGGCACATGAAACATCAGAGGACGAAGATGCGGATGATTGTGCCTTAGTGGTAAGAAGGAAGCGGTAGCATTCATCTCCGCCATATGGCATGTTTCTGCTTGGTTCTGCCCTCCGCATCATCACCTTCCACTGTCCCCCGATACACTCTGCGACACTCACCTTGGACCTCGACATGGACTGCCATATTCTGTTTGGTAACCAATGGCACAGCAATCAGACTGCGGACTGAACTCTTCCTCTTCCGATGAATTTGTCCTTCCCTAATGGACTCTGGCTGGCCCTCCACGGGGCAACAATGTCAAGTGGGGTGTGCATGGCCCTGTACTGCTCCAGCTGCAACACTCCACTGAATGTGAATATAACATTCAAATTCACACAGATGTGTCATGTCTATGATCCTTCAAGTATGACAGTATGGATGAATGTAGGGTCACTGATTCCCCCTCACGTCCATTTTGCACATGTTGTGGGGTTTGGGTCACAGGGTGCAACATTGCCGATTGCGGGCCAGGTGGCGCAGACACTACAACGGAGACACACGCATTGGTTACTTCCTTGTCCAGGCCAGAACTGAACCACGCCCAGAGCCCCGGGCTCATTGTTCACACCCCTACGCTGGACTGGCATACGCCAGCCCAGCCCACTCCGCTTACGCTCACAGGGGGTGACAACACAGCTACATGTCCCAGGTCTTCCCTGTAGTGATCTGCTGGTCACTGGTCTAGTTGTCAGCATGCCACAGCCACTCCCTGAGGGCTGGTTTACACCCACACCACACCCATCCAGCACAGGCGTCACGGGACATGTGACCCTGCCAATAAAAGGGGCCCACCACAGCACATCCCCCACTGCCGGAGGTGACATGATGGCGACGCATCCACGGAACTCAATCATAAAGGGTCCGTGACTTGTATTGCCCAGAGTTAGTGGCACCCGATGGCCTGCGTCCGGCACGGGCCAACCGCCACGTGACGATGACTTGCGGTGCACTGAGTTAGTGGCACCCAATGGCCTGCATCCGGCACGGGCCTACCGCCACGTGGCGATGACTTGCGGTGCACAGAGTTAGGCCCACCTGAAGAGCTGAGCGGGTGTGCAGCCTGCGATGATGCGTTGACCTCGATACGGCGTCCAGCAAATCAAGACTCGATTTGAATTGTGAGCCCGGCTGGACCGCAGTGTACGCGAAGGCAGCAGTCAGCACACACATGACTCCGCGGTGCGGTGCCGCAGGGTGCGCTGGGGGCCTGTGGCGCAGAATCCAGCGATCGGCTGAGGAGGTTGCACCGGCACATGGAGGGCCCTCTTGGAGACACGCTGGTGGCGGCAGGTGAGCATTGAGGCCTGGGTGCGCAGGGGAGGGCAGTCATCGCTGGGTGGCAGACCGGTCTGGGGACCAGGGCTGGGGTGCAGCAGGTGCACCGGATCGCACAGGCACCACCGGTCACGCGCTGACGAGATGTGCATGGGTTGGCTTGGGACGTAGTCACCTCCTCTCCAGTGTGAATACGGCTGTTGAATGTGGTCGGGCACGTGTGTGTAGGCCTATGGTCACGATAAGGCGGACACAGAGACACACGCAGTAGTTACTGTGGTGGCCATCCCGGAACTGGACCACGCCCAGGGCCCCGGGCTATTTATTCGCGACATACGCCGGCCAAGGCTGCTCTGCTCAGGCTTACAGGGGGGGACCACATGGCTACATGTCCAAGGTCTTCCACACTGCCTGGGGTAACCTGTTTTCTTCCACTGTCCACTACACTGCAAACACCAGCAGTAGATGTCCACATGGACATGTCTGTGCTCTGCATACTGCAGTCTGTCCAGCACATCTCCGCCACACTTGGCATTGTGTCCTTTCTTATTGCTGGATCACTTGCCTCCTTCGCACATTCTTGGTTCCCACCTCTCCCCACATTCTGCAATTGTGTGGCAGAGGGGCTCTGCCTTTGTGGATGGTTTGTCTACATGTCTGGCCCCTGTTACCACGGTTACTTGTGTTGTCATGCCCGGTAGTTGGGCATGTTGGTTGGCATGTTGTATGTGATTTTGTTACGTGTGCTCTCTCACAGTTGTGAGTTGTGTGATTGTGGAGTTGAGGTGTGTGGTGTGTTCAGTTAGTACTTACCAATGAGCAGTGCATTGCCATAGGTGCCATCCTGGAAGCGCTGGTTGATGATGGACTGTCGGAAGATGTATGTATCATGCACACTGCCTGTGAAGTTGGCGACGACAACTGTTCCCGGTGGTCCACTATTGCCTGCACATTGATGGAATGCGTGTGCTTTCTGTAGCGGTAATTGTGTGCAGGGTCGGCAGGGGGCACAAGTGGTACATGTGTACAGTCAATTGCCCCCGACACGTGCGGTAAGGCAGCTATGGCATAATTCCCTTGCATGGTCTCCAGCTGTTCATGCACATCGTGGGGGAAGTGAAGGTGCAGGGGTATCAAGATGATACAAACCGTGATGTTTACAGGTATGATGAATCCTGCATAATGAGACCGTAACAGATGTTTGTGTGGCCGTAACCTTCCTTTTCTTTCCAGCGGAGGTTACGAGCACACAGACTTCTATTACTGTATATTTGGACTGGATTCATCATACCTGTATGCATTCCGGTTTGTCCAAGTGCAATACACTGTACCAGATTACGTTTGTGACTATGAGGACACTTGACCATTGTCACCATTTCTCCAACAGGTTTCTGACTACTGATTTCGGGATATGGAATGGTATTGGGGAGTTCCCGCAGCATTTGCAGTTTATTGGATCCACACGTTGCCCTGGTGAAGTTCCCCGTTGGGAATGGAACGCGTTGGCTGAGCTTTTCATCTTGTTGTTTATGTATTTGTAATAAAGTTCTGTTTTTCCACTACCGTTGACTACTGGACTTCATGACCTGGGGGGAGGGTCCGGGGGTGGTTGCGGTGGGTGTTGGGGCCCTCTTGGGTCTCCAGGCTGCATGATCATTGTCTCCATGGCATCTGTTGGTCTTCAGATGTGGCTCTAGGCAGGGCTCCCTTTCATACTGCAGGTTGTCGTACTGCTTAACACCAGTAAAAAGCAGGTGTTGAATCCCTGCTGCTCACGCGCCTTATCGCCTGTTTTTGTCTGGCATTGCAGATCTGGCTGGTCGTTGAGAATACCACAAAGTGGTGTTTTCGTGTGTCTTTGCACGGGAACGCCTACTCTGCATATCATTAGCATTAATTGTCGCTCTCATCCGTGGCGATGTGTTTTGCGGCAGCTAACGTAGGAAAACTGGCGATGTCGGCAGTTTGCACCAGCTTGTGAATAGGGCTATAAGTCTATCTCCACTTTTGCGGCGCTAAAGTGCCGATAAATCGGCGATGACTCCTTGAGAATATGCCCCAATGGGTTTTATATGTCTCTGCTCTCTGTCATTTGTAAAGTGCTCTGATTCCTGCGAGGGCCATATTCGTGCTATATAAAAAATTTAAATAAATAAATAGTGATGTAAAAGCAATTCTGCATTCTATGTTGTGCTGCTGCTTTGAAAACATGAATAGCTCTAAGCATTTCATATGAATTTTCCCACTTCCAACTCTGTTCTGTTCTCATCAAGAGTCGCCAAATAGAAACAGGTCACCTCTACCCCCCACCCTCCACCCCCTTTAGCTGCAGGCAAAATAAATACAATAGAGACAGCGCTGGATCCAACCCCGACACCCAGGATGACTAAAAACCTCTGTTTTTGGAGACTGCTCACGCACAGAGGACTAGAGACAAACCGGCCCGGAGGCGGGAAGCCCTCCCCCTCCCCCCCCCGGGCAAGAGCCCACAAAAATGGGGCGACCAGTCAGGGGGCAGTCTACGGCCCCCCCAAATCAGGGGGCGAGATGGTAAGCCGCGAGGGGGGTTTAAGAAGGGGACAAAAGGCCACCCAAAGCACAGACTCCCCCTCGCTGAAAGGAAGACGTGATAAGAATGGCCGGATCGACGTGAGCGGCGCATCGGAGCAGCAGTCCCCGGACGGCGTTGCAGCAAGGCAGCGAAGGATTACGCCTCCAGACCTACCTACAACGGAGGATCCAGCATCGGCGCTTAAAGCCCTGTTTTGTTACCTGGGCCCAGGGGGCCGTGAGGCGTCGACCAGGAGGCGGCAAGGCGGGTTTTGCCAGAGGCATCGGCAGGAGGGAGCTGAGGAGCCGGCCTCAAGCAGCAGGAAGGCCGGACAACAGAGACGCGGCACGGCCGTGAGCTGGGCGGGGCCTAGGGAGAGGCTCCTCACTTAAAGGAACAGTAACCCTCGATAACAGTTAACCCTCAGCTGCTTCAGGCTCCGAAGGCAGCGAGCGGTGGGGAGCGAGGGAAAGAAGGGATTTTTTGTTTGTTTCCTGGGAAGGGAGGGCTACGCACCGCGGAGCACCGGAGGCAGCTGATACAGTGGGCATCTGAAGCCACGGGGACAGCTGACTTTGTTCTGGGGCCCGGCGATCCATTGGGAGGACGACAGGACCTGTAGGGCTCCCACAGTAGGGAAGTGCTGCACCCACCAGCTGCCAGAGGCAAGCAATAAGGGCACACAAGGCCCCACAAGATGGCCAACAGGTGTGGGGCGGCTGGAAGGGAAACACGCCCCCCAAGCACGTTATAGAGAAGCGCAGGAGCACCCAGAGACCCCCAAGAAGGGGCAAAAGAGGCCCAGAGGGGACACAGGGCCTGCTCTGGACGACGACTTGCAGGCAATGCTGGATAAGGCTAGGGCTTTGGTAGCCCTCAAAGGAAAAACATGGATTGATCAGCAGATCAGCAGATCAGCCAGGGTGCCCACGGCAAAGGGAAGAAGCAGCGGCGGGCATCCCCTCCAGCACCACCTCACAGGAAACCGGGAGACAAGGGGCCTGTAGCCAGAACGGCGGCCCCCACAAAGCGCAAACAACGCAAAGGCAAAGACTCCCACGGCCAGGAGACCAGAGCGCTGCAGGGTCACAGGCCGCAGGCAAAGGGCAGGAGGGATGTAACCCATGAGATGGCGTCCGCCTCGGACACAGCAGAGAGCAGTGAGGATGAGGGGTCTGTAGCCGACACAGCTGCCCCTCAGGAGTCACACAGAGTGCAGAACAACGTGGGCAGCAACGAGGACGGTAAGCAATGCACTTAGGGCGACAGGAGAGGGCACAATAAGGGGCGTCATGCGGGCCCAGCAGATGGGGGTCCACGGCAGATTGTGAACTTGGGCACGCAGCATGGTGTAAGTAATTTAGCGATGCAGGGGCCTTGGCCATGTACCCTCCATGGCAGTCCGGAATTGGGAGGGACCAGCAGGCTTTCCAGGGCGAGGCATGGGGGCAGGGTCCGGCGCACCCAGCGGCATGGATGCCTTGGTGGCAATGGCCAGGGGCAGGTTTCCCCTTCGGGGGAGGCACCTCATTGGTAACAGAGAGGAATAGGGCTAGCCAGGTACCAGAACAAAGGCCGAATAGTGTTGGGGACCCGGAAGGGGCGATAGGCAATGGGAAAGATAACCCACAGCAGGCAAAGCAGAGCGAGGGAACAACACAGGAGGGGACTTGGCAAGGAGGGGCAGCGGCCCGAAGGGCACTAATGCAGGGAAAAGCGGGGCAGAAATGGGTCCGGACCCGAAAGGGAAGCCGGCCTGCGAATACCTGCGCCCATCCCCAGGAGACCCTCCCTCCACAACGAAACTCCTAGGGTTGGGTAATCTCATCCCATTAGCAGTAAAGGAGAGAATATGGAGGAAATAATTTATAGACATTTTTTCCCTGCTGGAGGTGCGCCAGGCAGGCTTGGACCTGACGGCGCACCACAAAAAGGATGAGGACAAGAGGGAAAGGCGTAAACCCAGGGTGGAGCGATCGCTAGAGAATTGGCTGAGAGCTTTCAGGACCCTGGCCTACATGTTCATTGGGAAGTTCCCCCAAAGTGCTGCAGCACTTATTTTATATGAACAAAAGGTGCATGACGCACAACAGCAATATCAGGGGGACGCATGGTTGAGGTACGACGAGTGCTTCAGGGAGAAGATGCAGACATGGTCAGTGATCGAATGGGACTGCCAGGACATGGAGGGTTTCACGACGCATATGGTAGCTGCCAGAGAAGGAATCCGCAATAAAGATCACAATTTTCGTCCCTTCGGGAGTAAAGGCAATTACGAAGGGCAAGGACATGGTTTCAGGGGAAAGAACCAGGGACGTGACAAGACAGGGAAACCATGCTGGAAGTTCGGCAAGGATGAGTGTAAATGGGGTGCAGCATGCAGGTTTAAGCACGCATGCGGGTCATGCGAGGGGGCATCCCACAATATGCTGCAGGCAGGCCCAGGGAACCGGGACCGGCAAAGACAAGGGAGCCATTAAGAAATGAGGAGCAGGCCCCCCTGGTGGGGCTGACCAGGGGACGGGCGGGGGACAGTTGCTACCAACCCCCATTCACGCAGGCAGGCTATTACACCTATTAAGTCATTATTCCAAAGCAACGGACAAACAGAAATTAGCAGACGGTTTCACTCAAGGTTTTCCAATCCCCTACAAAGGTCCCGAGGGCGCCCGGGAAAGCCGGAACTTGAAATCCATTAGGGACAACCCTGGGGTGGCACGACAGAAGGTCGAAAAGGAAGTACAGCTGGGCCGGCCCTTTCGCTCCCTCCCCCCTAGAGAATTTGATGATATCCCCTTTGGAAGTGGTACCCAAGAAGGAGGCAGGCAAATTCCGGCTAATACACCACCTGTCCCATTCCCACAGTGATTCTGTCAACGACTGGCTTGAACAGTGGAGGTGCTCGGTCGCCTACGCATTGGTGGACGACGCGGTGGACCTGATAAGACAAGCGGGGGTGGGGGCCCTGCTGGCTAAGACAGACATCGAATCAGCGTTCCGCCTCCTGCCAGTGCACCCAGACAGCTACCACTTGCTAGGTTTCCAGCTAGACGGGCAATACTACTATGACAAATGCCTACCAATGGGTTGCTCAATATCCTGCACATACTTTGAGGCTTTTAGCAGTTTCCTGGAATGGGAGCTGGGTACACGTGTCACTACTTAGACGACTTCCTCTTTATCAGCAGGGCGGGCACAGGGGAATGCCCGAACCTCCTGCAAACCTTCATAGACCTGGCCTTGGAATTGGGAATCCCCCTAGCCCAAGACAAGACAGAGGGCCGGCCACAAAACTATCCATCCTTGGGATAGAGCTGGACTTGGTGGCAGGCACATGCAAATTGCCACCCGAGAAGGTGGTGGAGCTAAGAGAAATCATTAGTAGACTGAGGCAGCAAAAAAAGGCCACGCTAGGCGAAATACAGCAACTGCTGGGTAAATAGAATTTTGCCACTCGGGTGATCCCCGCTGGGCGCGCCTTTGCGAGAAGATTGGCGTGGCTAACAAGGGGGATGACACAGAGGCACCACAGGGTCCACCTGACGCAAGGGGTGAAGGAGGACCTGGGGCATTGGAACACCTTCCTGGCCAAATTCAATGGCACACTCATGTGGCGCAAACCATGTGTGCCAGCAAACCAGCTCGAGCTCCACACAGACTCAGCCGGGGGCTTCGGCTTTGGGGCCATTCTAGGGACGGCATGGACAGCGGGGGCATGGCCTGTGACTTGGAGAGAACCAGGGGCAACCACAAACATCTCTTTGCTGGAATTGTTCCCTATCGTAGTGGCATTTCATATTTGGGCAGAACAGCTGGCGAACAGGCAGATAACACTATGGTCTGACAACCATGCAGTGGTGCAGGCGATCAATACGGGGACAGCAAAATGCGCGGCGGTGGCCAGCTTGCTACGCAGACTAGTTGACTGCCAGCTGAGAGCAAACATCGCGCTTAGGGCACGGCACATCCCAGGGGTAGACAACTCAATTGCGGATGCTATTTCTCGTTTTCAGTGGTGAAGATTTCGAGAACTCGCCCCGGATGCGGACCGGGTGATGACCCCGGTGCCGGACGAGGCATGGACATGGGTGTACCTGGGTTAGAAGAGATGCTGGACAAAGCACTTGCCCCAAAAACAATGAACTGTTACCGTAAGTGCTGGGTAACATTTACTGCCGCGACAGAGCTAGCAAAGGGGCAGCCGGCCGGGCAGAGGGAGGTCCTGAGCTTCATAGAATGGGCCTTGCGATCAGGGAGGACAAAATCCTGGGCCCAGTCCCACCTGAGTGCCGCGGCATACTAAACGAAGATGGCAACAGGTGTGGACCCGACTAAGGGGTTCCAATGTAGAATGGCAATGAAGGGTTGGGGGAGGATCCAACAGACAAGAAAGGACACAAGAAGGCCCATCCATTTCGACATTCTACGGCATATGACAGGGGCCCTTGGGGGAATATGCACCTCAGAGCCACACTCTGCAGGGCAGCTTTCGCGTTGGCATTTTTTGGGGCTTACAGAGTTAGCGAGTTGGTGGCCCCAGTGGTGGGTGACCTGGGGACGGCATGCATTCATGCGACCGACGTGGAGCTCAAGGAAGGGCATATGTATGTCCTGCTGAGGTGGTCAAAGACAGACCAGGCGGGCAGGGGGAAGTGGACCAGGATAAATTGCATCAGGGATGAATCCTGCTGCCCAGTATGCCTAGTTCAGAGATACCTGGCAACCGAGGAACTCCAACCGGGGCTGCTTTTCAGACACAGGGACGGGTCATTTCTGAGCAGGTTCCAATTTATAACGGTGATGAGAAAGGCATTGGAGGCGGTGGGGCTCCCAGCCAGGGCATTAGGTTCCTACTCATTCAGGATCAGGGCGGCCACCACGGCTGCAGGCCTAGGCCTGGGTAGCGAACAAATCAAGGGTATCGAGAGGTGGGTTTCCGGTGCTTTTAAACGTTACATACGCCCCACGCTGTAGTAAGTCCGGTCTCTCCCTCCCCCCCACCCGTCTAGGTCCGACCGAGCGGCGCAGGAAAGTATGGATTGTGGGGCACTCCTACATAACTCGAGCGCAACAATGGGCAGCGGCCAGACACGAATTCGGCGGAATCTGGCTGCGGGACACCAACATAAGTTGGCTGGGACGATCGGACAAGAAATGGGACCAGCTACTCCCTGCGGTGCGGGAAGCAATGGGGCACGGTAGCAGACCGGATGCGGTGGTGGTCCACCTGGGAGGCAACGACCTGGCCGCGCTGGGGAGGAGGGGCCTGCTGGAAAAGATGCAGGAGGGCCTCTCAGCCTTGGCGAGACTAGTGCGCCCGGCCGAAATAATTTTCTCAGAAATAATAGTGCGGAGAGCATGGAGGGGGGCCATGGACCTACGCACAGTAGAGAAATCAAGACGCAAACTGAATATCACAATGACAAAGTTATGTAAGGCAAACGGCTGGGGTTTTGTAAGACACAGGTTCATAAAACCTACGTTCGCCAGGCTATCACATGGAGGACGGGGTACACCTAACTGGGGTAGGGATGGATATGTTCCTGCTTAACATCGTCGGAGTGCTAGAGCAGATGGGTTTCGCGTGAAAAGTGGGAAGGGGTATGCGGAGCAAGCAGGGAGGTCCCTCCGATCGGAAAACCGTAGGTAGCGTGGGGGAGAAAACCCTAGAAAGATAGAAAAAGGAGATAAATTGCTAGAGGTAGATGGAAGGCTCACACAGTATCCTTGGGATGCCTCACGGCAGGGGCACTGAGGGAGCCAGTGGTGGCAATCAGCCACAGACAGAGTAGATGTGATGCTCCCGCTGGGCCCTTGGGATGCCTCACAGCAGGGGTACCAAAAGGAGCAAGATGTCAGAACTCAGCATCAGGCTGAATAGATGAGGTGCTCGCACAGGGCCCTTGGGATGCCACACGGCAGGGACCAGGAGGAGCAGGGAGGGGCCAAGAAGGGAGTCGAAAGCAAGCGGGATGGCACTTGCAGCCCGGGCTGGTCCTGACGGACACCCACCAGGATTGGTCGCCCCAGGGCAGTCTACGGCCCCCCCCCAATCAGGGGGCGAGATGGTAAGCCGCGAGGGGGTTTAAGAAGGGGGCAAAAGGCCACCCAAAGCACACACTCCCCCTCGTTGAAAGGAAGAAGTGAGAATCCCACCCACCCACTCAAGATAAACGGCGGGCGTCGCAGCCGCAGGGGTAGAGGTGAGGCGGAGAAAACCCTAGAAAGATAGAAAAAGGAGATAAATTGCTAGAGGTAGATGGAAGGCTCACACAGTATCCTTGGGATGCCTCACGGCAGGTGCACTGAAGGAGCCAGTGGTGGCAATCAGCCACAGACAGAGTAGATGTGATGCTCCCGCTGGGCCCTTGGGATGCCTCATGGCAGGGGTACCAAAAGGAGCGAGATGTCAGAACTCAGCATCAGGCTGAATAGATGAGGTGCTCGCACAGGGTCCTTGGGATGCCACACAGCAGGGACCTGGAGGAGCAGGGAGGGGCCAAGAAGGGGGTCGAACGCAAGCGGGACGGCACTTGCAGCCCGGTCTGGTCCTGACGGACACCCACCAAGTCGGCAGCAAGTTGAAGCCTAACACCGTGGAAACAATGGCCCAGGTGGTTGGGCCCCTCCCCAGAGATTGGCCTGCCTGAAGGCAGACAATGAACAGGAATGGACTAAAAGGACTATAATGGCAAAAACAGTATATGGATCAACAGAATGTTATCCATGAGCATGAAAATGGCAATATGTATAAATGTTATGTTATAATAAACTGCAACCTTTTAAGGCACCAAGCACGTGGTCACTGGGGTATGTCAAAGGTTATGAGGGACGCAGTTGGAAATGTTGAAGGGTGGGGGAGGTGACTCGCCGCTTGGGAGGAGTTTCTGCACGGACCCGAGCTGAACTTGCAGTAGCGTTACTCGGCTCCGTATGTCTCATTCAGCAAACCTCATTTGGTCCCCATCCTAAGTGCTACCCCTTGTTTCCAGCACCGCCACAAACTTCTGCGTCCACTACTGCCTCCCGTTCCCAACTCATCACAGTAGGGTGGAGTCAGTGAGGCTTGCTGATCCACCCAATGTTGTGACGAGCTGAGAAGGTGAACCCCCGCTGATCGACACACACTCTTGGGAATCACAGGCTGCAGCCTGAAGTGGCCAAGATGCTGTCAGTCAGTGAGGGTGGGATACATGACGCAGGAGGAGTGGCACTGCATATGGCTGAAGTCACCCCAGCCCTGAAAAATCTGCAACATGCCACATGCGCAGTAAGTGCATGTGCCTGTCTGCTGTGACTGCCTGACCCTCGCACAGAGCGAGGGTCAGAAAGTATGGTGGATGATTGTTACTGCAGTATGTAAGAGCAGTTTATTTAATGAAAAAAATAATGGAGGCAGTAAAAGGGGGTGGGACACTGCGGGCTCATACCCGATTCTGTAACTGTGCTTCCGGCCGAAGAGTTTAATTAAACCAACTGTTCCTGTTTTGACAAACGCCTCTTGTCTTTTGCTTTTTCAAGGTAAATTCATATTCAAGCAACAGGTCCTCCATAGTATATACTGATCTCGAAATTTTATTTTGTAGATAACAGGATTGCTCATTCAGGAGTTTTATTTAGGTAACAGTCTACTGAACAGAGTTGCTTTATCCATGTGCACTTGCATAAGTTCAAGTATGTTGACACGATTTCATGGCTACTGAGATTAATTTATGAAGCAGTGGCTGGCTTCCTGGCACTGTTGCCAAGATAGGTATGAATTGGGACTGGCTGAAAAAAAATTAACAGAAAAGTTGAGTCTTCAACTTTTTCCTAAAATGTCATGGTTTTCAATCGGTTGTAATAGAAGAAGGAGCGAATTCAACAACGTGGCCCCCAGAACTCTTAAGGAGCGATCACCTGGACCCACTTTCTTGAAATGAAGGTTGATAAGTAACAGGCCTGAAGCAGAACAGAATTCTCTTGACAGAGTGCACTTTTGTCATCGTTCTGAAGAGGTTTAGGGCTTTTATTGAAAACTGTTTTGTGTAAAGAATGTCATGCCTCTGAGACTTCTGATGTGTTCCTTTTTTTTCAGTGGCTTCTAAAGTGTTCCTTTTTTTATTTTTATCTGTATACTTTGCACATCCTTTTCCAGCAAACCAAAAAATTAAGAATTGTAGTAATTCAGGTGAGAGATGATACAAATTCCAGCCACAGTTGGGTGCATTGAAGCTTCCACAAGAAGGTTTTTAGGGAACATCTAGCTCAGAAGGTGGTAGAAGACATGAATCTGTGGATTTGTTTCTTCAAGTTTAAATGACACTCCAGTACAAATCGCAGACTTTTCGCATTGTCCGTGGGGTTTCTGATCACCCACAGACCTAGGTCATAGACTGTGCTTCCAAAGATATGATGAACAACCAGAACATTCCAGGTTACAATCATATGTTCCTAAATATTTACATTGTTTGAGATAAGTGACCCTGAAAGAACCACTGTGCTTTCCAATGTTCACATAACACCTAGGTTCCTAAGGGGTAGTGGGTTGCCCTTATACATTTGTTCTCTACAAATAGTGGAAGAGCAGGGTGAATGGTCGACTATCATGTCTAGGGGAGATAGCCCTCTGATAGACCATCGCGGAATGTCTTGCACACATTCATGGAAATGTAGATACGTCTCCCTAACCTGCTAGGAAACGCTACCAAGAATGAGGGAGACAAGTTATATGGGCACCTGTCAATGTACCTCTAAAATTGCTCAAATGGAGGAAAGAAATGTCTCCAATCAACATGGCCATCAGCGGGATTTCCTCCAGTGTGTCCACTCCCAAAAGTGAGCATGCAGTTGGGACAGTTATCGATTTGGGTGGCAATATTACAGTACAAAAACACAACTGTGCAAAAAACAGCACAACACATGACCACCATAACAAAATGGCACACAACAAATATGCATAAATGTTCTTGTCACACATAATCATCCCCAGAAATCTGATTTCATAATACGGTGTTAAAAGGAGTTTGCCCCAAGCACTACCTTAACTTACCATCAAATGCATGAATAGCGCCAGTCAAAAATGTTTTGTGATCGAGTCCTGGAAGTCGAAGCATCTCAGGGATTTACGTCTAGCAGATTTCGAGCCTCCTGCAATCTCCAAATTTTGCATCAGATAGACTGGGTACTAGTGGACGAGAGACTTAAAGTCAGGCTGCATTTTTGAAGAAGTGATGTATAAAGTCAAGTGGCAATGCATCCAATTAACAAAGAGGGGGGGCCAAGTGATCATGCTCGCACCTGCAAACATCCACCTGAGTGAAGAATTGATTTGGGAGCAGCCAGACTATAAAGAGGAGGACTATTAAAAAGGACATGAGCCACTTCTATGCCACAAGTCTTTAATTTTACATAACAAAGAAAGCTGAAATTGACATGTCACATATAGGTTTGTAGAGAAGAATCAAGAGTGATACTTAAGTGGCATGCAAGGAAGCGAACATATGATTGATAACTAGGCAAAACAGATGTTATGAGTATGAGTAAGCAGAAACTGATTTTATAGGGTTTATTCTTCAAGGAATTATTATTATTATTATTTTTAAATTTATATCATGCGCAACAGCGACCCAAAAGGGTTTCCCGGCGCCAGCCAGAGAAGGAGCAGGAAAAGAAACTACTGATTGAACAACCAGGTTTTGAGCGTTTTACGAAAGCGTGTATAAATGGTTTCACTCCGGAGTGATAGAGGAAGAGCATTCCACAAAGAGGGGCCTAGGTAGGCAAAGGAACGACCGCCCACTCGGGACAGTCTAATCCTCGGCACCATAAATTTTGCCTTAGTGGTGGAGCGAAGAGTGCGTGCGGGCAGATAGGGTTTGACTAGTTTTTGCAGATACTGAGGAGCCGTACCCTGCTTGACCCTGAACATGTAGCTCAGTGCTTTAAACTTGATCCGGCTCTCAACTCTAAGCCAGTGGAGGTCACTCAAAGAACCCGAGATGGAGGCCGCTCTAGGAACTTGACAAAGCAATCTTGCCGCAGAATTCTGCACCAGCTGCAGCTTGCGTGTCACGTCTTTATTGGCTCCTAAATAGAGGATGTTACCGTAGTCCAGTCTAGATGTTACCAGTGCCTGGACTACGGTTCTCTGGGTGGAGCTGGGCAGCATCCATACAATTTTCTTCAACCATTTCAGGATGGTGAAGCAGGTTGCAGCCACCTTCACGGCTTGTTGACGCATAGATAGTGAGTCGTCAATGATAAAGCCAAGGTTGCGGACATGATGCGAGGGGCGAGGCAAAGCACCCATTTCTGACGGCCAAGGAATGATTGGGGATCACTTAAATGTCCAATTGCTTGTGGATATTATTGGTGCATGACACATTAAAGTCATCCACCATATGCCATGACTCCTACACTAAGTCTCAGAACAGCTGCATAGAAATTATGGGTAGTGGTGGCGGTAGGCACTCATGGGAGGTAACATTCTGTCTGTCCTACGGCAAGGGCAGCGTCTTAAATCCATTCCTAATGGGGTCTATCAAGAATTGATACACCTACACTTTGGTAATAGTACAGTAAATGGTGCAGTGGCAACACATATATGTGATAAAGTGTGAGGTTAAATCCTTCTAATGTCCCACAGGTCTAAATAACTGCTGGTCTATGCCTAAAATTACTGCCTCAAAACAGTGAGGCTTTTCGCTCTGGCTGACATTCAACACCTATGAGTAGGCTCTATGTAGACCTGTGTGAAGTTTTTGCTAGGGAGCATAAATTTATGAAGTTTGTAAAGTGCAACATTGGATGAATTTCATATTAAGTGAACTTTACAAAAATCTGTCAATTTCACCGCTGCAAAAGTTTGCACTATTTTTCACAAATTTTCAGTGAGAGACTAGCTCTAGCATAAAGTGTCTTGCTAGCCACATATTTCTGGTATATGGATGGCATTAATGGCAAAATTCTGGAACTGGCATATTTCTTGTGTTGTTGGATTAAGGGCCTCCCATGGCATATGAGGAGTTCGCATGACAAAATGGTGGCCCTGGCACAATGGAGGCAATTTTTGACAAATGGAGGCAACCATAGCACATTTTCAAAAAATTATGTCAGCTCCTACGGAGCGTCACATTTTGCTGACTTGGAGCACCAAGAATGGACTTGAATTGTTAATGGGTGCCATTTCAGAGCATATCGCTTTTTTTGCAAATATATGTGAAAATTGTGCTTTAAAATGTACCATGGCCTAATTTTTTTTAATGTTCTTGGGGGAGGAAACTCCCCCCACACACACACACTCTCCGAACTCCTGTGAAGGAGTCTGGCTCACTTGGTTTGCTTGTTCTCTACACTGCAGGCCAAGTATTCTGCCCCATCACTTTCTAATATCATGTCAGCGTCCTAATATAGCTGGTGTCTAAAATAGACATTTAGAGGTTTTGTTGTTATATTAATCGTTCAGTTATTATGGCACTTCAGCAATGTCATTTATTGTAATATCATCAGGATTAAGGTCATGAGACGAAGATTCATGGTCATATGATGTCACTTCCAATGATTTCATTTCAAATGTAGGCTGTGTGATTTCACTTCTGCAACCCCTGGCATTCTGCTGAATTGACGTCTATTTTTGTGAGGTGTGCACTGGCCGTAGCGGGCACCGGGCGTTTCCCCGGTGGGACGGAATTGGACCCCTGGGAGGCCGTTTTTTAGGTCTCGCGCCTAGCGTTGCAGTGCGCAGCGCGAGACCTCTAGAAAGGGCTTCTGAAAACGACCCACACGCTCGTGCGTGTGGTTTTGTTTTCGGAAGCCCACATTGGCTGGAGCGTACGTTTTTTTTATGTAGACAGCACGCGATTGGTCAAAGGCGGGCGCATGTCCCGCCTTTGCCGCGCCCCTTCCCGACGGTGGCCAGAACGCGCAGCAGCGTGCGTTCGTCTCGGTTTTGCTGCCGCGCTCCCTCCCCCTGCTCCTCTGTGGTGCGCGCGCACCACTGGTTGAATGAGACTCTCCTCTCGCGCATTTGCGGTGTGCTTGGTTCCGTCAGGGATAATGGCAGCCTGGGTCGCTGCTTGCAGTGAGCGGGTTACTCCTCCTCCTCTCTGCAGCGGGGGTGTGCTTATCCCTGCCTCTCTACCCTTCTCCTGTTTGCAGACCCTCTACAGCAGGAAGATGGCCACGGACGGTGCGAGCGCCGCTGGGGAAGGAGCTCTCTCCCCTGAGCTGGGGGAACCAGCAGAGAAGGTAAGCGGCCGGGCTTTGTTTTTGCTCTCCATGCTGTACTGTTATCAGCAATCTCTGGACCCGCTCTCTGATGTATGTCTTACATGTGCACTCGATGTCTGTCTCTCCATTCCACGGGTATAACTAAACTATGGCTGTCTCTTGTTGTCGCATTCCATGCTACGTGGATCTTTGTACTCTATACTATGTGACTGTCTCTTGGCTCCTCGTTGTATGTGATACAGCAGTCTCTATATTTCCTGTCGTATTGCTGTATCTTCTCTCCGCAGTCCATACTGAGTGTGTCTGTCTCGTCTCGACGCTCCATGCTGCATATCTCTCTCTTCTAGATCTTCCTAAATTACTAACTTGTCTCTGCTCTTCGTTCTGATAGCGCCCTCTTGTCTCTCGACTGCATGCTGCATGGTTGTCATTTGTAGGTAGTTGTCTGTTGTATTATTGTCTTTCATGTAGAAGCCAATCTGTTGTAGTCACAACTTTTTATCCACATTAAGCCCTATCTTTGCGTAGTCCTACAGGGCCTTGCAATTTCAGATCTTTTTAGGCAGAGAAATCTTTAGTTGTCTCCCAGGGGCTTGCTTCATTTATAACGAGAGGTGCCAAAGGTTAGCCCCCCTCATCCATAGGTTGTTGTGTCATTCACATATTGATCAACCTACGTTTATCAGCCATTGCTTGTTTAGAATTTTCACTGCTGACCTATTGAGGCTTTCCTCTTCATGGGCATGTTGTTATCTCATTGGGGCTGTAGGTTTACAGCATGTGCTGCTGTTGTAGATCACGTGTTGTGCTCACTTGCCCTAGGGAGAGATGTTTTCATTTGCTCTGCAGTGTTTTGCCAGGACGCTTAAGAGGAGCACAGAAAGCCCGAGCGCTTCTACTGAGGAGGGAGTGAGACAAGCCCTGGTCTCTTGTGGGTGCCCTGTTACTATCCAGTACCCGCTCCTATGTGGTGCCGGAGCTTTCCACCTCTGGCGAGGCAGGCTCTGGCACCTTTCAATCAATGTGCACGGACCAGATCTTGAAAAACCAAATTTGGGACTGCTGGTCAGACATAGATGTAGGAATACGAACTGGCAGATAACATGGACAACAAAAGAAATACTATAAGACATAGCGAATGAGTGCGCTCAGTGCATGGAAATAGAACCAATGTTAGATCTATCATTGATGGTTGTTTCAGTCGTTCTGTAGTTTGCTTCATTTCACCACACTTTCACTAACATAGAGCACTCAAGTCGCCACATAACATGCATGAGTGGATTGTTCAGTACTGGTCTTTACTTCCCCTTTTGGTACTTGTAGCTTTGTTTCGTATTATAAATGGGTGTGACTATATTGATGCTTTGGGAGCATACATCGATGGAAGGACAAAGCTGTAGGCTGAATGTATGTGCTGATGGAGGGATAAGTATGTATGTGCGAGTGAGTTAGTGAATAGACAGATCAGGAGGTCAATTAAAAGTAGATGGACAGCCCATATATCCATCAATGCAGTCAGTAATTTATCACTCACTCATCCACATATGGACCCATTAATCCATCCATGCATTCATTTGTTTACTCATGCACTTATCCATTAATTTATCCTTCAGTTCACACATCATTACATCCTTGCATTCCGTCATTGACTAATTCAGCCTTTTGTGCACTCGCTTGATTTCAACCATTGAACCATTCTTGCATTCTTTCACCCATATGATCGCAGACATACAGTCACCAGTCACTGATAAGCACTTACATTTATCAATAAAAGTCAAACTAATAGGCTTTGTCAAAGGCTAGTTCCACTCTCAACCAATGTTTATGTTCTCCCTTAACATCTTTTGTCTAACCCACACTAATGGAATCCAAATTCTACTCAATTTCAGGGGTTAAAACGGTGTATTTCTAATTACATATATAATATCAACAAGAGAGAGAGGGAGAGGGTCACTCTTATTCCCCCTAACGTATGAATTCAATAACAACAAAAGAGTGAATAGAAAAGGGACGATGGGGAACGTAGCACGAGGAAAAACCTCTTATTTAAAAGAACCCTCACTCACCAACCTAGTTGGTGACATGCTTCATCATTGGGTTCCCACCAGAGATCATTGATCATTTTTAAATCAATTTGGATGCGCCTGGTCAATTTAGCTAGGCACCTAGTGTCCATTTCACTTGTTTTTAATGTTACCTGGTTTTCCACCAATAAAATTGATTTGGGATTAAGCCAGATATCTTTTAACTTGCACTACCTTCACTGTTGCACTGACACTACCCCAACAAAATACCCGATCCGCTGTAATTCAGGCGTCGTAGCACACCAGGGAGGCACTCGGCCTCTCTGGTGGGAACCCAATGATGAGGTATTTCTAATTACCCCATAGACATTCTTTATTGGCAACCAAACACTGGGTAACCATGAAATATGTCAATTAAATCCAGGCAAGACAGAAATGAAAGCTTCTAAAGATCCACGAAACCTGTGAACGGACAATTCTTGGCCTGCAAGTGTGAATTTCTGAGCTTTTGACTTTAACAGTCAGGACTTCTGGACCCCTTATCGACTAACTGTTGCTTAATAGCACCAATGACTACCATAGAGAAAAATTTAAGATTCAACGTTTAAAGAAAATCTTTTTTCTCTCGCAGTACACACGTCTGATGTTATGGAGTCCTCACGCATGGAATAGACGTTGTGACTTTAGTTTTTTAATGTTTTGAAAGTGCACGCAAACTCTGGCAACCTAACGGCTGAAATTTTGTGCCGTGACTATACTAATATCGCTAACATATACTGAACTTTAACTGGGAAGTACTCTGCACAAAATTCTAACCTAGTGGCTTATGACAAGTCTTACAATCTTGTGCCCTGAAGAAGTCCTTATGTTGTGGGACGAAACACGTTGTCTGTGTCCATGTTCCATTCATTTAAAAGTGGAAGTAAAGACATAAGGAATGAACATCAAGAATATATGTGTCTCATGATGTTTTTTGGACTTGGTGACTAACTATTTTTTGTAACTCTGTATGTAGATTCCTTTTTGGGATATTAGGCCCAGTGCTAAATGTTTCCTGTAGACTCATAGTAAAACTAGGGTGCTTCTTCTGCTTGTTGTGATTTTCCTAATTTAAAGAAAATCTACCCTCTTTTGCACATAGCACCGTGCGTACATTGATACACCCATACTAGATTTTTTTACACCATCAGCTTGGGTTCCCCCAGGAAAATTTACGTCTCAGCAGCAGCATGTTTAAAACGTGATTGTACAGACTTGGATTCATCTGATGTCTTCTGTTAACTTCTGTCTGCTTCTCAAGGCACTTCATGACCCAAATCTTCCTTTCTTTTGAAGCAACTGGTAAAGTATAACCCTATAAGTAAAATTTGTTTCAAGACCAACAATCTTGTAGTAGTATCCAGGTTGAGGAAAGCCAGAGTTGCTCACAGATTTTTCTCTGTTCAGTTCTCACTTTAGGGGTTTCCCAGCCACCTCTGCTCAGGATCGGACTAGCCTATTGGACAATCTGGCAGTGCCAGATGGGCTAGTCTGACAGGTGAGTGTGTGGGCCGGCTTTGTGGCTGTGCATGGGCTGGTGTTGTAAACATCTTTAAACAAGCATTTGCAATGCAATAGGTCTCGCATTTTCAAAATTTTGACCTATTGGTATTGTAAATGACAATGCCTTTTATCATTGCATGTTTTTTAAACACATAAATAAAAACGCTTTGCCATTTACAATGCCAATAGCTCAAAATCTCACAAATGCGAGACCTATTGCATTGCAAATGCTTGTGTTACTGGGTGCCGGCTTTGGAGCAAAATTGTAATATCGGCCCCCTGTAACAAAAGCAGCTGCAGTGTTTTACACAAACCCCCTCCCGTCCTCCGCGGCAGGCCTGACTCAATTGCCAAGGCCCGTTTGCGTTCCCAAACCAGCCCTGGTGCACAATTAAGAAAAAACTACAAAATATGGGAGTCAAAGGCCTTTACCACTTCACACATCTTACTCAAACTCTCGGTTTGGCCAAAACCGTTCACTTGCAGACTTACAGCAGCCTCGCGGCACACTCTGTTCCCGCTCACACACACATCTATAGGCGAGTGCCATGCACATTGCAGCACGGTCCATCCATCGCCAGAACAACAAGCCTCCTCCAAGCTTTAAAGACAATTAAATGTATTTTGTGCCAGCAACTAATTACACCCTGACATTTTCTGCCACGTTAGACAACTCTCTCATGCATAATAATTGTTTTCACTACTTAAAGATAATTAGATTTGCATGCAATCTTAGCATCCGCTGGGACAGTTCTCTTGATATGTTACTAAAACAATGTGGGTTGAATTGGATCGTCAGTATTCTGATAACTCTCTAAATTCAAATTAGAAAACAGACGGCAAGCAACGATGGATAAATGAAAGTCTTTCATCAGATGAAATCAGAGGGCTGTGATCTAGACGCAGATGATGCTTGTATTACATTCAGCTGTTCTTGTTAGGGCCTGGGTCACAAAGCTATTAGAACAACTTTAGCTTTGTTATTTACAAAAAAGCACTTCTAAATGGGTTTACTCAATGTAAAATTACACATGGGGGGCATATTTACAACGTAGTGACGGAGTGCGGCGTTAGCCTTCCTGGCTTAACGCCACACTCCGCCATTTCAGAAACGCAGGGCTGCACCAGATTTACAACAATATGGTGCAGCCAGCGTTTCCCCCTGCGCTGTCTCTAAACTTAGCAGCCTAGCACCAACGCAGGCACCCTTGCACCATGTGTCTGCGTTGAGTGGAAGATTGTTCATGTGCAGGAAGGTCTCCCTTCCTGCATATAAACAATCTTTAGATGACGTTTGTAACTTTTATGTGTGCTGCTTAATGCAGCACACATAAAAGTTGCAAAACGTCATTTTTTATTTAGATTGTTTATTTGCAGGCAGAGTCACTGCATAAACAATCAATGGCAATTTGCTGTTTCTATGTGTGCTGCACAACGCAGCACACATGGAAACGGGAGAAATAAAGCATTTCTCCTCGTTTCGCCTGTTTAAGGCCAGGTTTTCCATGGTCTTAATTTTGTTGCTGCCGCCTATTCATGCCACTCTTGTAAATAGGGGGCAGCGTCAAAATCAATAGGTGTTGCGGTGGAACGCCCGCCACAATACCCATTGCCCTCCATTTTCACGCTAAGTACAGCGTGAAAGGGTGCCTTATTTACAAGGTAGCGTTAAGCCACATTAAGTGAATAAATAAGGCAAAGCCCCTATCGCCACCACAAAGTCACTGAAAGTGACGGTGTGGTGGTGATAGGGGCTTGTAAATATGCCCCATAGTGTGTTGTTACATGTTACTTAATCTCCTCTTTGGCGCTTGTTACTGGTGTTCCTGCGAGGATACTGGAGAGGCAAGATCTCTGATTTCGGCCAGTATCCCTGCAGCAAAAGCAAGCATTGGCAATGACAATAGGTCTGGCTTATGAATGCACTGATCTAAAAGCCCTTGTACTTTAGTGAGTGCCTCCTCCTGTCTGTGCTGCTGCCAGAGAAAAACATAAACCTAAGACACTTTAATAGCATTACAATGGCATGTGTGTGCCCCTTGAAGTTCAAGCTCAGGCCGCTGGATATTTAAACAAAATGATCACCACTCTGTGGATGGCAAGCACTTTTTTGTGGAACAACACAACCTCTGCTCAATCAAAACATGTACAAATGGCTCCCAACATGTGGGCGGGGTCAAAGCCCCTCTCCTGGTGGTTCTCACATAATTGTCTGGGGACAGCTGCTCTGTCAAGCCAGACTATAATCAGGGATAATGAGTTTTCTTCTCTGAATGCGGAATAACCCCATGGAACTGGAGATATTTTAGCGACAACACTTTATTATCTAAGGCTGAAAGAAAGCCATTACAACATATACAACAATATTTATAAACCTAAAATACACAGTAAAAAACAATGTTAAAAATCTTTGCCAAAGACATTGGAAAATAGAAAAAGAGATACAATTTGAGTCCCTGGACAGCTCTAAAAGCCTGCTAGAGTTGAAGTGGGGGACTTTGTGGCCACAGTGCAGTTCATTTTTTATGCTCCCCTTATACATGTGGAGTAATTGCGTGATAGGGCATGTTGAGGTCTGATCCGTAGCACAAGGCTAGAGCCGCCTTATACTGAAGTATGGTGTCTTTACTGCCTGTGCCACACTCACAGATCCCAGTCTGGTATTGAGATGGATAGCATTTAGATAAGTATTCAGTGTAGGTAAGGTGCAGAGGGAAAATTTAGAGTTAGTCAAATATCTGGTTGAATAAAATCCAGATAAGTCTTGCACCCTATCTGTGTTTTATAAATCATGTAATTTGATGTCATGGAGCCAGTTTATTGAGTGCTGAAATTGCCTTGATTTTTCAATACAGATTTTTGATTTTGGCTGTGGAAGACCGGTGTGGAAGGTGGCATACTTCGAAAGATCTTCCAAAGCCTTCTCCATTAAGTGTGTGTTGAACCCAAGACATGTCAGAGGCCACGGGTAAAGATGCCACCACTGCCATTCTGTTACCGTAGGCTTCAGCATAAATAGTTTTATATAAAATAATCTTAGGCAATACAGTACGAGGAATCGTGCAAATTCACCGGAAATTGAATTTAGGCCAAGCTCCAGCTGAAGTGGTAACAAGAAGGCAGACTAAGAAATGATTTTCAATAGAACAGCCTTGTGATATTGGGTCCTTATTTTGTGCTTTTCAGGGAGAAAACCTCTGGCATGTTCCACCTACTCAAAGACTCACCCACCTGCTGGAGGGCTAGGGAGAATGGGGTGGAAGGCAGGGGGTCAGTACAGTAAGCCGGCGTGAGGGGAACAATGACTGATTGCTGCTTCAGCGGTGGGGGCTGGACTGTTGCCCTCGCCCACAGCCCTTGCAGCTGGAATTATCGGGTCCGAAATTTTCATACCCCAGGAAACCAGCCTCGGAGACAGTTGGAATTCAAGGTGGAGGACTTTTATCTGGAATTACATGTCCAGGTCAAATGGTAACACTCGTATTGAGGGCCTTTGGGGGTGGGATTGTCAGAGTTCCAGGGTTGTTGAATGTTTTCAAATATTTTACAGGTAGTTTGTCACACTGAAAACAGCTGGAGACTTACTCATGGCATGGGCAGGAGTAAATCTCTTTACTTGGTTAGTAAGGGAAGAACACATCCACAAAAGTGGTGCAAGAACCAGTAGGGGTTTGGCTACAAAATAAATATGTACATATATATATTCAATTCAATACTCCCACACAACTCTGCAATGTCACAGGCAGTCAGCCTCATCCAACTTTAGAAAAGGAAGTAAGCAGCACGGCAACTCTTTGCAGAATCTTTTTTAGCTGTATTGCCTCAAAAGTGCAGCAGGCCGAATATGGCCAACGCGTTTCGGCTGTAGCCTTGGACTAGCTCACAGAGTTTACATATAGAGTGTAAATATAAAGGGACAAAGCCCATTAACCACTACCTTTTCTAAAAAAAAAACAACTTGGCTACTCAGCACCATTTTACTGTGTCTTAAATCATTCTTCATTTTGAAGTTGCAGATACACAGAAGTTATTGTGCAAACACTACTATTAATTGCTATTGGCCAGGAGCATGTGCACTTTATAGCATTTTTTGTTTTTGCACAAGTACACTAGCACTATATGTCAGCGGATTGCATTTATATATGATGCAGCCGACGATAAATGGCGATTCTGCTATCAATACTGATATATTCAAAATTTGTATTATTGCCTCACTTCAGATCAGAGTGTGATGAACACTGTAGGCACTCTAGATGTGAGACTTTTTTGTCTGTAGTTGTAATTTTTAACACTCTCAATAACAGTATCGATGAAAGAGCAAAGATACTTTATCAATATATGTATTGAGCACTACTGCTTTAAATTTGCAGTTTTGCACAGTTACACTTTGCACTTTTTTACGCTATTTTTGCACAGTTATATCTAGTTGGGTTGTGGTCATCAACTACCTGGGCTGCAATATCTACTAGGTTCTTGCACATTGAAATTCCTTTAATTATTTATCTATCAGTGCTTGGGCTGACTGGAAGAGAGAGTTATCACTGTGTAGCCAAAATCTAACTATGGTCTCTAAACGTTTATGACGTAATTTGAGGGAAGTTGCTCAAGCTAAACAACCACATTTGACCTGAAATTAAAAAGTACTAATGCATTGTTATGCAGACTTTCTCGACTGTATGTTAACCCTTTGCGTTCGTCGGACGGCCGCCGGCCGTCCGACGTCACGGTGGGTGTGTGCGGAGGACGGCCGGCGGATTAAATGTGCTGAGTGACTGATCTCAAAATCAGCAGCCCAGTTATTTTTAAATTGCACAGCATTGAGAATGGGGTGATTCCTTTAAAAGGGACAGCCTGCACACATGTACTCTATGACCCTGTCGAAGTCAATGGCTGAAATGCGTTGGTTTGTTTTTATCCTGCACTGATTTAAAAATGCAAGAAATGCAAGAATAGTAACTTACTGGAGTTGTGAGGCTTGCCTCCTTGTGTGCCTGAAAGATACAAACTTTGGTAGGTAGTTATAGTTAGGACCATGTTTCCATAGGAAAAGGTTTTTTTGACTTGCCTATATCTTTGACGCTGTTTGACGAATCTTCATGAAATTTTCATAGGAAAGTACCCCTCTGAATCTAGTTGTGCTTGAAAAGTTTCAGGGTGATCCGTGAAGGGGGGGTTGAGAAAAAGGGGGGTCAAAAAAGTTTGTTTCCCATGTTAATTCCCACAGAGATTTTAGACACAACTATAGCCTGAACTGCTGGATGAAATAAGACAAAATTGAGTAGAAATGTAGCTCTTGGCCCAGAAAGCACACTTATTGTTATTTGGTGTAAATCTGTTCAGTAGTTTTCGAGATATTAAAAATTTGTATATCTGGGCAAAGCCTAAGCACAGATCTCATGGTGGGATCTGATTGACTGCCAATAGTGCATCCAAGAAGTGTTGGCAGACATCTTGGAGCTAATATACATGATAACACCACATTGAATTGCGTGGTAATGAATGGCAGGTTTTGAGGGTCACAAAAAAGAGAACGTATAAAGGGTGATAACAGATTTTAGTTACAATATAAATCATTTGTTGATGGTACCATACTCATTTTAAGAATTGTGGTGTTACCCTGTGAAAAAGCCTTCTGCATGGACTTTATCAATCATGTTTGCGAGCCAACTGTTGTCTCAAGATTTTCTCATAAAGGTTATGGAAGTTGCTTCAGAAGTTAAAATGAAAGCATATGTTCTGTAAAGTCACACTATCTTTCTCAGCCATATGAGAATGAAGTCTGACATTCTCAGTAAATCATGCACCTCCAACAGGAGCAGCCTGTCAGTTGATTCCCTTGTGTTCTATGCAGCATCCCAGAGTGTTCTAAAGAACAACTAGAGCATTGATAGTCTTACTTATGACAAAAGTATGGCACAACTGAAGCCATCTTGATTGAATGAAACTCGTAAAACTTAAAACATTAAATTTAGAAAGCAACAAAATGAGGGAATTCATTACACAAGGACACATTCATTTTGGTTTTCGGCATGGGGAGATTAAGTGATTTGCCCAGAATCAGAGAAAGTCAAACCTGGTTCCGCAGTTGCAAAGTCTGCAGCTCTGGCCGTAACAACACATCCGCTCCTTTAAGTATAACATATAATCAAGTGATCAACTGGATAAAAAAACATAAAGATAGCAAATTATTTAAAAGTTCATTGTTGCTATTTGAGAACTCAGAAAATATGTCCTCATTTTAGATGTTTAATGCACTAACCCTAATTTCTATGGGAATAAGACACTCTCATGGAAGAGGGTGCAGAGGCAACAAATTGACCACGCTGTGCAAGTGGGAGGAGCCGTGGCAGCATAACGGACCATGGAAGGCAGGGGAAAGGGGGTAGGGGCAACAAACCAACTATGCAGGACAGGCAAGAGAGGCTGTGGCGACATAAAAGACCATTGAGGGCAGAAAGACAAGCCAGTGGCAGTACAACCATACATGCCAACAGACCTGACTCAGGCAGCAGACTCCCGATGTTTTTAAGCCCAAAATGACTTTATTTTATCTGTCACCTGCCTAAAATCTCCTATTTTTTGAATGTGCAAACTAATCACCCCTAAGGGTCTCAAGGCGCAGGGGGCCATTGGGGAGATTAAGCGAGCTATTGCCCAGAATCACACAGTGCTGGGCTGAGCTGCAGCTGGCACCAGGAATCGAACCGTGAGCCACGTGCTCCGGAGTCAGCCGTCCTGGCCGCTGCACCACACCTCTCCCAATAGGTGTCATTTATAGATAGCTCAGATAACTATAACTGCTGAATTTCACTGGTCTTGTATGAGTGAAATCTGAGCCTAACTATAACGTCATAGTAACCTTTGTTTTTTTCAGAGAAAATAAATATATATGTGTATATATATATATTTTCACTGAAAAAAACAAAGGTTACAGTGACATTATAGTAGGCTCAGATATATATATATATATTTAATCCAAAACTCCCACACAACTCCGCAATGTCACGGGCAGTCAGCCTCATCCAACATTGGAAAAGGAAGTAAGCGGCATAGCAACTCTTCGCAGAATCTTTTTTATTTATATTGCCTCAAAAGTGCAGCAGCGCAAATATGACCAATGTGATTCGGTCGTATCCTTCGACTGGGTCACAGAGTGTACGTGTGGAGTGTCCAATTAAAGGTACAAAGCCCATTAACCACCACCTTTTCTATAAAAACAACTGCTCAACTCCATTTTACTGTGTCTTAAAGCGTTCTCCATTTTGAAGTTTCAGATACACAGAACTAATTGTGCAAACACTAAAAGACAAAAAATAACCAATTGCGGATAGACTGTGTATGAAACATTACCAAGTTGCAACCTTCTACGATATAGTACCAAATTGGCAATCTGATCAGTGTTTCAACAACGTGTTTTCTTTAACATTTTATGATGCGGATCCTGGCCTTTGTCAATGTCAGTTAACCCCGTTGAAACATCACGTTATAACAACAATTGAGTTCATTGGGCAGATAAGTCAGTGCAAACATCGACAAGGGGCTAAAGTGCACATTTCATTATATCGGCACCACTCATGGTGGCCATATATATATATATATATATATATATATATATATATATATATATATATATATATATATATATATATATATATATATATCGCTTTCTCCGCAGGCTTCTCAGCTCCCTCTCGCCACACACGGACCACAAAAGTTAGTGCAATTTTAAGTATTTATTTTTGATGCCGCCATGGCATATATATATATATATATATATATATATATATATATATATATATATATATATATATATATATATATCCCAAAAAACCAAGTTGCCCTGATGTAAGAACGCCTCCAACAGCAAAATACTAAAAGCCTTTTAATGTCAAACCAGCAATTACAGCTCCGACAAAAATATTCTCCTTACGCGTTTCAGAGCTCAAAGGCTCCTTCGTCAGAGGATGGCAGCTGATAAAACTGAAATACTCGCAAGCACCATTAACTGCATGCATTCTTTTTATGGCCTCTCCTGGGTCTCTCAGGTGAGTTTCCGGTTTCAGCATGCTGGTACATGTAGTTCAAAACATCGAGTTAGTATTTCCACAGTGGGCTCAGTTTTAATTCAGCGTCCTTTTTACAAAATGAAAATAACAACAGCCCCAGTGGGCTCCGGAACAGAGTCTCCGATCTTATTCTGTGACCTTCGTTGTGCCAGAGGCTCCGAAACCTTCGAAACCTCTGAGGTCCCCTTCTTAGCTCCAGGGGTGTGGCGTCCTTCACGGCCAGGCTGCCGTGCATTTAATCCCAAAAAACCAAGTTGCCCTGATGTAAGAACGCCTCCAACAGCAAAGTGCTAAAAGCCTTTTAATGTCAAACCGGCAATTACAGCTCCGACAAAAATATTCTCCTTACGCGTTTCAGAGCTCAAAGGCCCCTTCGTCAGAGGATGGCAGCTGATAAAACTGAAATACTCGCAAGCACCATTAACTGCATGCATTCTTTTTATGGCCCCTCCTGGGACTCTCAGGTGAGTTTCCGGTTTCAGCATGCTGGTACATGTAGTTCAAAACATCGAGTTAGTATTTCCACAGTGGGCTCAGTTTTAATTCAGCGTCCTTTTTACAAAATGAAAATAACAACAGCCCCAGTGGGCTCCGGAACAGAGTCTCCGGTCTTATTCTGTGACCTTCACTGTGCCAGAGGCTCCGAAACCTTCGAAACCTCCCAGGCCCCCTTCTTAGCTCCAGGGGTGTGGCATCCTTCACGGCCAGGCTGCCGTGCATTTAATCCCAAAAAACCAAGTTGCCCTGATGTAAGAACGCCTCCAACAGCAAAGTGCTAAAAGCCTTTTAATGTCAATATATATATTTATATACTTCTATATATACATATCCTCTCACACTGCTTCAATGCTTTCACCAGTCCTGGAAACGGAAAGCAGGCACGGACCACGTTTCTGTGCAAAAGATGTTTATTTTCAGTCGGCCATGACGCGTTTCGGTCCCTCCTGGACCTTGATCACATGACATATATATATACATCTCAAGAGAATTTGCAGCAACCCCAAAGATTTGATCAAAGCCCAGCAAGAAAGTAAACACAGATTTTTATCGAGAGGATATTCCAATAAAACCATACAAGTGGCTATCAATAAAACACATAATCTTGATAGAGAACAACTATTAATCCCTAAAAGAGACAGAATAACCACAGAGAGTTCTAAACAGAACTCAAATGAACTGAGACTTATCATTGCTTACAGTGCTCAAGAAAGATCAATCAGGAAAATCATGCAGCAAAATTGGCCAATGGTTAAAAATGACCCGGTGATCGGAACAGAACTATCCCCCAAGTTAAGTATAACATACAGGAGAGCTCCCTCCATGTATAATAGTCTTGTCTCCAGTAGTCCTGAATCTACAGCTTCTTCTAAGTGGCTGATGCAACCGAACGGGTTCACTAAATGTAGGACATGCAAAGCATGTCTATATGGCAGAAACAAGAAAACCTATTCTACTGCCTTTAGTGACAAAGAAGTTAAAATTAACAAACCGCTCCACTGTGAAACCGAATATGCCATCTATGTGTTGGAATGTGCTTGCAATCTCAAATATGTTGGGAGCACCAAATTACCGGTGAACAAGAGAATTTTGCAACACATTAGAGCAATTAATAACTGTGACCCCACTTATCCAGCCGCCAGGCATTTCCGAGAAGCACATGAAAACAATCTTAAAGACTTCTCTTATTATGTCATTGATGCCATAATTAACACCAAAAGAGGAGGCGACAGAGAAGGCCGTCTCAGAAAACTGGAGACTAGATATATACTAAACATGAATAGCAAGGCCCCCGGAGGGTTAAATAATACAGAGGATCTTTACACCTGTTTATGATGAGATAGTGTGTATTCCACCTATTCCGACTTGCACTGTACTGCTTTTAAAATCTGCTTTTGCCTTGATTCTAGACCCGTGATATATATTTATATATTTAGATATTTGTGTTTCAATTCAAGCCTAAAGACATGAGTATACATTTATATACTCACACACTCTAGCACTCTTGGACATATGAATTTAATTACTTAAAAGATGATAAGGAACACAACTATATAATCTACGGTAAATACCGTGTTACAAGGCTGCCGTTTCACCTTAACCATAGACCATGATGGTTTTTTAAATTACATGCACTACACTTTAAGCACTGAGGTTTTATAAATTTTAGACACAAGAGGTGATGGAGGTGACTAGAAAGAAGACTGTAATCCCTGTAGTGAGAAGCACGAGCACTTTATGTATAAAACATAGACCTGGTAGACCCCGTGGAAAATGAACAGATCAAATGGAAAGAATCTAATGGAAGCATTTTAAGCCATAATATGATTGTAGGAATATATACAAGGTATTGATCCCAGTTATGTTTTCGCAAGGGCATAATTATGTAATTGCAAAACGCTTTTATACTGGAAATATTTATATATTTATATATGTATTGAAATCATTTTTATGAAATGTTTATCCTTTTAAACAATATAATAATTTTTTTTATATTGTTAATGTATTTATTCCACATGAACCAGTAAGATTGTTGCAGCATTGTCTGTCTGATCTAAAATAGAGGTTTTACAAAGTTCATACAACATCATACCAAATGTATCTTCCATGTCTATGACTTACCACCAATCACACTTAGCATGTAGCAATTTAAATAGGTCGTTGTTACGTAGCAGCGTTGTCATGTGATCAAGGTCCGGCTGGACCGAAACGCGTTATGTCCGACAAATAAAGCATCATCCTAAAAGCACGTACTTGGTGGTCCGCGTCTGCTTGGCTGAAAACATGGAAAAGCGAGGAGCAGCGTTTGGAGATATATACATATATGTATATATGTACATATGTACATATATACATACATATATACATATCAATCAAAATCTGCAATTTTGCTCAGGAACCCCAATTCCAGGTCAGAAATCACAGCACTGGCACTCTTGATTAGATAAACGTATGTTTTATTCACACACGGCAACAGATACTGTTGCCGTGTGTGAATAAAACATACGTTTATCTAATCAAGAGTGCCAGCGCTGTGATTTCTGACCTGAATGGAGTTCCTGAGCAAAATTGCAGATTTTGTTTGATGTTTGAGAGTCGCTACCCCGCCGGACACTCCTCACGCAAAGAGGCAGGAGCCTAAGCGACAATGCTTGTTGGATTTATATATATATATATATATGTCTCCAAACTCCTCCGACCTCCGTTCCCAAACACGACTTCAGCAAGGGAATCGGCGAAAGATCACAGCACCACGCACAGAAGGTATATCTTCAGTGATTATTTATTAACCCATAAAAACCAAGTGCATAAACAAAACGGTAGAGGACGGTCTACGCGTTTCGACTCCCAGCCTTCTACTGGACCATAGAGTCCTGGGGCCTAGAAAGTCTCTTTTAAAGTGCCAGTGCAATTTTACATTTCTTTTTTTCTTTTTTGTTTTCATTAAAAGAAAGACTAGGCTATACACAATCCTTTAAGGGTACAATTTTTTAACAATTGATTATTAATTTGGCTGATTTCAAGAAGAAATGGTTTACAAAAGTTTATACAATTAAAACCAAAGTTTTAAAGTGTATGTGTGCAAATGTGCAAATCGAGCAGAGATTTTTAAAAGAAGGTGTAATTTAAAACCACAAATGGGATTGATCATGCTATTTCATGTTTACATTCATGATGGATATATATATATATATCACCAAACTTACTCCTCCAAAAGAGCAAAGCAGAGGACACAGCGGGGTATAGATGGTTGCTTTATTAGAAAAACTGGACGGCATGACCGGTTTCGGCTGTGCGCCTTTTTCAAATGCCACAGTTCAATGCAGAGTCACCTGACAGGTCTCTTTAATACGCCCCTCCTCCCCAATGGTGAAGGGCTCACCTGCGCCACTTTAGCCTGCAAAACGTGACCACAGCCAAATGTCAAGACTGCATGTCCCATAATGCAGCGTGTTAGTAAGTACTGTGTTGCAGGCGGTGTACTCGGCGGAAATACAGGCAATAAAGCAACCTCGGTTCCCCAACTTACAGCCAACTCAAGCACCAAGGCTGAAGGCGCACGGTCAATGCCCGCGCCTATCCAAGAAGTCTTGGTCTCCCCGAAGGCAGCAGCATCTCGGTCCCCTGAAGTGTGAGCGGCGGGTCGCAATCATCCGATCCCTCGGTAAGTCTAAAAAAACTGTTGCTCCTATTCTTGCGACCACAAAACGGAAGGGTCCTCTGTTGTGTGCCAAGAGCTGCACGCCGTAAATATCACCAAACTTACTCCTCCAAAAGAGCAAAGCAGAGGACACAGCGGGGTATAGATGGTTGCTTTATTAGAAAAACTGGACGGCATGACCGGTTTCGGCTGTGCGCCTTTTTCAAATGCCACAGTTCAATGCAGAGTCACCTGACAGGTCTCTTTAATACGCCCCTCCTCCCCAATGGTGAAGGGCTCACCTGTGCCACTTTAGCCTGCAAAACGTGACCACAGCCAAATGTCAAGACTGCATGTCCCATAATGCAGCGTGTTAGTAAGTACTGTGTTATATATATATTATCTACTGGCGGTCGCCAGTAGATAGTTATAGTTAGGACCTAGTTTCCATAGCAAAAGCGTTTTTTCTTTTCCCAATAACTTTGGCGCTGGATGACGAATCTTCGCGAAATTTTATTTATATATATATATATATATATATATATATATATATATATATATATATATATATATATATATATATATATATATATATTACCTAGTGGCGGTCACCAGTAGGTAGTTGTTAGTTAGGACCTTGTTGCTATTCAAAAAGCGTTTTTTCTTTTGCCAATATCTTTGGCGCCGTTTGACGAATTTACATGAAATTTTCCAAACTAATGGTTCACTGAGGTCAGCTCCTGTCTTGAAAGTTTTGGTGTGATTCGTCAAGCGGGGGCCAAGAAAAAAGGGGGGTCCCACGTTTTCTCCATGTTAATTTCCATAGGAATTTTGGAATAGGCTACAGCCCGAACTGCTGAACGGAATTACACCAAATTTGGCAAAAAGGTAGCTCTTGGTTCAGAAAGCGTCCTTTTTTTAAATGGTGTAAATCCATTCAGTAGTTCCTGAGAAATTAAAAAAATAATAATATCGAGATCTGAGCACTGAGGAGGATTCGCGAAACCTCCCGAGCACAAGCTTCATTCTGATTGGCTGTGAACAAAATTCAGCGATAATCAGCCATAGGACTGCAATCCCCATGCGTCATGTGGGAAAATGCAGCATAAAAGCAGATAAAAAATACGGTGAGATGACAATGTACGAGCACAACCACACATCCCTGACGTAGACCAGATGACCATTGTCCCGCATCAAATAGGCATCTACTCACAGTCACAATGTACATTGACATGCAGTCTGCATGTAAACTGCGCCAATGCAGAAACATGCATGGAACACACATTGAAACCGCATCTCCCCTTCACATTGCAGAGGGACAAGCAACCCCTCCTGCACACAGACGTGTCATGACCATGAGCAATCCACCATGAAAGCGTGGACGAATGTAGGGGCAGTGACTCCCGCTTACGTGCATGTTGCCCATGTTGTGGGACTCGAGCCACAGGGGGCATCCCTGCATCATGGCTGTACATATCTGACCCCTGTTGTCACCTGTAGGACACAAATGGCAGCCAAAATGGAATGAATTTGGACACAAGTGAAACGCCAAAGAGTGGGATTCCCTACTAACTGCGACACACAGAACTGGCAGTCCGAATACGTGACACCCTAAACAGCCCGTTTGCGCAGAGGTGACACACCCACCATCCCTGAACAAATCATAAAATTGACAGCAATACATGTCGCACTCACACTTGTCTGAGTGATGTGCCTGAACAGATGAGTGACATGCACTCAGGGAATGTGTATTTTGAAAGCATTTAGTAGCACATGCTGTGCCTGTGGCCATATTGTACTGTCCCATGATTGCCAAGGACTGTCACAATGTGACGTGCTCATGTGAAGAAATTGTCAATGATGGCGTTCCCATGGGCAATTCCTGCTGGGGCCGCAGTGGGGTGTGGGCCACCTGCCTCATCATCATCGTCCGGTGCATCTGGCACTTGTATCCATGGGGCCTTGCTGTGTACACATATGTTGTGCAACACACAACATGCAAAGATCATCTTGCACACAATGCCTGGGCTCTGCAGGAGCCTCCCACCTGTGACATCCAGGTACCTGAAACGTGACTTCAACACGCCAAATGTGCGTTCCCCGATGCCCCTGGTGCATCTGTGGGCCGCATTGTACAGCCTCTGGGCCTGTGTGTCCGGGGCTCGAGGGGTGTCATCATCCAAGCGCAGAGTGCATATCCTTGGTCACCTGTGACTGTGCAGAGAGACATGAGCCAATAGTTGGCTCTGCAAGATGTGATGGCCGGCTCAGTAGCTCATTGGTGTGTGATCTGTGTGACTTCGTGATTCCTGCATGACATGTACTGCATGTTGCAAGTGAGCGGCATCAATGTGTATTACGTAGCCTCACTGCTGCTCCTCCCTCCCCCCGAGCCCATCCACTAGTGTGCGCAGCGCCGTTGCATCACTTGCACCCCTACGGCACACTATTGTCATGCCTGTCTGCGCATGTCCACAAGCCTGACAACGACACAGTGATGTCGTGCGCTGAAGGTGGACGGACACGTGTGTAGGCCTACACAGCACAATGTAATGTGGTATGGCCCAGGGCCCACATGCATACAGAATGACCACACGGACACACTGAGATAATTAGTGGAACTGGCTACGGGCACATGCGCCCGGCCCCTTTTATTGCCAGGGTCACACGTCCAGTGACGCCTGTGCTGGATGGGTATTGGTTAGTGTAAGCCACCCCTCAGGGGTTGGATGGTGCTGGCAACAACTACAACAGTGATCAGACAATCAGGAGTTCAAAGTACAAACAGCAAGGGTCCATGACTTGAGCTGCACAGAGTCGGTGGCCCCGGATGCTCAGCGGCCGGCACAGGCACACCGCCATGGGACGGTGCCTGGCGATGCACTGAGGTAGGGCCATGGGATCTGAGCGGGTGCTCGTTGATGTCCAAGGAGAATGTCGCAGAGTGTTACGAGGGACAGTGGAAGGTGTCCATGCAGAGGGCAGAAGCATGCAGAGACAGGCAATAAGGAGGAGTTGAATGCTACAGTCTCCTCTTTCCCACAATGTCAGTACCAGCTACATGATGATGAAGACAACCCCCAGGCCATAGACTCAGACGCCACCAACATTCAACCAGAGAGTGTCCATGACTCCCGTGGCACAGAGGCAGTGGCACCAGAGCCGGAAGGGGATGCAGTCAGCGATGAGGCCTGTACAATGATATAAACTCTGCAATTAACAAATCAAGACTCAGTTCCAAATCTGTGTCCTACTCGACCGTAGTGTAGGCCGGAGGCAGCGGTGGAGTACGTCAATGAAAAAGGAGTAAAGCGGGCCTGTGTCGCAGAGGCCGTGATGGTCTGAGGAGGCTGCCAAGGTCGTGGTCTTCGGGCTTGGAGCTTGCGCCGGCACGTGGTGGGCCCTCTTTGACACACGCCGGTGTCGGCAGGTAAGCAGTGAGGCCTGGCTGCGCAGGGGCGGGCATGACGGGTTCGGGGACCAGCGGCCCGGGGTGCAGCAGGCGCACAGGATCGCAGGCCACCCCGCTCACGGCAACGGCGTCGGCCTCATGGCGGGGTGGGAAGCGCCGCCCTGGCAGACGCATTGGGCATTCCGGAAGAGAACCACGCCCAGTGCTACGTGCTTTTTATTCACACCCCTACGCTGGCCTGGCGTCCTCAGGGCCAGCCCACTCCGCACACGCTTACAGGGGGGGACGTCACATGCTACATTTCCGCGATCTTCCCCACGGGCTGGGGTGACATGGTTGCGTCCACTGTCCACTACACACCAAACACCAGCAGTGCATGTAGCCATGGATATGTCTGTGGTCTGCATACTGCAGTCTGTCCAGCACATCCACGCCACACTTGGCATTGGGTACATTCTCATTCATGGGTCACTTGCCTCCTTCGTACATGCCTGGTTCCCACCTCTCTCCACATTCCGCTATTGTGTGGCTGAGGTGCCATGCCGTTGATGGCTCATGTACATGGCTAACCATGGTTGCCACAGTAAGTTGTGCTGTTGTGTCTGGTGGGTGGGCATGTTGTATGTGATTTTGTGACGTGTGCAGTGCCAGAGTTGTGAGTTGCATGATTGTGGAGTTGAGGTGTGTAGTGTGTTCAGTTGGTACTTGCCAACGAGCAGTGCATTCCCATAGGTGCCATCCTGGAAGCGCTGGTCAATGATGGACTGTCGGAAGATGAGGGGATCATGCACACTGCCTGGGTAGTTGGCTACGACATTGGTGACGAGTCCCCTGTGGTCCACTATTGCCTGCACGTTGATGCGTGTGCTTTCTGTTGCAGTAATTGTGTGCGGTGTCGGCAGGGGGCACAAGTAGGACATGTGTGCTGTCGATTGCCCCCAACACGTGCGGGAATCCAGCTATGGCGTATAGTCCTTGCTTGGTCTCCAGCTGTTCCTGCGCATTGTGTGGGACGTATAGGTACTGGGGTACCTGGCTGATGATGGCATCCGGGACAGGTGTGGGGAACTTGGATGGGGCTGGCTGTGAGACTCCTCCGACTCTGGCGGTTGTTGGTTGGGAGGTACCAGAGGGCAACAGGTGCAGCACAGCCAGGAGCTTTGTCTGCGGAGGGATGTTGGTTGTCTGCTGTGTTGCTACCGTCTGCCTGTGGGCAATGATGTTCAGGATGCAGAGGATGGTTGTACTTTTGAGCCTGTAGTGGGCATTGACATTGTCTGGTGTTAGGTCTGTGAGGCTGGTGCATTTCCTGAAGGTCCGCTGTCTTTGTCTCCACTGCCTCTGTGGTGGTCCGAGGGTGGGGGGCGGCAATCCTGGGGGTGGTGGCGGTGGGTGTTGTTGCCTTTTCGGGGCTCCGGGATGCATGGTGTGTGGCTCCATGGCATCTTTCTGCAACTCTCTTGCCTCTTTCTGCAGTTCTCTTGCCTCTTTCTGCACCTCTCTTGCCTCTTTCAACACTTCTGTTGCCTGTTTCTGCACCTCTCTTGCCTCTCTCTGCACCTCTCTTTCCTCTTTCTGCACCTCACTTGCTTCTTTCTGCACCCCTTTTGCCTGTTTCTGCACCCCTCTTTCCTCTTTGTGCAACTCTCTTGCCTCTTTCTACACCTCTCTTCCTTCTTTCTGCACCACTCTTGCCTCTTTCTGTACCACTGTTGCTTCTTTCTGCACCTCTCTTGTCTCTTTCTGTACCCTTTGTGCCTCTTTCAGCTCCTCTGTTGCTTCTTTCTGCAGTTCTGTTCCTTCTTTCTGCACCCCTCCTGCCTCTTTCTGTACCCCTCTTGCCTCTTTGTGCACCTCTCCTAACCCTTTATGCGCCTCTCTTGCCTCTTTTTCACCTCTGTTGGTTCTTTCTGCACCTCTTTTGCTTCGTTCTGCACTTCACTTGCCTCTTTTTTTACCCCTCTTGCCTCTTTCTGCAACTCTGTTGGTTCTTTCTGCTCTGCACTGCTCTTGCTTCTTTCTTCACGTCTGTTCCAAATTTCTGCACCCCTCTTCTCTCTTTCTGCACCTCTCTTGCCTCAGTCTGCCCACCTGTTCCCTCTTTCTGCACCCCTTTTGCCTCTTTCTGCAACTCTCCTGCCACTTTCTGCAGTTCTCTTGCCTCCTTTTGCATCTCACTTCCCTCTTTCTTCACCTCTGTTGGTTCTTTTGCACTGCTCTTGATTCTTTCTGCACCTCTCTTGCAAATTTCTGCACCCCTCTTGCCTCTTTTTGCACCCCTCTTACCTGTTTCTGCACCTCTCTTGCCTCTGTCTGCACCCCTGTTCCCTCTTTCTGTACCTCTTTTGCCTATTTCTGCAACTCTCTTGCCTCTTTCTGCAGTTCTCTTGCCTACTTCTGCACCTCTGTTGCTTCTTTCTGCACTTCTGTTGCCTCTTTCTGATCCCTGTTGCTTCATTCTGCACTTCCCATGCTTCTTTCTGCACCTGTCTTGCTTCTTTCTGCACACCTATTGTCTCTTTCTGCACTCGTCTTCCCTCTTTCTGCACCTCTTTTGCCTCTTTCTACATCTCACTTGCTTCTTTCTGCACTTCTCTTGCTTCCTGCTACACCTCTGTTGCTTCTTTCAGCAATTCTCTTGCCTCTTTCTGCACTTCTCTTGCCTGTTTCTGCACCTCTCTTTCCTCTTTCTGCACCTCTATTGCCTCTTTCTACACCTCACTTGCTTCTTTCTACACCCCTCTTCCCTCTTTATGCAACTCTCTTGCCTCTTTCTACACCTCTCTTCCCTCTTTCTGCACCACTTTTGCCTCTTTCTGTACCTCTGTTGCTTATTTCTGTACTTCTCTTGCCTCTTTCTGCATTCCTGTTGCTTCATTCTGCACTTCCCATGCTTCTTTCTGCACCTGTCTTGCTTCTTTCTGCACACCTATTGTCTCTTTCTGCACTCGACTTCCCTCTTTCTGCAGCTCTATTGCCTCTTTCTGCACCTCACATGCTTCTTTCTACACCCCTCTTCCCTCTTTGTGCAACTCTCTTGCCTCTTTCTACACCTCTCTTCCCTCTTTCTGCACCACTCTTGCCTCTTTCTGTACCTCTGTTGCTTATTTCTGCACTTCTCTTGCCTCTTTCTGCACCCTTCGTGCCTCTTTCAGCACCTCTGTTGCTTCTTTCTGCACTTCTCGTCCTTCTTTCTGCACCCCTCGTGCCTCTTTCTGCACCCTTCTTCCCTTTTCCTGCACGTCTCTTGGTTCTTTTTGCACTGCTCTTGCCTCTTTCTGCACCCCTCTTGCCTCCTTCTGTATCTCTGTTGTTTCTTACTGCACTGCTCTTGCTTCTTTCTGCACCTCTCTTGCAAATTTCTGCACCCCTCATGCCTCTTTCGGCACCCCTCTTCCCTCTTTCTGCACCCCTGTTCCCTCTTTCTGCACCTCTTCTGTCTGTTTCTGTACCTCTGCTGCTTCTTTCTGCACTTCTCTTGCTTCTTTCTGCACCCCTCTTGCCTCTTTCTGCACCTCTGTTGGTTCTTTCTGCACTACTCTTGCTTCTTTCTGCACCTCAGTTTCTTTCTACACTTCTCTTGCTTCTTTCTACACCTCTCGCTTCTTTCTGCACCCATTTGCCTCTTTCTGCACCCTTCTTCCCTCTTTGTGTACCTCTCTTGCCTCTTTCTGCACCTATCTTGCCTTTTTCTTCACCCCTAGCCTCTTTCTGCATCTCTTTTGCTTGTTTCTGCTCTTCTATTGCCTCTTTCTGTACCCATCCTGCCTCCTTCTGCACCTCTGTTGTTTCTTACTGCACTGCTCTTGCTTCTTTCTGCACCTCTCTTGCAAATGTCTGCACCCCTCTTGCCTCTCTCTGCACCCCTCTTACCTGTTTCTGCACCTCTCTTGCCTCTGTCTGCACCTCTGTTCCCTCTTTCTGTACCTCTTTTGCCTATTTCTGCAACTCTCTTGCCTCTTTCTGCAGTTCTATTGCCTCCTTCTGCACCTCTGTGGCTTCTTTCTACACTTCTCTTGACTCTTTCTGCACCCCTGTTGCTTCATTCTGCACTTCCCACGCTTCTTTCTGCACCTGTCTTGCTTCTTTCTGCACCCCTATTGTCTCTTTCTGCACTCATCTTCCCTCTTTCTGCACCACTTTTGCCTCTTTCTACATCTCACTTGCTTCTTTCTGCACTTCTCTTGCTTCTTTCTACACTTCTGTTGCTTTTTTCACCAATTCTCTTGCCTCTTTCTGCACTTCTCTTGCCTGTTTCTGCACCTCTCTTGCCTCTTTCTGCACCTCTATTGCCTCTTTCTGCACCTCACTTGCTTCTTTCTGCACCCCTCTTCCTTCTTTGTGTAACTCTCTTGCCTCTTTCTACACCTCTCTCCCCTCTTTCTGCACCACTCTTGCCTCTTTCTGTACCTCTGTTGCTTATTTCTGCACTTCTCTTGCCTCTTTCTGCACCCTTCATGCCTCTTTCAGCACCTCTGTTGCTTCTTTCTGCACTTCTCTTCCTTCTTTCTGCACCCCTTGTGCCTCTTTCTGCATCCTTCTTCCCTTTTCCTGCATGTCTCTTGGTTCTTTTTGCACTGCTCTTGCCTCTTTCTGCACCCCTCTTGCCTCCTTCTGTATCTCTGTTGTTTCTTACTGCACTGCTCTTGCTTCTTTCTGCACCTCTCTTGCAAATTTCAACACCCCTCTTGCCTCTTTCGGCACCCCTCTTCTCTCTTTCTGCACCCCTGTTCCCTCTTTCTGCACCTCTTCTGCCTGTTTCTGTACCTCTGCTGCTTCTTTATGAACTTCTCTTGCCTCTTTCTGCACCTCTTTTGCTTCTTTCTGCACTTCTCTTGCTTCTTTCTGAACCCCTCTTGCCTCTTTCTGCACCTCTGTTGGTTCTTTCTGCACTGCTCTTGCTTCTTTCTGCACCTCTGTTGTTTCTTTCTGCATTTCTCTTGCTTCTTTCAACATCTCTCTTGCTTCTTTCTGTACCCATTTGCCTCTTTCTACACCCTTCTTCCCTCTTTGTGTACCTCTCTTGCCTCTTTCTGCATCTCTCTTGCCTCTTTTTGCACCCCTCTAGTCTCTTTCCGCATCTTTTTTGCTTGTTTCTGCTCTTCTTTTGCTTCTTTCTATACCCCCTTGCCTCCTTCTGCACCTCTGTTGTTTTTTACTGCACTGCTCTTGCTTCTTTCTGCACCTCTCTTGCAAACTTCTGTACCCCTCTAGCCTCTTTCAGCACCCCTCTTCTCTCTTTCTGCACCCCTGTTCCCTCTTTCTGAACTTCTCTTGCCTCTTTCTGCACCTCTGTTGCTTTTTTCTGCACTTCTCTTGCCTCTTCCTGCACCTCTGTTGTTTCTTTCTGTACTTCTTTTGCCTCTTTCTGCACCTCTCTTGCCTCTTTCTGCACACACAGGGCTACTTTTAAACTGACCCCCGGCTCAGCAGTGCACACATGCAAGTGCAGAAAAGGGCTGCTGGTCTCTAAACTGCCATGCCCTATTATATGCTAGGGACTTAGAGGTAGTTTTAATCCCCCTGCCTATTACTAGGGCCTTACAGGTGAGGCCATGCCAATCACAGGGGTACCCCAACCCATAGTGTACCCTAGTGTATGTAGGTGTTTTCACTGTATTCTAAGTGTCTTTCAGCATAGCACTGGCTCTGGGCCTGTTTAGGCAGAGCCCAGGGTCAGTCAGAGTCAGTTACCACCAGTCCCAGTTAGCAAAAAGTTGGGGGGTGCCCAGGGCACAGGATGACTTTGCAACAAGGCCTCTTTCTGCACCTCAGTTGGTTCTTTCTGCATATCTCTTGCTTCTTTCTGTACCTTTCTTCCTCTTTCTGGGCTTCTGTTGCCTCTTTCTGCCTTTCTCTTGCTTGTTTCTGCGCCTTTCTTCCTCTGTCTGCACATGTCCTACCCCTGTAGGCATCGTTAGAAATTAGCATTTAAAAGACCTTAGAAATTCACTGAAAAAACCTCAGGTTTCAGGGACGTTATAGGTAGAAATTTTCATTTAAAAAAACCTTAGAAATTCACTGAAAAAACCATAGGTTTCAGGGACGTTATAGTTAGAAATTAGCATTTAAAAAACCTTAGAAATTCACTGAAAAAAACAAAGGTTACAGGGACGTTATAGTTAGTTGGACATTTCACTGGTACCAAACCAGAGAAAGTCGGCCGTTATAGTTAGTTGAGATAACTATAACTCGCGCCCCCGCAATGCACTGCTGATGATGTCACATATTACATCATTCATGAAATGGTCAGTGATGTCATCACTGATGACATCTCAAATGACATCACTGATGACATCATCCACGTGATAATCTGATGCACCTCCTCACACCCTAATATAACCTTTGATACACCCACTCTAAAATACAGACTACCATTTTCAAAACCATAGACACACAAATGCCAGTTACTACATACCCACTCACTGATTCCTAGGTCTACACACACATCCACTCATTCACCCATACAGTCACTCATACATGCAGTCACTCATCAATTCAACACTATCATGTGCACTCATACACCTATACAGACACTCACACACCGACACACATCCAGTTACTCACACACCTAGTCAGTCATGCAAAGAATCAATCACACTCCCATTTACTCACCTATACAGTTATACACACACCACCTCACTTATTCATAAAGATACTAACACATACTTACTCTCTTATACAATCAAGCACACACTCATCCATACAGCCACTCTCACAACCACTCACTCTCATATATAGTCATTTATATACTCCAACACTCACATATACTGCCTTTCACATATGTAGTTACTCACACATGTACCACTGAGACATCCATTCACTCACCAACACACCCATACACACACTCACCTACCCATACAGCCCTTCACAGATGCACTCTTGAACCCATACACCCAGTGAATCACCCACTCACACACCTATGCACAGAGTCATACCCCCCACCCACCCACACAAACACTCAGGCACCCATACAGATACTCAGACAACCAATCAATAACCCATATAGACACTCATGTAGCTACTCACCAACCCATGCAGCTGCTTACACCAACTGACAGACTGATACAGACATTCACACAGTTTAGTCACTAACCCATGAATTCAGTAAGACACGTTTAATCACTCATTTATACAGTCAGTCATGCACCTACTAAATCATCCATTCAGACACTTATACACCCACTCATTCTTCAATACACCTTGGCATATATATATATAAAACATATTTAAACTTTACAGAAACACACAGTCACTGGATGATGTCATCAGTGACGTCATTTGAGATGTCATCAGTGATGTCATCAGTGATGTCACTGACCATTTCATGAATGATGTAATATGTGACATCATCAGCAGTGCATTGCGGGAGCCGTGTTATAGTTAGCTCAACTAACTATAACGGCCTAATTTCTCTGGTTTTGTGCGAGTGAAACGTCCAACTAACTATAACGTCCCTGTAACTTTTGGTTTTTTTCAGTGAATTTCTAAGGTTTTTTAAATGCAAATTTTGAACTATAACGTCCCTGAAACCTATGGTTTTTTCAGTGAATTTCAAAGTTTTTTTAAATGCTAATTTCTAACTATAACGTCCCTGAAACCTATGGTTTTTTCAGTGAAAAATAAAATAAAAAATAAAAATATATATATATATGTATATATACACACACACACACACACACACACACACACACACACACACACACACACACACACACACACACACACATACATGGCTGTCACCAGTAGGCAGTTATAGTTAGAACCTAGTTTACATAGTAAAAGTGTTTTTTGACTTGCCTATATCTTTGGTGCCCGGTAACGAATATTCATGAACTTTTCCAAATAAAAGTGCGCCGATGATTCTTGTTGTGCATGGAAAGTTTTGGGGCGACTCTTCAAGTCGGGCTGAGAAAAAGAGGGGGGTCCAAAAAAAGTGGTTTTCCAATGTTATTTCCCATTGGGATTTTGAACACGACTACTGCCTGAACTGCTGGACAGAATTACACCAAATTTGGCAGAAAGCTAGCTCTTGGTCCTAAAAGAGTGTTTTTTGTATTTGGTTTAAATATGTTCAGTGGTTTTGGAGATATTAAAAGACATTCAAATTTATAAATATATATAGAGTCTCGGATCCTCCTCGGATTCGCGAATCCATGCACCAACAACAATGCCATGATTGGCTGGCCGCAACCTGAGAGGAAAGTTGCGCCTGCCATTTTGTTCATTGGGACTCACTTCCCTGCAGGGAAAGTACAATTAAAAAGTGATAGAAGGGGTCAGGGTAGAGGTACCCTGACCCCGTGGGGCTAATGGAGGGGTCTGTGAAGACATTGATCAAAACCTTTTTTTTATTTATCATGTGAGAAGCCGGGGATCTTCCCCAGACCCTCCCGGATCCGCATGGATTCGGGTGGATTTAGGGTAGATTCGGGGATCCAGACCCCAATTAAAAAACCACACACCTATTCATACACTCACTCACATATACACACTCATACACCCACTTACACACCCACATAACCACTCACACACCCATACAGCCACTCACACACCTACTCACATTCCCACAAAACCACTCACACACCCACTCACACACCCATACAGCCACCCACACACCGTCTCACACAGCCACTCACACACCCACTCACGGACCAACAAAACCACTCACACACCCACAGAGCCACTCACTCACCTGCACACACACCCACACAGCCATTCCCACACCAACTCACAGACCCACACAGTCAGTCACTCACACACTCATACACCCACCAAACACTCACACACCCACACACACACACACACTCACACAACCACTCACACACACCCTCACACACCCAGATTGCTGGGATGTTATAGTTAGGAAATAGCATTAAAAAACATAGAAATTCACTGAAAAAAATAAAGGTGACAAAGACTTTACAGTAAGAAAATAAAAGTTAAAAGAAACCTTAGAAATTCACTGAAAAAAAACAAAGGTTACAGGGACGTAATAGTTAGGCTCAGATTTTACTTGTACATAACCATTGAAATTCAGCAGTTATAGTTATAGTTTTCTCAAGTAACTATAACTCATGCCCTAAGGTAACTATAACTCGCGCCCTTGCCATGCACTGTTAATTACCCCATATATTTCATCAGTCATGACATCTTCTATGACATCCTTCATAATATCACTGCAACATTTGCTGTAAAATTATTGATGAGAAAACTGTGCATGGCGGGGGTGCGAGTTATAGTTACCTTAGGGCACGAGTTATAGTTATATATAAATATTTGCCCTGTGGAGAAACAAAAAATAAAGTTACTCAAGTAAATGCACTACTGCTTTATATTTAGTATTTATGCCTTCGAAAGTAAACACTTTCTTCGTATGAGAGTGCTTATGCACATGAGAGGAACCCACAACAGTTGAAGCTTCCCAGAACTACTTATGAAATTCTTTGTAAATTCCAAGAAGGCAAGCAAACACACATTTTTACTTTCACTGTGAACCCTGCCCCTAGTTTTTCACCGAAAGAAAGTTTAAAAAAAATTAATCATAGTTATTACGATGTTGAAAACCAATCAAGACAACTGCAATTGTACATTTTGATTTCGACACTTCATGGAATTGCATTCTGATTCATATGATGGCCTTGATGGTAATATTATCAAGCAATCCTTTCACACCTCGTAACTTCCTCCAGGCTCTTAGCAGACAAAGCCACCAACCACCCTCCCGCAACTATCCAACTCAACTCACCATTTGCTACCCACGGGCCACCTCAGCTGAAGTGCATTTCACTTCTGAACATTTCTTTCCACTATGAAATATCTCTTTCTCTCAGAAAACCCCTTCACCCACAACTCTTTCAATTTTGGGTGTGGCCTATGCATTCTCTTTGTAAATACCAACTTACTCCTGCCATAAACATGGTTAAATCTCCAATTGTATCTATGGTTGGAGACTACCTCCAAAAGATGAACAAATACTCAAACGTATGCTAGCAGCAGTGAAAACTGGCATGTAAGGAGGGTGGGGGAGGTTAGGGAGGGACAAAAATGAAAGCAAAAAACAAGTTTAAAAAAATCCCAGTAACCTTCCTGACACGACGTCTTCCTCCTCGTTTGGGTCTCCAGGCTGGCAGGCTCTAGGAAATTGCAGCAACTAATCATGGTCCTGCTCATGCTCCATGAAAGCAGCGCTAGGATTGGAGGGAGTGGCCTCTCTCCCTGCTCCCGAGGACACTGGAGTGATCCCTATGCTGTCTCTAACCCAGCTGTCTGAAACAGGTGGGTAACAGCAGTTTAAAATGTGCATGTCTGGCTGGCTGGCCCACGATGGCGGGCCAAAAAGACATGCACATTGTAAACATAAGTGCCCTGTATATCATTGCTTTCTGCTGTTGCCTGCCTAGCAGCAGCAGACATCAGAATGCCCTGCCCCCCGTCCTGACACTTGGTTCGAGACAGGGTTTTGAAAAATAAAATGGTAATAAATTAACTTTTATTACCATTTTATTTTTCCATCTGGGGGCAATTTTTTAGTGGGGTGATGCTCCTCTGCCTTAACGGAGGAGTCGCCACTGGCTACCAGGTCAGCCACAATTGCCTTTTTGCAGGTATCCTCACCTTGAAACACACACACCGTCCCAGTGAAAAGCTCCACCACGCTGGAAGAAGTTTAAGTTTGTGAAAATCTATTTATGAGATCAAGTTTTGCATATCGCTGGTCTGGGTGTGCACCAGTAAATGATGGTATGTGCACACCTAGAAGTGAGGTAAGTACACAGTTATCATTGTGAGTCAAACACTGAGGGTTTATCCACCGTGGAACAGAGGAGGTACCATGTGTAAAAAAACGATTCTTTCTCTACCACACAAAATATGGAAGCAACTTAACACCAGCCGTCTGCCCTCTGTAGTACTAGACATTCACAATGACCAGGTCAGGACTCACGTAGAGCCATAAGGTGGAAAGTATTAATTAAGTTATGGAGTAGAGCAGAGGGAGAATTAAACTACCTTTAAAATAGCTCAGTAGGAAATGCACATGTGGCTTACTGCAACATCCCAACCACCTAGGAAAGTTAGACAATGGACTCTGGAGTACCACCTAATGGCTGCCACACAGCAATACCGTTATGTTTTATCTTCTACCTAATCCATTGCCCCACCTCCTTAGACCAGTGAGAGGACATCCCCAAACCCCCTTGCCATTCCCTCCCCATGACACTCTTCAGCAAACATAGATTTAGGGGCATATTTACAAGCAAGTGACGAAGCACAGATTAGCTCCAAAATTGCTAACGCCAAGCTCCGTCACTGTAGAAATGCAGGGATGCGCCGTATTTACAATAATACGGTGCATCCCTACATGTCTATCTGCACTGGCGCTGAATTAAGCTGCCTAGCGCCAATGCAGGCACCCTTGCACCATAGTGCAAGGGTGCCTGCGTTGAGGGAATGATTGTTTAGGTGCAGGAAGGTATCCCTTCCTGCACATAAACAATCCGGAATGGTGACTTGTAACTTCTATGTGTACTACATTGTGCAGCACACAAAGTTACAAAAAGTGAAGATTACGCTGGTGAGCGGCCGAATATCATCAGTAGTCATTGTGTACACCAGGTACGAGTAATTACCTTGTCATAAGAATAATAAGGCCCCTTGTAACCTGAGAATGAGGCAAAACAGCAGTGTGTCCAATGCTGTAAAAGAATCACATGCAGTAAGCGATCACTAATAAGGATGTGCACAGACTTTTTTGATTGGTAACAATACCGAAAAAGACGCAAGGATAATAGCACTTACTTCAAAAAACAGCTGTGTCACGCCGTGTCACATGGTAGAATCAGCCGTGTTGTCTGCCCTTGAAAAGGAGAGGGGAGAGGACGTGCCAGTTAGTAGGGAAAGCTCAGTTATGTAATTCAGGCAAAGGTGCTGTTTAAACTTCTATACTGATCACTTACTGTTATGTACCCCAACCTAGGACTAAGTAGCAAACGACCTTTCACCTACATTTGTCCACCCTTGCTCTGAATAACGGTTCTCGCACTGACCTTTTACCCAGTTAAGTGCTGAATAAATGTTGATGGTTTCCTTGAAACTAGCCTTATTTATTATGCATGAAGATTCTTAGAAAAGTCCCCTGCACATGACTTGCATAACAGGATTAACATACTCTGTATAAAAGTCATGGTCATTTTCATCCAATTGCGATAGAACTACTTTGCATAATTGCAGGTATTGATTTAGGCTCATTTACATAATCATACTCACAACATATCGATTTTTGTAGGAACCCTGAGGCTATCTTTACGGTATAAAAGAACCATACCTTCACTAGATAGACAGAGGAGATGCTTCCACGCTGACACAAGACACTGAGGTCCCGGCCTGCCGAAGCTACAACACGCAGCGGTCTGACATCCCTTGCGGGGTGTCCAACTCGAGACCAAGGCGGGGTCCTTCATTCTCTCCCAGCAGGTAATGGGGTTGCCTCTTTCCTAGGGGATTCTTGGCTTTACACCCACATACATGCTAGGTACACTTAGGTAGGGTTTGCATCGTAGGAGTACGCTTGATTACAGTCATGCACCATGGTAGAATTCTTCCTTCTATTTACTCTCTTGGTGTTTGTGTTCTTATTCATTTGCTTCTGTCTAATGATTGTCGCGGCAAACATGTGTTATACTACAATGACGCTGGTTCAATAAATGCTTATTGAAAACGTCCCCACCGTTTATTCTGTGTATCTCTCTGAGACTAAGTGAGCACAATTGACTGAGCAAAAATACTGCACTGTTTCCACAATTCCTGAAGGATCAAGGGTTGTCATGTTCAATGGTTGCGAGAAACTATTCGCTCCTTGGTAAGGTTAAGGGGCTTATAGTGGCACTGTAAGCTAGCTGGTCTGAAGGCTAACATATCCTTTGGGGGTGTCTGAAATCCGTCTAGACACCAATCCCATAGTTTATCTTATCCAACCGCGCAGATCCCAAGTATTTTTAGGAACTACACAACATTACTATTAGGGTGATAATGTTGTCTCTTAATTGTGAGGTAATGGCTTTCCATATCTATATAAAAAAGTAGAAACGGGAAAGTGCAAAAAGGGGGCGAGATTAGTGATGTTTTTTCGCTGTCACTGAGAGCGTACAGATTAGTGCACGTAGAGCGAGCGAGGGCACTCACTAGATTTTATTTGCGGCTGCTCCATGGTAACATCACATCCTTCCCAGGTTGGGTATTGATGGTTACTGAGCCCGTGGTTAAATATCCCTGAGATAGTACACGTGTGCTAAATTACACATTACTTGTAGTTAGCAGCGTGGACAAACTACGTCTCGTGCTGACTGAGCAGGACTACTCATGGCATAGACATAAAGAAAAGACTATTTATCTGTAAGTCGGTAACATTTGGTAAATGTGCTGGCTGGAAAAAGTGATGTTTATACATTAGTATACTACAAATGCCATAATTACAGCAAATGGAGATTAAAAGTTGATGTCTTTTGTAAATAAGCCAGTGAAGCTTATCTATATAACGGTCTTGTACCCTTTTCAGCAGAAGTCCAAAAGGGCTAGCGATCATGATCTCTCTGTGCTACTTTTTGAGTGTCCCGTAATTCAAAAAATGCGTGCTGGGCAAGGTTCTGACCTCTAGGTTGAGCTATTTTCCATTCAAGATGAGGGACATCATATGGAAGTGGAAATGATATTAGTTGTTTCACACACAAATGGGGCCAGTCCCTACTATATATATTGTCGATCCTCTATTCTTTCCTTGATCTCTAGGGGTTATATAGTCTTCCTAGGTATACGGGTAAACCTTTTTGTGAGAGAATAGCTTTAAATCCTTCCCAAGTTTATTTATCTTGCTTTGAGTGAGAAAGTCTTTCATTTTACTCATTTGTTTATTCATTTCTTCCAGTTTTTTCTTAAACACTGTCATATGCACCATTATTTTTAGGTCGTTCGCACTAATCTGGATCTTCACTGGGAGTGCTTCCATAGCCTTGTGACTCTCTTTATTATGAGGACTAACCAGTCGCGGGTGCAGTACCTAGGAATAGAAAAGCAGTCCTTTCTAAATAGAATATCATCCAGGAAGATGTGTGGAGCATTTTTTATCCACAATCCCTTTGACGCTGCATTTGCATGGAGATATTCCATCATCATCACTCCGTGGATGACTGTTTTTTTTGTTCTTTCTTAAGTTTTGATAAAGACCCCCAGTCATACGTTTGGGTCATCGTTTGGGAGATGTTGAAATCTTGTAATAAGGATGGACCAGAAAGTATTAAGTAAATTTCTGCGTCAGTATATATCAGCCTCTTGTTTTCCGCCATATTCACAGCAGATGGTTCGTGTTTTTAACTTCTGTTGTCCAATGAGAGTAAAAAAAAAAAGCAAAAAGCAAAAAAATGCATGAAAATTCAGAAATCCACACTATCCATTAATCCAAAAGTGGGGTCTCCACCAGCTGTAATTTTCCGCTATATTCTAGAAAAAGAAAAACTTTCCACAGTTGTGCACTGCTGTATTCATCAAACAATGAAAAAAGGGAGGTAGAAGCATTGACGCGAGATTCACTCTTCATAAATAACATGAGGGTAATCACAATGAGTGCACCCACACCATTCTCTGTGGCTTAGAGTCTCTTCATTAAGTAACAATGAGGCCCTCACTGACCACTTTCCTCACTGTTGTGTTTTTATCACTGTCGTACTTATGGTCAATTGCATCATCATCTGTGCAAAAAGACGGGGGTGAACTAAAATTGCTTACTGTCCCCTAGAGGCAATACTTTAATTATAGACATAAAAAGGGAAACAGTTGCAAAGTTAAAATTTAGTGGGATGTTAAAAGGACGATTAGATTGTCCTGCTCCTCTTAAAGGCATGTTTGCCTCTGCGCCCACAGGTGCAAAGGCAAAGTGATTTCCTCATTTGCATGGGGCCACGTGATAGCGTCGGCGCAACATATGCGTCAGTACTGTCTATATTACAGACGGGGGCGCACAAGCGCCTGCGGCCCCTTCCGTAATATCATTATGCCCCAAGGGCGCTCAAAGCGGGCTACACTACCGTTACATCCCCCTGCCACATTGTTTAATACAGGCCCTGGTTGGCTTCTTGAGGACCTTCTACCTCATGAAATCTGTCATTTCCATGAGTAATTGCTGGGCGTGTCGCGACTCGGGGTCTTATAAGTGAAATCTTTCCATTATATTAGCCTGATTAAGTAATGCTTATTACTCCATAGTTTCAGGCAGTGGGTATGTAACTCCTATAAAAGAGGGCTTGAGATCTGGTTAAGAGCACATATTGCCCATATTGTGTTCATTTATTGATTTCATATCCTTGTCTGCCTAGGAACCCTTGACAGAACTTAGTTAAACTTCAAAGGCTAGATGAAACATACCATGAAATGCCCTGGAACTGTATAGGGTACTATTCCTTGAAGCCTGCAATTGTGTATCCGAAAGCCTGACTGTGATAGAGAGGGCAGTGTACATCTGCAGGTAATCCCACCTACTGTATCACCCGTGTCCTGTTTCTTTCCGCCTCCTTTCGGATCTGTTCTCTTCATATTGCATTGTTTCAAAACATATAACCATGACTACAATATGCTTCACTTTTATATTAAGGCTGGGCCTCTATTGGGTTACTACTAATACAATTTAACCCCAAAATGAGTGTGAATACTTGTATGCTCTAGACCCAAGTCCCTCAATACTGATCCTGGGGTATTTTATAACCCATCTGAAGAAGTTGTATTCTGGTGCCATGAGGGAATTTGGTAAGATCTACCTCGAAGTAGCTACTGAGCACTTTACAGCGAAAACACTAAGGGGCATATTTACAAGCCCCTATCGCCACAGAAAAGTCACTTTTAACGTGTCCCTTCCTTCACTTTTTGTAACTTTTAGATGCTTTTAGCTATAAATTCATGCTCCACCTCGCATTATGCATTCTCTGCTCTATATTTCTGAGTTGATACTAATAAGTCTAAGCTATAGAAACATTCACACATGTATTTTTGTGTGTGTGTTCCCCACCAGTAGTTTGAGAAATATTATTTTTTTGAACATGTACACATATTGGTTGCACTGTATCTACAGATGCTTTTCTTTTGTATTTTAGGGAATTCCATGAAATTAATCCAGATGATCGTGCACAAAAGCACCCAAATACAGAATTCCAGGTGGATAAATGTCCCACTAGGTATATTAGGGATCTGACAGATGAAATTGGTACTGAAGAAAGCCGCCGAACCTTGTGGGCGCATGTTGGCTGAAACAAGTCGACCCCCTAATTTTGATCACTCATTGGATGCGCAGGACGACCTAATGGTCCATTTCACATTGTACTAAATTTTAACCTTACGACTGTTCCCCTTTTTATATCTATAATTAAAGTATTGCCTCTAAGGGACAGTAAGAAAGTTTAGTTCACCCACTTTCATTGCACAGATCCCACCATGATTCTTACGATAGAGACTTAACCTCCTGGTGGAGGAGAGGCCGAATGATAATGCAACTGACCATTAGTATGACAGTGATAAAAACACTTCACTGAGGAAAGTGGACCATGAGGGCCCCACTATTACTTAATGAAGAGACTCTACGCCACAGAGAATGGTGCGGGTGCACTCCTTGTGATTACCCTCATGGTATGCATGGGATGCAGAGTGCATCTCGCGTAAACGCTTCTACCTCCCATTTTTGATTATTTGATTGATACTATATCATGGCGCAATAACAAGTGGTGTTGGCTTTCGGTTAGACCCTTTTGAATTGGTGGGCCCAGTCCTGGGCGAGGAGAGGAGTTCCACTCAAATGTTGGTGTACAAAAGGATTTATTGAACAGGTAAGTTTTTAGGTATTTTATGAATTTGAGGTAGATAGATATTTTTGAAAAGTTGGGTTGGACAAATAGGCAAGGACCAAGGCCTTTGAGCGATTTTCCTCTATGTTTTAGACATCCTATGATAACTTTGGAGGAAAAAAGGTTGCATTTTTGGACCTTAATTTCCTTCTGCAATGAAAGTGAAGGCCAGAGCACGAGAGAGAAAACAGGAAAGGTAGAAAGAAAGAGCAAGAGAAACATAGGAAATCTGTGACTAAAGGAGAAAGCAGGGATGAAAAAGAACCTGCAAGATTGAGACAAAGAGACAGGAAATGTGGGGTGGTGGATGAAAGAGGCATGACGTGGAATAAGAATAGGCAGTCAGTAAGAGGCCAGCATTCGGAGGAGGGGAGACGTGTAGCACCCTAGTTGTGCTGAGCTGCACTGCACCATTCTGAGCCAAGCTCTGACCTCTGAATGAGCTGACCAGAGCGGCATGGAGAAGGCTAGGCAGTTCTGGAGGATAAACAGGTCAGTGGAGGTCGGTACCAGCGGGGCAGCTGAAGAAGCTGAAGCTGAGCAGCTGATGGAAGCCTAGCCGGCTGCAACGAACTTGTCAGCTGCAATTAACAAGGCCACAAGGAGATGCGCTGCAGAAGTGGCTGGGTGATTGTGCCACGGCCGAGCCGGAGAGTCACAACCCGCCCTCTCTTAGTGCTGCAATGTGTCGAAGAGGTGTGTGGCCCCCATACCGACCGCGTTTACACCTGGGGCCTGCCTGGATGCGGAGGCTGCCAGTGAGTCCTGTCGGGAGGGGCAGATGTTGGGGGCTGGAGGGGCTCTTGACTCGCAGGGGGAGTAGTGTGGCTCCATTTCCCTGGCCAGTCGGGCTGGCAGCCCGGTGCAGCTTGTGGTGCAAGTACAGGCTTCGTGACTCATACGGTAAACGTTCTAGCCACCTGCACCATTGTGGATCACAGAAGTCGTGAAAGTTTACTGCTAGTACAACTCAACAACATGTAACAACTAAGTATAACAATTACGCATACAAACTAGCATCTACTGCTCTCTTTAATGGCCTTAATGTATTTTGAGATCCTTAGATAAGGCCAATGTTTCTGGGATAGTCATCTTGCAACTTCAGGAGGAGTAGAAAAGGGCAGAAAGGAGGAGGAAATCGGGGTCCAGCAGTTAATCAAGATATCAAGATATCTGGGCTAATAACTTCCAAGTTTTGGAAATGCAATCAGATAAATATGGAAAGTAGTTCTATCACCCTAGAATAAAAATGACCATGATTGCAGACCCTCCCCTGCAAAAAAATGGAAGCACCAACGGTTTAAATCTCATTTAAATATTATGTTAAGTGCAATGGTGCCAAAGACGGCTCACCAGCGGTCACTGAGTGGTGGGGTTCCCCATCTACCACTAGCATCATTTGATTTCTTTAAGAGACAAACAAAGCCCACAATGGGGTCACCAGAGAGTAAGAAAGAAAGAGTGGATACGACAAAACTCATTGTAGTAGAGTCTATAATTCCCCAGGTCTCAGAAGTGGACGTAGAATCTGCTGATCAATCTGGCATAAAAGATTCAGGTTCATGGGGTCAATTCGCAAGAGATGCTCAATTTACATCAAGCCCACTTGGTGATCAATGGCCTGACCAGTCAAAATATAGCAGACAAACGAGCCCCCTTGAGCCGCTAATCCTTTAACGCGAAGATGGTGAGGATCTTGAGTCCAGAAAAGACCCATCTAAATTTAAATCACTTACCATCACTTCCTGACCTCATGTTCCAGAAGATATTCTTCAACATTCCCTTCTGTAAGGATAATCAAAAGTCAGAACTGGATGGGGGCGTGGCCAGCAGCCAAGGAAGATGGCCGCATTCTAATGCGGCTCCGGTAACCTGTCGGACAACCCTCTCATAATACGTAAAATATCAGACGAAAAGACAATCATCGCTGGGTGATCTTACGTGGATACGTCTCATGCTCTGACAGGCGGAACCAAACCCCCTTCCTGGCTTTAACTGTAGCTGCAGCAAGGTCCGGCCTGGGCGACGCCGAAAAGCCTGGTGAGGCAGTGACTCTGGGCCGGTAGAAAGGGGCGTCCTGTCGCCGAAGAAAGGGGTCTCCATCGCCGGAGGTCGCGGATCTCCCGGCGCCTCCTCAGAGAGACCGGCACCGTCGGAGAGCAAGACCGAGAAGTGGAGACCCCCAGCCAATGACCGCTTCCACGACGATCGTCGCAGCATAAGAACCTCTCGCCCCGGGGGCGACGGGGCGGAGGCCCGGCAGGAAGAAAGGTCGAAGAAAAGCACTGCCCGCGCTGCCCCTCTGGGAGACTTGTGCTGGCAGCGGGCAAGGCTGTGAAGAGGGGGCCTCCCGCTGACAGGTATGCCGGCGGTGAGAGGCTCTGAGGTAGAGAGCCCCCTCCAGACCAGCAAGTCAAGTGCGCTTCTAAAGCCATAGCGCAGTGCCAAGCACAATACGTAACTCGGCAAGAAACACTCATAATTCCTCTACAGAGCAGACAGAGGTGGGGTAATTGCGCTAGGCCATAAACAAAGCGGCATCAACAACACAGTGGTGCACCACGAGCGGTACACTCCTAAAGGGACAATCAGACTAATCCAAATATGGCTGTATAGTCATCATAGCCGCTCTATGTATTTCATGAAGAATGGCAAGAGAGGTGAGCAACCAAGGAGCAGATCCCACGAAGGCCAATACACTACGTTATATAAGCATTGAAACGCTACTCTCGTGGTGCAAAGAGGGCCACGTTATAAACTCCTAGAATACCCCCCTCCTCCGATGACCAAAGGACCCCAAATGCACACTGAGTGAAGCTGGAGTGTTCAAGTCCACAAGAGGGCTCACGGGAGAACCCGATAGGCCGATGGGGGTAGATATACCCCCCATGGCAGGCAGCGGTGAGTACCCCATAACCCACACCACTCATCCATCGCAATGATGAGCGTAAAGGGGGGACGCGCCTCCCACCAACCCAAATTGGATACATTTTCATGGCAGAAGCACCAGGAGGAGACAGCCACAAGGAGCCGGTGCAACCCCAGTCGCAGGCAGCGGCAGAGCAGAGTGACCTTAGCCCTGCATGATATAATGGTGGCCATCACTAATGTGCGTACCTCTCTGGAGTCAAGAATAGACTCACTCTCAATAGAAGTATCCCTAATAAGAGCAGACCTACATAATATGGACACTAGAGTCAAGGAAGTCGAAGAAACGACGTTCACCCTCATGGCAGACACCGCAGCTCTCAAAAAACAGGTACTTGAACTGCAAACCATCAGTCAACTGCTCGGGGAGCAACTAGACGGCTACGAAGGAAGATCCAGGTGGATCAATGTCTGGATTCTAGGAGTCCCGGAGAGAGCCGAGGGACCAGCAGCAGATCTATTCGTGGAGAACTTGGTCACAAACTATCTACAACCGCGCAATTTCTCTAACTATTTCTCAATAGAAAGAGCACACCGGGTACCGGGAGGCAAACCTAAGCCGGGAGCGCCGCCGAGACCGCTGCTGGCCCGGGTATTGAACTTCAGGGACAGAGACATCATATTGCAGACAGCTCGCACTGCCCCAACAGTCAAGGATGAGAACAATATCACCTTCTTTCCAGATTTGACCCTGAAAGTACAAAACAGAGACGCAGTTTCATTGACATTAAAAAAACCCTCAGGGATAAAGACTTGAAGTTTGTCATGCTGTTTCCCGCCAAACTGAGGGTAGAAGCAGAAGGCAAAACTTGGTTCTGCACCACTCCAGAGGACGCATGGGAGTGGCTGGACGGTTGGCGAAGAGTTGGAGACCAGGGAACTCAAGACAGACGTGGACGGCAAAGCTTGAAATCACAGCAAAAAACAGATCCATGCCCGGGAGAGGTGCAGCCTACAAATAGAGACCTGCCAAGCAGCCCGAAGAGCCTATAAAACTGAGACATCAGAATCAATAGGTCCCTTCGGCATAGGGGGGTAATTGACTCTATTTTATCCAACAATTTTTGCAGCACTCACGGAGCGCAGGGCCAAATACCATCAGGCACCGGTCTGAATAGTTGGGCTATCCCTCCTGGATAGCTAACCACGACGATGCGTGACCTACAACAAGAAGACAATGGAACGATCACAGTAATGTATACATACCTTGTCTTAATATCGTATGCTGCTTTCTTATTGGGGATCGCAGGCGGGTTTAGGGTGCCCACACCCCAGTCAGCAGGGAACGGGGGGGGTGACAGGCACTCTGCATAGTTGGGTGGCAGGAAGTTCAAATTCCGTCATGCAGGGAGGCAGGGGGGGCAGTTTCTAGTTGTAAGAAATAGTTATAGTTACTGTTGTATTAGCAGGACCACGATGAAACGTTTTTATAGGCGCTTCTCAAGCAGAGCAGCACCTTACCACACATTCATTGAACATCGCTGGCCATCAGAGGCTTTCAGATCAAACACATATCAAAAAGGGGCAACCTAGGTGTGTTCAACTAGGGAGATCACTTATCTCTCCAGCCCAAATAGATCGAAACGTATCACCATATTCCAGATAGTACAATGGAAGTATCACTAAAACTGATCTCCTGGAATGTCAATGGGCTGGGAGACAAGATCAAAAGGGGTATTATGCTCCAATATATAAAAATACACATGCCTGATGTCGTCCTTCCCCATTAGTCCCATCTGGTCGGGAACACTGGCAAGGCACTGGACCGCTCGCTGGGGTATAGACTAATCGTACACTCGGGCTTTACTTCTGGGTCCAGAGGAACAGGCATACTTCTACGTAAGAGCTTCCCCTTTATCGTAGACCGTACGCACACAGATGATCAAGGCCGCTTTACGATCATGACTGGCAGCTGGGTGGGAAGAGGTTTCAATATTATATCGGTATATGTTCCCTCCAGCGCTACACAGTCCGGCTCTCGCAGATATGAGCAAAATCGTACTAGATCTACCTGAGGGCGACCTGATAATCGGAGGAGACTTCAATATGACGCTCTGTGACCAAATACACCGCTATCCCCCTCGGGATTCCCTTCATTCCAGAACAAACCTGGCCGACTTTATAATCGCTTTCGGACTGATAGATGTATGGCGCAGGCTCTCGCACTGCAATACACATGCCATTCAGGGGCCCACAACAGCCTTTCCCGAATAGATCATGTCATCACACCAGCTGACCAATCGCAAAACTTCACAGAAGTACGGCATCTAGCAAGAGGTATTTCAGACCACTCCCGATTTAGGCACAGTACACGCTAGGGAGACATGCCGCACGAAAGACATCTCACTCAATCCATGGTACCTAAAGGTCCCGAGTATCAGGGCCGGCTTCCTCCAATCCACTGATAACTACTTCAAAGATAACGTTGGCTCAGTGGACTCGCCCCAAGTACTCTAGGAGGCCTTCAAAACAGGAGTAAAAGGATACGCACTTTCCCTAACAACAGGCCATAAAAAGGAATAGATGAAGCAGCTTGTAACTCTGGAGAAACACCTACTTGCTCTCAAACGGAGTCTTACACTTCCCCAGACACAGCACTCAAACACACACTTGACGTCAAACAACGAGAATACAACAATTTTCTCAAGGAGACAGCCAGGGCAAAACATCTCGTGACAAAATATATAAACATGAGGACAAGGTGGGTATACTTCTTGCGTGGCTTGACCGGTGGGCACAGGCAATTCGCTGGGTGACTACATTAAATATAGACGGCGAGATATTGAGGCAACCCCAAGCAATATCGGATGCCTTTGAGGGCCATTGTTCTGCTCTGTATTTTCCCACTGCCTCAGCCACAGCCGATGAGTCGAGGGTATTTCTGGTAGATCTCCCCATACCAAGGCTCTCCTTGGAGGAGCAACAACTACTGAATTGAATTGTATAAACTAGTAGCCACCAACGTAACCCCACATCTGCGACAAATGTATGTCCAAAGCAGGCAGCGGGGCAGTCTAACTAGAGATTAGCCTATATCGTAGTGATCCACAAAAAAGGGGAAACCAGTGGAGGACAGGAGCTCCTATCGCCCTATATCCCTGGTTAAAATACTAGCCAAAATACTGGTTGCTTCAGGTAGTCACCAAACTGGTGCACCCTGATCAATCGGGGTTCATGCCCGGACGCAATACAGCCCTTAACCTGCATCGCCTCCACGGTGTAATGGGACGCAAGGACACTATTAAAGAATGTGCTGCCATACTGTCTCTAGACACCCGCATGGCCTTCGATACAATTGAATTGCCCTATATGTTTGCGGTGCTAGAACATATAGGATTAGGGCCAAACTTTATGGCATGGGTCCACTTGTTGTATGCGGACCCGTTGGCGCAAGTAGTGGTAAATGGTCACACCTCCCAGACCGTTTCTCTCAGGTGGGGAACAAGACAGGGATGCCCCCTGTCACCCATACTATTCGCCATAGTACTGGAGCCCTTGGCGGCGTGGATCCGCGGGGACCCACTGGTCCGTGGATTAAAATGGACGGAAGGGTGGGAAGACAAAATATCCTTGTACTCTGACGATGTTCTCGTCTACATAGCATCGCCGCGGGCCTCCATCAACAGGATACTCCACATGTGCATCAACTTTGGTAGATATTCAGGATACTCTACAAACTGGTCAAAATCAGTAGTATACTTATTATATGGACCTGCCCTAAGCTTGCCTCCAAATTACGAGATAACAATAGTGACGGAGGGCTTCCGATACCTAGGGGTGTATGTAACAGCCGGTGCCGACCTCTTCTTCACACATAATCTTATGGGTGCTTACAGAATGACATTTGACACTGGAGGCCGCTACGGCTGTCGTTACTGGGCCGGTCGGCCCTCTACAAAATGATGGCACTTCCCAGATTTCTCTACATCTTACAAAATATGCCATACAAAATTCCCACCAACTATTTCAACATGATGGAAGGGGAAATAAGGCTACTACTATGGGACGGGCGGCCCCCTCGCATCACGATTCACAAACTGGCCAGGGGATGGTATGATGGGGGAATTGCGCTACCCAATATCCGATCATATTACTGGGTGGTCCAGTTGGCGGATATAAACCAATGGGTTCACCGCCCCCATGACGAACCGTCGTGTCGGATAGATAGATGGCTAATGGGTCCCAGGGACTATAAAGCCGCCCTGTGCACAAACCCAAACCATCAACACCTGACAGGTTCAACAGCTCAAACAGTCTTCCTGTGGCATTGACTGGGATGGCACAACAAAGTGATGCATGGGAGGCCGAGAAACTTGGAAGACTCTGCTCCTATGCGGGACTTCACAACTGGGACACCATTGGCATCTCAAGGGTGGCCGACCTGTGGGTCTAGGGAAAAATATTTACATTCACGGAATTGCAAAGAGAATATGAAATGTCAGCAACTGAAACATATAGATACCTACAAATACATCATGCATTGACAGCAGCTGTCCCAACTGATCAAGACCTCCCGGAGGCCTCCCCTCTAGAAGACAGACTATTAACAGACCACATGACTCGAAAATCCATCTCCATGACCTACCAAAAAATAATCAATAACTTGCCCGACCCCCTCATTTGACTCGGCTCACAGTAGCATACAAATTTAGGGAACCTCGATGAAGGGGAATGGCAAGAGGCACTTTCTTCCCCCCGAGAAACTGCCATCACAGTGCGACTTAGGCTGATACAGCTCAAAATACTCCATAGAATATATTACTCATGTGAAACACTGGTTAAAATGGAGAAAAGGGAAAATGCATATTGTAACCGTTTATTTACCCAGGTGGGCACGTTCTATCATATGTTATGGGAATGCCTGGTAATCCATCAGTATTGGGAAGTGGTGGTATCAGAGCTACGGCAGGTATGTGGGAAGAATCTCTCTCTACAGCCTAAAATGTGCCTCCTAAATGTGTGGGAAGCGACAGACATCACCCGCATGGAGCAGGTTTGGGTGACTTTGGGGATGACAATTGCAAAGCGGAACATTGCCCGCAAATGGGGAGCATCAGATCCTCCGACAGCGGAGGAGTGGAGGCGAGACATGGACTGGTGAATGTTGGCTGAGAAAGCGGTCTTTGAACTCAGCGGTTGCCCTCGGAAGTGGGACAAAATGTGGGGCAAGTGGAACGCCCACAGAGGAAATATTTGCGCTCCTCCCCTCACACACAGGAATGGCCCTTGTTGGCATGAGGACATAATGGACGAGAACGTTTAGGCAAACCACTACGTCAAAACTGTTAGATACCGATTGTGGGAATTTTAGTTTCTGTCTTGACTGTCATGTACAATAACTGTCAATTATAACTGTGGTATGTTAATCAAAGAAATAAAAAGATGTTAAAAAAAAAGTCATAATTGGATGGGCCAATCTCCCCCTATATAATCGACACCCTAAATTACCAGCTCGAGGGTGTACAGGACAGTCTTGAACAGAAGGAAAGTTTAGGTTCACCAACTATACTCCTAAAAACAGTCACTAATAATGAAATGGATGGGGAATCATCTAAAAAATCAGCTCACAAGGGTGCTGGGACACCTTATGGAGTACCCTACAGGCGGCAGTCAATGCATTAAGTTACCACTCAATAAAACTTGATATTCAGGTGGATCTGAGAAACATTTGCGCTATGTGTCTCTGGTATACATGCAAAATTAGAAAATTGAAATAAACCTATTATCAGAGCCGAGTCAGAACACAACTTCTATTATGTTTGCTGCCCCAGCTCACTTATATTAGATAAGTTGAACACTCTACTAACCTACTAAGGTACTTACTAAGGTTAAGGTACTAAGGGGCATATTATCAAGGGCTTTATCGCCGCGTTAGCGTCACTTTTTGGCGATAAAGCGGCGATAATTTCATCGCCCTATCAACAAGGCGTCGCTAACCCCTATTAGCGCTAGTTTCCGTCGATAGTACCCTGAAATTTTATCGCCTTGCACGGCAGCGATAATCTCCGCTAATGATATGCAAAGTAGGCGTTCCTGACTAAAAATCATCGAAAAATGTCGCTAACACAGCTTCGCACTATTAATAATGATATCGCTGACCCGCGTAGCTACACAAAAATTTGCGCTAACTCACGTTATCTCCAGTTATTAACACCTGATACAAACCTGACTTAAAATGTAGATATTGGATATATATAAGGGAGACTAGGCCAGAGCTCCCTCAGAACAGCCACAGAAGCCATGGCGGTAGTCATCATGCAGATTGGAGTCCCACGAAGGCAACAACAACCACCGCCAATGCCACTACCCCCAGGACCACCACCACTGAGGCAGCGACAAAGAAGACAGCGGGCACTGCGCAGACGTGTTTGCCTCGCCGAATTAACGCCAGAGGATGTCATAGCCCACTACAGGCTCAAAAGGCCATCCATCCAGCATATCCTGACCCTTATTGCCCTCAGGCTGACGCCACCAACACAGCGGAGAACAAACATCCCTCTGCAGACAAAACTGCTTGCTGTGCTGCACTTCTTGGCCTCTGGGACATTTCAACCAACAACAGCCAGAGTTGGTGGAGTATCACAGGCAGCCTTCTCAGGCTTCCTCCCCACTGTCTTGGATGGCATACTCAGCCTGATACCCCAGCACCTTCACTTCCCCAACACCATGCAGGAGCAGATTGCTATCAAGCAAGGATTCTATGCCATCGCTGGCTTCCCGCAGGTGTTGGGTGCAATTGACTGCACACATGTATCATTTGTGCCCCCTGCGGACAGCACACACATATACCGCAACAGGAAGCACACGTATTCAATGAATGTGCAGGCAATAGTGGACCACCGCGGACTGTTCACAAATGTCATTGCCAAATTTCCAGGGAGTGTGCACGATGCATTCATCTACCGACACTGCGTCATAAACCAGCGCTTCCAGAATCGCATATATGGAAATTCATTGCTTGTCGGTAAGTACCAACTGGACACACCACATGCCCAAAATCCACAATCATGTCGTTCCATCAAGAGGGAGGATTCAAATACGTCGCCTAGGTACCGATAGGGGGGGCTGCAAAGGCATTGGCACATCACCTGGTGTCACATGCTGATGTATTGTGTACGAGGATGAGGTCTCCAGGCTCCTCTGCGTACAGTACCCACCAGCTTCTGAACATCCATGTTGCAAATCAAAGTTATCCTCACTGGTATCCCAGTCTGGTGTGTGGGCGTATTGGTGAGGATGAACATAATGTTGGTGTCCTTGTTGCTGGTAACATATTATGGTTGACTAAATGTCGCACAAGTACTCCCCCATGTCTTATCAGTGTGTTAATTCAGAGCTGTGTTGTGACCAGGCTTGTATCAATGCATGTTGAATGTTGGAGTTGCATAGTGTGGCAAATGTGTATGCGCAGGTGGAGAAATCTGTCTTGAAATCACTATCTAGCGCCATCGGTGTTGACTGCAGTGTTATGGGTGCTGCTGTTGATGGTGGTGTGTAGCATCTCATCTCTAACCCATCTACACAAATTTTTCATTGTTACATCTGTGATATGGTGTGTTTTCTGGTTGCCCGATGAGTAAGTGGATGTGTTTGTGGTCACTACATGTGGGTTGAATTTGTTTTGTCAACTGCAAAAATATAACAAATGCCAAGAAGTGTGCAAAGGTGTGCCCTGCCATGTGTATCAGTGTGGTGAAGTGTTTGGACAATCTGATGTTGTCAAAAAATTCACAGAGTGCAATTGATTTTGAGTAGGTGTGGTATGTGAGTTTGAGGCTCTGCTTGCGACAGAGGATGTAGTCCATGTTGGCATGGATGTTGTTGATGGTGTGTGCAAACCGTCAATGCCCTCAGTGGGCCCTGCAGGCGAGGGGGCTGCTGTCTGTTGCTTTGTTAGCTCTGGATATTCAATTGCATGTGTTGTGTGGTGTCACAGGTCTGGCGTCAGCATCAGACGCAGATCTGAATGTGAGCTGTGTCAGGTGTGGCCTATGTCATTTGAACATTCACATGGCGTTGACTGCGAGGAGTGCGGATTAGTGCCATCGCTAGATGGTAGGATGTGATGGAGCAGGGTAAATATAAAAATTTTAACCTCCTAATATTTTCGTACAATATTAATAAACATGTTCGTTTGAGCAAATAACCAACAATGTATGTTAAGGGTTAAAGGTAACACGCAATTCTGTGTGCAAATTAATTGACTTATAATTGTTTACGTATCTAACATAACATAATATTTGCGTACTAATTAAATAATAAATGCATGATTTGTGCTTTTAAGTAAAACGTGTGGTTGCAAAATAAAGCGATGGTAAATAAGGGACAGCTTTATATGTTGCTTCTGCTAGGTAATACCTAATTGGGGTACGTAGAAAGACGGGAGGGAAACGAAAGGGTTTATATCTCTTTGTTTTAATAACATTTTGTTTATCTTTGAAAATAGTGCGCTTAGGCCTGCCGAGCAGCAATATAAAATGGCCGCGAGTTGCTAGAGTGCGCATGAGCGGGAGACCATGTGATAGAGGAGAGAGGCTGTGGAAAAGGGATGATCACGTGCTGATGCCGAGAGGCTAAGATGAAAGTATGGTCAAGGCTGTTGTGACCCTTCTGAGCAGATGTGTGCCAAGATGATCAGCAAGAAGCGTGAGAAGCCTGACTGAATCAATAGACGGAACTGTATTACACAAAATGTAACAGAAAAAGATACAATTTGGACTGATCGAAACGGATGAGCAAGTGCATGAACTGTAGGAAACGATGCTTGCATGGACATTCCACACGGAACTGGTTAAGACCAGGAAGTTTGATTAAAATGTATATGGACCTGAGTTTTTGACCAATGAGAATGAATCGCGCCATGTAAGAAGAAACATTTTATGCTGTAAGCTAGAATTAGGGTATAAGAAGACCTACTCTTGGTGGGAGGGGTTAGAATGCTGCGAGGAATGCTGGAGAGTAGAAGGCTGTTCGAATGCTGCGGGAGATGCTGCAGAAGTTAGATGCTGCGTGAGTTAGATGCTGTAGATGGGAGAAGTTGCGGTTGCTGATGCTGACGAGCTGATGCTGCTGCTGTTATTTTCCTTTTCCAGTTGAGTATAAAAATGCTGCTTTAGGAGAACTTTGTAATGATAGGTTTAGTATTTAGAATTATTAGGTTTTTCCCACATAGATAGATAGATTGATCTATAGAGTTCTTATTATGATAACCTCATTTTTCCGTCTAATAAAAGTGCCTTGCAATTTCAAACTATTCTTATATTGATGATAAATGCAATGATCTGAATAATAAGCTTAATCTCATTTCCTGCATTCAAACTTTATATAAACTTTATTATTCTTTAAACAAATGACTCAGTGATTTCTTTAGCTAAATGATTAAAATAAAATGTTAAAGAGTTTATTGTGATTGAGCTGGTCTTAATCACCATCAACTGATTCCTACTAGTTGGTCCATCGACCAATGAGCGGAATACCTTAAAAGCAAATGAGAAATATTATGTCATTATAAAAGAGGTATCCCGTCTCCTTCCAGCGAATCGTTTTTCTCCTAGGTTCATGACGGAGGAAATCCAGGGAACAAATGAGTAAGTGAATGTATATGCGGTGTTATGGGCCCCACCGTCATATGGATATATTGCATGTGTTAGAGAAATAATTGCACCTGGATGACCAAAGCATAATAGGAGAAATATTTTTATTGTTAGCGCTGGATCAGATTTCTTGGTAGCAGAGTTATGGTTACTATAGATTAGTTTGGTGATTATTGATTATAGATTATTGATAAGTTCATGTCTAACACTTTTTGTTGAGTCGCGTTATGTTATATGTAAGTTTTCACGCTTCCGGGAAGTAGGAAGTGGAACACGTGTGGCAAGAGAAGTCACATGGAATTTTACACTGTCTGAGTTCATTTTTGGTAATAACACAGGTTGTGTTATGATAGGGACATTTTGCGTATAAAAGGTGTGTAAGTGAAATAGTGATCGGTTTTCTTGTGAAACTCTGGCCTTAATTCTCAGGAGCAGTATAGTCTCCACATGTGTTTTATCCCTAGAGAAACGGGTTTACTGATTGCTTGAAAGAAGGGTAAGGTAGAGGGAAGTGCTACTTTATCGGTGAAACTGAAAATTCTGTGGTAGGGTAGAGGTAAGCGCTGCCTACTGGAAAATACAGAATCCTTGTGTAAATGGTCGAAGCTATCTTTTCGGTTTAGCGAATCAGACAATGGAAATGTGGTTAAAATGTTGTAACTAACAAAAAATTGTTGAAAAAGAAATTGTCGATAAATTTTGTAAAGGAGGGGTCAAGAGCAGAAGTGACGTAGACAAGAGTCGCGCTGGGATTGGACAGTGCGCCGTAGACAGAAATCGCTGTGATTGGAGTGTTGGTGTAAGTCGCGCTAGTATTGGTTGAAATAACGCATAGGGAACAGTGTTGAATTGCGGATCGTTTAAGGAGAAAAAGGTTGTGAATCATGTCGTACTGTGAGTATGGAAAAGAGAAAACGTCTTGGATGTCGAAAGTTAAGAACTTCTTTAAGAAAGACAAAAAGGTAGTGACTAGAGAGGGACAAATAATTCCTCCGCCGAAATCACCAGCTTCACATATGATGCTGAAATATGGATATCATACATGCATATGGTTAGAAAATTGGACAAAATATACCAAGAGTGATGGAGCATTGGCTTTCCCTGAGAATGGTTCATTTAATGTAGCCGCACTACGGAATTTGAGAGAAAAGATGGTAATGTTAGAACCTAGACCTAGACCGACACAGTTTGAAGCTTTAACGGAATGGGAAGATGAGATGTATGAGCGAGAGAGAACCAGAGGATTAAGGAATCATGAGTTTTTGCCTGGAAGGTTGTGGGGAATAAATCATGAGGACAGAGTAAAGCGTTGGAGATATGCTAACATGACAGGAGGTTTGTTTCCAGCTTTTGCAGTTGAGGAAGAAGCAAAGAGAAAGTGTACAGAGAAAAAGAAACATGTAGTGGTAGAAAAGTATGTGTATGGTGGTAGTGAAACAGATGACGAATTGCTGGAAGATATTTTAAACAGAAACCCACCTCCATACCAACAGACTTCTGCAGTGGTGACACCTAATGCACCGCCAATGGAAACTGGGAGGAATAAAAACCCGAACGAAGAAATGAAATAAATAGGTCACAAGAAACATTTAAAACTTCACAAAATGAAGAGACAGAAAGTGACAATGCAACTGAATTAGCAAAAACGACAAAAGAATTGACTGAGAAAATAAGAGAATTGACAAAGAATATGGAAGCTGTAACTGTACCAGTAACAATAGGTCCAGTAATGCCAATTTTTGAGAATCAGAAAATTAATGAACATTCCTTAGTGATTCCCATGAATTCACATTTGCAAAGAAAAAGAGAAGGGATGGAACTGAATAATGAAGGGGCACACAATTTGGCTAGTACGTGTAGACCAAGCCCACCTACAAATTTGACGAAAAATGAGAATGAGATTAGGAGAATGCCTATGGTGACAGAGTCCGCATCAGGAACACCAGAAAGAAGCAGTGATTGAATAGAATTAAATAGTACGCCTGTAGGTCCGACTCCAGAAGAGTTAAACGAATGGATGAAAGCGCTAAAAGCAAAAGAACCAGAAGAAAAACCATTAGATGTAATTAGGTTGAAAATAGACATGGAAGAGTTGATTTTGGGAACAATTGGAACAGAAAAACTAAAAAATTATCAGGATGATGAGATTATGTTTTTGTGCAAGAGTCTTACTTGGAGAGCCAGAAATTTACATGACAAATTGGAAGAGATCGCAAGTGAACTAGGAGTAGAATTTGTGAAAGTGAGGACGTTGCAGAAACCGTACAGAGTAGATTTTTGTGAGAAAGACATAGAGAATTTGAACACATCAGGAAGACTGACCCAAATAAAAGAGCTGATTGTTTTATTGAGAAAATGGGGTGATGTGGATAGATGAGAAAACAACAGATAAAGCATCTTTGGCTTTTGCAGTGACAGATAGGGAACCAGTTGCTAGGGAATACCCGATGAGAGAAACACCAGGTGGTAGTTATGTGCATGTTCCGTGGACCAGACAGGATATACTGTCATTTACAAATGACTTTCCCAAATTGAGAGAAAAACCAGTAGAATGGTACAGACAGGTGGAAAGATTTGTTAAGGTGTCAAAAGTGTGGATAGATCTAGATGGATTGTTTGATATAGTAGTGCCAGCTGATTTGTGGACAGAATGTAAGATTACCATTGATTGGCCAACTGTAGAATATCCAAGGGATGCTAAAACAGGAGCGCCAGGTCCAGAAGTGATGAGGAAATATGACCAATTAGTTACCTTTTTGAAGAATAAAATTCCACCAAAAGAAACAGATTGGGTAAAAATAGACAGAACAACGCAGGAAAGCAAAGAGTCAGTGCACGCCTACTATGAGAGATTGTTGTTGGTTTTCAAACAGTATAGTGGTTATGAAACACTAAGTGAGAAGGACATGAGTCATTTTGTATATAGGTTTGTGTATGGATTAAAACCAGAGATAAGTGAAATGATTAAGCAGCACTTGATTGGTTGGCAGAATAGCACTGTGGACGAAGTTTTGAGATATGCTAAGTATTGCAGTGATGAAATTGAGAGTAAACAGCGTAAATTGAAAGAGAAGGCCATGTGGGCACAGGTGAAAGTTGCAGAGAAGCAAGAAGCTCAATTGAGTAATATTAGTAGTGAAACAGGACAGTTTAAATCCCGACCTAATATAGGTAAAGGAAAAGGACAAATAAGCATAGATGAGGCAAAGAAAAAGTGGCCATGCCACAACTGCGGAAAGCTAGGACATTGGAGAAACGAGTGTAAATTTCCTCCAAAACCTAATGTGGAAAATCAATCATTAAATTCACAGGTGCAGAGTGAGGTAGTTACTCAACAAGGTCAGGTGCCACAACCACCACTTCCCAAGAGTGTTAACGAACAGAAATACAGTGCAGAAACAGGATTCTACGGAGGAGAACAGGTAACACAGTTGCCGCGTGCAGCTGCAATTTCTCAATATTTGTTATGACAGGATGAGGATGACACGGATGAAAGTTCATGACGGTGCCTAAGAGAGAGGGAAGAGTGCGTGCTTGGCGCAACTCTAGAGGTAGATCAGTCTGGTCCATTTGTGGATGGAGAAGTGAATGGTGCAAATGTAACATTCCTTGTTGATACTGGAGCTACCCGTTCTACTGTTAGGTCAGTGGAAATTCCAAACCTTCCTCTCTCAGGTGAACATATCCAAGTGGTTGGAGTTTCCAATCAGCAAATTAAAACGCCTCTTACTAGATTAGTAAAGGTAAGAATTGGTCCATTTAGTGAAATGCACCGATTTGTGGTATGTGATTGTAGTCCCGTGAACCTTTTAGGACGCGATTTATTGTGCAAAATGAACTGCACAATTTATTGTACCCCAGACGGAATTGCATTTCAGACTCCGGATGAGGATGTGCTTTATAAAATGACAATGGTGAATTTAGAACCAGAAGTAAATGGTTTGTTTCCTGTATTTGATGCAGAGAAAATCCCAATTGAATTGAAAAGGACAGTGAAAGAAGAAGTGTGGGACTTTACAGGAGAAGATGTAGGATTAATGAAAGGAGTAGATCCCGTTAAAATAACAGTAAAAGAAGGAACGAGTTACCCAAATAAGCCCCAGTATAAATTGACTCCAGAAATAATTGAAGGAATAACGCCAGTAATAAATAAAATGATTGAACAAGGGATTCTAAAAGAAATCATGAGCAGCCCATGTAATTCGCCAATAATGGGACTGAAAAAGCCAAACGGAACATATAGAATTGTACAGGATTTGAGAAAGGTAAACAAAATTGTTGTGCCTTGTTGCCCAATAGTACCGAACCCTGCTGTGATTCTATACCAGATTCCACGTGAAGCAGAATGGTACACAGTAATTGATTTATGTCATGCATTTTTCTCTATTCCATTGCATCCAGATAGCCAGCCATTATTTGCGTTTAGGTTTGGAGAGCGTATTTTGGCATGGTGCCGAATTCCTCAAGGGTACACAGAGAGTCCCTCAATCTTTAATCAGATCCTAAAGAAATCATTGGAAGATCTAAGAATGCCAGAAAAGTCAGTAATGGTTCAGTATATTGATGACCTACTGGTGGCATCAAAAACGAAAGAAGCATGTGTCAATGATACAATTGCTTTGCTGAATCATTTAGCAAAAAGAGGACATAAAGTGTCCCCTTCAAAATTGCAGTTTTGTCAACAAGAAGTCCAGTATTTAGGGCATAAAATTGAGAAAGGAGTGCGAAAGGTGACGACTGAAAGAATAAAAATGATTCAAGGAATGAGAGCTCCAATGACACAAAGAGAGGTAAGAATGTTTTTGGGAATGGTTGGATATTGTCGACAATGGATAAGCGGTTTTTCACTGATTGCTAAACCAGTGCAAAAACTGACAAAGAAGGATGTTAAAGATCCTTTTGAAATGAATGATGAAGAAATGAAAGCATTCAGAGAGTTGAAAAAGAAATTGTGTGAGGCTCCAGCATTGGGAATGCCTGACTATGAGAAAGATTTTGAGCTGTATTGCAGTGAAAGAGATGGATGTGCATTTTCAGTTTTGGTGCAGAGACATGGAACTATGAAAAGACCAATTGCATATTTTTCAGCTATTTTAGACCCTGTAGCGAAAGCGTTGCCTGGATGTTTGAAAGCAGTTGCTGCTACTTGTGTGAGTCTGGAACAGAGTGAAGGCATAGTGATGGGGTATCCATTGAGAGTGTATGTTCCCCATTCTGTGGAAATTCTTTTGACAAGAACGAAAACCCAATACATGACACATAGTCGGCAGACTAGGTATGAAAAGGTAATTTTGAGTGCAGATAATGTGACTATTGACAGATGTATGAATGTGAATCCTTCGACATCATTGCCAGATGAAGAGAATGTGATTGAAATGGATGAAGTAGATCACGATTGTCTGAATGTGCTCGAATACTGTACAAAACCAAGGTCTGACATCCGAGATGAGCCTTTGAAAGAATCAGATTATATTCTGTTTGTGGATGGCTCATGTTTGAGAACGAGTGATGGAGTTCTAAGTGCAGCATATGCAGTTTGCACAGTAGCAACTGTTTTGGAAGCTTCTTGTCTGAAAGGTGTAAGGTCTGCCCAAGTCGCAGAATTAGTAGCGCTGATTCAAGCATGTAAGTTGGGAAGAAATGTAAGGGTTACGATTGTGACAGATAGCCAGTACGGCTTTGGGGTCGTGCATGATTTTGGTCAGATTTGGTCACAAAGGAGTTTCTTGACGTCTGCAGGGACGCCCATCAGAAATGGAGATTTTGTGAAAAAGCTGCTTGAGGCGATACAGCTGCTTAAACAGATCGCTGTAGTGAAGTGCAATGCACATAAAAATGGGGAAGACTACATTACTGTTGGTAATAAATATGCTGACGAGATGGCACAGTACTGTGCAAAGAATGTGGTTTCTTTGAATAAATGTCGTGAAAGAGAGCATATTTCTTGTCCTTTGCTTTTTACTAACTCTATTGAAACATGGGATGAGGTAAGACAGTTACAAGAAGCCGCAGAGGATGAGGAAAAAGATACCTGGATAAAAGCAGGATGTAGAAAACATGAAGAAACTGATGTTTGGGTTTACAGGGATGAGAGACCAGTTATGCCTGATAGCATGATTTCTGACATGGCACGGATGTACCATGGACAAGCCCATATTGGGAGAGATTCAATGATCAGAATTTTTAGACAAACATGGTACAATCCAAAATTCAGAGCCATAGCTGAGAGTCTTTGTCAGAGATGCCTTATTTGTCAACAGTTAAATCCAGGAAGGAAGACAGTAGTGAGTCTAGGAAGAATAGGACGAGAAGGGGGTCCTTTCACTAGAATGCAAATGGATTTTATTGAAATGCCACCTTGCAACAGACTAAGGTATGTCCTAGTGGTCGTCTGTTTGTTTTCCCGTTGGGTGGAGGCATATCCAACAAGAAGGAATGATAGTATTACGGTAGCAAAACTTTTGCTGCGAGAATTCATTCCTAGGTATGGTTTTCCAGTCACGATTGAAACAGATAGAGGAACACATTTCCAAAATGAATTAGTTAAACTGATTTGTGAAGCACTTAGCATTAAACAGAAACTGCATTGTGCATACAGACCAGAGGCTTCTGGAATAGTAGAGCAAGTGAATGGAACGATCAAGAACAGGTTAGGAAAAATGTGTCAAGCTACAGGACTCAAATGGCCAGATGCTTTGCCATTAATTCTGATGACAATCAGAAGTATTCCGGAAAGGAAAACTGGACTCAGTCCACATGAAATAATCATGGGACGAGCAATGAGACAAGCACAAGTAGCTGTCTGTAGCTACTGACTATAACTGATGATCTAGTGCTGGATTATTGCAAAGGATTGGCTGATGTGGTGCGTTCTGTGTTTCATCAGGTTGGACCGGATGCGACCACTCTTGAACGAAAACCAGCTCACGACTTGAATCCAGGAGATTGGGTTCGAATAAAAGTCCACCGGAGAAGAAACTGTTTGGTTCCTCGCTGGGACGAACCACGACAAGTGATCCTGGTGACGACAACCGCAGTCAAGTGTGCAGGAGTGAAACACTGGGTACATGCCAGTCACACCATCAGAGTTCCAGAACCTAAAGATCGACAAGTGAGTCGGCATCTGGAAATATCAGATAACAGTTCAGCATCAGAAAGAGAAGAGGAAACAAACAGGGTGCCAGAACCTGAAGATCGACCTGTAAGTCGACATCTGGAAGACCCAACTACAAGTGCAACGATAGAAGAAGAAGAGGAAATAGAAGAAATAGCTGAAGTTCCAGAATATGAAGATCGACCTGTAAGTCGACATCTGGAAATATCTGACACCAGTTCAGAATCTGATACAGAACATTCGGAATGTGAAGAAATTCTAAAAAGAAAGTGGAATTTTGAAAGCATAAGAGAAGAAACTGAGCCAGAAGATAGTGACAGTGAGCAACCAAGTACAAGTTGTGGTAAAAATCCTTCGGAGATAATATTAATAGATGAAGAAGGGAGAGTTTCAAACAAAAAGCTAGAAAAATCGGAAAATCCCCGAGGAGCAGTAGGGACAGATAGTCAAACACAAGAACAGGAAAATTTAGAAGCAGATAGAGAGACTGACACAAATTCGGAAGAACCTCGAGGAGGGACAGAAATAGGTGAACGAAGGAAGATAAGAAAAGAACCACAAGTAGAAGAAAATGAAATTATAAGTTTCAAAATAAGAGGAAATAACGAAAGAATTGAAACAGTCTGAAGAAAGTGGAGAAGAAAGAAATGAAAAACTAGAGACAAGAAAAAGAAATTGGAAAACAGAAAGAGAGGAAAAAGGAAGTGAAGCAAAAAGGCCAAAAAAAGGAGACAATTGGCCCAACGAAGTCAGAAAATTAAGATACAGAATCATAAGGTTGGATGGGAAAAGTGCTGAACAAGTGAATGAAATAACAAGTCAAAGAGAGCAAGAAAAACAAAGTGGAAAACACTTGCAGAAAACGAAAAGAATAAAGAAAGTAAATCAAAAGTATAGATCGCCTGAATGGTTGTATCGTGCTTTGACTAGTCACAAAGAAGAAAAGAACACTCACGAAAACCCAGAACAAAGAAACCTGATGGGAGAAAGTGAAGTGCAACAAACCTGAAGCAACAAACCTGAAGAAGTTTAGATAGTTTTACCGGATTTGACAAAACACTGATCTGACGAATTTACCGGATGTGACAATGAAAGAATTCTGAGAAAAAATTAAAAGAAAGTACCAAGCAAAGACAAAATATTGAAAGTACAGAGTGGCAAGCAAGTCATTTCTGAGGTGTAGTGACACAATTTTCTTGAAAACAAATAAATAAGGTTAGAAGACAAAATGGAGAATACTAGAGATAGAAAATGTAGATGTGAGTTTTTAAGTAGATGGTGCAAGATGTGCTGTTTTTGTACAGGATTATTAATAACAGTATGGGTGGTTTTAGCAATCACTATTCCAATTAGTTTAGCTGTAGTGGAAATGTCTAATAACACTGAGAAAGAAAAAGGAGCTAACACTCAAGAGCCAGTTATTTTAAAGAGTAGTGCAGAATTACATAAGGACAAATCAATAACAGATTTTTCTAAAAATGTTTTTACTAAATTATTATATGAGTATGTAGAAACAATGGATGTAAGAGATTGCTATGTTTGTATGCAGTTGCCTGCATCTGTAGCAGAGGGTGTGACTTATCTTCACCTCCCTTTGACATATGGAATAACATGTAGTGTTCTAGCAAGTTTGTTTTATAAAACAGGTAGGTTAGAATATTATTACACTGACATAAATAAGATTTTTGCAAAAGTTTCTGTAGTTCCCGAGCTTAACAAAATAAAAGAGGGAAAGACGTTTGGTGAATATTTTTTAGAAAATAAGATTTTAACATTAGATAGTATAATTAGGTACAACCTTACCTGTGAGTTAAAGAAAGAAGAAAAGGTATTTTTAGAGATGGTTGAAGAGAGAAGAGTGAAATTTCAAAGAAAAGTGATAGAAGAGACAAAAACACCTCTTTGGGCGTTTGAGGAAGACAATCATGACAAGAAAAAGACAAATGCAGCTATGACTCTGGATTGGCCCCAACAGGGAAGGTTGTGCATTAGAAGAAATAAGACAAGATATGACAATTATTTTGTGGGTTCCAGCAATTGCCATGACAATTACCAAATTTTAGGTGGATGGGGATTCAAAGGGGGAAAAGATCCAATATTTCCAGGGATTTATTATATTTGCGGAAATAGGGCTTATTACAAGTTGCCGGACCATTGGTATGGGTCATGTTACTTAGGCCTGGTCTTTCCAAAGATTTTTCATGTGGATAGAAAAGAAAAAGGAACACACAAAATGATAAATACCTTTACACGTAGAAAAAGGGAAAGTTTTTCAGAAATAGTAGGTGATATTTTTGGTGCATTGATACCAGCAGTGGGAGTATCTTTGAATGCATTTAGAATTCGGAAATTATCCACAGTGGTAGATCGTTTATCTACAGATACTGCTGGAGGGTTCTTGATGGTAAATACCGAGATGGTTGCCATGAGAGCTATGGTGATGCAAAATCGTCTTGCCCTTGACATTCTTTTGGCAAAAGAGGGCGGAGTCTGTGGAATGCTGAAAGTCCAACATTGTTGCACTTACATTCCAGATAAGAGCGAAAATATACAGAAGTATATAACAAATATTACAAATTTGCACAAAGAACTTGTTCCACTGGAGGTTGAAAGTGCTTGGGGAAAACTTGGTAAAGGGTTTTCTTCTGTAATAAATTGGTTAACAAGAATGAGTGGATTAATAATAGGGAAAGTTATAATAATAGCAACCATGATAATAATAATAATATTATTACTGAAGCTTGCAATAACATGTATAAAGAGAAGAAGAAGGCAGAATAAGATAGAAATAGAAAACATGATAAACAAGGAAAGAGAGAGAGAGATGGGTGAAATAGAGTTAGAAGAAATAAAAGAGAACATGTACAAGAAAACGAAGAAACAAGTTGAAAGGGATACAGTTGTGTAAACTAACAAAAGCAAACGGATAAAAGATATATGCTGTCTGAGAAAATTGTATAACTTGGGTTTTTTGTGGTGATATTAAAAATCACCAAAGGGGGAGTTGATGGAGCAGGGTAAATATAAAATTTTTAACCTCCTAATATTTTCGTACAATATTAATAAACATGTTTGTTTAAGTAAATAACCAACAATGTATGTTAAGGGTTAAAGGTAACACGCAATTCTGTGTGCAAATTAATTGACTTATAATTGTTTACGTATCCAACATAACATAATATTTGCGTACTAATTAAATAATAAATGCATGATTTGTGCTTTTAAGTAAAACGTGTGGTTGCAAAATAAAGCGATGGTAAGTAAGGGACAGCTTTATATGTTGCTTCTGCTAGGTAATACCTAATTGCGGTACGTAGAAAGACGGGAGGGAAACGAAAGGGTTTATATCTCTTTGTTTTAATAACATTTTGTTTATCTTTGAAAATAGTGCGCTTAGGCCTGCCGAGCAGCAATATAAAATGGCCGCGAGTTGCTAGAGTGCGCATGAGCGGGAGACCATGTGATAGAGGAGAGAGGCTGTGGAAAAGGGATGATCACGTGCTGATGCCGAGAGGCTAAGATGAAAGTATGGTCAAGGCTGTTGTGACCCTTCTGAGCAGATGTGTGCCAAGATGATCAGCAAGAAGCGTGAGAAGCCTGACTGAATCAATAGACGGAACTGTATTACACAAAATGTAACAGAAAAAGATACAATTTGGACTGATCGAAACGGATGAGCAAGTGCATGAACTGTGGGAAACGATGCTTGCATGGACATTCCACACGGAACTGGTTAAGACCAGGAAGTTTGATTAAAATGTATATGGACCTGAGTTTTTGACCAATGAGAATGAATCGCGCCATGTAAGAAGAAACATTTTATGCTGTAAGCTAGAATTAGGGTATAAGAAGACCTACTCTTGGTGGGAGGGCTTAGAATGCTGCGAGGAATGCTGGAGAGTAGAAGGCTGTTCGAATGCTGCGGGAGATGCTGCAGAAGTTAGATGCTGTAGATGGGAGAAGTTGCGGTTGCTGATGCTGACGAGCTGATGCTGCTGCTGTTATTTTCCTTTTCCAGTTGAGTATAAAAATGCTGCTTTAGGAGAACTTTGTAATGATAGGTTTTGTATTTAGAATTATTAGGTTTTTCCCACATAGATAGATATATTGATCTATAGAGTTCTTATTATGATAACCTCATTTTTCCGTCTAATAAAAGTGCCTTGCAATTTCAAACTATTCTTATATTGATGATAAATGCAATGATCTGAATAATAACCTTAATCTCATTTCCTGCATTCAAACTTTATATAAACTTTATTATTCTTTAAACAAATGACTCAGTGATTTCTTTAGCTAAATGATTAAAATAAAATGTTAAAGAGTTTATTGTGATTGAGCTGGTCTTAATCACCATCAACTGATTCCTACTAGTTGGTCCATCGACCAATGAGCGGAATACCTTAAAAGCAAATGAGAAATATTATGTCATTATAAAAGAGGTATCCCGTCTCCTTCCAGCGAATCGTTTTTCTCCTAGGTTCATGACGGAGGAAATCCAGGGAACAAATGAGTAAGTGAATGTATATGCGGTGTTATGGGCCCCACCGTCATATGGATATATTGCATGTGTTAGAGAAATAATTGCACCTGGATGACCAAAGCATAATAGGAGAAATATTTTTATTGTTAGCGCTGGATCAGATGCAACCTTGCAGCACACGCTAGCAAAATGGCTGTTTGGAGGATCAACACTGAGGCAATGTACTTAGCATTGATGCTGCTAAATTGCCAGAAGCAACACATGGCCAACCTAAATCAAAAAATAGCAAAAATAACTATACAAAAAAACTGTCAACACTGCCAACACAGTATGCATAATGAATCATGGACACATCTCCCTATTACATGTTACAGGCGATCAAGGATATGCTCTCTGCCCGTGGATGATGACACCCATACGAAACCCCACCACCCAGGCACAGAGGCAGTACAATGCTGCACATAGACGCACCCGTGGCATCGTTGAGCGCACATTTGGCGTGCTGAAGTCACGTTTCCGTTGCCTGGATATCACAGGTGGCAAACTTCTGTACAGTCCACAAATGGTAAATAAAATCATGCTATCATGTTGTGTATTGCACAACATTTGTGTGCGCACCAATGCCCCCTGGATCCAAGTGCCTGCAGCACCGGACGATGACCAGAATGATGAGGAAGATCACCGAGGTGGACCACACCCCACAGCCACTGCAGCAGGAATTGCCCGAAGGGACAGGATAATAAACAATTACTTCACTTGAGCACATCACATTGTGACTGACTAAAACAAAGATATGTTTCTGGAACATTACCACAACAACTGTTTGTGACAATAAACAAACTCAACACATATACCCTGTCTGCAAGTCACTCTCCTGCATAAGTATATCACAAATGAAATGTTACCATTGCACAATAATTGCAATTAAGATCACAAAAGTCAATCAATGGTGTGTATGTCACCTCAGTACAGAGATGCTATAGTGTGTCAATTGTGCACAACTTGACTTTACAAGGTGTAAATTATGGCACACAATTACTCAATTAGTGTGTCATACTGTAAGTAAATCATGATTTACAGGGTGTACTCGGTTTAAAATCTTGAAATGTATGGGGTCGTATGTGGGAAATAATGAATATGAATGTTCAGTCTGTGTGAAATTATCATTTCAAGGTTGTGGAATGGTGGTAAAATATGAAAACTCGGTGTGAAATGGTGGTAAAATATGAAGACTGGGTGTGAAATGGGGGTCAAATATGAAAACTGGGTGTGAAATGGGGGTCAAATATGAAAACGGTGTGAAATGGGGGTTAAATATGAAAACTGGGTGTGAAATGGGGGTTAAATATGAAAACTGGGTGTGAAATGGGGGTCAAATATGAAAACTGGGTGTGAAATGGGGGTTAAATATGAAAACGGTGTGAAATGGGGGTCAAATATGAAAACTGGGTGTGAAATGGGGGTTAAATATGAACACTGGGTGTGAAATGGGGGTCAAATATGAAAACGGGGTGAAATGGGGTCAAATATGAAAACTGGGTGTGAAATGGGGGTGAAATATGAAAACTGGGTGTGAAATGGGGGTCTAATATGAAAAAATAATCTCACCTTGCACCCAAGACTTTGAATGAGCCACCAGCAGACCTCACATGCGCACCATCCCTGAATACCTTCATGAAGCACATCAAGACCTATCTCTTTGTCGAACAAATCTGCGTATAGGCGGTATGACCCGACAGACCTGAAGAACTATTGGACCATCTCCCTCCTTCCCTTCGCGGACAAAGTCACCGAGAGACACATAAACCCCCAGCTGACTGCCTTCATTGAAGAAAAGTCCATCAGGGACCCCTCCCAGTCTGGGTACGGCAGCAAGCACAGCACCAAGACCGCACACCTCACCACCAACAACGACATACGCATGCCACTTGACCAGGGTCACATTGCGGAACACATCCTACTACACTTCTCCGCAGCCTTCAACCCCGTCTCACAACGCACCACATCCGCCAGACTCCACGACACCGGGATACGAGGAACCACCCTCTCCTGGATCCACTCCTTCCTCTCCGTAATAACCCAAAGGATCAGACTCCCCCCTTCATCCACGAACCCACAGAGATCAACTGCGGAGTACCCCAAGGATCGTCCCTAAGCCCCACAATTTTCAACGTCTACATGGACACCCTCACCGTCATCGTCAGACAGCACGGGCTCAGCATAGTATTCTACGCAGACAACACACAGCTCATCCACTCCCTCACGAAGACCAAAAAATACTACAAACCCTGCTTCCAGGAATGAATGTTGGAACTTACAGATTGGATGAAAAACATCTGCCTAAAGCTCAACTCAGAGAAGACTGACCTCCTCATCCTCGGGCCATCCACATCCGCATGGGACAACACCTGGTGGCTCTCCGCCCTCGGGAGCCTGTCCTCACCGACAGACCACGCACGCAACCTCGGCATCATCCTCGACTCTTCCCTCACCATGACCTTCCAGATCAACTCCATTGCCTTCACCAGCTACAACTGCCTACGGATCCTATGCAATACATTCAAATGTATAACCCCCGAATGCATCAAAAACATAAACCACGCACTCATCACCAGCAGACTGGACTACGGCAACGCCCTCAACGCAGGAATCAACAAAACACTACTACACAAGCACAAAAACATCCAGAAGGCCGCAGACAGAACCGTCATCAGAACCCCACGTCACAAACACATGAGTCAACACATACAAAACCTCCACTGGTTCACCACGTCAAGATGAGAGTAACCTTAAAACCACTCACACACACCTACAAATCACTCCACATCATCGGACACAAATACATCAACGAGAGAGTCACCTTCAACGTCCCCAAGAGGAACTGCCGCTCTGCAAACCTTGCCCTCGCAGACTCTCCCCGGATCCGCTAATCCAGAGCGGGAGGAAGAGCATTCTCCTACGTCGCTGGCAAATCCTGGAACAAGATGACAGTCAACATCAAACGCTCTCCCACCCTGCACGCTTTCAGGAGGAACAACAAGACATGGCTATTTGCCTGAGACAGAGCTGCACTCTCACTCCCCCCAGCGCCTTGTGAGCTTCACGGGTGAGTCATGCACTTTATTACCCCCCTCATGGACTGATTGATCTGTGCACACCCTCATCGCCTACAGACCACCACAGGTGAGTAGTGCACTTACAATTCACATCATTAATTCACTGATTGTATGTGCAAATTGCTATTGAGGTGGTGATGAGTCATGTTACGTGAAATTTAGGCTGTCATCTGTCTTGAAATATAAAATGTAGGCTGTCTTCATTGTGCAAAACAATCTTTACCTTGTATTTTATGGCTTTGAGAGGACATTTTCTCTGACTGTCCATCTGTGTATGAAATTGGTCTTTGCGTGAAATCTACACGCCAACGCGATGTTTTATTTAAACGCGCTATGACACACTCACTGTACAATACAGTATCAACCTAAGCCTATTTGCGGCCTATTTGCGTGCAGATTTACATCGCATTTCCAAAAACGGCCCGCATACACAATATAGTTACAACAAGCCTATTTGCATGCTATTTGCGTGCAGATTTACATCGCATTGCCAAAAACGGGCCGCATACACAATATAGTTACAACGAGCCTATTTGTGAGCTATTTGCGTGCAGATTTACATCGCATTCCCAAAAACGGGCCGCATACACAATATAGTTACAACGAGCCTATTTGCGAGCTATTTGCGTGCAGATTTACATCGCATTCCCAAAAACGGGCCGCATACACAATATACTTACAACATGAGCCTATTTGCGAGCTATTTGCGTGCAGATTTACATCGCATACTAAAAAACGGGCCGCATACACACAGGAAGTGATGTATCCATGCTTCCTGTCTACCAGAGGAGTGGTTTTCACTTTCACTTTCTGTTCTTAGCACATTGCTGGTGATTGTTCAGAGTGAAGGAGGTGTCTGGTGGTTTGTGCTGTTGGTCTGAGATTGTGAGATTGTTGCTGTGTCCTGTGAAAAGTGTCTGTTAATTTAGTTGTAATTGTTTAAAATTGTTTTACTGTCTCCTGTCCTCAGTCTTGTTGGGTGTTTGTCTGTGGGTATTTTACTTTTGTGGTTTTAGAGGGTTATCATTCATTGGGTTGAGGGGTTACTGGTGTGCAGGGAGATGCCGGCTGTGGGCAGGTCGGGAAGGATGTCTGAGGGGGCATTGGGGGGCTTTCTTTGGCTGGTCAAATTTAACCTGCCATTGATGTTGGAGAGGGGTGGACGTATCCTGCAAGGGTACAGCGTGACAGTGCGGAAGCTGCGTTGGGAGCGTGAGTGGGTGCAGATGCTCCAGTGCTTTGGAGTGGACCGTAACGTGCGCCAGTGGAAGCACCGCTGGCAGGACATGCTGGCACGTGAGGCGGACATCCTTGATTTCACCGGAGTCATGACTGTCATACAGGGGTGTAAGTACAAACACTATTTTAACCATGAATACTGTTACGTACATTGACAATTGACGTGTGGGACATGAAGGTATGACGTCATAATGCTGTCTTAACACCGTGATACAGTTTCAACGTGGTTAATACAATGCAAGTCGTCAAAAAGACTTGCGCCTGATGCACTGGACTTTGGAATTGTATGATTTAGTCTCCCCACTACAGTGTGTGCAACAGTAGGGAAGGTGTCGGAATACTCAATCCTAATATCCCTTATTGTAGAGCGCAATCCAGCGCAAGTTGTAGGGTCAATTTCCGTTGTAATGACCGCGTAGAAAACATATTGCGCTGTAAAGACCACATTGTAATGTAGGTCTCCTGTGGGACACATTCCATCAATCACATGCTTATTGTGAGCGTCTACTCATTTGTAAGGGTCGCAAGGCGCGGGGGGGTTTGCATGTTCAAGTCCATCAAGGGGGGTGTTTGTCGACGAGCCATTTTCATTTGTTTTTGTCTGAAGATGGGGAGCAATGTTGTCTGTCGAGGTGGAAGTTGAGGACTCCCAGTGTGTTGTAGTTGGTGGACGCAATGGCATGCGGGGTGATGATGTTGGTGATGGAGTTGGCGAGAGGTCCGCGGGGGCAGCAGCGGTTGCCGAGAAAGGGGCGTGAAAGGAGGAAAAGTCGGTAGAAAGGGAAAACAGAGTAAGCATCAGGAAGCCGGATACTGACGAACAATAGATTAAGTATGAGGGTGGAAACAAGTGAAGTAACAAGTTGATAAGAGTGAATGATGGAGCCGAAAGCGGAAGTCAGAGGTCCACTGGACCACCAGGGTTGATGCGCGGGTGAACCTGCGGGTGGAGGAGGGCTTCAAACACTCACACTAGAGAGTGCATGTGCTTGGGGGTGAGGCCTCATTCAATGGTGGAGCTGCGAGGGTGGGAGAGCAATTTCACTGACAGATAGTCAGTGGTCTTGCTCGTCTGTCCCCGCAGCGGACGTCATTAAGTAGGGGTCCAATTGCAGTACATTTGCTGAGTGAGGTGTGAGGTGCAATGTGTTTACACATGATGTGGTCACATCAGAGGCACAACGCTGCACCATGTCGACAAGCATAGGGGGCTATTTTGGGTGACCCACTGCGCTGGATCAACACTTAGCAATGTGGTGCCAAAGCTGGCACACTTGTGCAAAACCTGCGTGCAGAATAACGTATGTTTGTGTACAGTAAGGGTGACTGTACATGTACAATCCAAGCCATTGTGTGCGTGAGCTGTGTGCTGGCCAGAATCTAGTGTAAAAATTGCAGTCCTACATAACTTGTGGAACCGTAGCTACGCTGCCCCTGTACATGGTTTATGTGTGAGTATGAATTTGAGAGGTCAAAAGACACAAAGGAAATGGGACATCTCCAGAGTGTCATACCCCAAGAATCTCTGTGTAACTGCCTTTTTAAATCTGCAGAGATGCAATCGTACACAGAGCAAGTTTTATCTCATGGCCGTGGAGAAATGGGGCCTTGACATTGTGTCACACGACTCATATGTGCATGTCTGCCAGCAGTAATGTATTGTGTGGTCCGCCTCTGCATTCACAGGTCTTGTGTGAATGGCAGTCAAAGTAGTCACAGTCATGTGGCCAACATGAAAGGCAACACCACAGTTATGTTGCATTCTCAGTTACTGTAATGAATTTCATTATGAATATGTGACGTTTGTTTACGTCTGGTAACAACACATGTTTACATTTGTTGTCTCACAGATGGTCATCAACCTATTACACAGGGGGACATAGACAGATTCAGGGACCCACACGCCACTGGTGAGTATGGACATTAAATATTGTCATGTTGCGGTGTCATGAATGTATGTTACAAATGCTACACTTTGTTGATTAGCAGTATGGGTGTGTATCGCATGTCCCTTGCCCACAATGTGAAGATGCATTGTGTAAGTCAGATTTGTGTCCAAATTGGTAGGTGAAGGTGGGGCAATGCATCGGATTCACAGTTGTGACTTTGCCCATCAACAGTCAGTGATACCCATTTCAATGGAGGGGCATATTTTCAATCCCCTAACGCCGCCACTGCGTCACTTTCACTGAAGTTGTGTTGGCAATCGGATCATCGGCTTATTGTCGATGTTGAGTTACGCTGCCTCATCAAAGGGGCGTGCAGTGGGTGTTACGTTGTGCACAAGGAGGCAGTGCTTTTCAGGGCGTGCAAGCTCACAGATATGTTGGAACAGTGATTTCTTATGTATGCTGCATAGGAGCTTCACAGAAGTGGCAGTGTGTAGATGAGAGCCAAACATATCAATGGCACGTTACACAAACACATATCAAAGATGTGCATGTTATTTGCAATTGCATCTTTGTGCACTGCAATGGTGTTGCCAGGCTGTGTCCTTGACTCTGGATCATGTGTACATACTCCTCTGTCACAATTGGTGACATTACTCCAGACACATTTTCAACACATGCTTGAGCTCTGCATTATTTGCAGTCCCATATATTTAACAATGCAGGGCTCAATGACACTATCTGTGTGTAAGCATTAGCCATAACAATAACACAACGCTCATGACCCAGGGGTGCCGTTACAATGTTGAATGCATTGTAACAGTTTGCGTTGTAAAGGCATGCGTGTTCTTATTTACTACGGAGTGAGGTTAGCGGTTACAAGACATGCATGAGTGACAATTTTGGTGAAATGATGTCTCCCCCTCTCAGTGGCAAAACATCACAAATTGTATAGTAATGGTGGAGTGAGGAACAGCGCATCATGTCAATGTAAGCGTTCAGAAACCAAACATGTTTCCATGTGTGCTGCATGATTGAAAGTGTGAGTAGGGCTGTCCCAGTCTTGTTCCTGTGCATGTAGGGTGACCTTACAATAGATTGACAAGCACACCTGCACACAGACACCCTTGCACTCTTGTGCAAGAGTGCCTGTCTTGGCGCTGACTTGATGACCTGCACACAGTTGCTGGTGGACACACAGGGCTGCACATGTGCATTGTACATAAGATGCAGCAGTGTGTCACAGGACAGGATGAGGGTGGTTCTGTACACGGAGGGCTAATGCCTCCCTCCTCCAAATATTTGTACATGTCAACCGCAGTCAGGGTGTCCAATGGTGCCATGTTTTGACTGTGTCAGTCTCATTTTGTTGTGACAGTACATGTCCCATGACATGCACTGTCATGTCAGTCTCCACAGCATGTAGTGAATGATTCATGCTTCAAGATTTGGTTGACCAGGTCAGTCTCTGACTTCACATAGTTACGCTGGTGTGTTGGCTCCCATGTTGATTTAATCTTTGAATACAGATTTAATGTTGAACATTGACATAGTCTGAAGTACTGAAATTGACATTGATTATATTTTACAGACAACATGACACCAGCGGAGCAACATGCCTTCCAGGTGGCCAAGGACCGGTACCTTCATGTCAAGAAGGTTGCCAGAGGTTTCAGACAGATGGCGAGGAGATATCGGAACGAAAGAAAGGCAGGAACATGGAATGCGTTGCAGGATGTTGGACAAACCGGCAGCCAGCCCATCCCCGTACCCTCTGGTGCCAGTGTGGTGTTTCAGTCTGTCATTCCCCCTCCGACCACACCCGCCCAGGTGCCAATACCACCTGCACCTGCGGATCACGTGGAGCATTTTAATGCCACGGACAGGAGGATGATCGCTGCGAGCAATTCCTTGCTCTTGGACATTCGGGGAGAATTGTTGTACCTTAACAGGAACTTGCATGACATCCGGACACACCTTGGACTGGAGTGATTCCTCCCCATGTTGGCCCCCATCCCCCTCTTCTCCCTTGCAACAATGTTTATGTTTTAGTGTTGGCTAGTGTTAGGGAAGTTTTGTAAATTTTAGGTTAAGTAGTTTTAGAGTAGGCCTAGTTAGTGGTAGTTTTTAAGTAATTATATTTATTTTTACAATTTTATGGTATTTGGGGATAAGTTTCATTTTCCTTTGGGTGGGGGGTTGATGTCGTAAATGTTTTTGCGTGTTTAGGAATAGTTAGGGTATTGAGTTAAGTTAAGTAAAATATTTATAGTTAGTTTAGATTTAGTGTTAGTATTAGTTATTAGTGGTAGTGTAGGGAATTTATATATTTTATATTGTTCAATAAATAATGTTATTTATTTTTTTCTGCTTGCACTTACGTCAGGGATGATGTGGGGGAGTGGGGCTTGTTCCATTGTATGCAACTCATACCGTCACTGGCCAAATCCTTGAATGTGTAACTATGGTCAAGACCTGTTACTTAGCAGGATGGATTGTGTCAGGATTCCATAGATGTGAGCACAGTGAACTTGCATGGCTGACAGATTGTCAAGTATGGTTTACGGCCTAGTCTAGGGACATTTTTTTATGACGTTCTACATCTTAAGTGTGACGCACAGGGTTGTACTGCACATTGTTGCAAATTTACAACACAACGTAGGGACATTGCATTGTGAGTATATAGAAGTTGCTACAGTTATCCATCATGGATATGGATGTATGCACCGAGTAACACATATAGCGTCTAACACATGCATATCAGATGCTCCGGGCTCTGAGTCCATCTACATTGCACAGACCTTGGCACACTTGATGCGTGGTGCCAGGGTATCAGCTTACTTTGCCTTACATGTCCCTGTGCATGGCAGCTCAATCTCCATGCCATGCATGATGTAGGTCATTTGTGTGTCCATTGGTAACGTCACATGGCACAACAGTGTTTGTGAATCACATGAGTTATGTGAGAATGAGTTATGACTTTACAATTGAGGTTATTCACAAATGTTATTTAGGAGTTGCACTGTTAGGTATACTGACTTAACTTCTACTATCTTCCTTTTGTGACTGCCATAATTAGTTAAGTTATGCTTTGGTCACAGTTGACGTTTTGTTGCAGGCACACTGTTCTGCTGCACACAAGTGGTGACATGTTGCATAGCTCCCTGTAACAACAGTGTCATGGGCACTCGTCCCAGCTGTTACTTTTGACATTGGCTCATTGTGATGACACCCTTGGAATGTTGCCACTGAATCAGACTATATGCTAAGTGCAGTTCAACAGACATCCGTAGACACATTGGCCAATATGCTCACAGTGGGCACAGCATGAGAGGGCTCCAAATTTGTTAGGCATTGTTTGTGCACAGGTAGGGGCTGACTGACGCTTTGCACTTTGGCTATAGTCACTATTGTAAACTACACTTCAGTGAGGCAGACTTTGTTGTTCCATATATGTATGTCAGACATGTGCCCTTAGGTCTCCTCATCAATGTGAATCTGGTGTGCAACATCTAGGGATGTGATATGCAATGCGCAACATCACAAGATTTGTACACCATGTTGAGTGTAAGTAGATATGCCAGGAGATTATGGTTTGCAATTGTTCAGGGTGACACTACTTGTGTCCTGAAACAGACTTGTACATTTAATCACACATGCCTATTTCCTCAATGGACGTGGGTAAAAATTGGTATATTGCTAGATTGTGGTATCTGATCAATGAGGGCACAGCAATTTTACACATACAGGCTCATCTCACTGCCTATCCGTGTCAGGTAACACATGTACATTGCTTGTATTTCCCTTGGTGGACCTTCTTGTGGATTCACAGTCCATGAATTATTTACTGAGTTCAATACTTGATTGGTCATGTAAACACACATCTGTGTGAATTGGATAATTTTATTTACAGTACAAGGGGGAAGACTGGAACAGTACTTGCCCATACAACCCAACATTGCATGGATGCCCGTTAGAGGGGCAGACAGAGTCCTTTGGGAGTGACGGATCCAAGGGAAGAGACGGAGTTTGCAGTGTCATTGTCAAGAAAAAAACAGATATGGAAGTCCATGTGTAGGTCCAAGGTGAGTGTTGGGGGACATTGGAAGACAATGGAAGAGGAAGTTCAGTGGCATGATAGTACGAACAGAACCAAGGTAAGACAGGCCTTTTGGCGTCAATGTTTGCTCTGTGTTCTCCTTACCATTATGGCGGAATCATCCTCATCTTCATCCTCTGATGTGTCATGTGGCTCACATGTGGGTGGTGGTATGGTGGGTGCAGCACTGTGAGGCACGAACACATCAGGGGGCGGAGCTGAGGATGTGGAGCCGCCAGCAGCACCAACTATTGGCGCCAGACCTTGGGGCAGCACTGAGGTGACGAGCAGATGCAGGGCCTGGTAGATCCCAGCTACATTGCGCTGGTGTGCAGCCGTGGCAGCCATCTGTTGTTCTTCCCTCCGCTCCCTGCTCTCCATTATCCGGGCAAGTCTGGACAAATCTGCGCTGACACTACTGGAGCCACCCTGCTGAGACAGTTGGTCTAGTCTCTGAGTCAGGACTACAGCAATGTCATCCAGGGAGCGTTGTAGAGCATTGAGCGTGATGTGGATGTCTGTCATCCTCTGAATGTGTCCCGGATGGGACTCAGACACCCACGTATGTCGTCCATTTTGGCTGTCAGGCTCTCAAACCCCACCCGCACCTGGTCACGTGTCTCCCACTGGACCTCAAGCACATGGCGGTGAAAAGCCTGATATGAGTTGTCAAGGTCCTGGGAGGCAGCTGTGGTGGAAGGTGCTTGCTGCTGGGTGGTTTGTGCAGGGGGTGGGGTTGGCGCAATGCTGCTGGGTTGCCCTGCTCCTGTAGATCTTGTGCCAAGGGAGTCCAGCATCTGTAGGAATTCCTCCTGGTTGATGGTGGTGTAATCGTCAAGTCAACGGTGAGGGGTGGGTCATTCTGCTGTCCAGGAGGTGTTGTCTCTCCCTCTGCAATTTGTATGGGAGATACAGTTTAACAGTGTGTTACATGTAGGAGCATGCATTTGTTTACTTTACAAACAGACTGCGGGAGACTGTACATTCTGACTGTTTTGGATGAGATGCTTATTTTTAGCAGGATGGTGATTATTTCAAGGTCATCACGGATGTGAGCTTGTACTTGTACATTGTCATCTCACATTTTACCAATATGAAAATTGTTTTTTGACAGTGTCTACACACAAGCACTACCTGTTGTGTCCTCTGTTCAGTTGTGTGAGTGATGCAGTTCGTAACACTTAGTAGTCAATGTTGATGTACTCAGATTTGTATGTGTGTGCACTGCATTGTGTGATAGTGGCACCTGCTGCTTTTGTTTTACTGCCCCTTGTCCCTTTCAGGCAATGACCCTTTGACTTCTGTGAATGTACAATGCAGAGAAGTTGAAAGCTGTGGTGATTATGTGTCTTGGTCAGAGTTGTGACACTTGTGCATAGTAGGTCATGAAATGTCTGGGTCACATCAGGGGTTGTGTGTACAGAAGGATGTGTCAGAGTGTGACCTGCTCCTTTAAGGAGGTGGTCCACACTCCGCCACATCAGTGAGATGTCCTGCACCATGTAAATATGTTTGTCCTTTAAGGAGGTGGTCCACACTCCGCCACATCAGTGAGATGTCCTGCACCATGTAAATATGTTTGTCCTGCAGGCATGCTATTGATCATGCCCTGTCACTTGCCTTGTCAGTGTGGCTCACAGACCTGCAGCTTTGCAGGGTACTGCACATGTGCATGTGTTTTGTGTGAGATTAGTTATGTGTGAGGAGGGCACCCTTTTGGCACATTGGCAATGAGAGCCTACTTGCTTTTTCAACGTGGCTGCACTATGTAGGACACATGTGCATCTATGTAGCTTTGGCTATTGTGATTTGTCTTGTGTGCATTCTGTCAGTCATGTTTAATCTTGCATGTATTGCTTACTGCACTTCTGTTGGATTACCCATTCTGAGTGTGGTGCAGCATGTATTGCAATAGTTGTTACTGTCTGTTCAGACGGTGTCAACACCCATTACCCGCAACTTTGACCCCACATGTGGTGTGTGTGTGGCAGTAGTGTCCCGTATAGGGCATGCTGCCGGGGGGCGGGGGAGGGGCACGGGGAGGGGCACGGTGGGGGGTGGTAAACACCGGAATACGGATGAATGCATGTAAGTAGACATTTAAAACAATAAAAGGGATTTCGTTGGGCGCCCTGCATCGCATTTGGCAATGCAGTGCGCGCAAATGAATCCGTTTTAGTGATTTAAATGTATACTTACCTGCATTCATCCATATTCCAGTGTTTACTACACCCACCCTGCCCCTCCCTTGCCCCATGTCACCGCCCGGCAGCACGCCCTATACGGGACACTACTGGTGTGTGTTACAGGATTTTGCGTATGTTGATTTTCAGATGCGTATTTATGTTGCTCAGGCCTTGTCAGTGCCACCCTCACAACAGATGCAAATGGCATGGTGATGTGTATTTGTGTATGTGTCACGCAGCTGCTGACATGGATGATACATGCTGTCCTGGTTCCAGATATTCAAGGCCTGGCTTTGCGTGTGTGTGATGATTTGACATGACTGGATGTTTGTTCACTGACACAGTTGACTTACCTAACAGATGTGTTTACATGCACATGATCGTGTGATGGCCAACTCAAATGATGACAGAGGTGGAATGCTGTTTTCAGTATGGCAGATGTGTACACTTGGGGGTGGATGAGTGAAATTTGACCTTATGATTGAGTGTGCCATTTGGGGCTTTTTCATTGTTTGTGGCAACTTTGCTATCCTTGCTTGTTGTCATACTTTGTTTGGCATACTTCTTTACGGGGACATTGTTGTTGTGTGAGTTTGTCACAACAACAAGTAAAGCAGTACAGCTTTGTGAGACACATTGCTGATATGCATTGTACACGTACCGTGGTGTTGCAGGTATTGCCCCCCTGCTCATTGCATACCATTGCCCCATGAGTAAAGTCTGCAGCATGTGTGCATTTAGTCATATGACTATTTTAGCCATCGGCCTACATGGTCACTTTTTTGGGAAATTGCATGTGTTGCCGGTATGCAGACTCACTAGATGCTTTCTCACTTGCTGTACGCAGAACTGCATTGCATGAACGGGCAAGGGGGCATATTGCTTGGCGATGCATGAGGTTGTCACGATGTCCCCCTTGCCTCATCACCACGCATTTCCAATTCATCAGCACAAGGCCGCATCTCCCAGACGCCCAAATGAGCATGCATTGTGAATGTGACAGATCACGTGCAGGAGTAAGCATGCCAACAACAAGCTCAGCACACCTGTAACTTTGCGCATGTGTCTGGCTTGTGTGCAAGGTTGTGTATGGCCATCAAAGTCACCCTTGATGGCCATGCACAACCTTGCGTCTGGGAGATGCGGCCTTGTGCTGATGAATTGGATATGGGTTCTGATGATGCAAGGTGTGCATTTTGCCAGCCTTCCGCATCTCTAGGTGATGTGGCACTTTGCTAATTGATGTTGCCCTTATTTTGTGGTCTGATGTTGTACCTGGACTGTGTTTGGCTAACTTTTCGGTGCACATTTCAAAGTCTGTGTGCCCGGCAATATGTGTCTTGCAATGTTTTGGTTGAGTCAGGTGATATGTGTCCATGCCACCATGCACAGGGCTATCTGGGACCTGATCCACAGTAATTGTGGGTCTGCAATGCAATTTATTGTGCATGAGTGCCATTGTGCCCATCCACCCACTCCATGGTTGGTACTCACCCTGTGGTTGTGTCTGGTAACATTCAGCAGTATCCTGCCCTGGCACTCCGACCACCGTTTCATCAGTGATGACTTGGGCCACCATTTCCTCCGTCTCATCCAGCTCCAGCAGGGGCACTGGACTCCCACCTCCAGTCGCATTTGCTGCCTTCCGGTTTGCTGCTATTTTTTCCTTGGTATTTTTCTTACTATCATTCCAGCGCTTCCTGACCTCGTCCACTGTCCTCCTCTTCCTCTCTCCAACAGCATTCACCTTGTCCGTAATGTCCTCCCATATTTCTTTTTTTCTTGACAATGGCACTGTGCGTTTGACAAATAGCTCCTGTTGATGTTCAGCCACCAGGCCACACAGGACCTGATTTTCCTGGTGACTGAACCTGGGGTTCCTCTTCCTCTTGGCCTTATCCTGGGTCTCTGTCCGGTCCTCCTGGCTAGCTGGGGGGTTGCTTGTAGGCTCAGCACTTGTCCTAGCTTCCTCCATGTCTCTTCTGGTATCTGTTGTATTCTCCATTTTGATTTTTTTTTTTCCTGCTTGTAGGCCTTTTATAGTGCATTTTGGCGCTTGAATCGTGTGACATGCAGGCCTGCTGCCGATTTTCCGGCCGATTTTAGAGCTAATTGGCCCATTGCGACTTTTCTGTGGTTAGCGTGAATTCTTTTCTCGCCGTCGCGCAGGATATATCGCCGTCCATTAGCGCCGGGAATGGAAGCTATCGCTGGGTAGCGGCGCGTTGTTAATACGTCGCTACCACGGCGATAAAATCCAAGTTTCGACGGCGATAAAAAAAAGGACGCTTATCGCGCTTAGCGATAATTATCGCGGTTTGTTGATAATATCCCCCTAAAGAACCTGACACCGGTGCTGAAAGGGCACATGACTTCTGGAGATCCACTGCTTTGAATGAGGGAAGCGTCTCTGCACTCTCTGAGCACCCCTCCGCTACATCCTTCATCAGAAGAGTCCCTACCGTATAAATTTACTTATGCTGAGGATACAGCACACTTTATTCCTATTGCCACCAGCCCACAGGCGAGAGCAAAACAGGAAGTGACTGTAGAAATCCATAATCAAGCATTCGGGCCTGCAGCCAGAGCAAAAAACATAAAAGCATACAAGGTTCTATCCTGTCCTCTTATGGCACTTCAGCATGGGGTCATGAGTGCTTAAAGGACAGAATGAAGTAAAGGATCCATTCTGAGCTCAAAAGTGCATTCAGTCTCTTCAACTACAAACCCTCCCCTGTACTCTGCACTGGTAATGGCGGCCAAAATAGATAAACCCATTACAGGACTTCTACAAGAAGAAACAGCTAAAGGCAAAGCCAACAAAGAAAGTAGAAATGAATCTCTGTTTACCATAAAGTAAAGCTCCCCAAAAATCTAAAAAAAATCCTCAAGAAACTGCGCAAAGGGAGCAAGAAATAATTAAAAGCGGCTAATTTATTGAGAAAGTGTTGGACTTGGCCCTTTTTGCAGGGTCATCCCTGAACTTTTTGCCTTCCTCCTAGCCTTTTTTCTGATATGGTGTTGGTGGTTTTAGGACTCTGGGCACTTTAGCACTGCTGTCCAGTGTAAAGTGCGTGTGCTCTCTGTGGTAAACATGGTAAGATTGGTCTACAACTGTTTGGCGTATTTAATTTACCTGTTAGTCCCTTGTAAAGTGGTATCTCAGATACCCAGGGCCAGTAAATTAAATGCTACTGGTGGGCTTGCAGCGCTGATTGCGCCACCCACCAAAGTAGCCTTTCAAACCTGACTCGGGCCTCTGCCATTGCAGGGCCTGTGCGCGCAGTGTTACTGCCGCTGTGACGTGACACCTAAAGTGTGTGCCACGTCTGTGACCCCCCTTTTACTGCATGTCAGTCACCCCTAAGGTAGGCCCTAGCTAGCCCTATGGGCAGGGTGCATTGTAGGTAAAAGGTAGGACATGTACCTTAAATTCGTGACATGTCCTGGTAGTGACAAACAGCCATTTTAGTTTCTCACTGCTGTGAGGCTGCCCTCTCATAGGAATGTATTGGGGATTCCCTGATAAGTCTTTCAGTGGTAATTCCTGATATAAGAGGAGCAGCGTGGTCAAGTTTGGTATGTTTGGAATAATAATAATAACTGCTTCGCAATGGTGTTCGCAGATTTATTATCACTATTTTAGAAATGCCACTTTTAGAAGTTGACATTTCTGTGTGCTATGTGTTTGCCTGCCTGATGTGTATTGCATGTCTGGCTCTGGAGTGACAGGGGCTGGTGAGGTGTGTGGCTCCAGGGAGGGCAGGGTGAGTCAGCGCTAGGCTGAATAGGAGATCCACATTTGGAGTAGTGGGAGGAGTAGTCCCCTGACCCTGAATAGGTCTGTGCCTGCCTAGGTGAATGCTGGCTCCACCCCCCTGTGGTGTATCTGAGGACCGAGCCCCATCTGACAAAGGAGGGTGGAAGCCTGGTAAACAGCGTGCTTCAACACCCCCCCGAACCAGTTGAGACTGGTTCCCCCAAGCCCTGTGCCAGGGCAGACAAAGAGTAATGTACTATAAATATTGGGGCTGCGACCCCATGAAAGTGTGCTGGGAGGGTGCTACTTGTGCCTGCTGGGCCCCAGGAGGAACCACCACAAGGGACTGTCCCTCTGCTGGAGGGCCCTGTGGGCTGGCCTGCCTGGGCCCAGCCTTGCCTTTTTGGACCTTGCTTAAGCGCCTCGTGAGCGCTATATCCTGATTCCCAGACGAGAGGAGCGCTAATGCCCTGCAGCACTGGGCTGCAACCGAGTGCTGAGGGAATCTCGGCATAGGGATTCCCCCGTCCTGCAGGAAGGCGGAGCGGTAGCCTACCCTGCATTTTTGGTGCCCTTTAAGCGGCAGCCTACCCCGCATTTCTGTGTTTCTCGTGGCGGGAGCCCACCCCGCATTTGTGTTCATTTAACGGCGGGAGCCTACCCCGCACTTCTGCGCTGAAGAGAAAGGAGCGCCGAGAACGGAAGTCAGGCACCCATGCCTGACTGTGAGCGGGGCCTGCGGAGAGTGCGAGAGCCTTGCGGGCTCCATTTCTGCCCCCTTCGCCCCCGAAGTGGAAGCCCGGCAGAGGTGCAGCCGGTTGTTACACGGGGGCCCTCGTGACCTCCGAAGAGAGCCCCTCGTGTTCCCAGGTGACCGGCGAGAGGAGGGGCGTACAACGCGTGGTCCGCGCGGCCCGAAAGGCGGGTCCCTGGAGGCTGGAGAAGTAAAGGAGGGTCCCGTGAGCGGGACCTCCCGAGGCACATTGTCGGTGCCTGGAGCCGGCAGCGATCTTTCCCGGTGAGTGGGGACAGCGCGTGGAGCAGTATTGGCGCTCCCTGAGGCACTGGCAGTGCCAGTGCTGATTTCTCTTATGGCGCTCATCAGGCACGGTTGGTGCCAGGGCTAATTTCGTTGTTGGCTACATTGTGGTGTCGAGAGCGGCACCGGAAGGGCCCCATTAAAAAGGGGCCCCCTAGGCACTGTTAGTGCCCGTGCAAAGCCAATTTCCTCGTCTGCACCGTGAGAGTGCCGGCAGCTGCAACGTGGTGCCATTTCTTTTAGATGAAGAGGAAGGGGTGAGGTGCACCCCCCGCCCCCAGTGCATTACGCACGTTGTTCTTGCTGCCAAGGCAGCCAGAGTGCCCGTGGAAGGTACTGTAAGAGCCCTGACATTTGGGACAAAGAGCATTGGAGCCCCACAGAAGGCCAGTTGGCCTGGGGTCATGTTTGGTACCTGTGTGTACTGGTAGGGTGCAAGGCCCTAAAGGAGTGCATAATGCGGTTATGCTAAAGGTGATGTATGCACCTGGGGAGTGTTACTATGGTGCACTCCTAAAAGTGATTTATGCTTATGATGTTTATGCATAATGTGTTTTATGCCTAATGTGATGCAGACTTAATGCGTTTATGTTGCTTGTGATAATGCTAAGTACAGTATTTTGTCAGTAGTTACTGGTTGTGTGATTTTTACTACTTGTGGTTTCCAATGGTTCTGATAGTGGCCCGATTGGCCCTGTCATGTATATAATCCCCTGTAAATTACTACCTGGTGCCAGTTGGCACAGTATATATGTGTGGTTATGATCTATTGTGTTTTGGATAATGCAAAGGCTATTTTTTATATAACCTTGTGTGGAGTTTCTTTTGTGGTGTGCCTAGTGTGTTGCTGCTGTGTGTTGCGCAAACGCTTTACACATTGCCTCTGGGATAAGCCTGACTGCTCGTGCCAAGCTACCAAGGGGGTGAGCAGGGGTTATCTTCAGCGTGTAACTCCCTTGCCCTGACTAGAGTGGTGGTTTCTGCCTGGCTTAGGCGCTTGCCATAGCCAACCAGAAATCCCATTTCTAACAGAGAGCAAACATCGCTTCAAGTCTTCCCCATCTATAATAAAAGGGTAAATCACTTAAATAAGGAGATGAGCAACCCTGGAGCTGCTTACAGTGAGAGCCATGAGATAAGCCCATGTGATCCCAATGTAAGAGCTAAATCTACAGAGTCAAGTGATCACTCACAAGAGATAAACAAGTGACCACATGGGCCAGTTCGGAGCAGCGAGTCCCCATCACTTCTGGGGTTACAAATGATCAAAGAACATAAGAATGATGGCTGCTCAACAATATTAATTATGGAAGTAAATTCAACTCTGTTAGGACGGAAAAGTTCTCTGCATGGTTAAAGACATGTACCCCTACCCTGAAAGCCCAACTGTAATGTTGTCTGGATCCCTAATGCTGATTTTCTGTCATAGTTGAACAAGGATCATGAGTCTGCCCCATGACATAGGCCTGTCTCATGGATTGCGCTCTTATTGGACCTGGAGGGGCCCTCAAAGCTCTACCCTCATAGTGGTGGAAGACTACCACCTTCACCAAGAGTTAAGCAGTACGAGCGCGCTGGTGGCAACATTCTGTGCAGTAATAAGTAGAAGTGAACAAGACGGTTTTACCCTGTGTCACTGGAGTGAGGCCTACAGGCTCACTCATCTTTTTAAAAGTTCCACTGCTGTGTGTTTAACTCATCCTTGGCCTACATCAGGCAGATGAGAAGTGGTGCTCAGAGACGGCTTTGTGTGTGCCTGGAAAGGGTACAGTGCAGGGCTAGAGCAATGCTGTGCGGAATGTGTGGGTAGTGCATGTACAGTGGCAGGCTCTTAACTAAACTAACTCTTTCTCTCTCTCTCTTTCTCACTCTTTCACTCTCTCTATCTCTTTCTTCTCTCTCGTTCTTGTTTAAGCAGTCCCTCCTTAAAGCCTCACCGGCTGCCGCTGCCACTGCTTCTTCTGTCTCATCCGCTCTCAAGCTTATATCTTTCCCTTTTTATAGCAATACAAACTAAATAAGCAAATGCTTGAAAGACAAAATATGTTGCATGAATGAAGCAAAGAAACTATGTCTCTAGAAACAATAGACACACTGGGTCCCTTGCACACTGCAACAATGGAACCAAGCTATACCCAGCTGATGAGCGCTTATAAGGGCAAAACCGGTCCTGAGTTGCTTGTTTTCCGGTTCAGGGAGGGCCTGGCCTGGCAGTTCGGTTTGCACTGTCCCCGTTGGAGCAGGGTCAAGACTGATTTGCATGTGGTTGAGTACAAACTGAGGTGGCATAGTGTGCAAAATAAGGATGGACTTGAGTGCGATCTGAGGGATAACCAGTGGTTGAGATGAATTCAAGCATTACATACATCGCTTTTTCGTATACTTCAATACATTCCACTCACAGCACATACAGCGGCTGGCTTTACAGATCTTATGTTTATGCCAATGTGTCTAAAATCCTTCACTTATGCCTGATACGAACCCTTTATGGCTATATGTCTGATATCGTCACTTTATGTCTGACATCCACTTCTATGTCCAATATCTTCCCCTGATCGCTAACCACACCTGTCCCCTTACCCACTCACCTCCTGTTGCCTTTTGTACCAGCATATGATTTGTTGTATTTCTGAAATACTTTGTGTTTTCTAGTATGTATTTGTGATATGCTTTGTGTTTTCTTGTATTTATTTGTGATATACATTGTGTTTTGCTGTATATCATACTGTGTATTTGTAAAGCGCAGTTTCACCAAAGGGAATCTTGGTGCTCAATAACAGATATTTCTTGTTAAGCAACTCAATGGTACTCATGTTATCGACCTCAGAAGGATGAAAGGTTCAGTGGACTCCCCGCGATTTGAACCTGTTGACCATGAGGTCGAAGACAGGCCTCTGCAGTGGTCACATTAGTGCATTAAGCCATCAGACCCGGCTATTTGTGATATTTGTTTTTTGTTGTATTTATTTGTGATATAGTGTGTACTACATCAAGATGTAATACAATAAAAACTTGAAGCCGAGTCTTAAAAAGTCTGAGACTTGGGAAGCGTGAGGGGTGCTTAATGAGGCAACAAAACTGTGCTCAGCTGCCCCTCAACACCTTCCTTCAGACTGATTTGGAAAATGCAACCTGTATTGATTTTACTGCTAATGAGAATGACCCTCAAGGCCACATGTGATGAGTTGGCGAAGCTATCTCTGTCGGAATCCAAGGCACCTGAGATTAAAGTCCTCCAATGTACTGCTCCATCCATCATTGTCAACACGTTGTGATCTTTCTAATCACCTTCAAACAAAACTATCACCGCTTGGTGATCAGTAAGGGCTGCAAACCTCTGAAGGGTTTTCCTTGGCAGGTTCTATGCCTGTGACTGTAACGCAGTGACTCTTATCCTTTTGACTTCTGTGGACCTCACCTTAATCATTACTGGAATCCGGGGACCCCCCCTCCCCCCCATTGAGTCATTACTGGAAGCTGGGGACCCCCACTGAGTCATTACTAGGATCTAGGGACCCCCACTGAGTCATTACTAGAATCTAGGGACCCCCACTGAGTCATTACTAGGATCTAGGGACCCCCACTGAGTCATTACTAGGATCTAGGGACCCCCACTGAGTCATTACTAGGATCTAGGGACCCCCACTGAGTCATTACTGGAAGCCGGGGACCCTGACCTAAGCGATGAATTTCAACTACACAACGATACAGAAACAAGCATTATTCAAACAAAGATACAAATGAAGAAATATTTTATTTAATTCACAAATGAAGCACTCACAAATCAACATTTTGATTTTAATGGGAAATTTGTAGCTTTTTAAAATTTATTTGAGGATACCTGTCGTCCATACTCTGTTCTATTTGAAGCACTTCTCCCACAAATTAATCTGAGGGTGCCAACTTAATTTTTAGCCTCCAGTTTCAAATTCTATTCACATTTACAGAATGCTTTAAAATCTCAAATTTCAATTTTGTTTCTTTATTTATATTTACTTTGTTAATCTGTTAATATTTTTTAATTTTCTAAGCATTTGCAACCCCCTGAGTAGGCGTCGGGGACCAAGACCGGTCCTCGGACCAAAGGTTAGGAACCACTTGTTCAATGCAACTAATGCAGTAGTCCGTATATGAAACATATACTAGGTGCCCTTCAAGTAAAGAAAAATGGGCAAGGTTTGTGCATTTTCCAAACCACAGTCCACAGAAACACACCGCACAAACATGCAGACTAGACAGTGTTGTGCCACGAGGCATCTTTGTCCAAAGACATAACCCAAAGTGAACTGCACAACCACAAACACATTTCTGGAGCCTCCATACCACGATTGGCGGAATTTGGCCTGAACTCTGTGCCACAAGAGTAATGCGGAGTCACCAAAGTCGGCAAATTCAGCGGGCGGGTGGCTCAGCTCACACACAAGAGACTTCACAGTAGACTTTTGTGCCTCCAGACAGAGAGGGGCCTGGGCAGGGAGGCAGGACATTTCAGACAACTCTGTAGGATGAAACTCTAAAAGCTTCTCCTACTTCAAATTGGGCACCAGGTATAAAAAGGGGACACCACTGGACCTGTGCATACTTAAGAAGAAGGATGCCTTGCTGCCCTGCTGCTTGACCTTGCCCTGCTTGCTGAGAAGGAAGACTCGACCTGCGCCCTTCACTCCCAGCGTGTAGTGACTTCAAGGGTCAGCTGACCTGTTCTGAGCTATAGGGAAACAACAAGCTCCAGAGGCCACTTTGCAACTGCCCAGCTGACCTGCTGTAACTGGATCGGCAACTGGACCTGACTAAGCCTGGCTGGCCTCTACTGAAGTGAGTTCATGACCAGCCAGAGGGGTCTCCTAGGTCCTGGAACCTTGGTGTGGCATCCATTGAGCTCCTACTCAAAGAAAAGACGAAATCCTGAAGTTTTGGACTCTTCGCAACCGTGAACAGGCCCATTCACACCAAGAACTAGTCCGCCATGCTGCCCGACAACGCAAAGGTCCAGTGAACATGACTCTTCACTCTACAGCAACTGCCAGCGACGATCTGGAGATCTGAAGTTTGCGCTACAACATTGGCATCCCGCTGTGACCGCCAATGGGAATCTCCGGTAGCGACCGTCCGTGACGCCTGACAGGGTCTTTGCGCTACAGCGACAATGGTTTGCTATGCCTAGACTGCTCCTTGCTCTACAGAGACAAACATCTGCGATGCTCTTCCTGCTCCTCTAGGCCTCCACCCTCTATCTCGTGCATGGAACTCTTCACACTGGACTTTACAAGGTAACTTCTTCATCAGGAATAACTTGGTCCCTGTAGCCGACACACGCTCCATCGCGTTAGCCTTGAACTTGTATTTTTCACTGGTCTCTCACAACCAGATAAGTGCAAGTGATGCTTTGTACTTTTAGGCACTATACTTACCTAAAATCTTTAAAATTGCATATCTTCAACCCTACTGTTTAGATTTTTGTCATTTTGGTATTAAATAATGTATTCAATTTTAGTTATTGTGTAATTTTTCACTTTATTACTGCTTGAGTGCTGCATAAATACTTTACACATTGCCTCCAAGTTAAGCCTGACTGCTTTTGTGCCAAGCTACCGGAGGGTTAAATATAGGTTAATTTAGTGAATTTTTGTGGTTCGCCCTGAGAAAGATTGTGTCTGTTGCTTGATTACGGTTCTGCTCTTCTCAAAAAACACCCAGTTTCTCACACAGGTTTATTGCATACCCCTACTAACTTAATCCATGTCAGTCCATGCCTCCTTCTGTTATAAACGGTTTGACTGTCCAAACTAAATTCTACTAAGCTCTTCCCACCAGACTCACTGACCCAAACTGTCAGCATAACACAAAATATGTATAATTGTATTGGTTACGTTGGGATTGTGTTTTTTTTGTAAGGCAACCTCGACGCAAAGCAATAACGTGGGATTTACTATCCAATGCAAAGCTGGATTTGTGATGGATAGTACTCCAAATTTACTCAAAATTGTGCAATGGGCTGTTTTTGCATTACTTTGCGTGAAGGAGGCAAGCCATGGGTCGTGTATGGGCATTTCCAAGCAACCACATGGGTTTTGACACAAACCCCTATTTGCAAAGAATCATAGACAGGGATTTGCAACAAAATCCTATACTTCCACCAGGCAGGGTCAATGGGTAGAAATGTTTTTAGTTCAACTCATTTTTCCTACTTTGCATGTTAGCTGCATTGTACAGCGCACATACAAAGTGCCCTACGGCATAGATTTTGCACTGGAAGGATCCCTTTTAGTACAATACCTAAGCTTAAAAGACTGAAGACGCCCTTGCACTATGGCACAAACGTGTCTGCGGTGGCAAATTGCTGCCAAAAGTGCGCCAGTGCAAGGAGAGAGGGGAACAGTGCCACATCTTAGTAGATATGGCACTATTCTGCTCCCCCTTTCATGCAGCATGGAGCTGCATTGCATGAGGTTTTAGTAAATCTTTTTAAAGAATGTGAATATCCAGGGTTGACTCCTCCTCGAGAGCGGAGCAGCAGCACCCCGCCTGCTGCCAGCGCAGCAGGCAAACACAAATAAATAAAATGGCATGTCAGTACCATTTTATTTATTTGCCACCACATCAGCTTGTGCTGTGTACAGCATGAGGGTGGGGGCGGGGCTGAATCCTCAAATGCAGGATGACAGCACTGGTCTACAGTGCGCATGTCGAATTGGCCGGCTGTCTTGCGACGGCCAGCCTGACATGCGCAGTGTAGACCCAGCAATCCAAAGGCTGCAGAACAGACTGGAGATTGCTGGCACAGGCCCCCAACCTCAAAATGAGCGCTGGGTTAGCCTGCTTCAACTAATCCTGGAGCTATTCTCATACTCATGAGAGTAGCTCCAGGATTGGTTGGATCGTGTTTCACTGAGCAGGAAAGGAAGTCCTTCCCATTTCTGCTCATAGACAACCAGAATCCAATTCCCGGCAGAGAAGTGCCGCATCGGTCATGCTCCCCCTCCTTATGGTGAGTTGTGCGCCATCGCATCCCTCCATAACTTGTTAATGCTATCCGCCACTGTGAATATCGGCTATTTTTTTATTTATTTGAAATACTGAGGGGCGAGGAGTTATTTTTCGAAACAACTGGCATGTTGGGTACGATTTGTAGATACAGCTCAGGAATAAATCAAACCAAGAAGTACTGCACCATTACTTTAGCGTATACTCCACACATACATATTTTTCTATTCAAAGGTGACCATTGGTGTTGTTTTAGGGCACAACTTTCTGTTCTCTTTTTCCATTTGACAATAACATGATGGGTGGATTTGAGCACCCTTAAAATGCAGGTCTTTTGTTACATTCAGAAACTGAATCCAGTGTGTGCATCCCTGTGGTCACAGTTGCTGACTAAATCCAACAAGCATTGGCAAAGTCAATAGCTCTGGTTAACGTGCTAACACGTGCAAAGAGTAGAGCTAGTCTCTGCTTTATTGGTACAAGTCAGAGAACCCAGCCATTCCGGTTTGTCTCCTGTGCTTTCATAAACTAGATTGACACTGGAGAGTCTAACTTCAGCTGTGACACAATAAAGAAGATTCTTCATTAGGTTTCATTACAGTTTTCTTTGCTCCTCATATGACTTGTTGGCCCTGCCGTTTGTTTACATTTCAGATTGGTTCAGCGTGAAACTCCTGGCTCATGAGGTGGCCAAGATTATGCTTAAGTGGTTCATCAGCATCACCAAACAGGGCAGGTGTCCCAGGCACGCGCATCAGGAGCTGTCAAAAGGACATCTACATTGTAATTAAGGGCTCTGTAGTCCTGCTACAGAAACTCTGCACTGGTGCATTAAACAGGGCAATTCTATGTACACCACTTTGTTTCTTGACTGATAGCCAATGGAACTTGTTCGCCTGGGTAAAAAGGGCACGGAATTATGTCAAACTAGTGAGCTATGTTTGAATAATAACAACAGAAAAATATGTTCATTCTTTTAAAGAATAGTCAGAGGAACCACACTCACGATAAACACTGTTTATTTTTATTTCATAACTAGCAAATCAGCGCACCATCTGTGTGCTCTATTTTCTAGCAAATGGATGGGTCTTGGAACAAGTGTTTTTTTTACACCAATAATACACCTGTAAATGGTTTAAAGGCACGTACATTTTCGCTCTTGTTTTCTCCATGTTTTCCCTTGATGAATAAGTCGTTCTATGCAGTGTAACCCAAAGTCCGGTGGTCCAGGTCTGTATTACAGAAGCCGCAAATAATGCAAAGGGAACTGCAGAGTGTGTGTGATCTGGTTATAAAACACAATGCATCCTTACAAACCCTTTACATACCAAGCTCTAAAGGTAATATACCATTTTTAAATATATTTCCTTTCCCTGTGAACAGGAGCTTAGCTATCAGTAGTGCAGCAGGTGCAGTGGCACCGGCAGCAGAAGTCTAAGGACCCCATTCTACTCCAGCAAGTGGCTTCTTTTTACCTCCAAGGCAGGAGATGGGTCCTAATTGCCTTGCTTGCAAAGACCCCTTGTGACTCTACTGAATGAACTCTGGGCCTGATTCACAAAGGTAAATTTACAGGAGGAAAATCACTTGTGAATTTATTCAGGCACTTAGATGTAAACCTACACTTTGCAGACTTACATGGGGACATCTAAGACTGAATTTATGGGTGTAAAATCACTGTCTGTAACTTATCACATGTAGGCACAGATATGCATCACTGGGGCAGAGCTCTCACTATGGTAGAGGGAATAATAATGAAACTTACTAACTTACAAAAAAATATGGATTTTTTTTAATGCAAAATGAAAATTGATTAAAAATAATTAATATTTACATAGAAATAATAAAAAGCTTACAGCACATAAGCTCATCAAAGTTAATGTTTATTAAAAAATGTAATAATTTAAATATATTAAATTTATATATTTTATTTGTTAGTCAAAAATTTAAAATACGCCCCAACTAGTATTTTAATTAATATTTATTAAATGTATTCAATAGTTATGTGTTTTTGTATTTATTTGAAATAGATTTAATTCTAAAAAAAAAGATAAAATGTTCAATTAAGTTTTGTTAAATAGTAGTTATTTGATTATTTTTTTAAATTATACATTTTTGTTTTTTATTATAATCTAACTTTTTAACACGAAATGAAAAAAAAATTCCTACCGATTATTCCATGACCACTGGATGACATGTTATGCTGCAGTTGTGTGTAGATTGATGGGTGCAGTGGCCTCCGCAAGAGGGTGGGTCTTTAAGATGGAGAACATGTTTTTCTATAATGCCGGTGGGAATAAAAGATCTCTGCGTTACAAGCCATGTTAAGACAGCCACATACCTTTTTTGTGGTCTCTGGAGTGTGTTCGAGTGAATTAGTGATATTACAAACACTGTTAAATGATGCTGGGGTTAGACATTGCCTGTACCTGTTACCTGTATGAATTGGCCCTGTGGGCCTTGTTTAAATCCATGAAAACTTAAATAAGATTTTTTGAAAAAATAAAATTATATATATGTTTAATAATTTCATTTTTTTAAATTGATGTAATATTAGTTCATATTGAGTGTTTGGAGTGTATATTAAGTTTATGCCTCCATTATTTTCTACGGAAGTGAGTTGCAGTACCTGTGAGGGCACTGAGTGGTGCTTGACTTGCTCAATGGCGTACATTTACTATTGTTGAAGGACCTTTTTGCAAGTAGTAACTTTAGAAGTGCAGCAAAGGGGTTTCTCTTTTGTGAGAGTGAGTTTGTATCTGCATGTTCATCCCTAAACCCTCCCATACCCCTCCCCTAACCCTCTTCCATTTAGGAGTAAGCATTGCCTATTTTCTGGCTACCTCCAGTCACTTCTACATTCACCACCAAAACGTTTACCTTGGAGATCTCTGCACAGAAAAGATGGGCGTGGCAGAGGCCTCTGCACACAGGTACGTGCACTGTATTTTGTAGTATGTGAGCAGTACTGCTGTAATACACTAAACATACTAGAACTGTAGTTTGTGAATCAGGCTCCCTGTGTACAATGACAAGAGGCGAATCATGACTTACTGCGACGGAGAAATCAGACAGTCTGTGGCACACTAACTGATGGCAGGGGCATCAACGAGCACCCTATGGCGAATCAACTGGGAACTGGAAGCTGAGATGACAGGGCCAGACTTGCTGATTGCAGTTGGTTTCCAGGTCCCAAACAGGGAAAAACATGCTAGTTTCACCTGGTCGAGTTATATATGGGGTTCCTGATCCTCGGGCTCAGACTCAGGCACATTTTCTTCCAGATTAAAACAGGAGTTACATATGTACAGCAACTCATTAGATTTTACTGCGTAGATTTCTGCACCCAGTAAAACTCGAGCACAGTGATATCTCCCACCTGACTCAAACTGGGGACTCTGGTGGGCACAAAAGAATGAAACTGTGGCCCTTTTTTCCTTCTTTTGACTACCTGCAGGAAGCAATTTTGATGGTATTTTGTGTTTTGGCAGAACAATCTGGAAGGGATGTTCTCTGCTCCTTATATTTCCTGGCACAATATTTAAAACTGACATTATTTTCCGCTCCAATGTTTTACAATTGATGCACCATCTGCCTGAGCAGAGGCAAATGTGATAATTAAGTTTTATTTACTCACTTATTGGTGCCACTCACTCGCCACTACAGTGACAAACAAGGGATGAGTAGCACAAAGAACAGAAGGGATTCATCGTTAGAAAATGAAAAACATTCAATAAACATTTACTTTCACAGCTTCATTTACCTAATTTCCCCATTTGCATTGTGCTGTGCAGTTGTCGCCAGTGCCTCCTCTGGCACAAGCAGTGTTACCCTATCTGACACATAATTACACAGGAGAAAGTTGCATTCACAAGAGGCTTACTGATAAGGCTGATCAGTAGCTTAGCCGTAAAGGGGATATTGTTGAGCAGAATACTACAGTGCTTAATTTGAGCCTGTGGTTTCTGGTGCTCAGCACCGGTACTTAATTGTCAGCATCGGCACTCATGACAGTTTGCCACATGGTGGCACCTTTTGTCTAGTTTAAAGATCTGTGCAACAACAGGTGTTTATTAATTCAGTGTACTTTAAAATAACTGATACCTGCCACCCAAACCGTTTTTATACCTTAGGGGGCCTGGAAAAGTCTAACATGTCACACTTGTAGGGGTGCGATGATTAGTAGTTGTGTTGGTACTCTCATTGGCAGCACTAGTAGGGGCAATGGGTGGTGCAAGATGCAGTGCCCTCCTGGCGAGGGCCCTGGCACTTTTTTATTTACAAGTTAAGCACTGGTATACTAGTGATCCCTTGGTTGATGAGATGTGTTGACACTTTACTCTTTCATTTAAGAAGTGTATTGCACATGGGCTCCAGTGGTGACACATGTCCAATCTCCGGTGTTGCTGCAAACATTTTTAGAGTGAGTGTGGTGCCATCAGCGTTACATCACTGAAGTCATAGGAATTGGGAAAAATCCAAGCGTCACACTAGGAACAAGAGTAGCCAATGAGCCACGTCCATTCAACAGGAGAGTTGTAAGGCTGTGGTATGTAGCCGGTGGTACATGTCGGAGCACACTGGTGCACATGTCACTAAAACATGACGTGGTAGTGTTTACAGACAGCACATTTTCTATTGAAATGGCCACTCAACTTGCACAGGTATGCAGGTTTACTGATTAAACTATATAGCATACTAAAAATAATGCATGAATATTTATCATTTGCGCATCACCATTTAAAGTGCCTTGATTTGTTTTGATCGTATTAAAATGTTTGACATATTTCAGAAGTACAAAAAAGTGCTTTATTTGGGATTTCCTCAACGCTGACATATTTTAATAATATGTACAGTTCGTTTACACATATTACAATTTTTTTTGTTTGTTCGATAAAAACTGGTACCCTACAGCCTTTCCTTTCACTCTCCCTGTACCCCATCAAGATTATCACACAGTTCACTTTATAAAACCCTCTAACTTTGCAAACAGAGAAAGAAAAGTAAACACTGTGTTAAAAGAAGAAGCAGCACCTTGACCTCTGTCTTTGAACGCACAGCAAATGTGACAAAATACAAAAAATACAAAAAACTTCAAGACATCTTTATTTCTCATTCACCTTCTGAACGCCATCATGGTTATTTTGGGGGTGCTGCAGCACCCCACACCGCTGCTTCCAGCACCTATGTGCCTTGCACCATGACTCACCTACATTCCATGTGTGCTAATAATGATCATGACTGTGGTGGTCAGGGGCCCTTATGATGCAGGGGGCCCCTAACTCCGTAGGACGTCCGTGCTTGGGCCAAGACCTTTGGTCATCAGAGTGGCTGTGTCTTTGGTCGCGCTGGACTCAGAACCGTGCTATTTCATGAAATCTTCACCAACTGTAGTAAATCAAACTGCATTTCCAAGGTCTTTGCCAGTGCTTAATTTGGAGAAAATAAATAATTAAAACAATAAGTGCTGTAGCCTAATGCATTTCATTGGATCCCACAGTTTGCGCTGTCGGGGTTACTTAATGCAAAGGCTGCTGAGTCTTGCTTCCATCTCATGCCTCTTTCTTCCATTCTGTTGCTTTATCTTACGTAGGTAAGTTCTTTTTCATTCCCGCTGTTTCCCTTTGGCGCTGTTTTGCCATCTTTCCCTTCATCCTCCTTCCTGCCTTTTCAATCTTTCCTTCTCTGTACGATGATAAAAATAGAAGTAAAATCAGTGCCGGTAAACACCATCTTCCCCCACCTGCACACATTAAGCGCTGGTCTTTACATACGTCTGAGAGCTACCAACATACATGAACTGTTAGGGGCCTCACCAAATTTTGAAGCGGGTATTATTTTTGCTTTGTTGCAAGCTTCCTAGACACAGGTCCTGATTACGATATTGGCTGATGGGATACTCCGTCACAAACATGACTGATATCCCATCCACCATATTACAAGTTCCATAGGATATAATGTAATTGTAATGCGGTGGACAGGATCTCCGTCGCATTTGTGATGGAGTAATCCTGTCCACAAAGATCGTAACTAGGCCCAGAGTCATTTTTTTACGGAGTTTTATATAGCGCAAACTTGACCCGAAGGTATCGGGTATCAGAGCGCTTTACACGAGCACCAGTTGCATTACATGAGGACACATTCATTTCTGTTAGGCACGGGGAGATTAAGTGATTTGCCCAGAATCACAGGATGTTGCGCGTCGCTGCCGAGACTCAAACCCGGTACCCCAGATTTTAGGTCGATCGCCCTAGCCGTTCGGCCACATCCTCTGCTCATTACGCAGAATCCTCGTGTACAGTTTGGCTTTATTATTCATGAGAAAGAATTAAGGTTTGACAAGACTTAGGCCTTCGTTATAAGTGACAAAGTGTCAGTTGCTTGTGGGGGTTTGGGCCGGTTCTGTGATACTTAACTGTGGGCAGTTAGTTAGGGTGACCACCTCATTCCATGACTTTGCAGGCACTCACTCTAGTGCTGAACAATTCACCTGCAAATGATTGATTTCAGGTGTGTTAGTCTAATTAGTTCAATGGAAGCAAAACAAGACCGCAACACCCAGAATGCATTGGGCTATCACACAAAAGTCCAGGACAGGAGACAGTGTCCATAATGTCATGGAAGGACAAGGTGGCTCTACAATGAGCGCACGTCTGTAATTTTACTCACGCACACTTCTCAAAGAAACAGCTGATGTAATCTGTCAGAAACAAAATTACCTGGAAGACACAAACGACACGGCAATGGGGTGAGCAAAATTTCATTCTGAGATCATTATCTGGAAATGAGGAGCTAACAGTGCTCCCACTAAATACTGCACCCCACAGTATCGCCAGTCTGTATGTGAAATAGTAGGCAACTCATTACAAAGCTCTTAGTGACAATTTTTGACATCCTCTGTCAATATGAAACTATGCTTCTTAGCTCCAATTTCTTTACAATTATTTCTAGCAACATGTTTTAAATCAGAAACATTGATTTATGTATAAAAACGGATCCGTTACAGGTTCCTTCAGGTTTTTGGGCACAATGAGGTGCCAAAGTGCCCTTACAAATGGTTGCCAAATAGGATTAGCTAATAGACTACATCTGCTTTAACTCAGACTGTGGCCAGGGCCGGAGTGGCCATCCGGGCACTCTGGTATTTCCCTGATGGGCAGGCAGCAGACTTGGGGTTTGCTTTCAGAGGTAAGATGAGCTGCTGTGATCCCACCCTGCTTTCTGGCATCACACTGTTGCTACTCATACCTTGCGAACATGGATTCTGCAAAGTCCCATGTCACAATGAACAGCAGTGACAGTGTTGAGCATCAGCATCATCACCCTTGGGAGGTTGGCAGTATAAGAACTACTTTAGAATACTTTAGTAGTACTCCAACAGCAGTGCTTAATTTGTAAAATAAAAACATAAGAGCAAGAGCCCTCGTCAGGAGGCCACTTCCGCTTGCACAGCCCATTGCCTCTGACAAAGTTTCCAATTACAGTAACAACACAACCACTAACCCTCACACTCCTACAACTGTGACAATTCTGATTATTCCAGGCACCAAGGCTATAAGAATGGCTTTGGCAGCAGTTATTAGTCTTCTTTTTAATGTATATTGAATTAATAAACACCTGTTGGTGTGCTCGTCTCTAAATTAGACAAACAGCGCTAATTAAGTGCCGGGCAGCGAACACCACCAGCTCAAATTAAACACTGTTCGACAGGCTGGCATACTAAGTTACTATGTTACTAAATTCTCGCACAACGTAGCACAACAGCCACAAATGCTGTGCTGTGTTGCTTGAGAAGGAGAATGCAGGACAGCACAATATCTACAAAGATATGGCACATTCCTCCTCTCTCCCTAGCACAAGTGCAAAATGCGCCATAGTGCAAAGTTGGCTGTGTGAGTCTAGTATAGGTTTTGTACTTGAAGATTGCCCTTCCATTACAAAATACTATACTTACAGTAACTTTAAAACTTGTCCTACTTGTTATGTGTGCTGTACAGTGTAGCCCACATGCAAAGTCGGAAAAGAAAGGAGAAATACAAGCATTTCTCTTTGACACTTCCTATTTCAAAATATTACTGTTTGATGCAAAACCTTGCCCATTTTTTTTAGTAGATAGGGTTTTGAGTAACAAATCATGGGTGATGCATGTACTGACCCATGGTGCTAAGTAATACGAATCAGTGCTGCTTTGTACTACTTTCAAGCAAAATACCAGAGCATAACAAGTTTTGCACTGGAAAGTAAATTGGAAAAAAATGATTTTGTGTCGATTTGAGTCCCTTTGTGATGCAAACAAGGCACAAAATCTTATATGAACTGTAAATATGCCCCTTAGTGTTATATTGATAGCAGCACAGCAAGCTATGATGGATAGATATGTGGCACATAAACATTGATAGTCAGTATGTATTGACCTAAATTTAAAATTAGTATTATGTCTATTGGCATAAGATTCTCTGTCAGCATTTCTGCAGAGAGTGCACAGTATAAGAAAGGCACTGCATTTCAGAAGTGTTTTCCTGCTGTAAATGCAGTTTCTGCAGTTTCACTGCAGATTGTAACCACCTACTGATAATGCACTTCTGACTATAGTGTTAAATATATTTCCAAATGTTATGACTTTCTCGTTGGTAACCTATGTTTTGAAGTGTCAACAAATTATCAATGTCACATTTTTCCAAAATGCTTTTGCATATATTTGGTTTTACTTTAAATTAGGGACTATGTAGTTATGAGTTGCTTTCCAAGAGTCCTTTGTCCTCAGAGTTCATTCCCTGTTACAATAAGGTCTTCTCGAAATTGAAGTTGCAATTAAACATTATGGATGTTTTACCAAGCAGTGCTTTTTGACACTTGTTTTTTATTTTTGTTTCACAGCAATACGTTGCTTCATGCCAGGGTCGTTGCCGAGCAACATCACACAAAGGTGCAAATGCTGGAATGCGCTAACCTCCTGTATGTCCCAACAAACATATAACCACTTATTTCCTGATAGAAGGCGGTGACAGGATGATAGAACAGCTATAGTATTGCTAGATCAATGCAGCTCACATGTTCTAATTTGGTTATAATCCAAATACTTTATTCAGTTCAGAAACAAGTGTTCCTTGAGCCCCTGGGAGAATCACATTTTGCTGTTTGGGTGCTCCAGCTCCCCCAGCACTAAGGTCATCATGTGGCCTTTTGTTGTGACCACAAAGCAACTTCCTACAGTGGGCTTAATGTAGCATGTTCCCTGATTTTCCTTACTGCGCTCCTAGTGGCGCCTCACTGAACTCAAGTATGCACACTAGATAGGTCCTCCAGAACCCCATGGGTCTTCTTCAGGCACACAAGAGAACTCATACAACACCCAGGTGAGCTCCTGCAGGCATCCTGCAGACCCCCACAGGGATCACACGGAGCAGTACTTAATTTGTAAAAGAATAAGTGCCAGGGCTTTCATCAGGAGGCCACTGCAGCTTGCACCACACATTGCCCATTCCATGCTGCCAGTGATAGTAACAGCACAACTACTAACCATCTCACTCCTACAAGTGTGAGAATTCAGAGTATTTCAGGCCTCCAAAGCTATAAGAATGGCTTGGGCGGCAGGTAATAGTCCTTTTTTATGTATATTGTATCAATAATTATTTGTTGTTGTGATCATCTCTGAATTAGCCAGACAGCACCCCATTGTGGGAGGCTGTCACAAGCGCCGGTGTTGACAATTAATTACTGGTGCCGAGCACCAGAAACAACCAGCTCAAATTAAGCACTGACATGCAGACACATTACATAGCTCCTCCTGGTACCTGGTTCTCTGACAGAGCTTCAGCAGTACCCAGCCACGTTTCTGCATAGCCCTTACTGGCACCATGTGGAGCCCTACAGGCCGTCCACTGAGTTCCGGCATGCACATTAGGAAGCTTCTTCAGGCTCTTTGTGAAGCTCACTTGAGCACTTCACTAAACCTCTGTAGCCAGATGCATCCTGCTGAGGTCACGCTAACTTGGCTCCCGTGGGCAAATTACAAAACTCCTCTAGGAATGTTGCAGAGCGACAGAAGACACTCCCAGAACCCCCGCAGGCAATCAATCACGTTTCTACAGTCTGAACTCATTCAGGGATCCCTCATTAAGATCCTGAAAGCATTAGAGTGAGTTCCTGCAGACGCTCATCTGAGCTGCTGCATGTTTCCTCTGAGATGCTGAAGGGTGCCTCATTATTATGTGCTAGGGTGTTGCAATGTATTTTCGTTGGCCTAAGTGATGAATTGTTTTTGGCCACGCAACTTCTAATGCCTGAGTTCTCTCTTTTTAATGTTGTATAGGTTCCAACTTGTATGTTGTTCTTTTAATTCCTTACATTAAACGATCATGTCCAGTTGGACAGTTAAATATAGACATCACTGTATTTCTATATGAATTTTTCTACAAATCGTTTCCTTGTTAGGGACCGTTGTTCCTGTAAAATACTCTGCACCCAAGGTCACTGGCCACTTAAATTGGGTTCCCTTGTTTTTGTAAAATATGAAGGGTGCAGCAGGGGCACCAACGGCTATCATACATCCAGTTCTCCATCCACTAAGGGCCATATTTATCATTATTTCACGCAAAGCAATACAGCACGACACCTCGCTGCACTGCACTGTGTGAAAGGGAGTGGGCAGGAATGTGCCATAAATATCAAGACATGGCGCATCCATGTTCTCTGCCTGTGCTGGTGTGCACAAAAGACTGCCCAGCACCAATGCAGGCACACTTGCACTATGGTGCAAGGGTGCCTACGTTGAAGACAGAATTGTTTTTGTGCAGGAAGGGACACCTTCTTGCAAAAAAACAATCCTCTGAGGCTTTTTTGCATCAAACAAGGAAACAGGAAAAAACCAAGGTGAAATAAAAATGCTTATCCTTGTTACGTCTACCCTGGGAAGGAGCAGCATTTTGACACATTCCTAGGTTTACCACTCTTGATAAATCTGGGAATGCTCCGAAAATCATGGGTGTATGCGTGGGAGCACCCACATTTCACCCATGGAACGCCTCCCAGGGGCAGAGTAAAACACGGCAGCGACTTGCTCTGCCTTCTGTTACTCCAGATATACCAAGTCATGCAGAGCCACGCAAGATGACCTTGCTTGGCAAATACCATTTCGTTTTGCATCACCCCTGCGTTACCATGCATGTCACAAGGGCGACACAAAACTTTGATAAATATGCCACCAACTGCCCAGTAACATGTCACCAAGATACTGCAGCATGGACTTCAGTTAGGTGTGTCAAGCAGCAGCCTACTTGCCACCCTACTGGCCTAGGGGTGGTAGCCAGAGGTATATGTTTTAGGGAGCATACCCCATCAATTATAGAAAAGTGTTTGAAGGGAGGAGGCTCAGGCTGCATGTGGTAGCTTTCTTAAAACAATTCTGTGCTAAAGGTGATATTTCAAACCACACATTTTGTATGCAGAGGTGAGTGTGGGTGACAAATGGTGCATTTTAAAGCTAGTCAAAAATGAACATAGAGATCCTTACAAGAGGGCTATCAGGTTGCCCACATGATAGGTAGGAACATTGGTATTCAGTGTTGCACATAGAGCACATTGCACCAGTAAACCTTCAATCAGATTTACAGGCAACTTTACAGGGGTTTGGAGGATTTCCTGCAAGAGACTTTCATTTTAGGTTTGGGCATATGGAGCATTACAGAGCACATTCAGTTAAACTCAGATACAGCTGAAACATGACATACCAAGGGGTTTCTAGAATTAATGACTATTTGAGATAACTGGTGCCAATGGCTCATTTTGAAGTTCATTGGGTCAGCAACATTGATAAAAAAACTGTCTGGAATTAATAAATCATTTTAAAAGCCAGGACTGGAGCTAGTACTTCAAGGAATACAAGAGTAAAATATATGTGAAAGAGAATTTTTTAAAGCAGTTTTGGTCAAAAGCATCAGTATACATTGGTTTAATATAAATTCCATAGAGCCCAAGAGCTCAACAGATTAAAAATGTTTGGAATGGATACACATTACTGCCAGCTTCCCACTTTGCGCAACAGAGTCTGTGTTACTGTACTGCTAAGGAGTAAAAAAAAATAAAAAACACACACTGACCAAGTGCTGAACTGGCCACAAATATGTTTCATTAACCTTCAGCAAGTGCTCTTTTTTTTCAAAAAGGTGCCACCTATCATCACAGCCCTGTATTTGGCCCCTATATATAGGCAGTTCCAAAATGAGCACAAACCCGCCAAACTATTATTTCTATGTTCTCAGCAGCAGCAATCAGTGCGCCAGACAGTGCCATATCTACAAACTGGCACATTGGGCCCAATGCGTCAGTTCGTAGAGCCCTGCCTCACATTAAACCTGCGCCAGGTACAATGTAAGCAGTGTAGGCATTCCCACTCAAAAAAGTAATGTAGAACTGGCACAGTGAAATTTCACTGCATCACTGTACAACTTCACTGCATCAAAATCCTTATGCCTGCTCAGACCAGGCGTAAGGATTGACACAGGGCTTTTACAATGGGACTCGCCTATGTGTTCTGACGCATTGCTGGAGTTGCATCAGTTTTACGACCAACTCCAGCAATGCATCACTTTTGCACCAACAGATGTGTCAGAAATTCGGAGGCATCTGTTAATCCTTGTGCCATTGAGCCCTACATTGTGAATACAGCGCATCCATCGTGTCGCAAAGGACATTTGGTACAGGCGCAAGGAAACTGTCACATCAATGCCGATGCGTTATTTTCTTGTAAATGAGGCCCTCAATTTTTAGCTCATTACACAGATCTTTCCCATTTTGACCACAATGAGCAGTGTTTGCCAACCTGCTAGACAAACTCCTTATATCAATGGATATAACAAGGTTCTAAATAGGATGAAATGAAGATTCAACAGAGAGAGACAGTCCAAGGATAACACTGGATACACCAAACATTTAAATCCAAGAATCCGGAGAAGTGGTGGCTGGTGATCTTTCTAATTGATGGGTGTAAATACTTTTTCCTCATATTGCACAGAGAGAAGTTGGTAAGCCTACACAACTTCCGTACATGGGTTCTGGTGAGGGGTTTTTTCCTCCTGAGAAAGTTTTCAAAATATGGGCCAAATTGTGCATTTTACATTGCACAGGCTTTACATAAATTGGCTGCAAAAAGCCAGAGGTTTAGAAGGAGCACTAAATAAACATTCCATTTCCTGGATGGTATGGCATGCAAGACTCAACCTTCCCCTAGCTGCTGGAGGTTTACCTGATCCAAATATCATCGAGAAAATGGTGGCGAAACTATACGTTTTCTAGTCTATTCAATATAATAAATATCCAAAACTCTAAAAGGATGCATGCAGTTCGGGATATATATAAAATATGCAGGGCCTATCACTTGTAATGGCATCTTTCTTTTCTTCTGCATTTCTATTTCTTTAATTTCCGTTCCTATTGATGCTTTCTGAGCCTCCTTTAAGTAGAGACATTTTGGGACATATTTACAAGGGCTTAATGCTGCCTTGTAAATAAGGCCCCCTTTCATGCTACACTTAGGGGCATATTCTCAAGAACTTTTGATAACCACCGCAAGTTTAGCTTAACGCAACTCTGCACATCGCGGGAAAACAACGCCGTGTTAACGTGCTATTCCCAACACGGCGGCACCATGCGAAAGACACACGAGAACGCGACAAACTAACGCGTTAAAAGCAACGCGACGCAGCAAAAACGCGAAAACCCAATGCGAAAATAGTAGCGATGACGCCAATAGCGATACAAAAATCTGAGAAAAGCAGCCACAGGCCTGCAATTCCCACGCGTCATGCGGGAAAATGCACTATAAAAAAACAAAAGACAAACAACAGCGAAGCACAATGGAGGCACTCGGAGCAAGCACAGAGGACAACTAGAACCCCACAAGGACCAGCCTGGGACCTCAGGGTCAGGGAAGGGCAAGGACAAGAAGAGTCGGAAGAAGCGGTTCAGTCCGCAGGAAAACAGGATCCTGATAACAGAGGTGATAGAACACCATCAACTACTGTTTGTCGCCTCCACCGTGTCACTGGCAACTAAAAATGGAATATGGCAGACCATCGTGGACAAGGTGAATGCAGTCGGAGTGCTGAAGAGGACAATGGACAAGGTCAAGAGGCGCTGGAATGATGTGAAGCGCAAAACCAGGCTGAAACTCGCAAACAACCTGAAGGCAGCAATGCAGACTAGAGGTGGGAGTCCAGCGACACAGGAGGAGCTGGACGAGATGGAGGAAATGGTCTCCACAGTCATCAGTGGGGAGACGGTGGCAGGAGTGGGGGGACCGGACACTGCTCAACATGACCGGACACAACAGCAACAGGGTGAGTAACCACCAGGGACTGGGGAGATGGGGGGAGATGGGCACAATGGCACACATGCACAAGTAAGCACAGCACATCTGTGAACAAACCATGCCCCAGACCCCCAACTCCCACCAAGAGACCAATGCACACAGGTAAACATCTCAGCACCTCATAAGCACAGAAGCCAGAGGCACACCGCATGTAAGGGATAAGGGGCAGCGAAACAGACCAGCAGGGGCGACTCCCCCAAAATGCGGCACACACACATTACATGCAGCGCACATCAACATTGACAACGATGTGGTACAAACCGCAACACGTCCACAACAGAACAGAGGACACAACTGCTGCCGCATGTGCGTAGAAACTGGCCAAATTCATTTGGCACTGCATGGAAATGTGAGTTGACAATGTACAAGCACAAACACACATCTGTGATGTAGTCGGAATGTCCACTGTCCCGCATCAAATAGGCAGCCCCCCCAAACAGTCACAATGTACACTGTCATGCAGTCCTGAATGTGAACCTGTACAATGCGTCAACATACATGTGAACATGATGCTAAACTGCATCTCCCCTCCACATTGCAGGGGGAAATCCAACACCTCCTGCAGTGCAGTCCGAACCTCTCTTCTCTGATGACGAAGAGGACCACCACACCTTTGACTCTGACGCCCTCAAACAGCTCGTGGAGAGCCTACGCAGCCCACTTCCAGGAGCAGGGCAGGCCAGCTCCCACGAGGAGAACCCACCCCCTGTACAGTACACACAGCAGGCAGCACCCACCACCACGGCCGCCTCCCAGGACCCCCACGACGAACACATGGCCTTCCAACGCCGTGTGTTGGGGTGCCAGGAGAAGCTGGCTGAACAGGTGCAGGTGGGCTTCGACCGCATGGCAGCCAAACTAGACGCCATACGTAGGTGTCTAAGTCCCATCAGGGACCACTCACAGTCCCTAACGGACACCCACAGTCCGCACCATGCTCTCCACCGAACCATGGCTGACATCGCTAGAGTCCTGACTCTGCGACAGGAACGACTGTCAAGTCGTGGTGCCTCCAGCAAGCTCGCCCGGGAGTTGGGACACATGCGGAGGATCATGGAGAACATGGAGCGGACGCAGGCGGAAAGAGCGGCTGCACACCAGCGAGATCTAGCTGGGTCCCTCCATGCCGTTAAGACCCTCCTCATGGCTTTGCTGCCACAAGGCCGTGCGCTGATGCATGCTGCTGCTACCACCCCATCCACATCTCCGGTCCCTGATGTGTCAGTGCCACACAGTGCTGGAGACATAACACCACCACCCACATGTGAGGGACAGGCAACAGCAGCGGACAAAGATGTGGATGAATCTGCCTTCGTGGTCAGAAGGACGCAGTAGCATACATCTCCGCTGTGTGGCCTGTTTCTGCTTGGTTCTGCCCTCTGCATCATCACCTTCCACTGTCCCCCGATGCACTCTGTGACACACACCTCGGACCCCGACATGGACTGCCATATTCTGTTTGCTCACCAATGACACAGCTATCAGACTGCGGACTGAACTCCTCCTCTCCTGATGTACCGGTCACTCCCTGAAGGACTCTGGCTGCCCTACACGGGCCGACAATGTGAAGTGGTGTTGGAATGGCACTGTACTGCTCCAGCTGCAACACTCCCTTGAATGTGCAATAAACATTCATATTCACACAGATGTGTCATGTCTATGATCTTTCAAGTGTGGAAGTATGGATGAATGTAGGGTCAGTGATTCCCCCTTACGTCCATGTTGCCCATGTTGTGGGACTTTTGTCACTGGGTGGCACATTTCCGTTGCGGGCCGGGGGTTGCCGACACTTCAACAGAGACACATCCATTAGTCACTTCCTTGTCCAGCCCAGGACGGAACCACGCCCAGAGCCCCGGGGTCATTGTTCACACCCTTACGCTGGACTGGCATACGCCAGGGCAGCCCACTCCGCTTACGCACACGGGGGGACGACAACGCTACATGTCCCAGCTCTGCACTGCAGGGATCTGCAGCTCACAGGTCTAGTTGTCAGCATACCACAGCCACTCCCTCACGGCTGGTGTACACCCACACCCATCCAGCACAGGCGTCACAGGACATGTGACCCTACCAATAAAAAGGGCCTGGCGCACGTGCTGGACGCCATTTCAACTCTACAACTGGGTGTCTCTGTGTAGTTCCCATCTACGCATGTGGGCCAAGGGTCCTGCCGCCTCACATTGCCCAGTGCCGGGGGTGACATGATGGCGTCCGCACAATGGGACTCAATCATTAAGGGTCCATGGCTAGCGGGGCACAGACTTGGTGGCACCGGATACACTGCGGCAGGCACAGGCACCCCGCCAAGGGACGGTGTCTTGCGGTGCAGTGAGATAGGGGCACCTGGAATGCTGAGTGGGTGTGCAGCCTGCGATGATGCGTCGTCCTGGCGGTCCGGACTGGCATGGGTTTGTGTGAGACCTGCTGGGCCGCATTGTGGGCCTGGGCAAGGGCAGGGCGGGCCTCCCGCCATGTGGCGTTGCGTTGCGGTTCACAGAGTTAGTGGCACCTCAAGCGCTGAGCGGGTGTGCAGCCTGCGATGATGCCGTGTCCACAGATGTGGTCTCTGCCATTGCGATATCAAGACCCAGCAACATGTGTGTGACCTGGTGGCCCGCGGCGCGGGGCTGCATGATGTCGAGGGTGCCATGGTCGCGGGCTCCGGGCTTGGAGATCCCTCCGGAACGTGGTGGGCCCTCTTGGAGACATGCCGATGGCGGAAGGTGAGCAGTGAGGCCTGGTTGCGCAGGGGCGGGCATTCACCGCTGGGCGGCGGGAGGGGCTGGGGTGCAGTAGCCTGTGTGCGCAGGGGCGGGTAAGCGATGGTGGCGTGTGCAACTGTATGGGCTCTGACATTCATGTCTCTGGAAACTGTTTCAGTTGAGGGACCTGGGGGACTGCTGTGAATCCGGGCACGTGGTTGGAGACACACCGGTGGCAGCAGGTGAGCAGTGGGGCATAGGTCCGCAGTGTCGGCACTCTCTCTCTCTCTTTCTCTCTCCCTCTCTCTCCCTCTATCTTTCTCTCCCTCCCTCCCTCTCTCCCTCTCTCTCCCTCTCTCTTTCTCTCTCTCTCTCTCTCTCTCTCTCTCTCTCTCTCTCTCTCTTTCTCCCTCCCTCTCTCTCCCTCTCTCTTTCTCTCTCCCTCTCTCACTCTCTCCCTCTCTCTTTTGCTCTCTCTCTCTGTGTTTTGATGTGCGCATGGCACTCCTTCTTATACAGATTTCTGTTTTGCAGGCTTTGACTTACAGGATGTCGTGGGACGACCCGCCATGCCTCTTCTGATTTCCTGTTTTTGTTTTGTTCTGTAATAAACGTGTTATTTGGATGTTATGATATGGATGTATGATTTCCCTCTTTTCCGACCACACATGTATGTGTTGTGATTGTGCGACTTTAGGCAATTTGTTTGGTTCATGGTTTCGTGGAGTTGATGTGCAATATCTTTGTCCTGGGGGAGGGGGTTTGTGGGGGTGCCCGGGGTGGGGATACGGGGGGGTCCTGGGGGTGGTGGCGGTGGGTGTTGTTGACCTATTGGGGCTCCGGACTGCATGGTCGTTTGCTCCAGGGCAACTGTTGTTCTTCAGGTGTGGCTATGGGCTGTGCTCCCTTGTCTGGTGCCGGTTGTCGTGCGACTTTGCACCAGGTAGGAGCAGGTGTTAATTTCCTGCTGACGCACCTTATCGCATGTTTTGTGGTCTTATCGCCGATGTGGCTGGTCGTTGAGAATGTTGAGGTGTGGTGTTGTCGCGGGTTTTTGCTTGGGAACGCCTACTCTGCATCTCATTAGCGATAGTTGCCGGGGTCATCTGTGGCGATGTTTTTTGCGAGTGCTTTCGCAGGCAAACTGGTGTTATGGACTGTTAGCACCAGCTTGTGAATGGGGCGGTAAATTTAGTGCGACTTTGGCTGCGATAAAGTGCCGATAACTCGGCGATAGCTCCTTGAGAATATGCCCCCAAGTGTGAAAGGGGCGGGCAATGGGTGTTGTGGTGGGCGTTCCTCCGCAACACCCATTGATTTTGACACTGCCCCTTATTTACAAGGGTGGTGTAAATATGTAGCAGCACCAAAAGTAACACCAAAAAAAACCTGGTCTTAACATAGCGAAACGAGGAGAAATTATTAACTTCTCCTAGTTTTTGCTGTTTCTATGTGTCCTGCATTGTGCAGCACACAAAGAAACAGCAACTCGCCATGAATGATTGTCCCTTCCTGCACATAAACAATCATTCCCTCAACACAGGCACCCTTGACAAAGATGACTGCGTTGGCGCTAGGCAGCTGACTTTAGCACAGAGCTAGGTAAAATGCAGGGGTGCGCAGTATCATTGTAAATACGGCGCATCGCTGCGTTTTCAGAATGGCGATGCGCGGCGTTAGCAATTTTAGCTTAATGTTGTGGTCCGCCATTCTATTGTAAATATGCCCATTTGTTTATTCAAGGAAAACTATACAAACTGTGCGTTTCAGCAGCACTTTGGACATTTTAGGAAGGGGATTTTGTCCTTGTTATCTCTACACACAAGTAGATTGAAGGAGAAACTTTCAAAGTCATAGCTCCCTCACACTTCTCTATAATTTTGCCTTCTGGTCATTACCCTTTAACGCCTTCGCTGCGATCGGAATTCCGCCCAGGTGCTGGACATTCCGATCGCGGGCGAGGTCGTGACGAGCTCAGCTCGTCATGCGCACAGCCCGACCGCGCAGCATGACGAGCTGAGCTCGTCATGAGCAGGGAAGGGGTTAAATGATTTTATATTATTCATTTGAAGTTTGCAATTTTGCTGTTTTTCTAGGCTCCTGTCAAAATCGTTTCGGGAAAAAGTTTTTATACATTTACAACAGTTTCACCCCAACGTAGTTCAACTTGCAGTTTAGTCCATCACACAAATTCCCGCAAAATAAAGGGGAACCTCCACTAGAATGGAAAAAAGTGGAAAGGAGAATTTATACTCTATTGAACAACTATTTACGCTGATCAAATGTCCACAGAGAGTAAAAAATGCATTTCTGTATATGCATTGGGGTTAGAAGGGAAAGAAATTTCTAGATCACTTCTCAAGGCTGAAGGACATGTGGGGGTGGTGAATATGATTAATTTAAGGAGGCTATACAGAGGCTGGAAGAATGATTTAAACCAACTATGAGCAAGGTTTTGAAACAATATCAATTCTATACATGAGAATAGAAAGAAAAAGATGACTTTCTCACGGCCTTGAAAAGTTTATCCAAGACTTGCCTTTTTGAAAACACAACCATTGAAGTGATCAGGGACCAGTTGACGGTCAATATTAGCAACAAGCGCGTTAAAGAACATCTTTGGGTCTTATGAGATCCCTTATTGGAAGAGGTCATTAAATATGCCAAAGCAAACATGCAGTCTATCTCATGGGTCAAAGATGTTCATTAGAACAAACAAGAAGTGAAACAAAATGAGGTGTGCTCTGCTGGTGCCAAACCCAACAAAACAATGTCCAGCAAGTTCAACAGAAATGGGTCTAGGTTGAGCTGCTACAGAAGTGGCAGCAATTCACAGTGGTGTCCTGCTCTAAAAATAGAGTACAGTATCTGTAAACGGCAGGGTCATTTTGCAAGAGTTTGTTGTGAAGGTGGTAAAAACAGAAAAGCTTAAAATAGCTTCATCCGATTCTGCAAGAGATGTTGGGGCATATTATCAAGAACGGCGTTAAAATTATCGCCGCTTTAGCGGCAGAAAACTGCCGCTAAAGCGGCGATAAAGGGCTTGATAATATGCCCTTGAGGATTCCAATAGAAGCCCATATTGACACCAGAACCTGGGCTTCTATTGGAATTCTATAGGGCATATTATCAAGCCCATTATCGCCGCTTTAGCTGCAGTTTTCTGCCGCTAAAGCGGCGATAATTTTAACGCCGTTTCTTGATAATATGCCCCGTTGAGTTTCACAAGGACCATAAAGGGATGGTAGTGATGATGCAGGATTCAGATGACGCTGATAAAGAAAGAATCATCATTCCACCTTTGGTCCTTGTGGGGTCTTGCAGTATACATATAAGCCATTTAGTCTCAATTCGGTGGTGTCCATTTTGCAATGTGTAATGTTCAACATTTTGAAGGACATGGAAGCAAGTGTGAGATGTTTTCAAGACTATGTGCTGGTCTTCATTAAAAGTACAAGCAAATATTTCTAAATTCTTCATGGGGTCTGTTTGAGATTGTCAAAGGAAGGTATTGTTTTGAGTGCAGACAAGTGCAAACATTTCAGTCCTTGTGTGGATTATCTGGGATACACAATCTTATCAACAGAAGTGACCCCAAAAGAATCATTGGTAGACACAACACGTATGGCGCCTGCAACAGACGATAAAAATAAACTGAGATTGTTCGAATGAATTTGCGAATACTACCGCAAATTTGTGAAGAAATTTGCTTTTCAAATGGAACTGTTATGCAAGTTCCTAGGAAAGGATGCCGGATTTGTATGAACAACTGAACAACACGTGGATTTTGAATCTTTCAAGAAACAGATAACTAATTCCCCAACAATACAACCTTTCTTAAGTGGCAAACATTGTGTCATGTTGGTGGATGCATATGCCTACGGTTTGGTAGGAGTATTTTCTAAAATGCCAGGCAGTAGAAAGTGGACAATGACTTTTTCTTCAAAAACTAAGAGCAAAGCAGAAAGACCATACTCTGTCACTGAGAGAGAGTTGCTAGCCTGTGGTGAGCTGTGTTACACTTCTGGCATTTCATTTGGGGAACTAAATTCACATTGCAGATAGACAACAAGTCACAGCTTCAAATACTCTCACTAGGTGGTGGGGTGGCATCCACTGCCCAGGTGACAAGATTTCGTTCCAAGTTGCAAGAATATAATTTTTACGTTATGCATCTACCAGGACACACCATTCAGCCTGCTGACTGTTTGTCAAGATTGCCTTTTGATATGCATTTTGGGGACGTTCATGAGGATCAAAAAGTTGATGTGATTGCTAGTGTCAGTGACATGTGTGTCATCCAGAGTAGAAGTGAATTAAGATAAGTGGTTTAACAAAAATGCCAAGGTGGGAGAGTGGAATAAAAAAAAAATGCAGTTGTGATGGTTGGCTCTTGTCAAGAATCTTAAGGTTTCACTTCAGTCATTTTCCAAATTTCTCAAGAGCTGAGTATAGTTGTGGAGCTTCTTTTTGACAATGACAAATGCATTCCTCCCCAGGGAATGCATGAGACCATTATTAACAGGCATTGGCAAACCCAATAGGTCTCACCCAGGAGAGATCTGCGCGCTTTGGCAATGATTTTTTTTCAGTTATGTTGTACAGTATAGAATGGTATGATAAGTCACTGTATATTATGGTATGTTTTAGTATGGTGTGTCATTCTATGCTATGGTATGCTATGGCTTGTCGTATGGTATGGTATGACCTGGCATTGTATTGTATGATATTGCATAGTATGGAATTACATGTCCTTGTAGAATATGGTTTGCTATGATATGGCCTGTCATTGTGTAGAATGTTATGGTATGGTATAGTATGGCATGGCATGGTGTGGTGTGGTATCATATGGCCTATCATTGTATAGTTTAGTATGGCTTGTCATTGTATTGTGCGCCATGGTATGGTATATTATGATATGGTATAGTCTGTCATTGTAAGGTATGATATGGTATGGCCTGTTGTTGTATATTATGGTATGGCCTGTCCTTGTATACTATGGTATCATATATGCCATGCTAATGTATGGTATCTTATGGCCTGTAATTGTATAGCATGATTCGGTATGACCTGTCATTGTATGGTATGGTTTGTCATTGTATGGTATGGTATGGTATGGTATAGCCTGTCATTGTATAGTATGGTATGGTATGGTCTATTTTTGAATAGTGTGGTATGGTATGGCCATGTCATTTTATAGTATGGCATGCTATTGTATGGTATCATATGGCCTGTCATTGTATGGTATTGTATGGTATGGCCTGTCATTGTAAGGTATGGTATGAATTGTCATTGTATAGTATGGTATGGGGTGGCTTGTAATTGTATGGTATGGTATGCTATGGTAAGGTTAGGACTGTTGTGGTCTAATATGGTGTGGTAAGGTGTAGTGTGTCGTTGTATAGTATGGTATGGTATTGTATGGCATGATATGGCCTGTCATTGTATGGTATGGTATGGTCTGTCATTGTATAGTATGGTATGGGGTGGCCTGTCATTGTATAGTATGGTATGGCCTGTCATTGTATATGGTATGGCCCGTCACTGTACAGTATGCCATGGTATTGTCTGGGCTACTGACATTCTGCGATTGTGCGGCTGCGGTGATTTTCGTATAATTCTAGATTTGCCACACATGCCACATAATCCACCAACTGCCACATATTCTGCTGATTTTAACCAAAAAAGTTTTTGTTTTTAGTTCAAACGATCCAAAAGTTAAATGCAGTGACACATGTTGCTGCGCAGTGGGAGGCCTTTTGCAAAGCTGGACTGACCACCTTTCTGATGGATGCTTATTGCTATATTTGGGTATTAAACTGATATTGATGTGGTGCAACCAATTAACAGATAGTGTTGTCAAGTTTAAAAATGGTAAAAGTGTGCTGCATTATGCCGCATAATTTGCCTTTTCTCATTGCATAATTTGCTTGACCCTGCCGCATAATTTGGCCCTCTTCTGCCACATAATACCAGTGGCCCTGGGTATTGTATAGTATGGCCTATCATTGCATAGTATAGTATGGTATTGTTATGAGCCCCAGTGTACCCCAATTTAGACCTTTTACCTACATTTGTCCTACCTTGCTCTACATACCGGCTCTATCGCTGACCTTTTGCCTAGTTATGTGCCGTGTGGTTTTCTTCAAAAAGTAGCCTCATTTATTATGCATGAGGATTCTTAGTATCACACAGCTGGATTACCATCTTCTGTATAATAACTCTGTACAAAAGTCACCACTATCGTCATCCTTGGACGACAGGCCCACAGTACCATTACACATCTAGGTAGACCCCTTGAGGGTACCTTTGGATATATATAACCACATATTCGCTAGACATTACCAGAGAAGAAGCTTCCATGCTGACACGAGACGCTGAAGTCCCTACATGCAGAAACTCCAGCACGCAGTGGTCTGACATCCCTTGCGGGGTGTCCAACTCGAGACCAAGACGGGGTCCTTTGTGCTTTCCCATTAGGTAATGGAGTTGACTCTTTCCTCGATGGATTCTTGGCTTCACACCTACATACATGCTAGGTGCACTTAGGTACACTTAGCTGGCGTATGTATCTTAGGAGTATGCTTGATTATTGCTAAGTATCTATATGCCTGCATAAATTCACTGTTTTAGTACCATGGTAGAATTCTACCTTTTATTTACTCTGTCGGTGCTTGCAATCGTATATATCTGTTTCTGTCTAATGGTTGTCGCAGCACACGTATTTTATACTAGAATGACGCTGGTTCAATAAATGCTTATTGAAAATTACCCCATCGTTTATTCTGTATATCTCTCTGAGACAAATTGAGCATGAGTGACTGAACGAAAAGTACTGTACTGTTTCCACGATCCCGGAAGGATCAAGGGTTGTCATGTTTGATAGTTGCCTAAAACTATGCGCTCCTTGGTAAGGTTAGGGGCCTTATAGTGGCACTGCGAACTAGCTGGTCTACAGGCTAACATATCCTTTGGGGGTGTCTGGAATCAGTCTGGACATCAATCCCTAAGTTTATGTTGTCTAAACGCACAGCTCCTATGTATTATTAGTAACTACACGACATGGCGCCGCCAGCGTTAGTTTGGTTCTTGTTTAACGCTCAAATCTGAGTAGTTCAGTCGTGCTTTCTCAGAGACCCCTACTCACATTTACCCAGAGACATCTGGAGTGGGGAGGGAAAATCCGTCACAGCTGAGTAGGTATATCCTATGTATTGGCAGTAGGTTTTTTCAAGCTTGAAGGATTATAGTTCCCCACATTGTGCAAAACCTTATCTTTTTCTCTATAAACTTCCACCCAAAATGTCTCAAAGCGCGGACACTGGTACTAGTGGTGCTAGTAGGGAGGAAGTTGAGCAGGAAGGTGCTATAAACATTTAGGAAAATTGCAGAAATGCACTTGCTATAAAATTGGAAAATGTTGGTCTCTCAGCGTTAGGCGGGACCGTTACCTTCGTGATTGAGGCACACGAGGCATTCAGAACAGAGGTGTTCTATTCTTGAGTTAAATTCCTATCTGCAGATGCACGCACACATACGTTTCATTCTTATACTCTGGATGAAATACCAGATGAATACTGTCCATACGAGGACATAGAAGTCCCGTTAACTTACCAAGAACATATAAATTGGTTTAAAGGTGCCCTCCCCATCCCACAGATAAAGTGAGACTCAGTCCGCTCAGCAGAGACGGAGCGACTTGGCCAGTCCTGGCTGCTTACACACCACATCCAGAGATGGATACATTGCCATCAGCAGACTTACGTCCACTTCACAAAGAAATAATAAAACTTTACAGCAATATTTCGCAGTTCGTAATGCGAACACTCGTACTTCAACTTACAAGGGTCACTCAGGCTGGTCAACTAAAAGGGACCGCAACAAAAATCACCTCACAAGTGCTGAAGAATACCCACTAAACGTAAGCAAATGCCATTCTGGATAGCACAAAAAATAGCACAGCTTGAGGCAGTTTTTACACACACTGGCCCGCAAGAAAAACACGGAATACTGACAATTTGCATGCCAAATGGGATAACTCCCCCGATTGAGGATTGTACCACTTGGGGTACAGTGTTCACTGCTGTTTATACCAGAATGCATGGTACCCCTTCAATAGCAGTCATACCAGAAGTTTTGAAACAAATATAGAATGAGTACGGGACAGAACCTGCCTTGGACTTAGGGATGAAATTGATAGACAATTTTGCCCAGGTATCAACAATTATGTTGGCTAATGAGGCAGCAGCGGTGGCTATACACCAACGCCTGAGGGAATGCACACCTGCACAACAGGAGCAAGAATTACCAAAAATTATCGAAGATACCTATGCGTCACTGGGTAGAGATAATTTGGGAGCTAGACCAGTGAAACCATAATGATTGGGTTATCTTGAAAAAGATAACCAAAAGCAAGCATCTAATTCTTCTAAAAAGAAATGGGACAATAAACAATAAAAAAAAAAGCAAAATGCATCACAATCACAGGGTTGGTCTTCTCAACAGGAGCCTTCTGACAGGAAATATACCCTCAGAAACCGTGACAATATTAAGAAACATGACAGGTATCAGGATACAGATACACGTCAGGGTTCATAAAAAAACTCAGAGAGGGAAGGACGGTCAGAACACAGATCAGAAGAGCGAGTCAAGCCAGGAGACACGCACTGCAATAAACCCAAAAGTAAACCTCAATTCAAGAAGAAGAAGGTAGCTGGCCTTAAAATAAGAAATGCCCAGGCTACTGAGGACTCAACTATTGAACGGGGAATGGGCTCTGATGATGCTAGACATTGGAGCAGAAGTAACAATAGCTCACCAGAACCTTATGGAATTTCTGGTGACAGCAGCATTGAATGAACATATCACGGTGGAAACACCTGATACAAGGATAAGTGTGCCACCTCAGCTATACGAAATAACACTCCAATTGGAGGGGGACATACCCAGAAAAGTGAAAGGTCTCTTTTGGGAGAACCTGACTTTTGGATACAATATCCCTTTGACTGAAAGAGTTTGGCCACCTGAGTTTGCCATGGATTGCCCAAAGGGGGAAGAGGTAATTTTACCGTCTTTCTCTGCCCTCCTTCCAGAATCACTATAAACACACATAAGCGCAGGAGTGGGCGGTAGCGCTAGCTCCTGCATTATACTGCAATCATGCAGGTTGGGATGCTGAGACACCTCACCATGAAATCCCAGTTAAAACTACTCCTATACCACAGAGGCAGTACCCAAAAAACATGACATAAAGAAACAAGTCAGGGAGATCTTAGATCAACTTGAATACCATGGTGTAATCGAGAATTGCACCTCCCCCATGAATAATCCTTTGTGTCCCATAATGAAACCCGACAATTCATACTGTCTTGTTTTAAACTATAGGTATTTAAACACATGCACAAAAGCATTTGTTGTACAAAATGCACACAGTGCCCCATTAATGATAACATTGTGTGGAAGAAATACAAAACGACACTAGATATCTCAAATGGATTCTTTTGCAAAAATGTAGCACCTGAAAGCAGATATTTTACAGCATTTTCAGCGCCCGGCTCTCAGCGCCAATTCTGTAGACTGCCCCAAGGGTATTGGAATAGCCCCGGGTTGTTCTCAGCAAGAGTGACAGATCTTCTTCAAAATTGTGATGAGGAGGCATTGTCTTATTTAGATGATATTTATCTGACGGACGATGAATTATTGGATCACTTGCACTGGGTGAACAACATAATTTTGGGGTTCGCCACTGAGGGCTACAAATGTAACTTTAAAAAATCGAAAATTGCCCATCTCAAAGTCCTATTTTTAGGATATGAACTCTCAAGGGACGAAAAAGCCTAGCAGCTAATTTTTGGGGAAAATGTGCGCTGATCCAACCTCCAAAGACTCTGAAAAACTTACAATTCATTTTAGGATTCCTGAATTTTGGCAGAACATACATTTTGGATTACGCAGAAAAAGTAACACCTTTCTACGACTTAATCAGACCTGATTTTTCAGTTCGACATTGGACACAGGAACACACAGAAACTCTATGTTACTTGCAAGCTGACATGATAGCTTCCAAACACTTACATACATGTGTAAATACTACAAATTTGGTGATCCGTGTAGTCACAGGTCAATCTGGGTACACCTACTTCACATTCAATGAAGGCAAAACGATACCCATTGCATACAAATCTCATTTGTACACAAACGCTGAGGTGCGTTTTGCATCCACAGGAAAAATACTGACAGCAGTACAGACTGCTGTAGTGAGAGAAACAGCACTAGCTCAGGGGAAACGAATAATTGTCGTGAATCCAGTACCAACCTTAGAGGCTCTTACCAAAGCAAGCGTTCCAATCGCAAAAGCACTACATCCAAGATGGATACAGTGGGCTAATTCTCTCACTGCAACAGATGTAGACTACAAGTTTGATTCTACATTAAAAACACAAGCATTCCTGCAGTACGAATAAGAATATCCTCTCCCAAATGAAATAATGCCTCTAGATTAGTATGAATACATCATTTACACTGACGTATCTGCCCAGCCTGCCATAGGAAGTAAACAGCAATACAACGCATCATGTGCGATTGTAAAGGGATGTATGCGGGACAGCAAGTTCCGTCCTAGCAATGCGCAGATGCAGTCTCTAGGAGATTGCACGGCACAGCTGGCAGAACTAAAAGCCCTGATACTGGCACTAAAAAATACGGATCGGGAATTCCCCACACTTATTGTGTGCGATTCGTTTTACTGTGTGCAGTCATACACTGAATATCTTCACTACTGGGGCCAGAACGGGTTTAGAGATTCCAAAGGTTGCACTATAGAGCACAAGTTTCTTTGGAAACAAGTGGCAGAGCTGATAAAAGGCTTGCCACTGGCTCATGTGATTCATACATTGAGTCATCAGCGTGTTGGTGTGCACGTTGAAGGTAATTCACTGGCTGATGAAGCCGCCAAGGCGACAGTGAGAACTGCTGCCTTTGCTGCAATCACTCGTTCTAGTACGAGGATTGACGGACACATAATGATAGCTGTGAACGCTACGCGTAGCAACAGCTTAGCTTTGCCAAGAGGGTTTCCACTCAAGTTCTCCTACAAGTTAGATGCACAAAATATTCCATATGCTCAAATTCCAGAAGTGGGGGATAGAGCAATACCAAACATGGATCGCAGATTGGGTTTTATTCTAGCTGCACACGAGGGTCTGGTTTCAGCACATGCAGGGATTACTGTAACGGTTCCACTACTGAAACAACGTTATTGGTGGCCAGGTCTTACCAAACAGACCAAAGGCTTTGTCCTTAAGTGCGACATCTGTCAGCAGATGAAGTGTTCAACCGTAGCACGTCCACCACAAACACCACTACTGATATCAGACAGACCTCTCGCCTGTGTCTATTTGGACCACTGCGGCCCCTTACAATATGACGGGGCTTACAGGTACATCCTGGTGGCAGTGGATTCATGCTCTAGATTCCTGTGGGTCTGGTCACAGCGCTCGGCTGATGCTCGAACAGTTCTAAAGGATTTGCGAGTCTTTATAGGGACATCTGCAATTGGCACATTACTTTCTGACCGTGGCCCTGCGTTTAACTCTCAGGATTACAAAGAAGCTATGTGAAGTTTGGGTGTGGTCTTGCGGTACTCCTCTCCGTATCATCCAGAGGGAAATTCAATTGTGGAGAGGAAAAACTTAAAGCAATCCTTAAAACAAGGGCATTAGGCTCGGGTGGCAGTTGAGTCAATCATCTATATGGGGTCCATAGGGCAATTAATAACATGCCAAGAAGTTCCCTGGGGGGACATACGCCATATGAAGTCCTGTTTGGGACTAGAATATGGGTACCCGACCTCGATTGTGGCAGTGCAGTGGCGGATGAAAAACCATGAAAAGAATTTGAGCCATCTTACAGAGCGCCTGTACCTGTCCTGGCTGTTGAAGGAACAAGAACAGTACTTCTTCCGCCCCTTGCCGGCAAGAAAGAAAAGAGATTCGGCCCCATTGATCTGATCAAACCACACCATGTGGCCGATACTGAATAGTAGGCCTTGTGGGCTCATGGGTAGCCGCTGATCTCCTCTCGCTACAACACAGGAAGTTCAGACAGAAAGAATAATAACGTTGGAAGATCCTATTCGACGAAGTGACGGAGTTACCAACAACAGAATGGAACTTGTGCCTGTGTAAATTGACCACAACAAAATACAAATGAAACACAGATCTCAATTCGACCTAATACCGACATCTATGTCACTATGTCTCGAAACAAGTCATCTGCCAGCTCTACAAAACCTGCTGAGCTACCAAAGATAGATCGAACTGCGTCTGGTTACTTAATCGATTTTGATACTCTCTCATTGGATTCAAGTGAACCTGAGTCACCGCCAGCTCCTGTTTTCCACATACAAAAACTTCGTGATTTCTACCTTTGGCTGAAAAAGACTTACTTTGCTACTCCCTGGCTACAGCTCTGGATTGCAATTGGTATACTTTTCCTAGTACTTTGGATAGGTATTGTGACTGTCTTTTTCCTGCTCCTGAATGGACATTATCTCCCAAAACGCTCCGCAGTACTACATGTGAACTTGTTCCTAAAACCACATGCATCATCACACCATGAACAGAGAGACCTGTCCTTAGTGAACATTACAGCAGTTCCAGTTCCTGAGGGAATAGTTTGGGATAGGGTTGCATACGATGTACATGGTTCGACTGAACTTTTGAAAATATCACACTTGTTTAAAATTTCTTTGAGTGATTTCATCACCTCCAGTACTTTCTCTGATGATTGGGATTTTGAAACTGTAAATACTATGCGTCAGATTTAGAACAATCTGCTGTGTTTTCAAGTAATGAGTTGTATGATGATACAACTGATTTTGACTCTGTGTATTGTTACCAACACTTTGGTCATCCTTCCCTGCACAAAGCAAGTATCCCACGTAATAATTTCTCTTACCATCAATGGTAACATTGTCCGACACCACCTAAAGGTAGTTCACAAACGTTTGCACAAAAGTTTGCTTTTTTTTCTGGGTTTAACACTTCAGACCCGAGATATTATTATTATAAGCTTGCACCTACACCTGCAAAGAAAGATATGCTAACTAACAAAAAACAGAGATGCGTGAGATTGACAGGGTTAACCTAGAAAAGGCTTTGGCAGTGGTCGACAATGGCATGACCACACTGACATCCAGGATTTATTCACTGGGCAACATTGTGTCTTCTGCAATAGATGTAATACAGGATTTGTCTATTCTTCAACATGGACAATCACAATTGGGATCCATTCTATTATTGAGCTGGACACTGCAATCACTGCGTCCTGGTCACGTGCCCTGGCGGTACATCAACAGTACGTCTCTGTTTTCTGCATGCAATCTAGCAGACAGACAGACAAAACTGGCACGAAGGGATGTAAAGTATACAATGCTGCACATTGAAAAATTGGACCAATTACCTTTTACCGTTGCTGAGGAACCCTCCACAGAATGGTTAATCCATGGCCATATTACACTGCCAGTCACGACATTCCAATTTCAGTACTGTCTACAGTATCACCAGGTAGGCAAGTATGAGGCATTGGAAGAGGGGTACACATATGAATCTTGGGAATTACCGTACAGATTTAGATGCAGGAATGGGGACACTGAAGCTTTTCTCAGCGGTTCAGACTGGGAGAGTTCTTAAAGTGGGTCTCTAATTTGTCAGGATATTATGCTTCACGGAGCGTGTAATGCTTTGGTTGCAAACCTATTGTGTCATTTAATCAATCAATCAATCAATCAATCATGTCACTTATAAAGCGCACTACATACCCGCGAGGGTCTCAAGGCGCTGGGGGAGGAGGGGGTGGTGCTGCTACTGATCGAAGAGCCAGGTCTTGAGGAGTCTTCTGAAGGCCAGTAGGTCTTGGGTCTGTCGGAGGTTGGTGGGGAGGGTGTTCCAGGTCTTGGCGGCGAGGTGGGAGAAGGATCTGCCGCCGGCGGTCGTTTTCCGGATGCGGGGGACTGTGGCGAGGGCGAGGCTGGTCGAGCGGAGCTGGCGGGTGGGGGTGTAGAAGCTGAGTCGTCTGTTGAGGTAGGCTGGTCCGGAGTTGTGGAGTGCTTTGTGTGCGTGGGTGAGGAGCTTGAAGGTTATCCTCTTGTTGACAGGGAGCCAGTGCAGGTCTCTCAGGTGGGGTGTGATGTGGCTGCGTCGGGGGATGTCGAGGATAAGACGTGCAGAGGCGTTCTGGATGCGTTGCAGCCGTCTCAGGAGCTTAGCCGTCGTTCCTGCGTAGAGGGCGTTTCCGTAGTCCAGCCTGCTGGTGACGAGGGCCTGGGTGACTGTTTTTCTTGTTTCGGTGGGGATCCACTTGAAGATCCTGCGGAGCATTCGGAGGATGTTGAAGCAGGATGAGGAAACGGCATTGACCTGCTTAGTCATGGAGAGGGTGGGGTCGAGGATGACCCCTAGGTTGCGTACGTGGTCGGTGGGTGGCGGGGCTGTTCCCAGTGATGTTGGCCACCAGGAGTCATCCCAGGCTGAAGGGTTGGAACCAAGGATGAGGACCTCCGTCTTGTCCGAGTTCAGCTTCAGGCGGCTGGTCCTCATCCATTCGGCGACGGCCTTCATTCCTTCGTGGAGGTGGGCTTTGGCGGTGTGAGGGTCTTTGGTGAGGGAGAGGATCAGCTGGGTGTCGTCGGCGTAGGAGATGATGTTGAGGTTGTGCTGTCGGGCGACGTGGGCGAGGTGTGCCATGTAGATGTTGAACAGCGTTGGGCTGAGGGAGGAGCCTTGGGGTACGCCGCAGATGATCTTGGTGGCCTTGGATCGGAAGGGGGCGAGGCGGACGCTTTGTGTTCTGCCGGAAAGGAAGGATGTGGTCCAGTCCAGGGCCTTCTCTTGGATCCCGGCGTCATGAAGGCGTGTTCGTAGTGTGTGGTGGCAGACCGTGTCGAAGGCGGCTGATAGGTCCAGGAGGATGAGGGCTGCTGTTTCTCCGTTGTCTAGCAGGGTCCTGATGTCATCGGTGGCGGCGATGAGTGCGGTTTCGGTGCTGTGGTTGCTGCGGAAGCCGGACTGGGAAGGGTCCAGGATGTTGTTCTCCTCGAGGTAGCGGTAAAAGGTTCCCCAGCTGCCGAGATTCATCCGGTGTTGAAACTACTCTCGAATGAGAGTTATTTGATGTTGAATGATCAAGGTTGTTGTGGGATGCTGCCAGGCATCGCAAATCTGGTCACAGTAAGTTCCAGGGTTACTTGTTGTATGCAAGTATTGTTTCCACCAACTCACACAGTCAGGAAGGTGCCACTATGGCCTTCATTGAATGTTTCCCTTATACGTTTGATTCTTTGAGCAGACTGAAAGCCATACTTGTTACAGAAGGATGTGGCCTTAACCTCAGCCCAAAAGACTTTTGATCTCCAGGTTGCAAGGTCTTCAGCTGAGATACAGGCACTAGTCCGAACGAACTTCCTGCAACATTTTTGAAAAATGGTACATCGTATCTTTAACATGTCTGATACGAGTAGGATTGTGTCCTTGTTCTCACTGAGCTCCATGGCTTTCAATGTGCTCAGTCAGTCTAAACAGTAAACCATTTAGAGGACTTATAAACTTTTTTATTGACTTTTTGCATCGCTTTCACATATACGTTTACATATATGTTTTTTAGATGTTTTTTACATTCATTTTTTAAACATTTTTTTAATGCTTCTTAGACAGGCGTATCTTATGATTAGTTTATCTTATCGTCCTTCGAATGAGGAGTGGGTGTTATGGGCCCCAAATATAGGGCTAGGTAGCTCCATGACCTTTTACCTACATTTGTCCTACTTTGCTCTACATAACAGATCTGTCGCTGACCTTTTGCCTAGTTATGTGCCGAATAAATGTTGTGTGGTTTTCTTCGAAAAGTAGCCTCATTTATTATGCATGAGGATTCTTAGTATCACACAGCAGGATTACCATCTTCTGTGTAATAACTCTGTACAAAAGTCACCGCTATTGTCATCCTTGGACAACAGGCCCACAGCACCATTACACATCTAAGTAGATCCCCTGAGGGTAGCTTTTGGGTATAAAAGCACCACATATTCGCTGGGCAAACCAGAGGAGAAGCTTCCATGCTGACACGAGATACTGGAGTCCCTACACGCAGAAACTCCAGCACGCTGTGGTCTGACATCCCTTGCGGGGTGTCCAACTCAAGACCAAGATGGGGTCTTTCGTTCTTTCCCATCAGGTAATGGGTATGGCTCTTTCCTAGGGGAATTCTTGGCTTCACAACTACATACATGCTAGGTACACTTAGCTAGGGTTTGCATCTTAGGAATGCGCTTGATTATTGCTATGTATCTATATGCCTGCATATATTCACTGTTTTAGCACCATGGTAGAATTCTACCTTTTATTTGCTCTGTCGGTGCTTGCAATCATATATATCTGATACTGTCTAATGGTTGTCGCAGCACACGTATTTTATACTAGAATGACGCTGGTTCAATAAATGCTTATTGAAAACATTCCCATCATTTATTCTGTATATCTCTCTGAGAAGAAGTGAGCACATGTGACTGAACGAAAAGTACTGTACTGTTTCCAAGATCCCGGAAGGATCAAAGGTTGTCATGTTTGATAGTTGCCAGAAACTATTCACTCCTTGGTAAGGTTATCAGGCTTATAGTGGCACTGTTAGCTAGCTGGTCTACAGGCTAACTTATCCTTTGGGGGTGTCTTGAATCAGTCTGAACACCAATCCGTCAGTTTATGTTGTCTAAACGGGCAAATCCCATGTATTATTAGTAACTGCACGACAATATGGGCTGTCACTGTATGTATGGTATGGTATGTAGGCTTGGGAGTAAGATTCTGCTCCGCTCGCAGACTTTGCGCAATTCGGCAACTCCACATTCCGTGGAGAACGCGGAGTTAGCGATAAACTCCGCACTCCGCAACGTTGGCGTGCTTGTCACATCATTTCGCAAGCGTGGGGAACGCAAGGAGACTTGACGGGCGCTCGCGAGCGCCCACAAGATTTGCTAGCTGCCCATGAAATTTTGTGCCCACTAGCGGAGCTTTAGGCCGCACCAGCAACTTCCAGTGCTTCTTTTGTACCGTAGCCGAGCGCGATCAAGCGTGAACGACCGTGGCTGCATCCTGTAGTGCACCAGGAGGCCCCTTTGCAGAGTGGTTGAGAAAGGGGACGGGTCCTCTGACAACGTCTAAGCAATCCGGCTTTGGGGGACTTACTTGTGGCAACAATAGGGGATCTTGGCCCCCAATGGCCCTCAGCAGCCAAGGGGACTTCATCCCCCAACCAGTAGTGCAGCAGGAGGCCCCTTTGCAGAGTGTGTGAGAAAGAGGGTGGGTCTCCAATAACGTCTCAGCAGTCCCACTGTGGGGGACTTACTTTTTGCAACAGTAGGAGTTCTTGGCCTCCAACGACCCTCAGCAACCAAGGGGACCTCATTAGGGGTGGCCGAGAAATAAACCGCCCGCTCACTGAACTCTGTGGAATTTTGCTGAGTTTTTGGGCAATTCTGCAGAATTCCACTTTGCCCAGGCCTATATATGTCATGTAGATGGATACATCTCCCACTTCCTTCAGCTAATCACTTTTGTTGGAAACTGAATTTTCCAGCCTGGTTTAGACTTGGTAACTTGACCCTGTCTTTCCTTCACCAGTGATTTGATTTGATTTTGGGTTAGGTAGAACTGTATCTCAAGGAAAGCATCCACCTTGCTCTTTTGGGAACTATTCAAGCTACTTAGACTGAATCATGCTCATTTATGTCACAGGAGTGTCATCTTTTTGCTTATTAAAAGACAGAGAACCCACTTCTTTAATTTGATGCTGATAGCTCAAATCCAGGATACACTCATCAGTCACTGACAATTTACCTAATCCTTCTTACACGGCATGTTCCAAAGTCCATCAACATCAAAGCAAATCTAAAGCAGACTACCACAAACAACTCAATTCTATTGCGGCAGAAGGTAAGGTTGGAGACATAGTGAGGGTTTGTTTATCAAGAAGTGTAGAAAAAGGGAAAGAAACATCTTTAGACCAATAAAGTCATTGAAGTCAATAAGGGAAGTATCATCACATGACAGAAAGAGTCTAAACAGAGTGTCTAAATGTACTGATGCATATGTGCCTGTTGATTCCAATGTGTGGTATGAAGATGATAATGATTGTGGTGAATTTGATCCCCCACTTGTATTAAAACTTGATTTATCACCCGCAAACGCCACCAATCATACTTGTTAAGCCAGTCACCAAGTTCCGTACCACCTGACTCATGTGGAGTGGAGGTCACTCTTGCAGAGTTTGATTCGGTAGCAGAATGACTGAAAATGTTTCGCAAAGCAAAGTACTATCCTGGAAAGCAATGGAAGATTTCTAATCTATCTTTTCGTTAAGGAAAATAGATGTGTCTTATTTTCTGTGTGTTTTTCCTTGTTGGTTTCTCCCTTTTTCTTTCTCCTTTTTCTCCTTCCCTCTCCAAATTTTAGTACTTTGTGGTAAATCTTGGACATTTGTATGAATGCTCCAAGATCACAGTTTAATGACTCATTTGGATGCTGACCTCCATGTTTAAGGAGCTTGATAATAAAGCTCTCTCGGTTCTAAGCCTATTGTCTTTTGAACTTTCTTTGCTTCCAACAACCGTCATGTCATAGATGTCCACAATTTGCCAGGATAAACATTATGTAAGGGTCAACATTATAAGAGTTCAGGCATCATAAATCCATGGACTGGAGGACATATTACATGATCTCCATCGTGCATGCACACATGTTAAAATGCACCTGCGGATTTCAAAGTCTTTATTCTGTACTCTGCGTGTCAGCAAATTCTACTCTGGCTGCTGCCCAGATGGTGGGTAATAGTTGCACTGTGACTGATAGCTCAGGGCCTATAGTATAGCCTATTGCCCTGTGCTGGAGACTCACAATGATTGTTACAGGAACTGCACTCTCAGTCACACTACACATATGATCCAGTCCTGACATTGGCTTCGGAGCGGGGTGGAGTGATGCGAAATCTGTTTTCATGATCAAACTGCACAAATTGTGTATGTGTGTTAGTCTAAACTCGGTCCGCTAAATCATCAGAGGCAATTCTGCGCAACTTCACACCTTAGGAGTGGTGGGAGAAAAATGCAGAAAAAGCTTATTTGGGCCTGATTTAGATTTTGGCGACCGGGTTACTTCATCACAATGGTGACAGATATCCCATTGGCTGAAATATAAATCCCATAGGATATTATGGGATTATATTTTCAGCAGACGGGATATCCGTCACCGTTGTGAGGGAGTAAACCATCCGCCGATATCTAAATCAGGCCCTCAGTTATATTACCCAGGCAGTAAGGAAATGATGATAGGGCAGACTAAAATATTTAATTGAATAATGTTTATTTTGTAAAGTTCTTGATTGTTGTTGAACCAGTCGTTTGGCTCTTATGGCAGTTGTGTATTTTGACCCATGTTAGTGGGGCTTCTTCTACTGACATTGAACGGATAATTGGCATAGTGGACCCACTATGGTTTGAGTCTGTGACCAAATGCTTCAATACAGATTTTTGCAGTGGATACTTTAGGGCAATTAGTGACCAGACTAGCAAGCCCCTTTTGGGATAACCAATGTGGAAAGTCATAGCAAGCTGGGTGCTTCCAGCCCTGAATTTCAAGATTCTAACTTGTAATTATAGGCTGTTTTTATGTATCTGCTAGAAGCACAGTTTTGCACCTTCAAATGGTTGTAAATAATGGCATCCTTATTGCACAACAATTTAATGGTAGTCATTTGTCGATCTGTGAGGGGAAAAGGCTGTGTTGGCCCAGCCATGAATTCAGTCTCCTGAAAACGTTAGAAAATGCAAGTACAACAAGAAATACCTCTTTATAGAATGAGTTATGAAGGCACAAGATTACTTGCCTATAATGCTGTCTGATGAACTTTAGTGTGCGTAAAAAAAATATTAGGCAGTCTCTGTCCTCATGGGTTTTGGACTCAGATTTACTAACATTTTGTGTTTGGTGGCATCACTTTTTAATGCAACCCCAGTGCAAAATGTATTTTGGGATTAGCGATTTACTAATCCACGTAAAGCTTGATTTGCATGGCTTTGCGTGCCTTAGTAAAAAAACGAAGTAATGCAAGGCAGTACATAGCACTGGGAGGCATTCCATGGGGAGAGCATCCGTGTTCCCATGCATCCATCCATGGATTTTGATGCAAACCCAGATTTACTAAAGGCAATAAAGTTGGGCTTGTGCCAAAACGTGTGCCTAACCTAGGCTGGTGTAACGAGGAGAAATATCTTCATTTCTTCTTGTTCCTTTCCTCTTTCTATGTGTGCTGCACACATGGAAGAAGGAATATGCCTCTAAAGATTTTACGGATTGTTTGTGTGCAGGAAGGTATTCCTTGGTGCAAGGGTGCCTGCATTGGAACAGTCTGACTCAAGTGCACAAGCAATATGAGAGAGCAGTAGTGCATCATATCTTAGTACACATGGCTAATTTCTACTCTCTCCCTTTCACACAACGCAGCACAGCCTGTGAAAGGATAGTAAATGAGGCCCCAGATGCCTCTCTGTACCGGTTTCACTGCATCCACCTTCCCTCCATTTCTTTCTCCCCATTTTTCGCTCTTTTTCACACAAGCAGCTTATCCTTCCTTTATGTTAACTGTCTCCGAAGTAATTCTCAAGTTCTTTGCCACTTTTTCTCTCTTATTTAACGTACCCTATTTCATTGCACCTCTCACCAATCGGCTGTAAAACCTGCAACTTGAACCCTTGAATGGCATGTGGTTTTACGGCCTGCTGTGCTTTACAGAACAAATAGAGACCATTGGAAGTACCAACAAGCAGGAAGGTCCTCCTAAGACAGAGAGGCTAAAACACAGGAAAATGCAGAGGAAACCCCTCACCCAGGTAATATTACATAACACTGCATGCAGTGAAACCACATTTTTATATTGTATGAGATTTGCATGGCTTTGGTGACAACAGGAAGTGAGCCCAGACCCCCAGAAAGTGTAAATTTTCTGCCTTTTTCCTTAAATAGGTTGTCATTACTGCTTTATAGCTGCAAGGTGTGTTGAGCTTAGTATTCATTATTTGTGAACAATAAGTGCTGAAGCCCAAAGGTTTTCTTGACAGTGTGTCACCAGTGTTGCTAAACGCTGGAGTTGCCAACTATGAAGACTGCTGTCTCCAGACCATCACCTCACTTCCGGAATTCCAAATGGCCCTCAAGACCTGGCTGCTCGAATAAGCCTCTGAGACCTGCAAGCGCCTGGATATCCTATTGGGTGATTAGCCGTGCTTTATGAATCCTGATTGATTGACTGAAGTCTTGATTCCACCTCATTCCTCTTTCTTCCACTGCTCTACACTTCCTGACTTTATCTCACGCTTGAAGGCTCTGTTTCATTCCCTCTTTCTCTCTTTGTTTCTGATTTCCTACGCTTCTCGCCCTTCTTCTTTTTTTTTTCTGCCTTTCTCGCTCTTGCTGTGGATCAAAGTCTGACCATATGACCTAATCCCAGCTCCCCAAAAAACACATGTTAGGCACCATTTATCGGTGCCTGTCAGCTCACTAACGTGGTTTTGTGTCACGCACAAACAGCAGAATTATGGTAATTGCCTACTTTTCAATGCGTACTAGCATATAACATAAAATGTATGTTCTGGAAAGGCATGAGGTGAGGGATAAGACAGGACCTAGCCATCTGCGGAGAACACTACGATCTAGTAAAAAACCAGTGAGGCATTACTTCATGAGTCTATACTCTCAGCCTTACCTGGGATGGCTGTAGGCAGCGGCTAACAGGTCACTCACTATAATGTGATTACCTGTGATGTCATCAGGGACATGGTGAACCCCCGCTTTAGCAGCTACAGCGGGGTTAGAGTCCTCTTCTATGTGCACCTCAGCAGACAAACGCTCATAAATAATGTAAAATATTTGAGTGAGTTAAAGGGTGGATGGGTGTGTGAGTGAAAGGGTGGTGGATGAGTGAAAGGGTGGATGGGTAGATGGATGGATGGATGGATGATGAGTAAAACGATTGCTGTAAGGATGGATGAGTGAAAGAATGGATGGATTAGTGAAAGGGAGTGTCGATGAAAGGATGGATGGAAAAGTGAAAGGGTGGATAGATGATAAGGATGGATGGGTGGAGTGAAAGGGTGGATGGATGGATGAGTGGATGGATAGATGGAATGAAAGTGTGGGTAGATGGATAAGTGAAAGGATGAATAGATGAGAGAAAGGATGGAGCTGTGGGGTGGTGAACCCCAGACTTTAGCAGCTACAATGGGAGTGGAATTCTTGATGGGCCTCTTCTGTCTGCAACTTGGCAGACAAAGGTGGATGAGTGAGTGAAAGGATCGATGTGTGAATGAAAGGGTGGATGGATGGGTGAGTGAAAGGATGGATAGAGGAATGAGTGAGTGAGTGAAAGGGTGGTTGTAGAGAAGGAAGCGTCAATGAATGGATAGGTAGATGAGTGAAAGAGAAGGTGGATGGATGGATGGATGAGTGAGTGAGTGAAAGGAGGATGGCTGAGTGAAAGGGAGGGCGGATGGATGATGAGGGAAAGGATGCATGGATGAGTGAGTGAGTGAAAGGATGGATGGATGAGTGAAAAGGAGGGTGGATGTATGATGAGAGGATGGATGGATGAGTGAGTGAAAAGATATATGGCTGAGTGAAAAGGAGGATGGATGGATGGGAGGAGTGAAAGGGAAGAAGGATGGATGGAGTGAAAGGACTGATGGAGGATGGAGTGAAAGAGTGAATGGATGGATGAGCGAAAGGATGGATATAGGAGTGAAAGAATGGAGGGATAAATGATGAATAAGCGATGCAAAAATGGATGGATGAGTGAAAGGGAAGGTGGAGGGACGGATGAGTGAAAGAATGGCTGGATGTGTAAAAGGGAGGGAGAATGGATAGATGGACAAGTAAAAGCCTGGATGGAAGAGTGAGTGGATGGATGGATAAATGAAAGAGTAAATGGATGGATGGATGAGTGGAAGAGTGGAAGAATGAGTGAAAGGGTGGATGGATTGATGAGTGAAAGGGAGGATGGATGGATGGATAGAGTGAAAGAGTGAATGCTTAGATGGGTGAGGTGAAAGGATGGATGGATGAATGACTAAAAGAATGGAAGGATGGATGAATGAGTGAGTGAGTGAGTGAGTGAAAGGGCGAATGGAGAGATAGATAAGTGAAAGGATGGATGGATTGATACTTTAGAGATGGATGGATATGTTTGGATATGGGTGGGCAGAAGGATGGAATGTTGAAACACTGAATGATAGATGAAAGAATGAATTGATGACAGAATGTAAAGACGAAATTGTAGATATCAGCATGTGGATGGAAGGATGAAAGGATGAATGGATTGATACTTGGATTTAAAAGACAAGAGCGCTCTTCTGAGGTGGGTCATAATGACCTGCTTTGTTTGCTTGGTGCTCTAAGAGCTTTGGTTCGAAGTGGGGGCTATTTTAATTTTCTGGCTACTCCCTTGGATGTCATCATAGGCTAAAATTTCCTCAATGCAATTTTTTTGTGATGTTATTGTGTATACTAATGAACAGTTTTAAAACATTTTAAACCATTTTTTGTAGTTTTGTAGTTTCCAGTCTTTGCTCTTCCTCTAGCTACTGAGAAGTAAATAGAAACATGCTTAGGGTGGATTTTGGGGTAAAGGGTCAACCTGTCATGTTATTGGGGAAAAAGAGTGCACAAGTTTGCTCCTGCTAACCTATACCCCAGCGGCAGCTCCTCTGTAAAGGCGGAGGAGTGTCGCTCCACTGCGAGCCAGCAAAAATAAAATGATAATAAAATACTTTTATTATCATTTCCTTTTACTGACTGAGCCGATGCCAGTCTAAGGCTGGGCCAGGCCAAGGCATGGAGGAGGAGTGGTGGGCACTTATAAGTGCGCATGTCGGTTTGCCCAGCCATCTTAGGCTGGCGAAACAGACATGCACCCTTAGGTTTCTCCAACCCAGCTGTATTCTACTGCCGGTGGAGAAACGACACAGACTCCCTGTGCCTGAGTGAGCGTCAAACCAGCCCACTCAGGCCAATTCCAGTGCTTCTCTCATGCTTGGTATAGCATGAGAGCAGTGTTTGGATTGGGTGGAGGAGTCTGTGAGCCTGTTCTGTGTGCTGTGTGGCAGAGGAGCACTGAGGTGACCAGCAGAGGAGCACCGACACCAGCAGCAGAGTCAGGTAAGTCTTTTAAATTGTTATTATTCCCCCCCATGCCCCACTTTAAATTTCAGCAGCCACCACTGCTATACCCTTTGGTGAATTGATAGCCATGCCCTGTAGGAACTCCTCACTGGACTGAATAAGACACTTGACAAAGTTCCTGGAGTCATCACACATTCAGCCCACCAAACCCCTGCCAGGACCCAGCAAGCACCAGCAGGCATCCAGCAATCACCTGCAGGGACCCAGCAAGCGCCACCAGGCACCGCATCACGCTCCAACAGGCACCCCACAGAGTGGTGGCATAGCAAGAAAGTTGTGGTGTTAATGTAATAATGGAAAAAGGGCCTTTGCACCCAGTTTGTTGTTGAAAAAAGGCCATGATTGTGGTGTAGAAGGCCCTCACACCCCAGGACATTGGTGCCACTGCACCTGCTGCACAGTTGGCAGCTACACCCCTGGCCCAGGGCTCAGCGAGCAACCACTGAGATATTGCAGTTAAAAGTGTGGATTGTGCCCAGTCACAGACGCAGCAGCTTGGTATCTCCTGCATATTGTGGCTTCTCTTCTTTCTCTTTTATCTTCATTTTACTCTTCCTCCCTCTTTCCCTCTAATGAACCCATCCTGATTTTTTTCCATTTAATCTTCATCTCTCCTTTTCCTTTAGTTGCTGACTCCCACTCTTTTCTTCCTCCCACTCACACTCTTCTTTCACCAACCCTACAATGTCTTTTTCTCTCTTTTTGTCCTCTTTCCTCTCTCGCTTTGATCTGCCCTTCCTCTTTTTCCCTTCAAAATGTATATTATGAACCTCCTAATGGTAGTCTCACTATATAAACAAAAGGATGACAATGGTCTAAACCAGCGCCAGCACATACACAGTTTCAGGAAAATATTAATGGCATATGTATAGTCAAGTGTGCTCAATGAAGACGAATAACACTATGTCATCCCAATAGTGTCAAGTATAAGGGAAAGCTCCATATACACAGAATATCTAAATAATGTCCAGTGCACCACCACAATGAGAAGTGAGGCGTCCGTCCCTCTAACGGGTCCGTTTCAGTGGGATCAACTTCAATGAACATAAGGTAAACACAGAAATCCGGTTGTGCCATTCGTTTTTATTCCATATGTAGATGCAAATAAGATCACATAAACAGGTGATAGTCTATACATACAGGCGGAACACATAGGTCATCTAGCTTCTCTTATACTTAATTTTCCATAGACTGGGACTTATCAAGGTCCGTGCAGCATACGATTTAACCGTATCGTGCCTGACTTCTGTGCTTAGTAACTTTAAATGAGATCATCCTTTTTGTAGTCCTCGGGGCTCCAGGGGCTAACACTTGGGTTCTTTTGAATTCTCCTCTGGAGGAATCAGCTTTACTACTCATAAGCCTTGAAAAAGTCGTCGAGTACGACGAAACACGTGTCGGCTGCTTATGTGATCTTATTTGCATCTACATATGGAATAAAAAAACGAATGAAAGCATCGGCTTTCTGTGTTTACCTTATGTTCATTGATGTTGATCCCACTGAAACGGACCTGTTAGAGTTACGGATCCCTCACTTCTCATTGTGGTGGTGCTCTGGACATTATTTAGGTAGTCTCACTATGTTGGGGTGTCTAGATGCTCAGTTCACACACAAGTTTTACAGAGGGATCTTTTCCAAAGGGCCCATTACATCTGCGCCTAATTATCTGCCGTGAAACCCAATTCTAAGCACTACAATGTCCATCCGTATTCCATCACATTACTTCCATTATGGATCTTTGCCTTTTAACTTTGTATATTTAAACTTTGCATGCCAGGCTCAGACCTACACATTGGGTGCACTGTTCTGGTCAGTCCAAATTCATGTCTTGACTGTGGATAGCACAGTAGTGAAAGACAAACCAGTGGTTTCAAACCTCCAGTCCATCTTTTGATGTAATGGGACTGGCCTGGCACAGCACTGAAAGACAGAAAGGCCGTTTCAAACCTCCAGTCCACCTTTCAATGCAAGAGAACTGGCCTAGCATGGCACTGAAAACCAGATCATCGGTTTCAAACCTCCAATATACCTTTCAATGCAACAGAACAGGCCTCATATGAGAGAGGCCACAGATATCCTCGCAGGTAGGTGTAGTGTGTGACTGCTCCTGCACCTGCTGGGTGGTACCCTGGCACCCCAATACCCCTCCTAGACAGCACCTTCAGATGCATGTGGGGCAACTAACTGTGCACCACTTCCCTCATGCAGCATATGTTGGGATTCTGCTTCTCTTTTTCTTCTTTTCCCCTTGAAATGATGTCTGTCACAGCAGGCAAGACTCCGAAGCTGGCTGACCCACAACACAATTCATGGAAGTGACCAGTGTTCACACCTGGATGTCACCCACAGTAAAATGTGCATCAAAAGGCTAATCCAGGGCTTCCAGCCATACTCTTTATGATTCCCTAATCAGCCCTGTTTCCTTCCTAAGGTGTGTCCAGGCCCTTTCCTTGTAATCTATCAATAAATCAAAGAGCAACCTTTTGCAGTGTAAAGGGGGAGTCTCTTCCTCCAGTGGGTGTCCCACCCAGCTCACAGGTATGCAGCGATACATAAATCTGTCTGGGTGGATTGCTCTTCTCCTCGTGTCTTCAGCAGGCAGGCCTGGGCTTCCCAAAATGAAACCCATGGTCCTCCATGCAATGTACCATTGCAGGCACACTTGCACTCAGTGTATATTCAAAACACACGTACTGGCCAGCGCTGTTAAAATTAACTCTATGCATTGTGTCATTACACACACACACATACATTCAGCACACACATTAAATCTGCGCGCACTGTAGCCTGCACACACTGTTCAGTACTGTAGCTTTTCTGTAGTGTACAGGGTGTGCTATTGACAAACACACTCACTGCCTGTAAAAAAACTCACCATATGCGCTGCACAAAACTTGACTCTTCATGTATTGTATTTCACGCTAGCGCACATACACTCAGCAAATGCTTTCATTGAGTATGCACTGCACAGCACTACATCTCTCATGTAATGTATGGCTCACAAGCATACACACAGTCAGCACATGCACTAACCACAGATATACTGCATAGTACTGCTCTATTCCTGTACTTTGCCATTCCGAGGCACACATCCATCGATCGCAGAGTCACTACTCCTGTTCTATGCAGTACTCCACATCTACTTGATGTAGGCCAAAGTTGCGTTAAACACACAGCAGTGGAACTTTTAAAAAGGTGAGTGAGCCTCTAGGTCTCACTACAGTGACAAAGAGTAAAAAGGATCTTTTCACTACTAATGATCACGACACAATTTGCTGCCACCACAGTGCTTTTGCTGCTTAACTCTTGATGAAGGAGGTAGCATTCCACCACTATGATGGTAGCACTTTGGGTACCCCTCCCGGTCCAACAAGACAACAATGCATGAGACAGGTCTATGTCATGGCTCACATGCATGATCAGTGTTTACCTATTAGAAAAAATCAGCATTAAGAATCCAGACAAGAGTACACTTGGGCTCTTAGGGCAGGGGTACATGTCTTTAACCAAGCAGAGGACTTTTGAATCAATCAGGTACTTGTATAGTGCAGCTTATCACCAAGAAGGTATCAAGGCACTGTGCTACGGGTATAAGTCAAAGAGCCAAGTCTTGTGTGCCTTCCTAAAGTAGGACAGTGAGGGTGAAGTGCGGAGTTGGAGGGGGAGGGTGTTGCAGGACTTGGGGTGAGGCGGCAGAAGGAGCGTCCTCCGGATCAGCAGCGGCGCATGCATGGTTCCTGTGCGAGGGCAAGGTGAGCGGAGCAGAGGTTCCTGGGAGGACGGTGGAATTTCAGGCGGTGGTTCATGTAAGCGGGTCCTTGGTCGTGGAGGGCTTTGTAGGCATGGGTCAGAAGCCTGAATTGGCATCTCTTCTGGATGGGGAGACAGTCGAGGTCCTTCAGGTATTGGGTGATGTGGGTCCTCTTTGGCAGGTCGAGGATCAGTCTGGCTGCTGCCTTCTGGATCGTCTGGAGCCTTTTCATGAGTTCGGTGGTGGTGCCTGCGTAGAGTGCGTTGCTGTAGTCTAGCCGGCTGGTGATGAGAGCTTGTGTCCGACGTTTTCCTGGAGCTGATGGGGAGCCACTGGAATTTTGCAACAGGGAACAACCAAATTATGTTGCAGAGTTGACTTAATGATGTGGCAAGAAAAGGCAAATTACGCAGCATAATGTGACACAATTTATATTAGTATTAACTCATTATTTCACATTTTTTACTCATGTTAACACAATCTAGCCAAAGTTTCACCTCACTAGTGACACTTTGACACCCAAATACAGAACTAAGCAACAGAATGTTGACCAGTCAACCTTTGTGAAGGAACTTTGCTGAATTTTCGGTGACTTTTGACCCATTTGAGTTAGAAACAAAATTTAGATTATACAGATTTTAATGGATTATATGACAAATGTGGCTAATCCATAATTATGCGGAAAACACTGCAAAATCACATAATCCCTGTGGCCCTGGGCATGGGCATAGTACATGGTTAGAGCAATCACACTTCAGATATTAGCCGATCTGTGTTCACGGTTTCGATTGATGTATGCGTGTGAAATGTCATCATCTACTGAAGTAAATTCTTAGTAGATGGTGAGAGTGCTATAAATTGCTATAACAAGAAGGTACTCCTTCAATTGGAGGAGTTATGGGGTAGACCTAAGTACAGAGATAAGTTATTCAAGAGCTTAGGAGGGTGAATCAATGTGTTAAAACCCTTTTTGTTATTTGTTCTCTGGATTGCCAGATAGACAATGATGATGTTGAGTGATCCACATTGAGCATATGAGATACCATAGTAGTTGGCAAAAAAGTCAGGTTTTCTCTTAGGTTTGGTGCATCATCATCTTAACCTATAGTTGCTGATCCCCTATTAGCTGAAAGCTATTCTTCAAAGAGACTGGTCCATTATAATGGGAAACAGTCTTTACCATGCTGCCTTTACCACACATGTGTTTACCACGCATGGTAAGTATTGTTAAGGTAAGTATATTTTAGGGATGGGTAGTGGTAAAGGGTGGAAAGGATACTTTTAGGATTTTGGGGTGGTAAGGGTACTTTTAGGGTTTTGGGGGAGTAGCGGTAAAAGGTGGTTAGGACTAAAAAAAAATTCAAAAGGTGGGAGTTTGGGGAAAAAGAAAAAAAATGTTTATGTTAAAATAAATACATATAAGTTTTAAATTATTTTTGCTTTCCTAATAACTTTGGCGCCGGTAGATGACTCTTCATGAAACTTTAAAAAAAAAAAAAATCTCAACCACCTCAGCTCCTTCCTGGAAAGTTTGTGAGTAATCGGTAAAGCAGGGGCCAAGATAAAGGAGAGTCCCAAAATGCATTCTCCCCATTATTTTTTCTATAGGGAAATTGAACAGAGAGATGTCAAAAACAGCTGAACTGCTTTACACCAGAAACTGTGCTTTTTGTGATTGGTGTAAATTCATTCAGAAGTTTTTGAGCAATTCATGCTGAAAAACGTAATATATTTCATGGCGTGGAGGATTCATGTCCAAACAGATCTCAAACTGAGATATGATTGGTTGCCACTGCATCAACAACAACGTGGAGGCAGTCATCTTAGGACTCACGAGTCCTAGAAAAAAGGTCAAAATAAAGGATAAGAGGGCATGGTATGGATACCTTGACTCCCCAAGGCCTGGTAGGGCCAAAACCTTTTTTTTAAAACAATATTTCCCACAAATTTGCAAAAGATCAGCAAATCCATGCTACTAAAAACAAAACCTCTATGGTGGGCCAAGGGGCTGGCGCAAAATCATATTTAGGGGAGGAGCACATGGCCCCCCTCCACAAGCCTCTAGGAGGCACAGGGGATCCCATTCTCCAGGGCCAAACTTCAATTAATGGGGAGGGAGCACATGGCCTCCCTTCCAGAGTTGAAAAGAACCGGGTACCCCAAACCCCAGTGACGATTTCAAATAAAAGGGAGGGGGCACGCAGTCCCCCTCTGTGAGCCTCAATAGGCACCTGGGACCCCTCTCCCAGGGCCAAAATTCAATTAAAGGAGAAGGGGCTAGTGCCCCCCTTTCCTGAGCCTTAAATGGCCTCGGACCCCATCCTTGAAAGGCCCTGTGGAGCCCATCCCCCTGGGCCGGCCCACTCACGGTCTCCCGGGGAGCCCACCTCGCAGAAACTGTTGTTTCCCTGCCCTCATGAGAGTGGGCAGGGAAACAAGTCTGCCCCCACCTGGCTGGAGCTCTAAAAATGCTCACGCCAGGTGGGAGCAGACACATGTTTCCCTGCCTGCGCTCTTGTAAGCAGGGAAATTCAGATTCCTCCCATTTGCGAAAGCATGAAAAACTGCTTCTCCCGCTGTGCAGGAGGAATGTCAGCTCCTGAAGCACCCAGGATGTGTGTATGCGGCGAGCCGGTGTGGACGCTGGGGCCCTGTGGCTCCCCCTACAACCTCCAACATAGTGTTTTGTGGGCGCCTCTGGTGGGCACCAGGGCACCTAAGGGCCTGGGGCATGGGGTACCTGGGGCAACTATTGGATAGTGCAGAGACTCCGTACTAGTAAAGATACTATTCATAAATACATTAGTGAATACCAAACAATCGTAAACTTACACAAAGGTGTAATTATACACTCAGCAGATAAACTGTGAATCTAGGTGTGGGTCGTTCACCCAGTGACTGAGCTGTGCTCCCAATTGTGAGACTTACTTCAAATGAATGAAACGGGCTACCTAAGTGTGAGACTAGTACCGTAGGAGTGAGGCTGAGTTTCAGGAAGGGAGACTTTTGATGAGACTGCTTTTCAACGTATGAAAAATAGACTCAGTGAGTGACCTTTGCAATATCGGAAGTAAAATTCTCAACAAATGAGTGAGACGGTGTTCCAGTGAGTGATACTCACATCCAGTGATAGAGACTGTGCAGCAATATGTGAAATGCAGTCAATGAAATATCATAGATGCAGTTATTAATCACACCTTGGATATATGAAGCTCGGAACAATAAATACAGTCAGGTATAGCTTTGCTTAATGTTACCAAATTGCACTAGTCACCTGCAGGGCTGAGTGTGTTTATGTAAATGACATAAAAAATAACACTAGCACAAGGCTACCGTCTTGGACTGTACCACTCCTGCCTCAGCTAGCTGTTGCATCTGGAGGGTAATAAGAAAAATAACTCCCCTCAATCAGACCTATTCTCCTCAATGGATTAACTGAATACTCTATGTGGAAAAGGTTTTATAACCTTATCACTGGATTTTTATATCAAAATCATCATTTATTGTTGTTTTGAGTGTTTCATAAAATTCTTCTTAAAAGAACAACTTGCTAGCAGTCCAGCAATCAATTCTGAATTACACTTTAGGGGACTAGAGGAAGGTGATAGAGCGAAATGTTCTTGTGAATTGTAGGGGTGCATCATAATCATTGATAGGCCGCACCCACTTGTATTTAGACATATATTCGTATATTCAGTTTCATATCCATGTATGTTTAGTAAAGAATGAATAGTTTGCTGAGACAAAGCGAATCAGCAGCCTAATGGTGTTAGGATATTGATGTAATGTAATGCTTATTGAATTGTGTGAATATAATGCATAGGGGAATTAGTTCGTGTGTGTAACGTAATTGCAGTAGTTTAAACGTGCACCATATTAAAATTGCACATGTAATTCAGTGTTTGCATATGAATCATAATGAAAATGGTTATAGGGAAACATAAGATGTGTGATTAAAAGTTATATGTAAAGGCCTGACTATATATATGCTTAGGGAAGGCCTGGTATATTCTTATGTTAGCTTATATTGTAGGCCGAGAAAAGTTTCTCTTGGTAAGGCTCTCTGGGCACAAACGGTAGATTTAAATTGCACAGTAGAAGGTTTCTGTTGAAAGTATCTTTCGTTGCAGGTGCAAGGACACATGTCTCGTTAGTAAGACTAACTCTTTGTTTTGGAAAGCTAGAAGAGAGGGGAGGCATGGTACGGGGAGTGAAATGGAATGTAGGGATGATACTTTCGGCGGAGAAGGTGCCTGGGACTCAAGGTCATCGCAACCGTCCAGGATGAAGTAACCGTTTCGATGGAAAAGCAAAAGAAAGAAGACCTGGCCAAGGAGGCGTGACAAAGGCGTGTACAATTGTATTGTGGTTTTGTATTAGGGATAGTGCCCTGAGGGAGGAGGCCAGAGAAGAGGTAGGGGAGACCTGAGAGAAGGACAGAGCTGAGCTTAGGTACTATGTGATTGCACTTCTTAGGAAGTCTTCACAGCTGACACTTTATTCACTCTTGCCTGGGAAAATCGTTATGCAGGGATGTCACTTAGCGTTAGTGTAGGGACAGCAATTGATTTTAAGCTTGTTTAGGCCAATGAAGAGCAACTTAGAAATAGGAGCAATCATAGTCTGGTTGATCCTTCTAGAACTTTCTATTCTTCTTATCCTGAGTCGGATGAGATTCCTGCGTAGATTATTATTTGTATTAGTGCCCATCTATTTCTTTAACCTCGTGTTGAGGTGCTTGCACGTTCAGTTATTTTTGGCGATAATAAATTCTCAAACTTGAATTCGGAGTCAGTGGTCCTTTCAGACAAAATGAATGCTGATATATAACCAGATGAGATTCTCTCCTTTACACTATTCAACAGGTAAAAAGATCTTGGCGACCAGAAGGTTCTTATAGATAATTAGATAAGAATCGGCGTTATCAAAGGTGACATCAAAGGTGAAATCACCCTCTTGGCCAGGGTTCTTCCCTAAGAATATTTGACTGACAAATAATAAAACTGATGTCTAGGAGTGGATGTAGGTGGATGCATGTGAAGAAGGATGCTTGAAATGGGGAGGGAGATGCATGGCTGAAATAATCCTAAACTCATACGCTTGCGTGGTGGAGGGAGGAATGGTGACAGGCGAAGTTGTTATTATGACTTCTTTCATAATTTCCTTTTATTAACTACTTGTATGTTGCAGTACCCATGGCAGCAGAACTGCTCAAGAATGTCAACAAATGTACACAGTGTAGGCGATCTGATTTATTTGTCTGTATGTAACCGAAATGCCAATAAAGAAAATGTACAAAAAAACTTCAAATAACATTTTTATTCATATCTTTAAAAACAATATCATAAACATTTTAATACATGGAAATCATATTACATACAATATCATAATACCTTTCTCCACACCTACTATCATTCTTTCCATACAATCTATTCACAGACATCAATGCATCCTTTTTGAAATTATTTGCGCAGCAGTAATAATTCTTCAGTGAACGCTGCATTTTGGTGGTTCTTAAAATATTTGTTCTACCTTCTTCAGGACAATCATATATTCTCCTATAAGCAGGTTCTATAAGCATACAATGAATGAATTATTCTGTTATCAAATAAAATGCAAATAATTACAAAACAATACAGTACAATCATCACCTATTGCTCTCCTATTTGTGCATATTGAAAAATGTATCCTACTTATTATAAAACCGTATATAGAGCCATATTGGAAGAAGAATGATATTTTGGATCTCTAGGATTTGATCATGAGAATAAAGTGATTTTGATATAATAACATGCAGGTGTTATTTGGGGTTGTATTTATATTTAAATGAATCACCCCTATGATTAATTCTAAGAATGAAACTGAAGAAATATGGGATGGTGATAACTGAATAAGATACAGGTTTTTATTCACAGAATGATGAAATTGTCTGGGATATGTCGAATTAGCCATTTTTTTTATTTTTTGCGCCTTCCTAGGTCTATATGGGAGCTGTCACAACTGTATGTGGAATTTTGGATAATCACTACAAAGAAATAGGGGCTTAAATATAGACTAGATTCACTTCACTAAGTGTAAAGACTAGAAGATCCATGGCACTTTTAACAATCTAATGCACAAACGAAATATCAAACTATAATTCTCAACATAGTTTTAAAAGGGCCTGCTACATGCACTAAGACAATCACATTTACACGTGTGAATTAATGATCACCCAAGGACTCACATACCAGAAGTTTCATCTTTTCATCTGATAGTTCTGGATTAGAAAACAGTTGGCAGTTTTTTGTGATCCAAAGAATGCATATGACATTATGGGCGTGAGAACGAAGGCAGCAACATTTTAACCAATTACCAAAATAGACAAGGAGAGCATATTTATCCAGCATATTGCCATTGTTTTTAGTCTAGTGATATTGAGAAATGAGAAGCAACTTAGTACAACTTCCCCAATATATACAATTTTAACAGTACAGGACCCCAAACATGAATTGAGAAAGAATAGACAAAACATACACATAGGAGCTCATAATGAGTCAATGGAGCAACAATTGTTTCTCCCAAGGTGCGCCCCTTTGATAAAGCATAGCACCAATGTGTTAGTGAGTTTTGCGTCCTCCTTAAGAGAAGGCTCCAATGTGGGCACAACCTAGGGAGATGAGAATGCTACAAGTGAAACAGTATACACGCAGAGGTACTTTGTTGAATGTGTATTTTGAATAGGGATACTCTATCTTTTGTTTGATTCTCTCGTCTCCATTATCAGTTTTTCTAAAAAATTGAAGAGTTTTTGGAGGTAGTGGTTCCAGTGTTGGGAAGCAACTGTGTTAGTTGCATTTGATTTAATGGAAAAACTAACAGTTAGGGCCCGATTCCGATCTCGCTAAAAATGCCTTCCCAATGCCATTCGTAGACTTACCTTACGACCGACTCGTATCCGGAGCTTCCATCTACAAATGAGCAAGTACGATGCGTATTACAGGCAAATTTCCGACCTATTCGTCCGCTCCGATTCGTGCTCTATTTCACGACCGAACAGGCTCAGGAAACACGGAAATTGAGTCGTACGGAGGCTTTTCCCAACCAGTTTCTGGACACACAAGTACGATGCGTCTTCACTACGCGTCGTACAGGGCGCCGCTTCCAGCACGTCACAGCATTCGGACGAGTTGTATTGAAGCTCCGATTCGCGCCAGATCACGATCAACGGGGACGAGACGGAGCAGACAAGTATCCAATCGTGCATGTCTTCCCTATACTGTATGCCTACCGTTACCGACGCGCACGACGCAGAAGGTAAGTCAGACACCTACCACACACCAAAATGACACGAAAGGAAACATCACCATAGGGGGGCGGATGCCTATCCCAGCATAGTCCACCCCATAGGGGGGTGGATGCCTATCCCAGCATTGTCCACCCTATAGGGGGGTGGATGCCTATCCCAGCATTGTCCACCCCATAGGGGTGTGGATGCCTATCCCAGCATAGTCCACCCCATAGGGGGGTGGATGCCTATCCCAGCATTGTCCACCCTATAGGGGGGTGGATGCCTATCACACCCAGCAGAGTCCACCCCATAGGGGGGTGGATGCCTATCCCAGCATTGTCCACCCTATAGGGGGGTGGATGCCTATCACTACCAGCAGAGTCCACCCCATAGGGGGGGTGGATGCCTATCACTCCCAGTAGAGTCCACCCCATAGGGGGTGGACGCCTATCCCAGCATTGTCCACCCCATAGGGGGTGGATGCCTATCCCAGCATTGTCCACCCTATAGGGGGTGGATGCCTATCCCAGCATTGTCCACCCTATAGGGGGTGGATGCCTATCACACCCAGCAGAGTCCACCCCATAGGGGGTGGATGCCTATCCCAGCATTGTCCACCCTATAGGGGTGGATGCCTATCACTACCAGCAGAGTCCACCCCATAGGGGGTGGATGCCTATCACTCCCAGTAGAGTCCACCCCATAGGGGGGTGGACGCCTATCCCAGCATTGTCCACCCCATAGGGGGGTGGATGCCTATCCCAGCATTGTCCACCCCATAGGGGGGGTGGATGCCTATCCCAGCATTGTCCACCCCATAGGGGGGTGGATGCCTATCACTCCCAGGAGAGTCCAGCCCATAGGGGGGTGGATGCCTATCCCAGCATTGTCCACCCCATAGGGGGGTGGATGACTATCACTACCCGCAGAGTCCACCCTATAGGAGCCTGGATGCCCATCACTATTACCATCCCCACTCATAGGGGGTAGAATGTCCATCACCACCAGTACCCCCTACTCATAGGGGGCTGTATGCCCATCACCACCAGTTCCCCCACCCATAGGAGGCGGGATGCCCATCACTATTATCATCCCCACTCATAGGGGGTACAATGCCCATCACCACCAGTACCCCCTACTCATAGGGGGCTGTATGCCCATCACCACCAGTAACCCCACCATAGGAGGCTGGATGCCCATCACTATTACCATCCCCACTCATAGGGGGCTGGTTGCCTAGCACTACCAGGAGTCACACACATAGGATGAGTAAGCAAACCCCCCTACCATCTTTGCAAGACTTAGGGGTCGATTCTGATTCGGGCCGGAAAAAGCACCGACCGACTTGGAGCCGGAATTTATTCCGACCGACACGTACCTGTGGCGTCCGACACGCCAAGTACGATGCAAGGCGTGCAAAATCCGACCGACACGTACTGAACCCAAGCCGAACGACCGAGCCGCACGGAAAACAGCAATCCGGCCGGAAAAACACGCGAATCGAACCGACCGACACGCACCCGGAACAAATCCAACCGAAACGTACACGCGAACTCCAAACCGCTAAGTACGATGCAAGGCGCGAAAACCACGACCGAGTCGAACGGAGGACAAGCCGTACGACCGACACGCATACCAAACCGAGCCGAAGTAACACAAAACACCGCGACCGACGCGTACACAGCATAGAAAACTGCACAAACACAGCGTGAACGAAACGGAGAAGACCGTACGAGACAAATGCAGGGTCCGACTCGGTCACAAGAACGTTTCCAACATGCACAAAAAGTACTAAGGAAAAATACACAAAAAAGGCCAAACAAGCAATTACAAAGCCAATAAATACTGGGGGGTGGGGACAGAGAACAAAGACACACCCACAACTCCACCCATATAAAGGACACAAATCCCAACCATGATCCTTTGCAAATGCCATTCTACTGCCAGCACTCAACAGACAGCAACCACACACCCACAGCTCATCCCTCACACAAGCCACACATCATCAGCACACCAACAAATAGCTACCTCACATACACCCAGCAAAACACACACCCACACACCCTCACCTGCACACCAACACACACATCACTCACCATCACCACCCATCACCATGCCCCCCAAGAAGAATCACAAGTTCCTAGATTGTGAATGGGAAGTCCTGGGAGACGAGATCCTCAGGGTAGAGCCACAGCTGTTTGGCACACTGGTCCAACAGACCCCATCTCCCAGAAAACCAAGATGTGGGAGAGGATCATCAACAGGGTGAACGCACAATCACCATGTCTGCGCACAAAGACTGACATCCAGAACAGGTGGTATGACGTGCGCAGGAGGGTACGGGAGCTGCTCAAGAAGGACTACCTCCTGAGCCAATACACCGGCAGTGGCCCTCCTGCCAAGCCAGTATACCTCAGGCCCTGGGAGGAGAAGGTGCGGGCCATCCTTCCGCCAGTGAGCGTCTATGGACTAGAGAACATCCCAGAGCCTGGTGAGTACACAACAAATGTACACAATATTCTGCCACAATACACACACACATCACTGTCAAGGGGAGAGTCAAACCATGCACTCATAGCAATTACACAGCAACCAGAACAGAATCATCCCAAAATGTGTATGTCAGTCAGATAAACACAACACATGCCATCTCAAAGTTACATTTAACCGTGTCATCACATGTACAAACACAACTACAACTACAGCTAGGCAGTGGCACAAATAGAACTAACAAACACATCCAGACATGTAGCCACCACTACAACACCAACACACAGTGAAGACCACTCAAAGGAAGGAATTCTGTGTATGCTGGGCAAGTCAGTGTATCCAATAGCATCATGGGAGTCCTAGTCACACATATTGCTCACCCCCACAACTGTCCCATCAACACCACCCTGAACCATGCTCACATCACAGGGAGTGGATAAGGACTGACAAGATGGCTGACACTGGCTACTGCTGTGGGGAGCACAAGGCCCTGCTGGCAACTGTGCAACAACCAACAGCAGGACACCACTGACTGACATCCTGAGAGACAACTTCCACTCCCTGCAATGGAAGCACGTTCCATGGTGGGATATCTGGCTGGCTGGGTGGGAAGGAGGACTCGCAGCACTGACCATAGTCACAAACACCTCCCCTCACACCCCCTCAACACAAACTCCACAGAACCCACCTGGGAGAATGCAATGCCTCACATCCTAACTCAAGATCCCACAAAGAACCTCCACCCTGGGTAATGTAGTGTGAAGCACAGGGACACTCTTGGGACTTTTAGCCAAACAACTGCCAGGACAACACTCCCAGCCATCCTGTCAGCACAGGCAGCCCACTCCACAGGGAAGCAGAGTCAAAAGGAAGGAAGCATGGGCATGCTGGGAAGGGGGTGGAGGCAATAGCATGATGGGAGTAGTAGGCACAGATATCGCTCAGCCTCACAACTGGCCCATCAACACCACCCTGAACCATGCTCACATCACAGGGAGTAGATAAGGACTCACAAGATGGCTGACACTGGCTACTGCTGTGGGGAGCACAAGGCCCTGCTCGGAACTGTGCACCAACAAACAGCACAACACCACTGCCTGACATCCTGAGAGACAACTTCCACTCCCTGCAATGGAAGCACGTTCCATGGTGGGATATCTGGCTGGGTGGGAAGGAGGACTCGCAGCACTGACCATAGTCACAAGCACCTCCCCTCAACACAAACTCCACAGAACCCACCTGGGAGAATGCAATGCCTCAGATCCTAACTCAAGATCCCACAAAAAACCTCCACCCTGGGTAATGTAGTGTGAAGCACAGGGACACTCTTGGGACTTTTAGCCAAACAACTGCCAGGACAACACTCCCAGCCATCCTGTCAGCACAGGCAGCCCACCCCACAGGGAAGCAGAGTCAAAAGGAAGGAAGCATGGGCATGCTGGGAAGGGGGTGGAGGCAATAGCATGATGGGAGTAGTAGGCACAGATATCGCTCAGCCTCACAACTGGCCCATCAACACCACCCTGAACCATGCTCACATCACAGGGAGTGGATAAGGACTCACAAGATGGCTGACACTGGCTACTGCTGTGGGGAGCACAAGGCCCTGCTGGGAACTGTGCACCAACAAACAGCACAACACCACTGCCTGACATCCTGAAGACAACTTCCACTCCCTGCAATGCAAGCACAGTCCATGGTGGGATAACTGACTGGCTGGGTGGGAAGGAGGGCCGGCTGTCAACCAAATACAACCAATGCAGACCATGTTCACACCCCAACAAATACATAGAAATGCCCAAATAATGCAGGACAATGTGCTACACCAATATCAACCCTTGACTGTGACAACTTAGGACAATGCAATGTACAGGCCCGCACCCAGAGGCACAGTCACAACTGTCAGGTGTGTCAACCATTGATGCCTGCAGAAACATAACATACATTGTGTGTGTCTCCCAAAAACAGGTGATGATGGGGACACAGCAGCAGACGCTGAGGAGTCCCAGTCCCAGGCTCAAGAGGATGCGGAGCTCACTGGTGTCGTACAGCCTCTGCCCTCCTCGGACGAAGAAGACCAACCTGGCACATCCGGTGCAAGTCAACATGCAGCACCAGCAGGACCACCAGCTGCAGCACCAGCAGGACCACCAGCTGCACCCCTGCACCCACCCCTCCAACGACTGTCACCACAAATACCATCCCTGCCGACATGGACAGAACAAGGAGCAACACCAGCACAGGGACCCTGGACCAACGTGGGGCCATGGACACCACCACCACCACCAACCCCCAAGGGGGACCAGGGTCATCTGTGCGTGCCACTGCACGCACTGCACATGTCGGCAGGGGTGGTGGGAGGGGTGGGAGACAGAGGTCGCTGCTTGCAGAGGTTGCTGGTGTGCATGATGACCCACAACTGGTACGCATAGCCGATGCGTACCAGTCCAGCACCGGAGATCTCAGCCAGGTAGTGGGGCTCCTCAGAGACATGAAACAGCAGCAGGCTGCCCATCATGCCCGCTTGGACTCACACATGTCCCGCGTGGAGTCCAAGTGGGACGAACTGCAAGAGATGACGGCGGTGCACAGGGACATTTTACAATGCCTCCGCCAGATGAACAACAACCAGTCTACACCTCCCTGTGTGCCAACAACATCTGGTGCTGAACAAACTGCAACTGCCACAGGGAGGGAGGATGACTCTGGCGGAGAATCCCCTGCACCGCAGCAGCCTGTACTTGAGGGGCCCCCCCCAAAGAAGAGGGGTCGTCCGAGGAGGGGCAAGTGAGAGGCCGATGGCCAAGTGCAACTCCCAGGAAGCCTGAACCTGTTCTGGATGTTCACCTTTGTGCACAAACTGTTCACCCTGTTGACTGCAACACAACTCCCACACATTACATGGGGAGTACAAGTTGGACCAATGTCTCAGACAACTGTGGCCCCGATACTGGGGATCTTGTCTACCAGGACTTTCAATTCACCTAGGAACTTCTGATTGCAAGATATATGTACAGCACTAACCATCCTATGCACTATTCACACAAATGTATCACAATAAACACACTAATACACCATACTTGCCTCTGTTGTGATTCCAACGTGGGTGCTGTCATGTGGATGATGAACTGCAAAATTACACTGTGTATGCGAACTGCAACAGCAAGTACAACACAGGCATGTGAGTAAAGGCAACGTGACACATATGAGGGAGACACACCACCAGGGCTACACAACACATACACACCTAGGCCATCTGACTCATTGCCTACACTGATGTTGCCAGGGAAGACGGTGCAATGCACAGACACCACACCTATTCCCAGTTGTAGTCAAGTAGCCCACAGGTGCAGTAAGCAAATGGCAGTCAAATGTGTGACCACAGACAACGCACATCACAAAGTGAAGCACAGGTTTATTACACAGTTGCAACATGTCGTAACCACTACAGATGCAAGGTAATCCCACCTGGCAGCGGGCACACAGTCAACAACTGTAGAAGGAAGGAAGTCCATGGGTGTTGCGCACATCACCTGTAGGGACACAACAGCTACCACCCTGGAAGTACAATCACGTCGTCGGTGGACACAGTTGACCAAACGAATCTGAAAGTACCCTGTGAAGGACAGAAATGACACACAGTCAAAAGCAATGGAGAACAGGACAGAACAGCAAAACTCATGCACAATACATGTTACAAGATACCCACCCAGAACCAAGTTAGCATGTCAACACTGTTGGGGAGTACAGACCACCTGTAAGCACACATCGCTACACACATCCAGTCAAGTAGCCCATGGACACACTCCAACAGCACCAGAGCACCACCTACACATATCATGCCAACTCACATCATTGACATGACACCTCAGGATACTCACATTCAGCTAAAGAAGTTGGTGATGAGCTGTGTGCGGACATCACCCTCATCATCATCATCATCATCATCACTGGCATCGTGGTCCAGGCCAGGATCCTCCACAGGTGGCGGATGTTGGTCATTGTCATCCTGGATGAGAGGCAACTCCTTCCGCACTGCCAGGTTGTGGAGCATGCAGCAGACGATGATAATCTTGCACACTTTCGCTGGGGCATATGGGAGGGACCCTCCTGTCTTGTCCAGGCAGCGGAAGCGGCTCTTCAGGAGACCAAATGTCCGCTCAATCACTCTCCTGGTCCGACCATGTGCCTCATTGTAGCGCATCTGGGCTGGTGTCACAGGGTTCCTGAGGGGTGTCAGCAACCACGGCATGTTGGGGTATCCCGAGTCACCTACGGACAGACAAGTGCACATTAGCTGACTTGGAAAAGTGGGCGGAATACTACAGATCAGATCACACACAATGGCACAAAGTCAGTACACACCGACAAGCCAGGCACGCTGGTTCTGCATCTGTGCCATCATCCTGGGGATGCGACTACTCCTCATCACAAAGGCATCGTGTGCTGAACCAGGGAAACGGGCACACACGTGTGTGATGGTCATATCTGCAAGACACACCACCAGTGCATTGACCGAGTGGTAGTGCTTGCGGTTACGGTAGGCCTGCTCCTGGGCCTGTGGTGGTACCAAAGCCACATGTGTCCCATCAATGGAGCCAATGACATGCGGCATCCTCCTCAGGGCATAGAAGTCACTCTTCACGTCAGTGAGTCGTTGCAGTCTAGGGAAATAGATGTACCGGTTCAGGAATAGCAACATTGCCTCCAAAACATCGCGGAGCACACGGCTCAACATGGTCTGTGACATCCCACCAGCAGTCGCCACAGTATGTTGGAAGGTACCGGTGGCAAAGAAGTGTAGGGCTGCCATCACCTTCACCTTGGGGGTCAGCGCTGTAGGATACGGCCAGCCAGGCTGCAAATGTGGGGCCAACTGCACTGCCAAATCCTCAATCAGCTGCCTGGTGAAGCGGTACCGTCGGATGCTGTCCCGTTCCACCATCGTTGCCAGGTCTGGGAATGGTCGATGGACAGCAGGAGCCCTGCAGTGCAGAGGAGAAGAAAGCAAGATTGTCAGTCACCCCACATATGCGGCATTGAACACACTCAATATCACAACATACATCATTATGAGGCACAACTACATGAAGTGTGCAGTTCCGTAAGGACATGTATGGTACATACATGGCCAACATCTGTCATCACAGTTCAACAAGTGGCATCAATAAGTCCCAGGTTGGCCCATTGGATATCATGAGGCCGTGTCACAGTTCCCATCTCCTGCTGCCGTGTCACAATCACCCCCCACAGTGACATGTGTGGACAGATGTGCCCCAGGCATCACAGCTCAACGACAGGTACATTCCCAGGGACCCTGTATTGCCACATGGACACTGGCATTACATGGACTATCAGGTATACACCACAGCAAAACAACCATGACCCCCACAGGTAGTGGTCCCACTTGCCACTGCAGGACAGACATGGACGTCTGTGACACACACACGCACAACATCAAAGTCCATGCACACACAACGTGGATGTGGAGACTGTCTCCCATTGTGCACATGAAATCAGAGACATTGTAAACACTACATGCACACAGACTGTGGAGGACCATCACTATTGTGCATCTGGGACACCCTGGCTCAAACATACCATCCCACATGGGACTCACGGGGTATGTGACATGACATACACATACACCACCGTGAAATGTGACCATGGCACATGCACAGATATGAACAGTTGCACATCACAGTGGTCATGTACACGTAACACCCAGGATCCTGTCCCCATGAACACGTGCACAGCCTGGGGGTGGCTGCCCCCAGGTGACACCCACAGGACAACATGTACACCAACATACACACAATAGGAAATGCAGCCTTACATGCCTTATGATACAGTTTGGACAGGCTGTCGTGTTGTAGGTGTGCCCCTCACTCCCTGGGAGCTATCTGTGGCTGGCATATGTTCATCTGAGACAGGCATGGTGACATATGCCAGTCACTTGTACAGGGATGCGTTGAACAGCAATGGACCGATCGGTGCCCCGGCCAGCCCATTGCATTCAATGTGTGCAGGTACGCGTTGTACCCCTGTACGCGTTGATCAGCAATGGACCGATCGGTGCCCCGGCCGGCCCATTGCATTCAATGTGTGCGGGTACGCGTTGTACCCCTGTACACGTTGATCAGCAATGGACCGATCGGTGCCCCCGGCCGGCCCATTGCATTCAATGTGTGCAGGTACGCGTTGTACCCCTGTATGCGTTGATCAGCAATGGACCGATCGGTGCCCCGGCCGGCCCATTGCATTCAATGTGTGCGGGTACAGCGTTGTACCCCTGTACGCAGTTGATCAGCAATGGACCGATCGGTGCCCCGGCTGGCCCATTGCATTCAATGTGTGCAGTGCACGCGTTGTACCCTGTACGCGTTGTACCGCAATGGACCGATCGGTGCCCCGGCCGACCCATTGCATTCAATGTGTGCGGGTACGCGTTGTACCCATGTACGCGTTGATCAGCAATGGACCGATCGGTGCCCCGGCCGGCCCATTGCATTCAATGTGTGCGGGTACGCGTTGTACCCCTGTACGCGTTGTACTGCAATGGACCGATCGGTGCCCCGGCCGGCCCATTGCATTCAATGTGTGCGGGTACAGCGTTGTACCCTATGCAGCGTTGATACCGCAATGGAGCGATCGGTGCCCCGGCCGCCCATTGCATTCAATGTGTGCGGGTACGCGTTGTACCCTGTAGCGCGTTGATCAGCAATGGACCGATCGGTGCCCCGGCCGGCCCATTGCATTCAATGTGTGCGGGTACGTGTTGTACCCCTGTACGCGTTGATACCGCAATGGACCGATCGGTGCCCTCGGCCGGCCCATTGCATTCAATGTGTGCGGGTACGCGTTGTACCCCTGTACGCGTTGATCAGCAATGGACCGATCGGTGCCCCAGCCGGCCCATTGCATTCAATGTGTGCGGTACGCGTTGTACCCCTGTACGCGTTGTACCGCAATGGACCGATCGGTGCCCCGGCCGCCCATTGCATTCAATGTGTGCGGTACGCGTTGTACCCCTGTACGCGTTAGTACCGCAATGGACCGATCGGTGCCCCCGGCCGGCCCATTGCATTCAATGTGTGCGGGTACGCGTTGTACCCCTGTACGCGTTGATCAGCAATGGACCGATCGGTGCCCCCAGCCGGCCCATTGCATTCAATGTGTGCGGGTACGCGTTGTACCCCTGTACGCGTTGTACCGCAATGGACCGATCGGTGCCCCGGCCGGCCCATTGCATTCAATGTGCGCGGGTACGCGTTGTACCCCTATGCGCGTTGTACCGCAATGGACCGATCGGTGCCTCCGGCCGGCCCATTGCATTCAATGTGTGCGGGTACGCGTTGTACCCCTGTACGCGTTGATCAGCAATGGACCGATCGGTGCGCACCCATTGACAATGGCCTAGCCTGGCAAAGGACGCGTTTCGAAATTCGAACGAGTCGGTTGCTGGAAATTCAGTTGGTCACCCACAACAATGTTGCAAAATCATGTATGTCATGAAGTTGAAGATTTGAAGGATGCTGTGGGCGTGTATTGGTGCTGCTATTCCATGGATTGGCCAGATTCAGAATATGCAAACGACTTGGACCTATCACTTTGGACACATGGGACAGTATCTGCCTCTGCAGCACATATATATTGCTGGCTGTTCCCCTGAGAGCTCACTTGCCTGCACTACATGCTCCAGGACGACATCTGCCACTGCACTGCTGCTGTCTCTGCCCCCTCTGGACCCTGCAATGGCACGTACTGTGGAGAGAGCCCCAGCCTTCAGCCTTGAGGAGAACCAGGCCCTGCTGGACAGCCTACTTCCACAGTACAGCAAGCTGTATGGGACACCAGGGGAGCAGGTGAGTGTTCTGTGCACTGCCTTTCTGAATGTGCATTTTGTCGGACTAGCAAGGCTGAAAGTCTGCACGCCACTGGCTAGCAGGCTCACTGAGTAGTTGTCACCCCCCATAGTGTGTAGTGACATGCACTGGACAGGTATGGTGCAATGACAGTGCATTTGAACAAGGTTTTACTTCCCATGCAATGATACCATGTAGTGACTTCTGGCAAACTGTCCATGGGCAGCGTTGCACTGCCTGTGTACATCATGTGCCCCTGTGATTGAGACATGTATATACAACTGTGTCATGCACGGATATGTTGCATGTGTAGTAATGGCCTTTTCACTTTGTCATCCTGACAGGTTAATGCCCATCAGAAGCAGGAGATCTGGAAGGACATCGTCCGGGCTGTCCGGTCCGTGGGGGTCTACAAGCGCCGGATCCGCAACTGCCAGAAGAGGTGGCAGGACCTTCGGGGCTGGACCCGGAGGATTGCACGGGTCCAGCTGAAGCTGTCGCCTCCTCGCAGGAGGGGCGGAACACGGACCCTGACCCCCACATGCTCCAGATCCTGGCGGTGGTGTTTCCAGACCTGGATGGGCAGCTGAAGGCCAGACTGCAGCAAGGAGGGGGTGAGTCAAAGACTGCACTGTGAACTCTGTATTACATGCTATGTGCCCTCCTCTGGCCTGGTTCAACTGCCACAGTACAGCAGTCATGTTGTCCAGGAGCCATGTCCCTCTATTGTGCACTGCCCACTCCTCATCTGATACCCAGGTGTGGCCCTTACATTCAGGGAATTGTGTCACTTGGGACTGTGTCCTTGCAGTTTGCTTCACTCAAGGTGGGGGACAGCATCTGTTTCCCTAACTCTGTTGTGGGCATCATGGGTGGGTCCATTGTTCACACAACGCCTGTATTCGGACATGTAATCTGCGTGTTGCTTTGATATGCGGTCCACTTGCTGAGCTGAGCCACCACATGTGCCTGGGGTATGTGGCACACGCCCATGCAGCGGGTGGGAACAATGTTTGGGCCCCAGGAGTGTGCAGATTACGTGTGTCACACATACATAGCCAGCTATCCACTGTCCAGGGCTCATCCCTCATTCATGTGGGGCAGGACAGTCATGCCTACTCCAGGCCATGCAATGCACTCTGTACTCCCACTCCCGTGTATCAGCTGACACATTGTGCGCAGTGATTTGACCCCTCAGGTGTCTGCCTCTGTGTCAGTGTGCTGTGGATTTGTTGCCAGGACTGCTGGGGTGTTTCTCGGTAGGGGCTCAGCATGCCACTGGAGATGTGACCATAGGAGACGATACTTGTGTGTCACATAGGTGTTTGATCAGCTGCCCGTGCAGACTGGGGTATGCGAATGTGAAGTTCAGGCAGCTGTTTCCCATTCACAGCAGATTGTGAGGGGCTCAGGTTCAGAGGGTAGTGTCACAGGTCTCCCATATGTCCAATCGGTATGACCTGGACAGATGAGGGTTAAGATGATGTGTTGTGTGGGGGATGTACATGTGCACTTGTGCAGCTCCAGGACTTGCATTCCCCATGACCTACTATTGTGACACAGTGCAGAGTGTTGTTGTCTGGCTGCCAAGTCATACATCACTGAGACAGTGATGTATGACTTAGCAGTCATGCCTCCGCCATGGCATGTGTTTACTTATTGGTGATCCTGCAGGGGAGTGACATGTGCTACATGCACACCATTGTGGTGATGGCTATCAGGACATGGGTGCATCATGGTGTCTGTCACTGGTATGCATCACATGCATTTCCTATTTGACTCTGGGCATCCCTTTCATCCGGAAACCTGTACTGACTCAGTGGCAAGAGTTGTGATGTGTGCATGTCCACATGCTACACCGTGTCCTCTGCACTGTCCAACTACTGTGTAGTTGGTGCATGTGTCCACACTGGGGTGTTGCTATCCAACAGACACCAGACAGATGGGTGCAAGGCCATGTGGGATGTGAGTGCCATGGTTGGCATCAGACTGACAATTGGCTTCTCCTGTTCAGTTAGGGCACTTTTAGCAATGTTCAACTAATGATGCCAGGGCTTGCTCTGTGATTTGCTGTGCTCACAGTGGTGTGTGCGTTTGGTGCAGGTGACTGATGTCTGTCTGTTTCCCCATTGTTTGCAGATACATCCACGGCCACGGAAGGGGACAGCTCCACGGACCAGGAGGAGCCGGAGAGCCAGACTGGGTCAGCAGCCGAGGAGTGGTCGGAGGGACCCAGTGGCACGGAGGGCGAGGGGAGCCACACCGAGGAGTCCTCAGCACCATCCACCTCAGCTGACGACCAGAGCAACTCGGAGGATGACTCCCTTATGGAGGCGGGTGTCAGCAGCCACCACACCCCAGCTAGTGTTGCTGTCCCCGCCACCACCAGCACCACCACCGCCCTCCCATTGGCTCCCATTCCCCAGGTCCGTGGAGGCTCCCATGTTCGGGAGCGTGTCTCCTTTGGGCCAGGCACCGCACCCCTGCCCCTGTGTCCCCTGCTGCCCTGAGTGAGGAGTCTGTGTACCTCCTTCGCCAGCTCCATGTAGGGCAGACAGCCATGCTGAGTGTCCTCCATGCGCACACCGCTCTGTTGACTCAGCTGGTGTCGTTCATGGAGGGCATCTCATCGGGCATGTCTGACCTACAGAGGGGCAATAGGTCCATGGACTCCTCCCTGACGGCAGCAGTGTCCCTCCTCAGACAGTCCCTCACCCCTCCTGCCTCTGCTCCATCCACACTCCCCAGCACCTTACCCGTCCCAAGCACACACACACCGGCACAGGCACACACCAGCACACACACGTCCAGCACACAGACACACACGCCACAAACAAAACGCACACGCACGCACAGTCAGGGGACTGAAACCAGACTCACAGGGGATGGGGCCCTGGAACACACACACGCATCCACGAGCACTGCGCAGTCCTCAGTTGCCTCTCCCTCCAAAGCACCCTCCCTTGCCTCACCTGCAACCCCGAAGACCCAGCGGCTCTTCCTCAGTGACCTCGGCCTCTTCCCCTCCGATCCAGCTGATACAGAATTGAGGGGGAAGAGGAAGCCCACCCACACGGAGCAGAGTGCCCTTCGCCCCCGGACACCCTCCCCCAGGCGCAGACAGACTGAGGCCCCCACCCGCAAGTCCCCCCGGAGTCGTAAGAGCAAGACCCCGCCGCCGCCCTGCAGCTCAGGCACCAGGTCTCCTTCCTCCATCCCTCAGGCCCCCACTCCACAGGTGCCCCCACCCACAGATATACCATCCCCAAGAGGATCCGGCCTTCTCCCCATGCCACTTGCTCTCCCGGCACCACACCCCCGCTGCGCTTGTCTGTGCCACTGATGTGGTGAGGGTGTCCTCCCCCTCTGTCCAGCCCACCTTGCCTGTTCCCCATTCTCCTCCCCTGGTGGTAGGCACTGCAGTGGAGTCCACTACCACCCTGTCTGACTTGGGCACTGCAGTGGCGGACCTGTCCACTCCATCTGCAGGGTCCACTGCAGTCGTGCCGGCACCCACAACATCTGAGTCATGCCCCCAGTTGTGCCGGCACACACCATGTCAGACACCTCCACTGCAGTTGTCAGTGGCTCTCCAGCACCCACCACCCCTTCCCTGCTTCCTCCTGGTGAGCCCTGATCCTGTCCCTGCGGTGCCTGGCCTGCCCCCCGGTTGCCCCTCCTAGTGGATTGTCCCTGGTTTTGTGCAGTGCAGGCATGCGTAGGGTGACATCTGCCACTGTCACCCTGTTTGGACTTTGACAATGGACTGGCCATTGGCCTTTGTGTTTTTTCTGGACTTTCAGTTTTCATTACACACATATGCTGAATAAAGCAACTTTCTGTTCTCTAGTGCTTATGCTTCTGATGTACATGTTGTTGATGATGCTAACCATGCCCTTGCTGCAGTGATGGTGATATTTGGTCTCATGATAATGAAGTGTTACTGTGCAGGAACCCATGTGGTCCAGGGGGAATGTGTCCTATCCTGTGGTGTATCCATGTCATCCATAGCAGCATCTGAGGGTGTCATGTGTTCAGTATTTGACAATGGGATTTCCTACTTACATTAGCAATTTCACATCTGTGGCTTCCACCCCTGCACATCTGTTGTGCCTGCCATTGTTCAATTCGTCTACTTCCCTGACCGTGTGGCCATCTCCACTGGACATGCAGGTTTGGGCATCAATGGGGAAGGACTCATCTGTGTTGTCAGTGCAACATTGCTATACAAGTGTGCTGGATCTGTGCTGATGATTTCGTTGGCACTTCCATGACCAGGCTGATGTGACGGGAGCCTTCATTTGGTGCTAAATGTTGATTGTGTGACCAAGTGCTCAGCTGACATGATGGGGCCCTACTGAGGCAACATATGGCACAGCTTTCCTCACACAGGAGTGGAGTCCCCTCATGGCAGTGTGTACTCCTGTGACATTGCCTGCACCCAAGGTGTGTGTTGTATGAGCATGTCTGTGTGTTCACTTCCGTTTAGCTGTGCATGCTGTGATCCCTAGTATTGTACCTGTTTGTGATGCTTGCTGAGTTGACCTATGTTCCCCCAAAGTCTTCTCCCTGGGTTCTCTGTGATGTGGGTGCATGGCACATTACTGGTCATCAGGGTGTCACCCATAGGTGTGTTTGCTGTCAGGGCTGAGTTTGTGTGCAGACGCAGATGGGTCACAGTCAGGTTTCCCCTTGGCACTTGTTGTTTGCCCCTGTCATGTGATTTCCAGTTTGTGTTATCTTTCAGTGATTGTGACACGTTGTGTGTGTGACTGCTGGCACTCCTCAGGGTCCGGGCTGCAATGTTGGTTGTTGTCTATGTGTGTTCTTTGTGGGTGACCTTGGCTTCTTCATTGGTGTGTGACTGTGGCTGGGATCCCATTGGTTGGTGTGGTATTGCCATCATGTCCATGTACAGCGTAGTGTGCAGTGTGTCAGACATTCAGGAGTCTTGTTGAGTGGCCATGTGTGATGTGTTTCTGCACCTTGGTTCCCACCCACCACCCTGGAATAGTCATGGGTGCATGTGCAATGTCACCAGTGCATGTGTGCTTCACTGCTGCACATTGTTGGAGGTCGAGGGGTGTGGTGTTGAGTGTGTGCAGATGAGAGTTGTTGCCCAGCTAGGCCCCTGCCTCCATGTTGGCCTTGGCTTACTGGCCGTGCTGATTGATTTGTGCTTGTATAGGTGTGATGGTAGTTTGTTGCTCAGGACACATGACTGTGGTTCACAGTGTGAACGACATTTAGCTATGTCATCACAGTGGGATTGTAATGCAGCCCAGGGTCACCACATTGTGGGGGCACTGGGGGTAGTGCTGTGGTGTGTCTGTGTCTTGCTGTGTCAGTTGCTGTTCCTACGTGCCTGTGTGACATCTGTGATTTGTGCTCCCTCTCATCTGACAATGCCTGCTTGCCCACATAGGGGATTTGGATCCATGAGTTACCTTTGTGTGGCACTGTATGCACATCTGTATGATTGGTATTCAGGTCTCCTCATGTGTTGTGTGGTTGCCTGGGGACACTGGCACCCCCTCACCTGTTGTGTATGATGTGCAGTGTGGGTCTGCCTGTTTGTGTTTGTGCATCTGCACCACTGCATTGGCATATCTTGGGTGTGCCATTGGCTGTATGTAGTTTGGTGGGTTTCCCCTGCTGTCCCTGGGACTCCTAGGTCATCGGTCAGCACAATGATCATGGTTTGTGTGTCCCATTGCTGCCATGGTATGGTATCTGTTCACCTCACATCTACAGTCTCCACAGGGTATCTGCATTTGTGTGCCCATTGGTGCAAATATGTGGGTCTGCATTCTGATGGTCACTTCTGTCATTGTGTCATTGATGAATGTTGACAGTGTCAGCCCCCATGGGTGTTGTTTGTCTGCACATGGCCAAAGGTATGTCTTATTTGCACTGCAGTATTTGCCTCCCCCAATTTATGTTGCAATGGGACACATGCACTACTTTGCCACTGATGTGTTTTATGTTCTGTGACCAGGAATCATCCATGCAGTTTGGCAGTTGCAGCTCTTTCTTTGTCAACACTTACATTTTGGTCACTGTGATGATGGGGGTTTGGACCCCATTGCCACAATGTTCAAAATGTGCTTCAGCTATGGACCCCACATTTACATTTTGGTCACTGTGATGATGGGGGTTTGGACCCCGTTGCCACAATGTTCAAAATGTGCTTCAGCTATGGACCCCACACTTACATTTTGGTCACTGTGATGATGGGGGTTTGGACCCCGTTGCCACACTGTTCAAAATGTGCTTCAGCTATGGACCCCACACTTACATTTTGGTCACTGTGATGATGGGGGTTTGGACCCCATTGCCACACTGTTCAAAGTGTGCTTCAGCTATGGACCCCACACTTACCTTTTGGTCACTGTGATGATGGGGGTTTGGACCCCATTGCCACAATGTTCAAAATGTGCTTCAGCTATGGACCCCACCCTTACATTTTGGTCACTGTGATGATGGGGGTTTGGACCCCATTGCCACACTGTTCAAAATGTGCTTCAGCTATGGACCCCACACTTACATTTTGGTCACTGTGATGATGGGGGTTTGGACCCCATTGCCACAATGGTCATGGCCTGCTTGCATTGTGGGGGCCACACACATATATGTGTGGCACATGTGATAGGGGGTCACATTGTATGTTCAAAGTCATGTTCAGTGTTGTAGGCATTTGACACAGTCTACACACGCTTGTCATGGTGTTGGGGGATGTCTTTTTCTTGCATTCCCTAGGTTGTGGTGTGCTGGTTGTGTCATGCATTGTCCATCCTATGAGTGGGGGTGGTGTTGGTGGTAGGCATCCAGCCCCCATGGGTAGAGGTGGTTGTAGTGACAGGCATCCAGCCCCCTGGGTAAGGGTGGTAGTAGTGGTAGGCATCGGGCACCCCTGGGTAAGGGTGGTAGTAGTGGTAGGCATCCAGCCCCCTGGGTAAGGGTGGTAGTGGTGGTGGGCATCTGGCACCCCCTGGCTTAGGGTGGTAGTAGTGGTAGGCATCTGGCACCCCCATGGCTAAGGGTGGTAGTAGTGGTAGGCATCCAGCCCCCCTGGGTAAGGGTGGTAGTAGTGGTAGGCATCCAGCCCCCCCTGGGTAAGGGTGGTAGTAGTGGTAGGCATCTGGCACCCCCATGGCTAAGGGTGGTAGTAGTGGTAGGCATCCAGCCCCCCTGGCTAAGGGTGGTAGTAGTGGTAGGCATCTGGCACCCCCATGGCTAAGGGTGGTAGTAGTGGTAGGCATCCAGCCCCCTGGCTTAGGGTGGTAGTAGTGGTAGGCATCTGGCACCCCTGGCTAAGGGTGGTAGTAGTGGTAGGCATCCAGCCCCCTGGGTAAGGGTGGTAGTAGTGGTAGGCATCTGGCACCCCCTGGATAAGGGTGGTAGTAGTGGTAGGCATCCAGCCCCCTGGGTAAGGGTGGTAGTAGTGGTAGGCATCTGGCACCCCCATGGCTAAGGGTGGTAGTAGTGGTAGGCATCCAGCCCCCTGGCTTAGGGTGGTAGTAGTGGTAGGCATCTGGCACCCCCTGGCTAAGGGTGGTAGTAGTGGTAGGCATCCAGCCCCCTGGGTAAGGGTGGTAGTAGTGATAGGCATCTGGCACCCCCATGGCTAAGGGTGGTAGTAGTGGTAGGCATCCAGCCCCCTGGGTAAGGGTGGTAGTAGTGGTAGGCATCTGGCACCCCCTGGCTAAGGGTGGTAGTAGTGGTAGGCATCCAGCCCCCCTGGGTAAGGGTGGTAGTAGTGGTAGGCATCTGGCACCCCCATGGCTAAGGGTGGTAGTAGTGGTAGGCATCCAGCCCCCCTGGGTAAGGGTGGTAGTAGTGGTAGGCATCTGGCACCCCCTGGCTAAGGGTGGTAGTAGTGGTAGGCATCCAGCCCCCTGGGTAAGGGTGGTAGTAGTGGTAGGCATCTGGCACCCCCTGGGTAAGGGTGGTAGTAGTGGTAGGCCTCCAGCCCCCCCTGGCTAAGGGTGGTAGTAGTGGTAGGCATCTGGCACCCCCATGGCTAAGGGTGGTAGTAGTGGTAGGCATCCAGCCCCTGGCTTAGGGTGGTAGTAGTGGTAGGCATCTGGCACCCCCTGGCTAAGGGTGGTAGTAGTGGTAGGCATCCAGCCCCCTGGGTAAGGGTGGTAGTAGTGGTAGGCATCTGGCACCCCTGGGTAAGGGTGGTAGAAGTGGTAGGCATCCAGCCCCCTGGGTAAGGGTGGTAGTAGTGGTAGGCATCTGGCACCCCCATGGCTAAGGGTGGTAGTAGTGGTAGGCATCCAGCCCCCTGGCTTAGGGTGGTAGTAGTGGTAGGCATCTGGCACCCCCTGGCTAAGGGTGGTAGTAGTGGTAGGCATCCAGCCCCCCTGGGTAAGGGTGGTAGTAGTGGTAGGCATCTGGCACCCCCATGGCTAAGGGTGGTAGTAGTGGTAGGCATCCAGCCCCCTGGGTAAGGGTGGTAGTAGTGGTAGGCATCTGGCACCCCCCTGGATAAGGGTGGTAGTAGTGGTAGGCATCCAGCCCCCCCTGGGTAAGGGTGGTAGGCATCTGGCACCCCCTGGGTAAGGGTGGTAGTAGTGGTAGGCATCCAGCCCCCCTGGGTAAGGGTGGTAGTGGTGGTGGGCATCTGGCACCCCCCTGGCTAAGGGTGATAGTGGTGGTTGGCATCCGGCCCCCCCTGGGTAGGGGTGGTGGTGCGCATTCAGGCCCCTGTGTGCATATGTGGCATTGGTGATGGGCATCCCGCCCCTATGGTGCTGCTGTTGCTGGTGTAAGTAAATTCTGCATCCCTCTGTGTGTGTGTGATGTGTCGTGTACGTGTTGTATGTGTTTTGTGGTTGGTGTCTGACTTACCTTCTGCGCCGTACGCGTCCGTGCCTGTTCCGGTAGTAAATGTAGAATATTGGTATGATCGGGACGAAGGGATTCATGGTTGGTTCGTGTCGTTCATCTTTCTCGTTGCATCGCGTCGTCCTCGTCGCTTCGCGTCGTCCTCGTCGCTGGCGTGTTCGCCTCGTAGCCGTGGATCGTGTTGTGGCGCGAATCGGAGCTTATGTGCGCCTCTCCCGGATGCTTTGACGTGCCGTGCGTAGCGACGGGTTCGGCGCGTACGGAAAGCGCATCGTACTTGTTCAGCCGGACGGAGCTGCATTTTCCCTTCCGTGCGACTCGATTCTGCGTTTCCGGATTCGCCTCGGTCGGAGAACAGGACCTGGATTGGGTGAGTACGACTCGGCCGGATTCTGTGCTGTTGTGCGCATCGTACTTACTCGTTCGGTATGCTGTACGGATCGGTCGGGAAACAGGCATTCGCATGGCTTTTTTCCCGACCGAATGGTATTGGGTGCGCCTCCGACCGAGATCGGAATCGGCCCCTTAATGTATGTGTGTGTAAAATGCTCACAACACAGATCCTGACAGTTAACATACAATGTGACTCCCAACACATATGTGCCCAAAAGGTGATAGTGTGGATCAAAAATCCAGCATCTCTGGAGCAATGTGGTCTAAACCCCCCATCACCACAGTGACCAAAAGGTGTCAGTGGTGTTAAAAAATCCAGCATCTCTGGAGCAATGTGTTTATGTGGTCTAAACCCCCCATCACCACAGTGACCAAAAGGTGTTAGTGGGGTTCAAAAATCCAGCATCTCAGGACCAATGTGGTAATGGGGTCTAAACCCCCCATCACTACAGTGACCAAAAGGTGATAGTGGGGTTAAAAATCCAGCATCTTAGGACCAATGTGGTAATGTGTCCTAACCCCCCATTACTACAGTGACCATAAGGTGAGTGTGGACATGAAAATAGCAGCATCTCCAAACCAAAATGCATGATTCCTGGTCCCCACACCACAAGCAATGTTGTGGCAATGTAGTGGTTGTGTCACATACAAACATAGATTTGGTGAGGCAAAGATTGCTGTGTATCACAGGAACACCCTCTGCCATGTGCAGACAAGCTATGGCCATGATCCCTGACAATTACTCCAGTGTACAATTAGACAATGCGACAAGTGAGCACCATGATGCATACACACAAATCTATACAAACAGACACACAAACTAAGGAATCCTGTGGAGACTGTAGATGTCAGGTGACCAAGTCCCATACCATGGCAGCAATGGAACACACCAAACATGATGAATGTGCAGACTGATGAGCCAGGAGACGCAGGGACACTAGGGAAAAACCTCCAAACAACATAAGCCAATGGACCGCAAAAGCCATACCAATGCAGTGGAGCAGATGCACAAACACAGACAGGCAGCCCCACACTGCATATCATACACAACATGTGTGTGTGTCTCAGTGTCCCCAGGCAAGTACACAACACATGACAGTGGGCAGAACTCCAATGACACAGATGTGTACACAGTGCCATACAAAAGTAACTCATGAACTGGGCATCCCTTGGTGGGCAAGCAGGCATTGTCAGGTGAGTGGGATCCCAAATCATTCATGTGACACAAGCTGGGCGGCACAGCAAACAACACAGCAAGAGACAGCCCAACACAGCACTACCCTCAGGGACCCTACATTGGGGTGACAGTAGCCTGTACAATCCCACTGTGATGACAAAGGTAGATGTTGCCCATACTGTGGAGTACAGTCACCTGCGCGCACTGGGGCATGCGTCCTGACCAACAAACTTCCATCACACCTACACAAACAAATCACTGGCCAGGGCCTGTCAACAATGAACACAAAGTAGGTAGGGGCCTAGCCATGAGACAACTCACATTTGGCCACCCTCAACACAACACACCTTGATCTGCAACAATGTGCATCAGCTAAGCACACATGGACTGGTGAAATTGCTCATGCACCCATGACAATCCCTGGGGTGGTGGGGAGATCTAAGGTTCCCAAAAATACACACACACGGCCAGTCAACAACCCTTGTGAATGTCCGCCACACTGCACAGTATGCGGTACCTGGGCATGACGTGAAATCTACCAGAATCATTGGGATCACTGCCACACTCCCACAATGATGAACCAAAGCAGAGGCACAAAGAACACATGTCGACACCTTCCAACATTGCAACTATGACCCTGATGAGTGGGAGTAGTCACACACACATACAAGTGACCCACTCACTGACAGATACCACATAGGAAAAACTACATCATGTTGGCAACACAGAAGTGCCAAGGGGAATCCTGAATGTGTCCCATGTGCGTCTGACAACATCCCCGGGCTTTACAAATAAAACACCTAGGGATGACACCCTAATGACCAGTAGTGTGCCATGCACCTACATCCCAGGAAACCCAGGACAAAGATGTTGGATGAACACAGGACAACTCAGCAAGCGCCACGAACAGGAACATCTGTAGGGAACACAGGCTGTGTAGAAAAAGTGAATGGAACACACACCGACATGCTCACACTACACACACATGGGCTCAGGCAATGTCTCAGTATGACACACTGCCATGAGGGGACTCCACTCCTGGGGAAGGTTAGCTGTGCCAAACGTTGTCTGTGCAGGGCTCTGTCATGTCAGCATAACACTTGCTCATTGAGCCAACAATTACAACACAATGAAAGCTCTGGTCACATCAGCCTGTGTACGGGAGTGTCCCTTCAGTCATCTGCACATATGCAATACACATGTAGAGCTAGTTGCACTGATGACACAGATGACTTGTGTTCCATTGATGCACAAACCTGCCTGTCCAGTGGAGAGATGGGCCCAGTCAGGGAATCTTACTATGTGCCGAAATGTAAGCCCAACATATGTGCAACAGTGCATGGCAAAGATGTGAAGTAGCAAACAGAAGGAATAATACCTGGTCCACAAATTCTGCATACATAACACCCTGAAATAGCAGCAAATTATGTCATGAATACATACCAGGAAAGTACACATATCCCATGGACCACAACAAATCAGTCTCTTATACCTTTAAAACACCATTACAACTGCAAGTTCATGATACACATCATCAACATCATGTACATTAGGTGCAACACCACTGGATAACAACAAATTGCTTTATTCAGCAATAATATCCATGTAACTGTGAACTCAACAATGTCAAAAGGCCAATGGCCAGTCCTTCCAGGAGTCCCAACAGGGTGACATGTGGAAACCTGACACCCATTGCTTGCCTGCACTGCTACGGCCAAGGGACATCTCCCTTGGAGGGGCATACATAGGGGCAGGCCAGGCACCGCAGGGACAGGATCAGGGGACAGCAGAATGGGGCAGGGGTATGGTGGTGGGTGCAGGAGTGTTGCTGGCAACTGCAGTGGAGGTGTCTGACACAGTGGGTGGCATCACCACTGCTGGGCCCAAGTCAGATGTGGTGGGTGCTGTCACTACTGCAGGGCTCAAGTCTGATGGGGTGGTTGCCGGGTCATGGACTCCACACCAGTGGCAGGAACAGGCTGAGCATGTGATGTGGGGGTGGAAGTGCATGTGGAAGGGGGGGAGGGCCTAAGCATTTTGGGGATGTGGTATCGGTGTGTGGGTGAACCTGGGGCAGGGAATGGCGGTGGTACCTGTGGCGTGGTGGCCTGGGGGCTGCAGGGCGGAGACTGTGAGGTGGAAGTGTGTGGTTTTGGTGGGGTCTTGCCCTTCCTGGTCCGGGGGATTTGCGTGTGGGGGCCTCAGTGTTTGTGCGCCTGGGGAGGGTGTCCGTGTGGCAGGGGAACTCCCTCTGCGCATGGTGACTTCCTCTTCCCCTTGTAAGTTGGATCAGATGGATCGGTGGGGAAGAGGCCAAGGTCACAGAGGAAGAGCTTCTGGGAAGGGGGGGGTTTAGGTGAGGCAAGGGAAGGGGTTTTGGAGGGAGAGGCATCTGAGGACTGCAGAGTGCTTGTGGATGGCTGTTTGTGTGTCTGTAACCCATCCCCTGTGTGTGTGCCATCAGTCCCCGGAGTGTGCGTGCTTGTGCGTCTGGATTTTGTCTTGCGTGGCTGTGTGCTGCTTGTGTCTGTTGTGGTGCGTGACTGTGCCGGTGTGTGTGTGCCTTGGACAGGTAGGGTAGTGGGGATTATGGATGGGGCAGAGGTAGGAGGGGTGAGGGACTGTTGGAGGAGGGACACTGTTGCCGTCTGTGAGGCCATGGACTGAATGGTCCGCTGTAGGGCAGACATGTTTGATGAAATGCCCTCCATGAAGGACACCAGTTGTGTCAACAGACTGGTGTGAGAATGGAGGACACTCAGCATCGCTGTCTGCCCTACATGGATCTGCTTAAGTAAGTCCACAGCCTCCACACTCAGGGCAGCAGGGGAGACAGAGGCAGGGGGTGCGGTGCCTGGCACGAAGGAGACATGCTCCCTTACACGGGAGCCTCCACGGACATCTGGGATGGGAGCAGATGGGAGGGTGGAGATGGTGGCGGGGACAGACTCACTAGGTGTTGTCTGGGGTCTGCTGACACCCGCCTCCACAAGGGAGTCATCACTCGAGCTGCTGTGTTCCTCAGCCGAGGTGGTTGTAGCTGAGGTCTCCTCGGTGTGGCTCCCCTCACCCTCCGTAACACTGGGTCCCTCCGACTCCTCTGCAGCAGGCCCAGTCTGGCTCTGCGTCTCCTCTTGGTCCGTGGAGCTGTCTCCTCCAGTAGCATGGTGTTAAAGAGCTTATGAGCTTATGGGCTTAGATTTCCTTCACGAATCCACAAGCCGCTGCGACTCAACACAGCTATGTGAAATCAAGAAAGAGGGCTATAACATAAGAAAACCCACGGAGGAGATAGCCATACAAGTTAATCTTATAGACGGGCCCGGAAAGAAACGAAACGAGAAGGCACTGAACTCCCTCGAAACAGTGGACTAGAGGCGGGGGCCCCCCCAAGGGAGTATAAAAGAGGAAGTAGTACCCCATGAGGTCAGTCCGCACTGTTCTAACGTGAACAAACCAGAATGTTTAAATCAACGCCTTAAAATCGAGATGCCCAAAGATGACTTAGTAATAAGACTCTCACATCAGAAGAATAAAGCTGCATTGAACAATGTTGAAACAATCGAATCATCCCAAGAAGGTAAAAATTAACGCTGTATCCAGAGTATGTATCCCAAGGGAAATGGGACATCCTCAATAGAGGAAATCTCCTAAACCTGTGTTCGCACCTTCCAGGACTAGAAAACATAAAAACAACAGATATTGAAAGTGTGGCTTTTATCGCCCCAGAACAGGGCCAAATAAATGAGACCACGGTAGTAACCCTCTACAGCAAAGATATGGCCTCTGCCCTACTGAAGAATAAAGATCGTTTGGGCGATTGGGGCATTCAGATTAGTCTTGTGACCAAAGTTAAGTACCCGGCTTTTTTAAAGGACAGAGCTCCTAATGCCTCAAAGGATCCCAACATTCCAACTTTGTTTAACAGTGATATAACTAGGCAGTTGCCCACTTCAATTCTGTGTGGTTCCCTGGCGGGTACCCAAACAGTGCCCTGGAGAAGAACCCGTTACAAATAACAACATCCAGAGCAGGAGGTTCCCGCCAGTGTGCTCTTAAACGACAGAACTCTCAAGATTGGTCTTGGCTCTCTCAGGCCTTAGGGTGAAGCACATAACATCTCGACTGGATATAAAACCAGTAAAGATGCTGCTTACCACCTTAGAATCTGCTCCTGGAACATCCGAGGACTAACCAAGGAAAAAGCTGAAAGATTAACGATCTCTTCTGTGGAAAACTATGACATTATTGCTTTGCAAGAAACTTGGTCCTTGCAAACTATCGCCTGGGAGGACTATACTGTCTATGAATCTTGTGCAATAGCATCTCAAGTAGGCGGCCATGCGTCAGGAGGAGTATTAATCACTCTGAAGAACAACCTGGCCCTAAAGGTCACCCCACTCTGTAAAGGGCAAGGCGATTATATTTTTATCAACATCCAGTCACAACCTATGGGAAAAAATAATTTGAAACAACAAACTATTATCCTTGGCTGTATCTATCTACATCCCTCTAAAACCAAGCGAGAGTCAACCTTGAATAAAATTCTCCCTATCATGAGAGATCTTCTCGTACACTTTCCAAACGATATGTGGCTAGTAATGGGAGACTTTAATGCTAACCTAATGGAGACAGGTCTGGATTCTTCTCTCCTATCCTCATTGGACAACCAAATGTGGGCCATCCCGGATATAAGGTACCAGTACCAACGGAAGTATAATCAAGGGACAAAGGTGGCAGTGTGCTTAAACCAACTAGGGCTCCGCATTTTAAACGGAAGACTTGATTCAGACTCGCCCGCTGCTTATACCCATGTATCCCCCTTCAGAATGGCTACCTTGGACTACATATGGATCTCGGTCGCCCACTTTCATCTTGCTCAGAATTTTGTGGTAACCCCCTCATTGGAAAGTGATCATGCCGTTCTAACGTGCAAAGTTCTGTCCTGGCAGAGCTCCCGCCCAATAAATTACTTGATTGGGAAAGAATTTATATTGGAGCCTATTAGAAAACTACGGTGGACCCTGGACCAACAAGAAACAATTGAAGAGAAGGTGGATGACTTTTTAGAAAACCTGAACCATGAGTTTGGCGACCAGCTGACGGCACTATCGTGGGAACAGGTAGTGGAGGATCTAAAAAAAATCTATCTATAAAGATACTTAAAAGTTCAAATAATTCCTCCTCAACTACACCCCACTTTAGTGAACACAAGCAAACTATATTGAGCATTAAACACAAATTAAATAACTTATTGCGCAAATGCACATACACCAACACAGACTACAAATCCTTTCGAGAGAAGTTATCGATTACTCGCAAAGAGTATAGGAAGCCAAGGTTCACCTACCAGAGGACAAAAGAAGAACAGCACTGGACAATTGCCCATGAAATCATAAAATCAAAGGATCAAAAGAGATTTTGGAGCTGGGTAAATAAAGCTGTTAGACCGGATCAACTATCTACCGTAACAAATATCTCTCCCACTGATTGGGAGGCTCATATTGAAGCACTTTACGTTGAGCCCGCTAGAAACAACTGGCCTAGTTATCACAGCTCTACTCTCCTCAATCCCCATACTGGAACGCTACCGACTATTAAGATTGCCCCTAAACAAGTTGCACTTATTATAAAGCAAATGCGCCCAGGAGGGGCCCCGGGCCCAAATGGTTTACCAACAAAGATATATAAAGCTTCTACTCATAAGTGGGCAGCGCTTTTGGCCCCCTATTTGAGGCATGCAGTATGGGCGGGCCTATTCCTGATTCTTGGCGAGGTTCTCTCCTCGTCCCAATCCACAAAAAGGTCAGCGATCTAATCCCGATAACTATCGGATGATTGCCCTCCTTGACGTCGACGGGAAGGCCTATGCAAGCGTCCTATTACAAGAATTGCCCAGTTGGGCGGAAGACCGTAAATTAATACCTTTTACGCAAACCGGTTTCCACAAGGGCTGTCACATCGAGGACAATCTGATCTGCTTAGCCCACATGATTGAGGATACTCTTGTAACAAAGGCAAAAATCGCTATTCCTGGGATTTATTGATTTTCGAAAGGCATTTGACAGCGTTGTCCTTCCCAGGCTTTGGGAAAAACTGTCCAAATGGGGCATCCCGCAGCCTCTATTGAATGCCCTTATCGCTCTCTATTCCAATACCTGGGTAAAAATAAAAGTTTCCTCTGGTTGGTCTACAACTAATAAAATCATGACCAACAGAGGCCTAAAGCAGGGATGCATCTTGGCTCCTTTACTCATCAACTTGTACCTTGCAGACTTGCCTGAGTGGCTGGCCCGTTCTCGAGCTTTTCCACCAAGAATCGCATCTGTTAAAATCCAGTCAATGCAATACGCAGATGACACGATTCTCCTTGATCAAACTCAGGTGGGCCTTCAACGACTTTTTGATTCCCTGGCATCGTATTGTGAAACAAATGCTTTGGAGATTAATATTTCTAAAACTAAGGTGATGTTAGTCTCGAGGCGTCGAGCAAGACAGCGTCCCTGGTACATCGCTGGAAAACCCATAGAGGTAGTTGCCATGTATAAATATCTTGGAGTCTGGATAGATCACAGAGGGAGCCCGGGTCCGCAAATTGCGGCAATGCAAGTTGTGGCTCGCAGCCTGGAGGGGGCCTTCCTAAGAACTAAGGGGCATATTATCAAGCACAGCGTTAAAATTATCGCCGCTTTAGCGGCAGAAAACTGCTGCTAAAGCGGCGATAATGGGCTTGATAATATGCCCTTGAGAATTCCAATAGAAGCCCAGGATCACAGCAGAACATGGGCTTCTATTGGAACTCTCAAGGGGATATTATCAAGCCCATTATCGCCGCTTTAGCGGCAGTTTTCTGTCGCTAAAGCGGCGATAATTTTAACGCCGTTTCTTGATAATATGCCCCAAAGAAAGCTCTCCATTCTCCGGACTTCTCCCCGTTAATCAGAGTGATAGGTGCCAAATTACTACCCATTATAGCTTTTGGCGCCATTACTTTTAAAGATAAAATGTTCACCTGGTTCGATAGAGTGCAATCAGCTTGTTTTCGCAGAGTGGTTCACCTACCCAACTCGACCTCTCATGCCCAAATCCGTATGGAGTTCTGCCTGTCTTCCCAGCATTGGATCATGAAAGCAAGATTCATTGCCTATTGTGCAAAAACTAAAATGGCTCATGATTCCACATTAAAGAACTGCATATGGTCACTGTTAAACAACCCCAGCACTTCCTGGAATACATTTTTAATATTCTGCTTGGACGCTCTAGAAGCTCATGAATTATGGGCAAGCTCGCTGCCCATAGGGGTGGTTGCTAAAGTTTTACTAAACAAGCAAAGATCCTCTCAGTGGAACACGATGCATCAGCCGTGAAAAACTTATCCCATGGCAGTTGGGCGTCAAAACTTTATGATCTTAATACCTTATCGCATTATCTGTCATCCTCTATGAAGCCATCGGTGAAACACCAGCTAATGAGACTACGTTTTGGCCTAATCCCCCTGATGGCGTATAAGTATGGACGGAAGTATAAGGCAGATACGCCCTCTCAGTGTCGTTTTTGCAGCAATGGGGAAGAAAATGTATTACATGTTTTGTGCATCTGTAGAATCTTACTCCCCTTTCGAATTTTTTGGTTGCGCCCTATCTGGAGAACTCTCAATGTGCGGACATGCCAAGAAGCCCTAGAGGAGTGTATGAAGGGGAGCTCAGCTCAGATGGCCGCCCGATTTGTAAAATTCATGATCAAGATAAACTCAATTTTACCAGTAGATGTCCCCCATGAACTTCCGCTGTGTTAGCTATGAACTTCTTCTTTTTTCTTTCTTTTTCCCCCCCCAAAAAAAAACATGAACTTTTTAATTGAGAGTGGAAAGTGTTTTTTATGTTCTTTTTGCGCTTACATGAACTTTTTAATTGAGAGTGGAAAGTGCTTTTTATGTTCTCTTTGTATGAATTGCAATGATTTTAATTAATTGTGCAAATAAATATATCTATCCAGTAGCCATAGATGTATCTGCAAACAAACAGGATAAACAGATCCACATCAGCCACCTGTATTGACCTGACACATCACAGTCAGTACAGCACATTACAGAGCACGCCTTGGCATCATTTGCAAAATATTGCAAAAAGAGCTGACACATATTTGAACAAGACACTTGTCAGTCTGCCAGTCAACCATGCCCCTCATATCCTTCCCGTCCATGGACCCATCTGTCTGGTGCATGTAGTATGCCACTACTCATATGTGCACACATGCACCACATATACAGTTGTCTGAACTGCAGGATTTGTGATTGAAATGTGTCAGTACACACATATCCCATCTCCTGCCACTGACTCAGTACATATGTCAGGATAAGGGATAGCCAAAGTCATTGTCAGCAATATGGTTATGCTTCCTTCACCGGACACCATGATGTGCTCATGTATTGATGGTCAATGCCACAATTGAGTGCATGCAGGACAACTGACATTAATGCAGGATACACATTTGCAAGTGGTATACCATGCTACAGGCCAGTCTGGCTAATCAGTCATTACTGGCTTCAGTCACAGGGGCAGTGCATCCAAAAACAAACAGTCTGCACTGTGTCACAATCATGTTTTTGTGGGGAATGTAAGCTCTGCAGCTGTCAAGTGCACATGTCCACCCACTGCTACCCATATCTTAAAGCATCTGATGATCCCACGTAATACAAATGCTACAGTTGAGTGACGGCAAGCACAAATCTGTAAACATGATCACATCACAGTCTGATGAGAACGAATTAAAGCTGCCTGCACTTTAATGTAGAATACACCATTAGGCACAGTCAAGTGATTACACACCTATGTTTCACCCCATTGTGCTGATCCAACAGCCACATCTCAGCTGGCTGCCCACCCCAAACTGTATAACACCCCAGGAGTCTAAAAAGCTAGGCCACTCCACAATGACACAGAGGCAGACACCTGATTGCACATTTCACAATGCACAAAATGTAGGCTGGCACACAGGAGTAGGAGAACAGAGTGTACTTTCATGTCCGGAGTAGGCATACCTGTCCTGGTCCATGTGCAACATGGGATAACCCTGAACACTAGGCATGTGTCTATGCATGTGTGACACACATGATGCACATTCTTCTGAGGCCCCAACATTGTCTCACCTGCTGCATGGGTGTGTGGTAAATACCCCAGACACATATGGTGAGCCAGAGCAGCAATTAGTACACATATTAATGGCCCACACAGAGTACATGTCAGCTTTCTGGCAATGTGCAGACACATGTCAATCAATTGCCTCACTCATGAAGCCCAAAACAATGCACCGGTAGCAGATGCTGTTTCAAACCTTATCCTTGGACAACAGCAGGGACACACAACCCAAGTGACACAAGTCACAGACTGAAAGGGCCACACCTGTGTATCAGATGAGGATGGGCCATCACCTAATTTAGGCACATGACTCTTGTTCAAGCAGACAGACGAACTGTGGGAGTGTAACCAGGCTGAAGGAGTGCAAATAGCATGTGAGACATAGTTCACAGAAAAGGCATGCACTTACCCCCTCCTTGCTGCTGTCTGGCTTTTAACTGCCCATCCAGGTCAGGGAAGACCACCGTCAGAATCCGGAGCATGTGGGGGGTCAGGGTCCGTCGTCCGCCCCTTCTGCGAGGAGGCGACAGCTTCAGCTGGACGTTTGCGGTGCGACGGGTCCAGCCACGTAGGTCCTGCCACCTCTTCTGGCAGTTGCGGATGCAGCGCTTGTAGACCCCCACAGATCGAACTGCCCGGACGATGGTCTTCCAGATCTCCTGTTTCTGATGGGCATCAACCTGTGAGTTTGACAAAGTTAAAAGACCATTACTACACATGCAACATGTTTGTGCATCACACAGTTGGATATACATGTCGTTATCACAAGGGCATATGATGTACACAGGTAGTGCAACTATGGTAATGGACAGTTGTCCTGCATTAACAACATGGAAACATTGCCTGGGTCTTATGACTGTGTAAAAATGCACGTTTTCAGCACAGTACCTGTTCCCTACAGGTACCTACACACTTTGGGGGTTACAACTACTCAGTGAGCAAGCTAGCCACTGGTGTACACAATGGCATTAGTGCTAGACAGACAACATGCACAATGAGAAAGGACGTGGACTGCACACTCACCTGCTCCCCTGGTTTCCCATACAGCTTGCTGTACTGTGGAAGGAGGCTGTCCAGCAGGGCCTGGTTCTCCTCCTCTGTGAAGGCTGGGGCCCTCTCCACAGTACGTGCCATTCTTGAAGCCAGAGGATGCAGAGACAGCAGCAGTGGTAGCAGAGATGTCAATCTGGAGCATGTAGTGCAGGCAAGTGAGCTCTCAGGGGAACAGAAAGCCTTATATCTGTGCTGCAGAGGCAGATTATGAACCATGCGTCCAAAGCGATAGGTCCGACACGTTTGCATCCTATGAATCTGGCCAATCCATTGCATTGTACGCCTCGTACACGCCTTCCGCATCGTTTAAAAAGTTCAACTTCATGACACCAATGAGTTTGATACATTGTTGTAGGGAGCCAACGGATTTTTCAGCACACGAATCGTACAAGTATCAAATCCGCGTCAGTCTCCATGGCAGTCAATAGCCAATGCGTGCGCACGCCTTGGTCCCTAGGTGTCCGACGCGTCTTTTGAAAACCCACCCACGTATGTCACCATTACATTCAGGGTCCAAGGCGTGCGTACGCCTTGGTCCCTAGGTGTCCAACGCGTCTTTTGAAAACCCACCCGCGTATGTCACCATTACATTCAGGGTCCAAGGCGTGCGCACGCCTTGGTCCCTAGGTGTCCGACGCGTCTTTTGAAAACTCACCCGCGTCGAATAGCATTTAATCAAGCATTAAATCTGTGCGTCCGGATCGGTCAGGATGTGGCAGACGCGTATTTTGAGAACTCACCCGCGTCGAACAGCATTGTCTTAAGCATGCAATCTGTCAGTCCGGCTCGGCCAGGAGTTGGCTCACGCGTCCATGTAATGCTCACTCATCATGTCAGACAGTATATGTAAGATTCATGTTATGCTGTATGCCCTGTGTGTATGGAGTGAAGCACATGTCAAATGAGACACAGACATATACAAGACTACTCCCATGATGTTCCTAGCTTACAGTGCAAAAATTGCATTGTTTGTGAGGAACAGGACAAGTGTGAGTGACCACTTCACAGATCATCCTCCTGTGCTACACATCATCAATTTTTTGTGTATGTGATAGGACATGTAGGTTTGACATCACATCATGACAATGTCCACACCATGACAGTGGTGTGCATGGTGACAAGCTGTCTGTATCTAGTGTTGTTGCTAGGTTGCAATACATGATCCATGTCTGTGTACCTTTAGAACATGTGCTAGTTGACCTTGACATCTATGTTTGATACTTAATTAGGTGTGTGTCGTGTATGTTACGATTGATCACATGGAGAGTGACAGACAACAGTGAATAGTCACAGTACAACACTGTATCACTTGAATATCCATGACAAAATTGAGTGTATGTTCAGGATCACATAGCTGTCAGTTGTTTATTAGCTCAACCTCACACCTCTGACTTCACTGTGCCTTAATTGAAAGTGTAATGCGATATGTTGAATCTAGATTACGTGATTTTTATTAGTACTAGTAATATGCGTGCATACTTTGTCATATGTTACGCAGGGGACCAAATGTCCACAGACCCTTCCCTGACCTTGCGACCATGGTGGAACGTGAGTGCATGAGGAAATACAGGTTCACGAGGCAATTAATTTCTGAATTGACAGACCCACACTTGCAACCTGGACGCACATATCCCTTTGCCCTGACCCCCAAGTTGAAGGTGATGGCGGCACTACATTATTTTGCGACAGGATTGTTCCAGTTTACTGTTGCTGATGCTGGTGGGATGTCGCAGACGATGTTTAGTCAAGTGCTCCGGGATGTGTGTGAGTCCATGTTGAGGTTCCTCAACCTGTACATACAGTTTCCTACACCGCCACAGTTCCGTGCCATTAAAGATGACTTTTATGCCCTGGGACACATGCCACATGTGATTGGATCGATTGATGGGACACATGTGGGTTTGGTCTCACCACGAGCCCATGAACTGGTTTACAGAAATGGTAAACACTTCCATTCGCTCAATGCCCTTGTGGTATGTCTGGCGGACCAGATCATCTCCCATGTATGTGTGAGTTTCCCGGGATCTGCCCACGACGCATACATAATGAGGATGAGTCGGATACCCCAGCTGATGTCCCAGCTTAGGATTGAGCGTGCCTGGTTTGTTGGTGAGTCATGGTGTCAGTATCAGTTGTGTGTTCATTGTCTGTCATGTTGTACCCTGTTTTTGCTCAAATGATCTTTTATATTTGATAAATGTAGGAGACTCTGGATACCCCAACATGCCCTGGTTGCTGACACCACTCAGGAACCCGGTCACCCCAGCTGATGTCCGTTACAACGAAGCACATGGTCGGACCAGGCGAGTGATAGAGCGCACATTTGGGCTGCTGAAAACCAGATTTCGCTGCCTGGACCGGACAGGAGGTGCCCTTCAATACTCCCCGGCTAAGGTGTGCAAGATCATAATCGTGTGCTGCATGCTTCACAACTTGGCTGTGAGGAATGAGCTCCCGCTCATCCAGGATGACAGGGACCAACGGCCTCCATCAAGGGAGGATCCAGGCCTCGGGCACGTTGCCAGTGACGAGGAGGAGGAGGAGGAGGTGGATGTCTGGAGACAGCTCATTAACAACTTTTTTACATGAGTGTAAGTATGCAAAGATGTTTGATAATGCCTTTCCTAAGCGGGATGTGTGTATGTAGAACTATATGTTGTGATACGTGTGTGTGTATGCTAATTTACAGGGTCATTGTTGTTGTACAGTGTATGTTAAGTTATGATGGTCACCACTACATTGTTGAACTTACTCCTAGCTTGGATTCAGAAGTTACAATGGACAATAGTGAGTCAATTATTGGATATGTCATCATAGCAAGTTGTATTTAAGACTGTACTATGTCTCTCCTTCACAGGCTCCTTTGGCTGTTGTGTGGGTACACACAATGCTGTTCCATAATGGAATTTCAATTTGGAACAGTACTCTCAGACAGACAATGTTTTCGGTCAGATTTTTTATTTCTATAGTTTATTTGAATACTTGGAACTGTAATCAGTTTGCTTTTGTGTTGAGCAGAGCTTGTGCCTGTGTAATAAACCTGTTACACACATTGATGTTTGCCTTGTCTGTTTCCACACATGCTACAATCGTTTATATCCTGTATTTATGCCATGGTGTTTTTTTCATTAGACAATGGTCATTGTTTGTGCGGTTCAATGGTCTAATTTGACAACAGTGTGTGCAATGTTTTAATGTTGCATGTGCTATGTGTGTTGTGGTGACCTTGCATGTCTATCTCTGGTATGTGTCATGTGACATTTATTCACAAGACGTTAGATGATTTGTCAGCTGGTCCCTAGGATCATGCTGGATTATGCTAAGTTACTCTGATCCAAGCTTACATTTTAGCTTTGTGTCTTAGATTTTTGCGCACATTCTTTCTCTGTTTGTTGTACAAGATGCCTTTGAGTCCACATGAGATCATTTTGGTACTGTTCAAGCGCTGCGCCACAAGGTTGAAATTCAAGACTCTTTGTAATGGACGATCTAGTCAGCACGTATTGTTTATCCATGAAATGGTACACTTTTTGACACGAATGAGAAATACTAGCATTACATTGACGCACAGGGGATTCATCTGCACAGATGGAAGATTACCTTCTATGAACACAAGCTTTGCTGTGCCAATGCTGTAACCAGTACTCATAGTTTCTAAGGTGAGCGGTTCACCCGATTTGGCACAGAGATCTTCATTAGTATGATAAATATGTCACCATCACAGGGAGGGTGGTGATTTCCACACTGTTCATAGATACACATTTCACCTTTTGTCTTCTATGGAAATGTGGAGATGAATATTGTTTGATTATCATGTATTCTGCTGCTGGTGCGAGCTCGTATACTGCAGTGTAAGACAACGGACAGAGATTGTTCTTTCTTAAACGTGACATTTTAGACTTTACTTAGACTATGCATTATATTTTTGTGGACAAGCATGGGTGAGTGAGCGAGAAGGTGTGCATTGCTTCCGCGACTCTGAGAGGTTGATAGTACTGTGTTCTGGGTGGTAGAATCATTGTGTATCTTCTGTATGTCTTGTTGAGCTAATGGGACACTAGAGGTAGTGGCTCTTTGGATTGTGGGTTCTGATGTGCAAGGAATGTCCAACCATCTTTCAATAACAGCCTATTTTATTGTGCATGGTTCTGTATGTGCAGAATCCCTACCACAGAACTCATGCACATCATTTGGAGACAGTGCCAGGTTGTGCTGATCATAATTTCAATTGTGGGTACAGTGTATAATTCACAGATGACACAGGGATTGTGTGAATATGATTTTATTAATGTGCATATGATGAATCTAACAGTTAAGGGTAATTGCATTCCAAAGTTTTAAATCCAAAGTTCATGGAGGAGTAGGAAGTGTTGTTAGATGAACATCTTCCAAGCAAAGTCCACAGTAATTTTAGCAAGTAGTCCAACTTAAACACTCCATCCCATGTGAGAGAGTCCAGGGACTGTCAACAAAGTGAATTCTTTGCACACAATGGAGGATATCCTGAGCATTTCTTTACTTCCGGGGGGATGCATGGCCATCAGTCTCTCACTTGCCAGTCTTCCTTGGACGGCCCCTCCTCTTCGGAGGGGGACCCTCAGTATCAGGCTGCTGCGGTGGAGGGGACTCTACGCCAGACTCCTCATCCCTCACTGTGGCACTTGCAGATGCTGAGTCAACAGGTGTGGAGTGCACACGGGGAGGTGGGGTAATGTTGGTAGTTATCTGGCATAGGCATGTGAGTATGTCCCTATGCACCGTTGTGAGATCGTCTATTTTCGACCAGTTGGACTCCATACGGTCCATGTGTTGGTCCATACGGTCCATGTGTTGGTCCATACGGTCCATATGGAGGTTCATCCGGTGAAAATGTGCAGCCTGCTGATGTTTGATGTCCCTGAGGTTCCCAACAACCTGGGCAAAGTCTCCGGTGCATTCGCGATATACATCATATATGCGTTGCAACTCGGGGTCAGCTTGATCTCCGACACCAGCTGTGGGACGTGTCCTCCCACCACGCACCCTCACACCACTCCTAACCCTACCCGCATGGACATTGCCTGGCGTTGCAAGCACTGACAGCTCCTGTCCTCCTTCATTGTTGACAGGGCTGGTGTTTCCTGCCAACTCCAGAGTGGCCTGTGTTGCTGTGCTCCCAGTGTTTTGTTGTCTGGGTGTGTCCGTGGGGATCCTGGGCGTCTGGATGTTCACAGATGTTGCCGGAGTGGTCGCTGGGGCTGGTGATCGTACTGGTGCCGCATGCTGACCCACACTGGAGGTGCCAGGTTGGTCCACATCGCCCGAGGAGGTGTGAGAGTCATCCCCACTGGAGGTCTCAGTGTCCGACGTAGTGCTGGAGGTGCTGGTGGACTCAGAATCGTGTCCAGATGCTGACCTCAGTTCAGGAGTGCCTGTGGGTAGAAGAGGGACACAATGTTAGTTGTGTATTTTCACATGTTATGGTGTCATACACAGACAAATGTGAAGATGTTGTGGATAATGTAGCGTTTCCTTCAAATTTATACTCATCAATCGTCACAGACACTGGGATATTTGTTCATGGGACATTGGGATTTAGTAAAGATGGGGCATATCAGCATGGGCCGGCGATAATTATCGCTAAGCGCACTTAGCGCTAGGATAATTATCGCCGGCTATCGCTGCTTTCTATCGCGGAGATAGCGTGCTATCAGCAACGCTTATCTCCAAAGCGATAGAAATGCAAGCGATAGCTGGAAAACAGTGTGATTATCGCTGGGAAACCAGCGATAATCGCACTGTGACCGGCGATACCTTGCTGATAGGGCAGGGTGGTCTTAGCCATGTAATCCACCTCCCATTGGATTACAAGGCTAAGTCAGAATTAAAGCATGCGTAAGGAAAGTAGCGATAACCGTGGTTAGCGCTACTTTTCTTATCGCTATGCTTGTTAGCAATTCCCTTGATAATTGGAGAAATGTCGGTTAGCGACATTTCTCCAGTTATTTCGGGAAGGAACGCCCACTTTGCATCTCAGATGCAAAGCTGGGCGTTCAGTAAACAGGCGCTAAGGCATGGATTCACGCGTTAGCGTGTCCATGCTGATAGGGCGATAACATTATCGCCGCTTTTCGTCCGAAAACGGACGCTAAAGCGGCGATAATTTTATCGCCTCGCCTTGCTGATATGCCCCGATGTGCTTTACTGTGCATGTCCAGGTCTGTGCATCAATGTGCATGTCTTTTTATCCTTGACTGTACGAAGAAATTGATTGTCAAGTGACACACTGTGCATGGCCCAGGTGTGTTGTTATTTCACACATCAGTGTTTTCACTATGACTTACATACTGTAACAATTCTGATGTTTAGCAAGAGTTGTGCATCTGTGCTTGCCTTTGTGCATGTTTGTAACTGTCACATTGCTGAGGTGATATACATACTCATTATCCTGAATCTGTGTCAGCATTTACTAATTTAGCGTGGATGAATGTGTTGATGTGAACCATCAATGACATCACATGTGTGACATCGAATGCAATAGCAACGCGTTTGTCATGACAAATGCATTGTTACATGGCAGTCCATTGAAACACAAGTCATTACATTGACATGCAGTAGGGGATTCGCTAACATGAGTGGTTGTATAATCAGATATTTGTATGATCTGACATTCTCTACTGTTGCACACACTGGACTTGTAATGGTAAATTGTATCAGTTCGTAATCCTGCGCAGTACCTATAGCAAGTTTGTGTGATATTTTGCGTTGTGATGTTCTGCAATGTAACAACACGGTCGTTGTTATGCCTGTGTTGTTTTTGCAGGGTTTGTAAATGTATGCAATGTGGGAAGACATATTTGTGTTGATATTTCTCATCACTTTGCACACATGTGAATATTTTTCTGTAGTACATTTTGTCGCAGCTTACTTTTGCGCATGATCACTTCATGTACAATCTACTTGTTCTCCATGGACAGAGGAGTTTCCCAAGGATGATCAGTTGCCTTTTCATGGTCAGGGATGTGAGGTACAGTATGTTTAGTGCTTGAGTTAGGCTGCGTTGACTTCTACCCCTCTTCCCAATGGCAAACAGACCAGCTTACTCAGCATTGACAGAGGATCAAGGACAGTGAGGGTAGTGTAGTTCAAGGATGCTGACACCGCTGACTGATGTTGAAGTACAATGCAAAACACAACAATGCCTTGTGCACGTGACACAACCCAAGAGTGTCAGCCATCTTGCATTGCACCTCACATCTACTGGCAGATGGGCATTGTCCCTGATGTGTGTTTTTAGTGTGTGTGGTTTGTGTTATGTGATGTGACTGCTAACTAGACTGTGGCCTGTCCTCCACGCACATTTGTGGCCTGCACAGTGAGGGCACATGTGACTAATCTTTACCTGTCAGTGTGTGGAATGTACAGTTAAGGTTATGGTCTGTAGTTGTGTGAGTAGGCCAAGAACTGGCTGTCAGTTTTTCCGAATTCGTACATGATGCCCCTGTGTAGCCATCTTGACAGGGCATTTGCATTCACTCTCAGGGACAGCATAGTGATAGGTGTGTTATTGTGGGAGTGGGATGTGTGTGTGTGACGAGTGGGTGCTGGTGGCAGTAGTCATAGCTTCCACTCCTCCTCCCACCCAGACCAAATGTGCCAGCATGTACCATGGTTCCATGACAGTGAGTACAAAGTTACATTCAAAATGTCTGGCTGTGATGTCTGTGGCTGTGTATTTGAGGTAATTTTAGACTATTTGGACATGTACTCACCAGGTTCAGGTATTCCAGCTAATCCAATTATGGCCTTCGGTGGGAGGAGGTCCCGCACCTTCACCTCCCAGGTAGTGAAACGCACCGGTTTATGATGGCCACTGCCAGTCTTGTTGCTCAGGGCATGTTCTCTGGCAATCAGCTTCTTAACCCTCCTGCATACATCATAGTACCGGTTCCGGATATCCTCCTTTGTGCGCAAGGTAGGTGAATGGGCATTCACCTTGTTGACAATCCTCTCCCACATCTTCGTTCTCTGGGACTGGGAGGTCTGTTGGGCCAAGGTGCCAAATAACTATGGCTCAACTCGGATGATTTCATCTATCATGACTTCCAACTCAGCATCTAAGAACTTTGGATTCTTCTTTGGGGGCATGGTGATGGGTGGTGGTGGAGGTGTATGTGTGTGTGAAGGTGAGGGTGAGTGAGTGTGAGTGGAGGTGTGTTTCAGTGGTGCTAGTTGTGTGGAGGTTGTGTGGTGGATGAGTTGTGTGTGTTTGTAGTGGGTAGATGAGTTGTCTGTGTAGTAGTGTGGTCTGCTTGCATGTCTGTCGAAGTAGCAAATGGTGTTGGGAAGTTTTTGCTACCTTTATATAGGTTGAGTTGTGGGTGTGTCTCAATATTTAAATTTAGGTTTTTTGAAGATGACAATGCTTTTTTGATAATCTTTTTTCTGTTTCTATTGTATTATTTTTTCAGGATTATGTAAGTCGTTTTAACGGCACATGATGCTTGTTCTTGTGTTATTTGTTTTGTCCAAGTCTGTTCCATTCATACTAGGCTATGTGGCATCGTTCACGTACGAGTCTGTCGCGTCGTGTATGTGCTTGGCTGTGTAGAATCATTCGCATACGTGTCTATTGGGTTGTGTTGATGCTGGACTATGTGGCATCGTTCGTGTCCGAGTCTGTCGTGTCGTGTTAATGCTTGGCTACATGGAGTCGTTCGCGTACGTGTCTGTTGCGTCGGGTTGACGCTTGGCTATCTCGAATCTTGCGCGTACGAGTTTATCCTGTTAGGCTCCTTTCCTTCCGACTCGGCCGTAAAAAAAAATTCCGGCCGAGTCAGTTGTAAATTTCAAGCATCGCATCGTACTCAGCCATTTGGAAGGCGTGTGTACGGTTCGGTCGGGAAATATGACGGGTCCGTGTCGGGAACAACGTTTTCCAGCCGAAATCAGAATCGACCCCTTAGTATACAAATTCTTAAAGAAAACAATTACACCTAAAACATGTAGTTGAAATTTTCAAGATGAACGGTATTTAACCTTTGGGAGACACTGTTTCATAGAATTTGTTTTTTCCATAGTTGCATTTTACATGCTTTTTTAAAGATATAAATGTGATTCATCTCTCAGTTGCATTTTTAAAGATAATTATTCACTTCATCCCCTTCCATTCCCATGTAATGTGGTGACATTAAGCTTTCTTTTATATTGCTGTATAGCCTGAGGTAATTCTGCTCCCTCCCTCCCTGATGGCACTGGGTGTCAGTCAATAACATTTGTGTGAATTGCAACTGTGCAACACCAAGCTATCAAAGACAACAATGGGAAGAATTCTTGCAATAAGCCTTCCCACTGGCAGTCACTTGGGGTAGCATTACAACCCATCGGTCTTTTGCCCACCATGTCACCTCAGTTTAGACCCAGCCATATGCACACCAGCCTTGTTCCTGCTCCAGTAGCAACAGTCCAACTCCCCAAACAGGAACACAGAGTGAAGACTGATTTGTATATTGCTGGCTACAAACTGAGATGGCATGGTGTGCAAAATACCAATCAACTTCAATGAGACAGGTGTGCCCAGACGTGGGCCCCATGCTTATTGTGCCTCTGAAACCAAGCTACACCCAAATGAAGAGCCCCAACCAGTGTGAAACCAGTTTTGGGCTGCTTGTGTTCCTGTTCAGGGAGGACCGGGCCTAGCAGTTCAGGCTGTACTATTCCTATTGGGGCAGAGTGAAGACTAAATTGCATATGGCTGGGCCCAAACTCAGGTAGCATGAGGCTGGGGAAAAACAGGTAACCATTACAATTCTATCATATGTAACATTAGGATCACTGATACAATATCAACTCCTATGACATCGAACTACAAAAATATCGAGTCAACAATATTGTATACAAAAATATCCACACCCAATACACAAAACAAAAAAAAACACAAACATTGATAAAAAAAAATCAGTAAAAAAAATTCCGATAAAAATATCGACAACAAAAATAAAGAACACAAAAATATTGATAACATTAAAATAAAATATAACAAAACAAAAACATCGATATAAATAATATCGACAACACAAACATCGATAAAATACATATAAACTATACCAAAAATAACATTTAAACATAAAAATAAACTATTTTTAATAATAAAATGAAATAACATATTCCAAACATTATAAACAAACACTTATCAAATAAATAAACAAACAATACAATTAAAAAAATATAACTATCATAAATAGACAAACATAAACATATATCATATATAAAAAATATGCAACATTTATTTACACATACATTTTAATAACAAAAATAAACAAAATAAAAAAAAACATTAAATAAACATATTTACTATTAAACTAATTAAATGGTAACTGCCGAAAAATTCAAAAAGCTATCTCAACCAATACATTTAAACTATACCATCACAAACCAATAGAAAACTCTAACTAATTAAATAAACACTATAAAAGCAATCAAATAATTAACACAAAATTTACAGTGAAACGGACAAGCACTCAAGAAGCACGAAACTTTGTGATACATAAAACAGAACGGAAAAGAACTGCACAATCAACTATTTAAAAACTCTCATTAAAGGTAAGAACAAAACTTTGTAACTAAATAAAGAAAATTAGTTTAAAATTTGTTTACTAAAACTATAACATGTTTTCCTTTATATGTCACAGATTAAACTTCACTAAAACACTACCTAGGAAATTCAAAACAAAGATTTACTTCCAAAACAACAAGAAAATCAACATTAAAAAAATATGTAACAAAGTAAGTATATAACGTAACCAACAAATAGAGTAAAACTAATAAAAAAACAATACATTTAATAAACAAAATAATTTTCCTTTTAAGCCAACAGAAAAAAAGAAACCAGTGAATAAACCACGAACATCAACAAAATATCCAACAAGAAAATTAAAGGAAGACAAATATAACAATTATAAAATCATGTTTACTGTTCGAGACTTTATAATTAATTTATATATATATATATATATATATATATATATATATATATATATATATATATACACACATATATATATATATATATATATATATATATTCACAGATAGACAAAAAAATGGCAGAAGAGCAAAATTCATCACATCACAAAAGGGAAAACTACTTCTGTGCTACATGGGCTACACATACACACAAGAAAAAGTAACAGGAAACAAAACCCATTGGAAATGTATTCAATACTACTCCAATTCTTGCTATGGGAGAGCCACAACAGTCAAAACAAATGTTATTAATGTCAGGGAACACAACCATCTCCCCAATGTCACAGAAATCGAGGTCAGAGATGCTTTAGAAACCATCAGAGAAGCAAGCACCAGCTCCCAACACACCAGTACCCAAATATTAAAAAATGTATTAACTAGGGTTCCTGAACATGTCACAGGACAACTACCATCCATCCCCACTTGAAAAAGATTAATAGCCAGAACTAAAAGAACTACTGCTCAAACACCACCCACCCCCCAAACTTTTGCAGAAATAGAAATCTTACAGGAATACACTGTCACCCACAAAGATGAGAAATTCATTCTTCATGACAATAACAGTCATGAAAAACGAGTTATTATCTTTGCCACCACCAACAAAATACAAATCTTAAAAAGCTGTGAAACATGGATGATGGAGGGTACATTCAAAGTTTGCCCCAAGCCTTTTTTCCAACTCTATACCATCCACGGTGAATATGAAGACACTAACATCCCCTTCATATATGCACTACTCCCCAACAAGCAAAATACCACCTACATAGAACTCCTTTCAATAATAAAACAACACACCGACAACTACTTCCCACAAAAAATAATCATTGACTTTGAACAAGCAATGATTCAGTCAATTTTTAAAATATACCCACACACTGCAATACAAGGTTGCTATTATCACTTCAACCAAAGTATCTGGAGACACCTCCAAAATCTATTCTAAGTATAGATTACGCCACAAATAGCAAATCAAAAAATTATTGCACTGGCCTATGTACCAACAACAGAAGTAGCCAAACACAATAATATACTTCTTGAAAGCCCTTTCTACCAAGCCAACGAAACAAAACTAACTCCCTTCCTAGACTGCTTTGAATACACCTGGGTGGGAAGGCTACATAGGTCAGGGCACCGAAGGCAACCAAAATTCCAAATCCCCTGGTGGAAGGTCTACGATAGCACTCTAGCTCAAAAAGCTAAAACTAATAATGCGGTGGAAGGATGGCATAATGCTTTCCAAGCAACAATAGGAAGAGGACAACTAACCTTACACAAACTAATAATAGAAGCCATCAAAAAAGAACAGAGCTATCAAGAGCTAAGACTAGAGCAATCCCTAACTAAAATAAGCCCTAAACTCAGTAAGCAAACACAAACAATGTATGAATACCTACAACACAAAAACTCAACTATTTCCAAACACCAAAGGGCTAGAATACCTAGACACGATTACTAAATCTATACTTTAAACAAAAAACAATGCTAAACATCAAAAGCATTTTACATTTACAAAACATTTAAACAAAACAATTCTACTCTTTTTTAAATTAATAATTATAATTATGTTATTCAAAAATTAAAAACGTACATATATATATGACATAATATAATAATTAAAATAAAAAAGAAACAAGCAAACCAAAAATTACCAAAAACATTTCCCACCCATAATAATAAAAAATAACGTACAGTTATGTCGCAGTAGACGGTCCTCGAAAACAAACAAATCCATGGTAGATAACTCAAAAGACAAATGCATCCACAAAGAAAGCCCCCCAAAATGCAAAAATACCCACCCCCCCAAAATCCTGGGGGCCTTGCTACGGGCCCCCAACAGCAAAAACCACGAGCCTTTCCATGGCAGCAATGCCGCCATGGAAAGGCTCATCTCCGCACACATTATAATATGGATGGCAGTGTCTTGTAGACACCGCCACCATATTATTCAGGTTTTCCGGCCGGTCAATGAGTCGACCGGCGGAAAAGCGGCGGACGGTCTTTACGTCCGCCGTGGACCCCCCAGCCATCCTAATATGGCGGGGGGTCTTTTGCGTATGGATGGCGGGAGGATCGCCCCCGCCGGGGGCGATCCGCCTGCCATCCTAATGGGGCCCAAAGTGTAAAAATTGTTACAATATTAATATTTAATTAAAAATTAAAAATAGTAATACTTATTAATCCAATAACTACATATAACATTAATTAGAAGAAATAAACAAAGGCATTGATCAGGCAATTAGCAATTTAATAAAAATCAACAAATATTTGCAATAATAAGTATTCAATCAATAACATTACATATTTAATTATCAATTAAATACAAATATAATTAGTTTGATGCAAGCACAAGCACACGCTTCTAACTTGCCAATTTCTATTCAAATTAAAGAGAAAATGCATTTCATATAAAAATTTATAAAATACACTAAAAAATGTTAAACCCAAATATTATTAAAACACTAATAACATAATACTAAAATAACTATGATTTATCAAACTAATTAAAAAACGAATTTATATACAACTATAATTAAAGAAACGGTAACGAACACCTAAATTCACTATATTCATAGCTGCAGTATTCTGTCTCACCAGGGGGCATATGTACAAGGTGATTGCACCACAGGAACGTCACTTTTTTACGATGTTCCAGTGGTGCAATGCCCTGCATCACATTTACAAAGCTGTGTTAAGCCACTTTGCATGGCAATGGGTGTTGCTGTGGGCGTTCAACCACAACACCCATTGCTTTTTGACGCTGCCCCAGATTTACAAGGATCTGTAAATCTGAGGCAGAATCAAAACTAACGCCATGCAAAAGCAGGCGTTGTATTAGCGCAACGAGGAGAAATACTTTTATTTCTCCTCGTTTTTGCTTTTTCTATGTGTAGAAAGAGCTGAACTGAACTGATTGTTATTGTACAGGAAGGTGTCCCTTCCTGCACAAAAACAATCATTAAATAATGAGCGATTTGCTACTTCTATGTGTGCAGCAGAATGCAGCACACATAGAAGTAGCAAATCACAATTAGTGATTGCTTATTTGCAGGAAGGGATACCCTCCTGCAAATAAACAACCATCCCTGCAACATAGGCACCCTTGCACTAAGGCGCAAGGGTGTCTGTGTTGGCGCTAGGCAGCTATTTGTAGCGCCAGCATAAGGGAAAACACAGGGTGCGCCATAGCACATCCCTGCGTTATTTAAATAATGCGGAGCTGCAAAATTTGCCGCAGTGCGGCGCCGTGGCATTTTCTTCTACATATGCCCCAATATCATTGAAATCTCGATATTTTTGATGCAACACATTATGTACAATATTTGTCATAAACCCATCCACCCATGGCAGCCAATCAGCAAGGGCCGAACCTCTTACCTTCAAGCAAATAGGCGAATGAGAAATGTATCCTTTTTAGAAATATTTTATGCACTATAAATGGATTAACTCCACAAGTCATCGCATAGCTATGCAGTACCATATTCTCAGGTATGATGCCTTATGGGACGTGTAGTCTATGATGTGCAGGCATAAATTTATGTGCCCAACACATCTAAGCATGTGCAGGAATGGTTGTTAAGCTGAGGGAAATACTTATATGCCCAGTGCAGGTATGTTTGCCCCCTTTGCCATCCACCCTGGCCACCTCTTACCTTTAGTATTCTGCCTGGCTGTAGAGACCTGCCCCTTACGGAAAACATAGTAGTGAAAATACTCTCTCAAAAAAGGGTGTCTCTATCGAGAGTGAATCAGGTACAGTGGCACCACATCCTGGAGTGGAAGGTGGCTGTTTATTGCTACAAACTACGGAATGGGCCAGTTTCCTGCTTGCATTGAGGACCAAGGAGTACCCTTGCAATGGCACTGCTCTCAAGTTTGTCTTACCCCAGACCAGAATGCTGGTGCCTGGGAAGCCACTGCTCCTGGGTGAGGAGAGCTCTTAAAATTCTTCACTCCAGTTCCTCTGGCAGACACCACCAATCAAAGGAAAAGCTTGTACCTTCTGTCTTATGTTTCACATGGTTCCTCATGGGGTGAAAGCTATTTGCTAATTTAGGGCCACATTAATGGCAAAATGGTGAAGTGCAGTGCCACAAGTCACCTTGCTGCACTGCGTCACTGGGAAAGGGCAGGAATGCGCCGTATTTAAGGTATATGGCGCATTCCTGTCCTTTCCCCCTGTGCTGGTCACAATGGGCTGCCTATTGCCAATGCAGGCACCCTTCAATGCAGGAAGTACATCCCATCCATGGTGGTTTCACCGCCATGGAAAGGCTGGCGGGGATGCAGCATCATAATATGGCCTGCTAGGCACCGTCACCATTCTTTTGATGCGAGCGGTCCAACAGCAGCAATCATTACGTTTGCTGCTGTCTGACCCGTGGCGGACGGACTTTCCGTCCGCCACCCACACCGCCCGCCATCGAAATCTGGTGGGCGGGATTTGGATGCCCGATTGTGGTGAATCCGCCACCGGCAGGCTGCCGGTGGCGGATTCACCGCAATCGTAATGACCCCCTAAGGCTCAAATTACGAGAATTTGGCGGAGCGGTGGTGCGTCGGTACAAACCGCAGTGCCATCGCACCGCCTAAGCTTGCGCAGCCCGCCTGCCAGATTACGACTTATTTGTAGTCTAGTGGGCGGGCGGCATGGCGGTTCCCATTGCGGTGCCCTTTAAAAGGTGGCGGTGCCTTTTAAAAAGGCACCGCAATCGAAACGCCTCACAAGGTTACTGCACGGCATGGACTCGTAATTTAGGGCTCGGTGTCATTCGCAGCTCCCACAGGTTTGGAGTAGCTGCATCGCCCTGAGATTGTGAGGTATTTTTTTTTTTTTAAAAAGCTTTTTGGTGGGATACGCTCTTATCTTTGTATCTGAAACGTTTTGAGGAATTCAAATTATAAAATGTTCCACCATCCGACTTTCCCACCCATGTCCTGGAACAAACGGGGAACTGAAGCTAGGCTGGTGGGCTGAGATAACTATGGAAATTAGTTTACTGTACAAGGCTGACACCAGTTAACATCAGTTTGTTTCATTTCTAGGTAACGTTTGAAAAGTAATATATTCAGGCAGGAATTCATCTCAAAATGAAGGTCAATGAATGTACTTCTCCATGTTAAGTCCCAGTCAGTGTGTGTTATTCTACCATTAGGAGAGCTGAGGTCGAGTAGAGAATGTCGAGTACTAGTTAATAACCTCGTCCTAACATTAAAGGGACGGCCGCCATTTTGGTGATGCACATGGGCGACATAACTGTTGGGCAAAAAGGTTTTTTCATTGTTCTGCTTTTCACTCACTTCCTTTTCACGAATGTTTTATTGCTGTTTGAAACGGGGAAGCAGGACAATCACTCGTGTTGTCATTGAACCATCCATATTTGTACTAAACCTTTATTTGTGCAATTTGTAGACGTCTTTGCAGTTTTACCGCTTGATGTTGATAAATCTATTCACATCCCCACACCTCTACTCTTCCCAGGGGCGCTATCCGCACACAGGCGCATGTTTTTCAGCACTGCCTTCGCACTAAAAGTTAAAGCATAGAATGTACTTTTCCCTGATACTTTAAATTCATTCTCACAACCTGGTGCCCAGAAGCGTGGGAAAGTACTCCCTGGACTTGCCGCTGATGACATGTGTGATCTGGAGTTCAGTCAAGAACATCAATGAAGGACTTGGTGCCCCTCCAGATTTACGAAACCTGATATAATATTAGAACAATTATAAATCCTTGAAGGAAAACAGTGTACTCATTTCTACTGTGAGTATTCGTGTATGCAGGTGCCCACGTGCATGTGTTTGTGTTTGTGTGTGCGTGTACATTTGTGTGGTTGTGCTGCAATGTGTCTGATGTGTTTTATGTGTGCTCATTCCTGTGTGTGTGTGTGGGTGTATGTGCGTGTGTGTGTACGTGAATACATGTGTAAGTGTATGTCTGTTGATTGTTTCAATGTCTGCATTCACCTATATGACTGTATATGCGTATTTGCGCGTGCACATGTACCTGTGTGACTGTGCATGTGCGTCTGTGTGCGTATGTGCTCCTGTGTTCTTGTGTGCATGTGAATGTTTCTATCTGCATGTGCTTGGCAGTGTAAGTCTGTGTGTGTGTGTGTGTCTGTACACATGCATCAGCCTGTTGTGTGGGTATGTATGCATTCACGTACATGCTTTTGTCTGTATTCGTGCGCGTGTGTACCTATTTGGCTGTGCATGTGTGTGTTTGTGTACTTGTGTGTATGTGTGTATGTTTCTATCTGCTTGTGCACGCCTATGTAATCTGCGTGTTTGTAAGTATGCGTATACACCTGCGAGCCAGAGTAGCTGTGGGTTTCCGCGTTTGTGTGTATAGGAGTGGACTCGGTGTAGTGTGCATTGCTTACACATGTGTACGCGTCTTTAGCATATGTAAGCATGTATGTGCAGGACTATGTTAAAAATACATATGGTGTTAAAAATACTTGTATTGCAACCGCATACATACACAAATGTATTTTCTATTAATTGCCTACTGATAATGAACTTTAAAAACCATGTTTTTATGAAAATAAACAACACATTACAGAAAAAAACATGTTTTGTCTGTCCAAGCAATTAGGATTTGTAGACTTCCCGTCGACCCTACTCTACAGACCATCAGCCAGTCCAGCGACGGTGGGCGCTGCGGTCATCAGACCACTGCCATTCCATCACAATTTTCTGCAAAAGATGTTTCTTAAACGTCCCCACTTTGGGGAGCGTCCAAAAGCCTTTTAGCTAATGCAAATAGCCTCAGGTCTGCTTGGCGAAACCTGTGCCTTCCAAGCACTTAGCGAGGGAGTATCCATTGCGCACGTGGAAAAAGGCCACTGGCACACAGCTCAGACCTCTTTAGATGTTAACTTGTTTGTTTTCGAATGGCAGTAACCTTTTCCTTAATGAAAGATGCACAAACATATTTCATTTCATTTCATTTCGTGCCATAAGGTGGTGAGTGCATTGCAGCGCAAACGTTTGTGCGCAGCAATAACATGGTGCTGTGCCAACTTTATTTTGTACCATAACAAAATGTACTCAAAATATGCTTCTGCTGAGAGGCACCGATATAAGTTTCACCCCAAAAAAACCTCCTAGAACATGTCTTTTTAGGATTAATCAGACTATGTGTTAAATTCCTAAAACAGTAACGCTTTGGCATGGAACTTGCTTTTGTAATTCTGGCATGCACCTCTTTTAATGGTCTAACCCACAGTTCCAAACAGACATGGTTCACAAAGGTCTGCACAGAAGTCCTTACTCCTAAACTCGGTTAAGGCCTGAAGTTTTCTGAAAGTACTTCTAAGAAGCTTGCACTTTCCTAGTTTTCATAGGAATTCTCTGGAACTCTTTGACAGATTCTATTATTGTTTGAGCAAATAGATATGTGTACACCTACCAACCAAGTGTAAATGCGCCATCTAGCTTGTTTTATTATTTAAGGGGGGAAACACCTTTCACCTGTAGAAACCATTTCCCTCACACCTCACTAATTTTGGGTGCCTTTCCTCCTCATTCCTACCCTGGATACAGCTTTACTCCTGACTTTGACAGGAGTAAATCTCCAATGTATCCAGATTGGAACTGGGTCTTACAAACATTGTGAATTTCAACAAATTCACAGATTTTCAAATTTGTATCTATTTTGCAGAGTCCTGTCTTGGAATACCTGCTCCCCACACCAGATTTACTCCAACACCATACTGGTGTAACACTACAAATGAATATTTCAATTTAAAAGATGTGGGGTGAGAATGTCCCATGCATGCTGAACTAGCATGCACCCGTGCCCTGAGCAGGGCCGGACTGGGAACCGAAACAGGCCCTGGCAAACTGCTCGGCCGCTCCCCCCTGTGGGTGGGGGGGGGGTGCAGCCGAGCTGTTTGCGAAGGCCGGTTTGGCCGATTTTGTTACAGAAGGCCGATATTGCCGACCCCCGGTAACAAAAACGGCCCCCCAGGGGCCCAAAACCGGCCCCCACCCTAGCGGCCCACCGGGGAAACGCCCGGTGCCCGCTACGGCCAGTCCGGCCCTGGCCCTGAGTGGCCAACTGCTGGTGAATCTGGTATCCCGACTTTTATTTTGGACCTGGCGTTACTATGATCTAGCATGTGCACAGAGGCCTGGTCCTGCCCCTGACAATCTGAGGGCTAGGGTCTGCCCTGTGACCTGAAGAGCATACCAAGCGTACCCTTACAATTGCCAGAGGACTAACTCTCCATGTCCTGGGTATTAGCATATAAAGCAATCAGTGGCGGCTGCTCCATATTTGTGGTGGTTAGGCAACGCGCCCGGGGATGGGGGGAAGGCAGTAGACGGGAGTGAGGGGAAAATATATTTTTTTTAAACATACCTGTTCCTGCGGCCGCCGCCTCAGTGCTCTTCTACCAACACTGCACAGGCTCCCAGGGGGCAATCACATCGCTGCTCTCATCCTGGTAATACAAGCATGAGAGCAGCGCTGTGATTGCTCTGAGCGGGCTGACTTCATGCTCGCTCTGGCCCAGGGAGCCTGGGGCTTTTCTTCAACCCGGCTGTACAACATAGCTGGGTTGAGAAACACGATTGCGCATGTCTATTTGGCCAGCCTGAGACGGTCGGCCAAACAGACATGCACACTTACAAGTGCCCACACACTCCTCCTGCAACGTGAAGCTCGGCAGGATGGCTCCGCCCCCTCCCTTACCTCGGATGGGAGTAATGAAAAATAAAATGATAATAAAGTGGTTTTATTATCATTTTATTTTTCAGTGGGGCGATGCCCCTCTGCCATAGCGGGGGAGCCGCCCCTGAAAGCAATGGTGACAGCGGACTGTTTTGTGAATTCTTAGCGTCATCAGACCTTGTTATCTCTGCTCCTGAGAGATTGGCCTACTGACTCCTCTCATGTAAAGTTCAGCTGGGATATGAAACACAAAAGCTTGCATGGACATCTTGTGTATGTAATAAGTGCATGTGCTTGTATAGTGTGCGTGTAAAACAAGCATGATAGTAGTACTCTGTGTGTGATAGACTTGATAATTAAGCCTGTGAGATGCCCCCGGTTTGGAATGGCACAAGATGGGCAATGAGGACAGCTTCCCACACATGGAATTGCTTTGTCTGCCTTCCTGTTTCTGGAGGGTGGAGATCCAGGCACTGAGTGCGGCAGATGGAGGCAGGGCTACCTTTAGAAATTCCAAGAAGTCTTCGTTAGCAAGATACTGCTGATTAGTTCTTCCTGAGCACGCCCTTTTATTGATGGTAGAGTTGAGGGGGTGCAGTTCCTGTTGTTCAAGGTGAGGGAGTTCCTAGGCCAGGCCTGTTCTTTTATCTGTCCCTGATTTTGGCTCAGGAAGCTGATGTCAAACAGGCACAGAAACCTCACATATGATTGTGCCCATGTTTTGGGTGCTCCAGCTTGGGGACAGCTCTAGTTTTACCTGCTGGTAGATGCATCACTCTACAAAAAAGCAGTGTCTGGAGAGCACAGAATCAGGACTTGTTCTGAAGGTTGGATCCACATCCTTGTCTGGAAAATGTGGATATAAGTGGATCCAAATCAGTCCACTTTGCTCCAGTCACAGGTTCCTCTTGAGCAAGGAAGGGAATGCTTCGAAGAGCTGCTGTGCAACTAGGGCTGTTATCTACATGATAGCCAGTATATGAGAGGTGTGAGAACATCACTCGAAGTCTGCACGTTGTGCCGGAGGACCTGAGTGCCTGCCTAGTGCCTTGAAGCCTGTGTGCATGCTGAGAGAAGGAAGGAGTCTGCTTAGCCATCCGGGTTGCTATGCCGGCAGCCAGTGAGTTGCATTTTATCTGTCCTGCTAGCAGGATGCACATGCTGAAGACGCTTGTGGCACTTGACCTCTATCCTTGGCCATGAAGGAGACTAGAAATGAGTTCTGTGGGTTTCCGTCTGTGGCCAGGACGAGTACAACAGACTTGAAATTGATTTTGTCTGCAACCATTGCAGGGGTAAAATCAGAGTGATTGATCGCACATTTAAACCTGTGGAGAATGTTATCTGTACTTGAGCCTAATCCTCGCCTTTAATAGAGACTTCTGTGGAACATAGGGTCACCAGACCGGGAACAGGGCGTGGAGCAGAAGAAGGGGTGTCGGTGCACACTAGGAGGGAGAATCGTAACCAGAAGGCGCTCCTGGTATCCACAAATTGGACTGTGCAACATTTAGTTTTGCTGTTTGATTAAAAATACTTACAGTTACCAAAAACACAAGCACTTGGCTGAACACTGAGTTTTGTCTGTTGATTGATTTTTGAGGACTGAGTTTTTGCCTCCAGACTACCTCCCTGAGAATCCTGAGACTTTTCACCTCCGCTATCCTGAAAGTCAAGAATGGAAAGGGTTGTACTTGGACCAGTTTGCAGAGCCATATTAGCTCAGACCTCAGGAAACCAGCGGCAAGTCCAGTAGAATCTGGCTGCCCGAATGGAGTGTGACATGAGGGGAAATTTGTATTTTTTTTAATATTTCAAACATGAATCTATACTGGATAATCAAAACTTTTGTCTACGTAAGTGGTAAAAAGATATGCAAATGGCTTTGCAATTCATGCCTCAAACGTTTATATGTGCTGCTTCTGTCTCACTTTGCAAGCATTACAATCTGTATGCATAAGTGAGCTGTTTTACAAATCAAACAGCAAAATAGTCAGTCTGCAGCTCAAATGAGCACTTTCTAGGAGCTTTTTGTGTGCTGAAGATGTCTGTGCCATTTAGCACAGCCACATTTTGCTCACTGCAATCAGAACAGCATTTCCTCTGCAATTGTTTGAGCACGTTATGTAATCCAGTCCCTCATATTCCGGAGTTTGTGTGGATATTTGTTATTCAAAGGAATCCCAACATTTCGTAACCATGTTTATTTACTAAGCTTTCTAAAGTTCAACTAGGCATGTTCTCAACTTCATAAATTGCTGCATCTGAAAAAATGTTTCTCTTCACAACTGTCTTCAAATACAATATTAGATGGGAATTCCAAATGTCTCTCTCCTTTGTTTCACTGAAATGGTATCCCCTAACATCACAATGATCTGTCTTTTTGACTAATTTTCCCATCAACACACACTGACAAAAATAGAGCGGCACTGAGCACTTTATACAAAGGGGTGGAAAAAGGTGGGTTTGCGCTTCCCATACTTAAGGATTACTATTTCGCCTATTTTGCACAGTATGTCCAGGTTTAATGTAAAGCTTTGTAATAGTATTTTTAACAATTACTTTATGCAGCTAATTTTTAAAGAATATGAGATATGCAATGTATTAAAATCAGTCAAGTCACCTAAAAAAGTGCGTTATAAGAGTCTTAAGTGGTTCTTTCGGAAGCTGATTGATCCTTATAGGCGATACGCCATTTCCCATATCAACGCAGTGACACTTTTGTCAGAACTCGGGACGGTGTTGGGTGTTAATTTGGCACCCAATATCATCCAAAGGATGGGCGAAAACAGGGTTTAAGAAGATAGTGGATTTCTTATCAGAGGGGGAGATGGCTGAGTATGTCGGAAGTTCGCGAGTTAGTCCAGGGTGATTTTCTCCTCCTAGGCTCTTATACAAAGCTGAGTAAATTATTCTGTAATTTGGATTCTAGCCGGATAAGTTATGGTCAAACTGCGGTATCTGTGCTTCTTGAAGCTTGTCAACATAAAAGCCTCGGGGATTGGAAAACATTGCTCGTCTCCATGAAGGGTCCCGATCTAAACAAAAAGTAATTAAAAAATGGGAAAAATACAAAGGTTTGAAATTAACAGCAAAGATGTGGGACAAGGTGAATGCACTAAATTTCACCATTTTGAGAGGAGCCAACTGGCATAGAATGCTATCCTTTATTAAATGCCTTTTGTATAGAACCCCGCAATTCCTTGCACAAGTCAACCCCAATTTGTCAGGTCACTGCTTTCGATGCACCACTGGGTCGGCTGCCAATTGTGTGCACGTAATGGGCCCTTGTCTTCTTATTCAGGAATTTTGGAATTAAATATTTCAGTATTAAGAGACTGAATGGTGGGTTAAAATGGTTCCTAGCACCCAGTGAAAAGTCTTGTGGTATGATCCTGTTCCCGGCCTACCCCATATATTAATAACATTATTTTATGTTGCAACTGCAGTGGCCAGATCCCTTCCACTGCAAACGTTGCGTACACAGTCGGTCCCGACAATATGGGACTGGCTGCGAAAAATTTGGTTTGTTAGAAATAATGAACGGATATATGCAGTGCGTAATGGGGGCATTAAGAAATTTGAGAAGCTGTGGGGGCAGTTTCTCATCGAAAATGGGGGGGTTAGTCTAGAAGTTCGGTTTATGCCGTAATGCCTTTTTGCACACTAAGCTCTTTACACACTTAATGCACTTTTGACGTCTTGTTCAGGAAGGGAGTGTGGTGTCGCGCACAAGTTGTTCTATCACTACGTCATTGCCGCTATGCCCTGTGAGACACGGGGAGGCGTGATTGATGTAACGGGGCGCTGGCAGCATTGGCGGTCCCGCTCTCCCTCTCCTGAATAAAGAAGCACTACTACTCACCCCAGTGTTCCTGTGGTTCATTATAAGGAAGGTCCCGACGTTACAGACTGGCGACGAGTTGGAAGGACCTCCGCGTGTCAGTGTGCAAAGTGCTACAAGCCCGCGGCACGCACCGTGCATGCAGTACGCCACGAGGCGCAGCCAGAGCCCGAATCACCGCAAACCAGGTCAGTTGGAGAGGGGGAGCGGCGGCGAGGCAGCAAGCTGTTGGGATCCCCACCCGATCCCTATTTTCTGCGTGATACCGCTTACACTGTATTTCAGCCTCCAGGGAACGCTCCCAGGCTGTTTGCACTTCCGCGCCAATTCTTCAAGTCAGATGGTGGAGCGCGACGCGCCGGCGGCCATCTTAGCTACCAATGATGTTGGCCATCTTACACGAGTGTGTGTGAAGACACACACATTCTGCTCATCCAGCACCCCTGCGATCTTCGACATTAATTGACCTCAGCACATCACTACTGCAAGTATCCACGGCTTCTATCTGGCAGGCTGTCTACCGCCGTGCTAACTTCGCAGCGTGTCCTGAGCACATGTCCCCGCAGTGACACGCACACTTCTTCCATTCCTGGTAGACATCTGGGGTCCCGTCAGCCAGCCTTGTCATTACGTGACGGTGGTGGTGCATGTCTGTGTGCCTCCTCTCAGTGACTCGCATCCCGGAGTGTACAGGGACTTGCTCCAAAGCATCACCTTCTCACATAAGCTGTTTTCCACGTATCTCAACCCACCTGTCAGTCACAATGTGCGCACAAACCTTCTCGCTGACGAACCCGGTTCCCTTCCTCCCGAAGCCAGGGGAGCCGGCCATGAAGTGGGCCGATTGGAAGTGTCACTTCCTCAATTACTTGTCTGCTCTGGAAGATGAGGGGGAGGAGGACTTCTCCAGTAAACGCAGGAAGAAAATTCTTTTGCACAATCTTGGCCCGGAAGGGTTGAGAGTCTACGAGGGCATGGTAAAAAAACCAAGAGGCACAGATGACACGGACGTATTCCAGCATGCTATAGACGATTTAGACAGCCATTATCAACCAGTTATTTGTACTGCCATTGACAGATTCAATTTTTTTCAGAGGAAACAAAGTGACACGGAAACAGTAGAAGACTATGTGGCAGCGCTAAAAAAACTGGCAGTAAATTGCAAATTTGGCGACCTTCATGACGAATTTGTGAGAGATGAGATTATAATGCACACAGTGAACACTAGTGTACAGGAGAAATTGTGGGTTTGTGGGGAGGCACCACTTAATGAAATCATAGCAATCGTCAAGGAGGCAGAACTGTCCAAGCGATGTGCAGCAGCAGCTAAGAAGGACAATGACAGTAAAACCACGGTGTGCAAAGTGTGCGACAAAAAAGTTTCCAGTGAGAAACCCACCCCCAGCGCAGGGTACAAGAATAGTAGGAGGCCCGTAAATAAGTCAGCAGGGCCCCTCAGACATCCCAGTGAGAAAAAAGGTTGTTGCTACAGATGTGGTAGTCAGTCTCATATGGCAAATGACAGGAGATGCCCTGCCTTCCATGTAAAATGCTCATTTTGTGGGTTGTGGGACACTTTGGTAAGGTCTGTAAACGGAAACCCAGCAATGCCACAGTCAAATGTGTCATGTATGAGTCAGATGTAGATGAAGGGGAGGGTGATGTTGACGATGACTGTATTCTATACATTGAGGAACATGTCATGGATATTGATTGCAATAGCAGAAAAAAGCCCTCCTGTATGTTGACCATTGGGGGTGTACAGATTTATATGGTAGCAGACTCAGGTTCCCCGTACACTATAATCCAAAGGGATATCTGGGAAAGGGACTTTGCCAACATGGTAGGGAGTCCCCTACACCCCACTGATATACATCCCGTCACCTTCACTGGAGAAAAAATCCCTATGGTTGGGTTCAGACAACTTCGGTTTGAATTCAAGGGGAGGGAAACCACTGGCAAATTGTACGTTGCAGAAAAGGGGCCTTCTGTCCTTGGATGGGTGGACCAAGGGGCGTTAGGCATCCAACTCAACCCCAGCGGAGAGACACAAGTACTCATGACGGAAAACCCACCCCTGTCTGAAGGATCCATATTGCAAGACGAATTTCCCGAAGTCTTTGGCGGGGCCATAGGGAAACTTTCAAAATTCACACACAAAATACTGCTAAAAGAAGGTGCCGTACCTGTCAGCCATAAAGTTCGGAATATTCCTTTCAACTGTAGGGAAGCGGTGCAGCTTGAATTGAAGCGCTTGGAAGACAAAGGCATCATAGAGCCTATCGAGAGCGCAGAATGGTTGGCGCCCTTGGTCGTAGCACGGAAACCAAGTGGGAAGGTGCGTCTCTGCATAGACCTCCGAGAATTGAACAAGAACATAATTGTGGACAAATTCCCGCTGCCAAGAATCAACAAACTGTTGGCCCAGACCAAGGGAGTCAAGTGGTTCTCCGCGATAGACCTCACAGTGGCGTATCATCAAATATCGCTTCACCCCTCATGCAGGAAGCTGACCTCCTTCATCACTCCATTCGGCTGCTACAGATTTCGGCGAATGCCATTTGGCCTGGCGTCCGCCGCGTTAAAAAAATTAATGCACAGGTTATTCAAGGATCTCAGCGGCGTCTTATATTTCCAAGATGATATACTCGTCATGGGGAAGAACAAAGCGGAGCCCGATGACAAACTGAGAACAGTGTTACGGAAACTGTCAGCTAACGGCCTCACGGCGGAACTGGAGAAATGCAGATTTGGTCTACACACCGTCACATATTTAGGGCACGAGATCAGCGACAAAGGGATTTCCCCTAAGAAGGTAAACGTTGAGGCCATCATGTGTGCACCCAAGCCACGAAACAAAGATGAGGTCCGCTCATTTCTGGGGTTAGCAGAGTTTTACAGCAAGTTTGTCAGGAATTTCGCCACTAAAACACACAGCATGCGCCAAATTTTGAAGTAGAAGAACATTTTCAGTTGGACGTCGGAGTCTGACAGGGAATTCGAGAACATCCAGAAGGACATTTGCGAAGCCATTCCCCTGCAAGGATTCGACAACTCCGCTCCCAGCATATTGACAACGGATGCCAGCGAGAAGGGTTTAGGGGCTGTCCTGTCCCAACGTTCCACGGATGGCACGGAAACCACCATAGGTTTTGCCTCACGTTCCCTCGCCCCTAACGAGGAGAAATTCAGCGTCATCGAAAAAGAAATGTTGGCGTCCATTTGGGCATGGAATAATTTCGTCAGTACCTATGGGGTTCCCGGTTTACGCTCAGAACGGACCATAAACCGTTGATTAAAGTCCTCACTTCCAGTGGTCATGCCACGGCTACTCCACGCATCGCCAAGATGACACTCAGACTATTGGACTTTGTCTATGACGTAGAATACCTGCCTGGTAGAAAGAACAAGGTGGCGGATTATCTTAGCCGCTCTTCTGCCATGGAGGGGGCACCAACACACAGTGAATGGGACGAGTACAATGTGGCATTCACTACTGACCAAGAGGACATTATCAGCGCGCAGGATTGGGAGACAGCCTACGACAAGGATTCTGTACTTTCGCAAGTGAAAATGTGTGTTACACAAGGATGGCCCGAGAAGAGGCACATGAGAGACGATCTCAGAAAATATTGGGAGGTACGTGATGAACTGTCCATCAGTGACTACACAATATTTTTGCTAAGAGGAGACAAAGTAGTCCCCCCTAGAGAGTTAGTGGACCGCATCCTCAGCATAACGCACAAAGGACACCTGGGATTCGTGAAGTTGAAGAGGAGAGTGAAACAGTCGTACTGGTGGCCGGCCATCGACACCTCTGTGGAGAAGTATGTCAGAGCGTGCGAGCATTGCGCCAATGCAGACAAATCACTGACCATGTTACGACCCCCTATCAATCAATCAATCACAGAATTTGTAGAGCGCACTACTTACCCGTGAGGGTCTCAAGGCGCTGGGGAGAGGGGGGGGGTTGCTGCTACTGGTCGAACAGCCAGGTCTTGAGTAGTCTCCTGAAGGTCAGCAGGTCTTGGGTCTGTCATAGGCTTAGTGGAAGGGTGTTCCAGGTCTTGGCAGCGAGGTGTGAGAAGGATCTGCCGCCGGTTGTTGTTCTTCGAATGCGAGGGACGGTGGCGAGGGAGAGGTCGGCGGAGTGGAGCTGGTGGTTGGGGACGTAGAAGAGGAGTCGTCTGTTGAGGTAGGCTGGGCCAGTCTTGTGGAGTGCCTTGTGTGCGTGGATGAGGAGTTTGAAGGGAGATTCTCCTGTCGACGGGGAGCCAGTGCAGGTTCCTCAGGTGGGGGTGATGTGGCTGTGGCGTGGTACGTCGAGGATCAGGCGTGCGGAGGCGTTTTGTATGCGTTGCAGTCGCTTGATGAGCTTGGCCGGGGCTCCCGCGTAGAGGGCGTTCCCATAGTCAAGTCTACTACTGACGAGGGCCTGGGTGACTGTTCTTCTTGTGTCTGTCGGGATCCACCTGTAGATCTTGCGAAGCATGCGGAGGGTGTTGAAGCAGGAGGAGGAGACTGCGTTGACTTGCTTGGCCATGGAGAGCGTTGAGTCGAGGATGACTCCCAGGTTGCGTGCGTGGTCGGTGGGTGTCGGGGCTGCTCCCAGTGTCGTAGGCCACCAGGAGTCGTCCCAGGCTGAGGGGTTGGAGCCGAGGATGAGGACCTCTGTCTTGTCCGTGTTCAGCTTTAGTCGGCTGATCTTCATCCAATCGGCAACGGCCTTCATTCCTTCATGGAGGTTGGATTTGGCGGCGAGGGTCCTTGGTGAGGAGAGGATCAGTTGAGTGTCGTCGGCGTAGGAGATTATGTTGAGGTCGTGCTGTCTGGCGATGCGTGCGAGCGGGGCCATGTAGATGTTGAACAGTGTTGGGCTGAGGGATGATCCCTGGGGTATGCCGCAGATGATCTCGGAGGCTTCAGATCGGAATGGTGGGAGGCGGACTCTCTGGGTTCCGCCGGTGAGGAAGGAGGTGGCCCGCTCCAGGGCATTGTCTCGGATCCCTGCATCGTGGAGGCGTGCACGTAGAGTGCGGTGGCAGACAGTGTCGAAGGCGGCGGAGAGGTCCAGCAGGATGAGGGCTGCGGTCTCACCGTTGTCCAGCAGGGTCCTGATGTCATCCGTGGCGGCGATGAGGGCAGTCTCCGTGCTGTGGTTGCTGCGGAACCCTGATTGGGATGGGTCCAGGATGCTGTTTTCTTCGAGGTATCGGGTTAGCTGTTTGTTGACGATCTTCTCGATGACCTTGGCTGGGAACGGAAGCAGGAGATGGGCCGGAAGTTCTTGAGGTCTCTCGGGTCCGCCTTGGGTTTTTGAGTAGGGCGTTGATCTCTGCGTGTTTCCAGCTGTCTGGGAAGGTCACGGTCTCGAAGGAGAGATTGATAACGTTGCACAGGTGGGGTGCGATGGAGCTGCTGGCTTTGTTGAAGATGTGGTGCGGAAAAGGGTCTGACGGGGAGCCGGAGTGTATTGTGCTCATGGTCTTGATGGTGTCATCGATGTTCACGCTGGCCCAGTCTGGCAAGGGGTCGTGGTCGATGGTGTGCGGCGAGTCTGGTGCATCGATCTTAGTTGGGGCTGTCTGGGTGTTGAAGCTGTCGTGGATGTCAGCGATCTTGCGGTGGAAGAAGGTGGCGAGGGAATCGCACAGGGCTTGCGACGGCGGGATGTCGTTGGTGTTGGAGCTGGGGTTGGAGAGTTCCTTCACGATGTTGAAGAGCTCCTTGCTGTTGTGTGCGCTGTTGTCGAGGCGGTCTTTGAAGGAGATTCTCTTGTCAGACCTGATGAGGTGGTGGTGGTTGCGGATGGCGTCTTTGTGGGCTGCGTGGCTGTCCGGTGTCTTATCACTGTGCCATTTCTTCTCTAGTTTACGGCAGGTACGCTTGGATTCTAGGAGTTCCGGGGTGAACCAGCTGGCTCTTTTGGTGGTGTCACTGTGGGTGAATTTTTTCAGCGGGCGAGGGTGTTGGCACAGTCGTCTATCCATCGTCTGAGGTTGCAGGCAGCGTCGTCGGTGTTGGATGGGTCGGAGGAGGGCTGAGAGCGAGGTTTGCCCGTAGTTGGTTTTCGGTGACTTTGCTCCAGCAGCGGCGTGGGATCTGTTGGGTGCGGTGGTGTGTGGTGGGTTTCTGGAAGGTGAAGTGGATGCAGCGGTGGTCGGTCCAGAGGAGTTCCGTGGTGTGGCTGAAGGAGACGTGGGAGCTTGAGGAGAAGACGGGGTCGAGCGTGTGGCCGGCGGAATGGGTCGGTGTTGTGACGAGCTGTCTCAGTCCGAGGTTGGCGAGGTTGTCGATCAGGGTGGTGGAGTTGCTGTCGTTGTTGTTCTCCAGGTGAAAGTTCAGATCTCCGAGGAGGATGTAGTCGGTAGAGGTCAGGGCGTGCGTGCTGATGAAGTCGGCGATGGAGTCGCTGAACTGGGGACGGGGCCCAGGGGGTCTGTAGACAAGGGTGCCTCTAAGGGTGGTGTTGGGGTCCGTGTGGATCTGGAAATGCATGTGTTCGGCGGTGCAGAGAAAGTCGTTGGAGCTGGTCGAGACCCTGATGGAGTTCTTGTGGACGATGGCGATTCCTCCTCCTACTCCGTTGATGCGGTCTCTGCGGGTGATCTTATAGCCGTCTGGGATGGCTATGGCGATGTCGGGTGCGGAGGAGTCGTTCATCCAGGTCTCTGTCAGGAAGGCGACGTCTGGTGCTGATGTGTCGAGCAGGTCCCAGAGCTCGACGGCGTGTTTGCGTGCGGAGCGGGTGTTCAGTAGGATGCATCGGAGGTGGTTGCGGTCCTTCTTGGCGGGCGCTTTGGTGGCTCTGAGGCTGGTGTCGCTGCAGTTCCGGCAGGTGAAGGGACCATGGGTACGTTTCGGGGCGGCCTTGAAGCAGTTGTGTGTCCGTCCGGGGTTGAGAGCGTGGAGTGTGGTGGCATCGTATCGGCGTCGGTCCTTGAGGCTGGAGCGGGGGGCGCACGGTCCAGGGGTTCTGGCACTGGGCGCGGTCCAGGCGCGGACAGGCGCCATATATGGGGAGGTGGGAGGGAGGAGCAGCTGGGAGGCGGGAGGCAGGGGCAGCGAATGGGCAGTCAGGGGGCGGGCCGCAGGGACGCAGCGGCGGGGAGTGGAGAGAGGCAACGAGGGGTACAGAAAGCAAAAACTGGACACAGAGAATGGGGGCAGCGAGGGGTACAGAAAGCAAAAACTGGACACAGAGAATGGGGGCAGCGAGGGTACAGAAAGCAAAAACTGGACACAGAGAATGGGGGCAGCGAGGGGTACAGAAAGCAAAAACTGGACACAGAAAATGGGGGCAGCGAGGGGTGCAGAAAGCAAAAACTGGACACAGAGAATGGGGGCAGCGAGGGGTACAGAAAGCAAAAACTGGACACAGAGAATGGGGGCAGCAAGGGGTACAGAAAGCAAAAACTGGACACAGAGAATGGGGGCAGCGAGGGGTACAGAAAGCAAAAACTGGACACAGAAAATGGGGGCAGCGAGGGTGCAGAAAGCAAAAACTGGACACAGAGAATGGGGGCAGCGAGGGGTACAGAAAGCAAAACTGGACACAGAAAATGGGGGCAGCGAGGGGTACAGAAAGCAAAAACTGGACACAGAAAATGGGGGCAACGAGGGGTACAGAAAGCAAAACTGGACGCAGAGAGTGGGGGCAGCGAGGGGGAACAGAAGGCAAAACGGGCACCGGGGCAACAAGCAGAGGGGCGAGCTTACCAGCAGCAGCAGCGGGCAGGAGAACACAGGCGGAGCTGTGTGGTGGGGGAGCGACCTACATGGCAAGGTCAAGGGTCCTATGGGAGAGTTCAGCACGCCCAACAACCCCTGGGAGGAGTTGTCAATCGACATTTTGGGCCCTGTACTGGACTCTTGGGGGATACCCAAATTTGTTATTGTCCTGGTCGACAGATACTCCAAGTGGCCGGAGGTAGAAGTCTGCGAGAAGGTAGACACAGATGCCGTCATTTCTTTTCTCACCAACGCATTCTTAAGGGAAGGTATTCCGAAAGTTATTACGTGTGACAATGGTCCCCAGTTTACTTCGGAGAAGTGGACGGATTTCCTCAGGAGGAACGGAGTCATGGCAAAACACATGCCAGTGTATCACCCCGCAGGCAATGGCCTAGTCGAACGGTTCAACCGAGTGATTATGCGTTCCGTTCAAGCGGCCATCAGCGCGGGCAAGAACTGGGAAACGGAAATCAAGAACACGGTGTGGGCATATCGTATAACACCCACCCTAACAGGATACAGCCCTTTCAAGATCCTCAGAGGAAGGGAACCGTTCACCAGAGACAACCACGTTTGGATGAACCTGCAACTACAAAGCAAATGGTCACCAGCAGTGGTCAGAAGCAATATAGAGAAGGCACAGAAAATTTACAAAGCCAACTATGATAGGAGGCATAGAGTGCAAGAGGTCTCCTTAGCAACGGGAGATTGGGTCCGGGTAAAACTGGGCAGCCTTGGGAAGAAAGGTGACAGCAAGTTCAGCAAGCCCCTACAAGTCAGAGAACTTTACTCACGCTCCGCCTTGCTGAGCGACGGCAAGGTGTGGTCGCAAAATAGAATGGCCAAATGCAACAAAGTCATCAGATGGAACAAGGACAGCGCCATCACTAGCACCGGGTATAACGGATGGGAGTCGGACAACGAAGAAGGGGGTTTCACCTCAAGTATACATAGGAACAATGAGATGAGGAGGACAGGGGGTGATACAGGTACCACGGCAGAAAGGAATAACTCTGACTCCACACAGCACACTCCACCTCAGGAAACCAATGACACAGGCAACCCAGACATCACGCAAGGGGCTTCCTCCTCACACGACAGGGGCCCGGAGGGGAGCACGATGGAGAGCAGTTCCTGCTCAGGAGAAGCACACGAACCACAGGTCCCTCTCACGCGCACCCGCACTGGCAGGACAGTGGTGGTACCCAAGAAATACAGCGAGTATGACATGTAATCCACTCCCTTCTCCCTTATTCCTTCTCACCTCCTTGCAACCACTTCAGCACATCTCTCTCTCTCTCTCTCTCTCTCTTCCCCACTCCCAGCCTGCCCTGTGTATAAGTAGTCACATGGTTGTTTTTCCGCGGCTCCTCCTCGAGGTGCCACCTCGCTTATCCAATGTGTAGACTTAGGTTTAAGTCAACCTATTGCTCATGTTGTGCGGAGATGTATTGTTCAGTTAATTCTGTTGATTGTTGTTAAGGGGGAAGATGAGTGGTGTCGCGCACCAGTAGTTCTATCACTACGTCATTGCCGCTATGCCCTGTGGGACACGGGGAGGCGTGATTGATTTAACTGGGCGCTGGCAGCATTGGCAGTCCCGCTCTCCCTCTCCTGAATAAAGAAGCACTACTACTCACCCCAGTGTTCCTGTGGTTCTTTATAAGGAAGGTCCCGACGTTACAGGAAGCTGTCTGGATTTATTCTTTGTGTCAATTCTATGTAGAGTCTTTATGTATTGTCGTTTTTTATTGAATCTGGGTGTATTTTGCTATGAAATATGTTTTATTGGCGTATTTATTGTTGGTGTTTGATTGTATTGACATTTTTACATTGCAATTAATGGATCTCAATAAAAAAAAAAAATAAAGAAAAAAATATAAAGAAAAAAGATACATACCCCAGGTCCGTCCCACATTTACTATTAAGCAGTATACTTACATGTACAGAGTTCTCCCCAGAGAAAATAAAGGAGAGGTGGAGAATTCCTCTACCCCTGGGTTTGTGATTTGCATTCTGTAGTAAGTAAGTAGTACTACTTTACATACTACAAAATGCAGTTTATGATTCAGGCACCAATTGTACCTTATGTCCACATCTTACTCATGATTTAATGACTTTCTTGCGTCACCCCCAAGAACATAAAGTGAAAGCACACAAATACAGAATGTAAATGTATCTGTTTTCATATAATGGAAATCATGTGGCAAAACTGAAACAAAAGGTATTCAGGTACAGAGACTGAAATAATGGGATAGTTCACAGTCCACCCTCAAATTAAGAGAAAAATGTAAACTTTCATAGCTGAACAAGCGTTTCAAGACTTTCATGTCCCCGAAGCCAGACATGGGAGTGAAACTTTACGCCGGGTACAACTTGGCAGTATTGATTAGCACTGAGGGAAAAGATAGCTACTATTGTTACAGTTACTTTAAGGCAATAGTTTTTTATTTGGCAGAGTTTTGATCGCATGTATGTATCCTTTCACTGCTGACATCACACCTTACATTGCAGTGCCTGAGGAACTATCCATTCTCCTTCTTAAGTCTCGCATAGCGTTGCAGCGCAACGCGCTGTTCGCTTTGCGAGACATGCAGTATACACTATAGCTGGGGGAAGCTCCGCCCACTTTCCGTCCATAATTTTCATTGGCTTCAATCATAAATTCAGCATTCTGATTGGTTTTTGGCTTCTTAGTCCCGCCTCCTGGCGGCCATGCAGTCATTTTTATTCTTCCGAGGCTATCAGCCCCTTTACTTTAAAAACCGTTTTGTTCGCCTGCCTCTCCCCGTTCCCTCCTGCAGTCCGTAATTGTTTTGACCACAATCCCCTCCCATTCATGCCTTCTTTAATGCCCGTACTTCCGTTTAAAATGCAATAGGGCTCGCGTAAATACGAGTCCTATTGCATTTTCAATGCTTGTTTGTTTTCTGATTGGTGGCTGGATTTGCACTCTTTGTCTCGCATGCGCGCGATGCCTTACATCGTACGCATGCGCGACAAAACAGTGGCGTTCTTCCAAATCACTGTGGGAGGCAGAGACAGCACAAGCAGCGAAGCGGCGGCCGGCCTGGCCAGTCACCGGTCGGCGCTCCTTGTTTACATTGGTGTGCAGCTCGAAGTCCTCGTCTTTGGAGTTACAGGTAGTCGCCGTCGATCAGCAGGCTGTGGGCAGACAATAGTATTTTGCTCCGCTTTTTAGCGTGACGATGGTCCCCGCCCCAAAATAGGCCACGTGTTATCACTACCGTCGCGCAATATGTTCTAGAGGCCTAAACTGTACAGATCACGCATGCATTAATCTAGAACTCTAAATTGATAAATGCGGGTTGTTCAGGTAACACTCACCCCCTCCCCCCGTAAGGCTAACTACATGTATTATTGAGATGGACGGTAACACACTAATACATTAACGGGACGGCGGTCCCGTGCTAAAGGCCGCAAGGAGCTTAACGGAGTAGTAACCGCGAGGTCATTGGAATGCAATGTGAATAATTAGGATGGAGTAAGTCTCTTGTACAAGGAAACCTTTTTATAATTTTGATTGTGCTGCCAAGGTCGCAAGTTGCCAGCGACGCCTCTAGCGTGATGTCATTAGGCGTCTTCTGCAATTACTAAGTTTAACCGTACAACACGTTGCTGGGACTGTGTAAAGTCGTAATGGGATCAAAATCCAAATATGCAAATCTATGTCGGTTGGTCTCACTTCACTTTTTACACGAGGGCTCCTTGGCTTGTACTTTATGGTGTACATTACATTCTGGAGTATGTGGCAAGAGCACGGTCATATACTCTACAGCAATCAAAGTGTCTACTTGTTTTTAGTGTGTCTTTTAGCTGCACTGAGGACATTACGGGGGTGCCGGCCTCGGAAATGCTGTGCACAGCTCCCAGCGCCTGCTTAATGTCCGGCCCCCCTTTGCGTGTCACAGACCCGCAAGCCTCCCCCTGAAGGTCCCGGTCCCTAATCTCCACCCTCTGCCCGGCCGCCACCTTCCAGTGCTGTCCACACTGCTGTACCAGCGGCAAACCGCCCCAGGATTCCTTTTAGTGCTTCCCTAACCACAATGTTTTTTTAATGTGTCTTTTAGCTGATATTCTTTGGACTTGCAGTATTGTTGCCCCTCCACCGTCCCATCCTGCTGCCTCTCGCACACACACCGCACACCCCGTCATCCATAATTGATGCCTGCTTTGGGCATATTCTTTGGCCCAGGGACTAGAGCATCTACTAAATTTATTAAGTAGACCGGTAGTAGTATGGTGCAGCAGACATTTCTCTTTATTTGTTTCCGCTTGGCACTGGAATTGGTTACAGGGAGGACACAGGGGCTGTTAATCTCTCCCGCGCCTCCAGAGCCACTTCCAAGTCCGTTCGCTGCTTAAGTCCTTCAGCACACACCCTGAGCTTCTGCAGCTGCCCCTGCAATTCTTGGCACTTGGAGCTGGGACACCCTGCGAGCAGCAGGGTAAAAGCAGCTAATATGCGCTTCTCTTCTGCCGCCTCGTTTTTCTGTCCCAAGAAACTAAGGGGCATATTATCAACAAACCGCGATAATCATCGCGAAGCGAGATTAGCGTCATTTTTTTTATCGCCGTCGCTAACCGGAGTTCATCGCCGTGGTATCGACGTATTAACAACGCGCCGCAACCCAGCGATAGCAACCAATCCCGGCGCTAATGGATGGCGATACATCCTGCGCGCCGGCGATAAAAAAAGCACGCTAATGATAGAAAAGTGGCGATAGGCCAAATAGCGCCGAAATCGGCCGCTAAATTGGCAGCAGGCCTGCAGGTCACATCAATCAAGCGCCAAAATTCCCCATAAAAGGCCAACAAGCAGGGGAAACAAAAAAACACAAAATGGAGAATACACCAGAAGCCAGGATAGACATGGAGGAAGCCGGGACTAGTGCTGAGCCCACCAACAACCCCCCAGCTAGCCAGGAGGAGCAGACAGAGACCCAGGAGAAGGCCAAGAGGAAGAGGAACCCCAGATTCAGTCACCAGGAAAATCAGGTCCTGTGTAGCCTGGTGGCTGAACATCAGCAGGAGTTATTCATCAAACGCTCAGTGCCATTGTCCAGAAAAAAAGAACTATGGGAAGACATCACGGACAAGGTGAATGCTGTTGGAGAGAGGAAGAGGAGGACAGTGGATGAGGTCAGGAAGCGCTGGAATGACAGTAAGAAGAATACAAAGGAAAAAATAGCAGCCAATCGGAAGGCAGCAAGTGCAACCGGAGGTGGGAGTCCAGCGCCCCAGCTGGAGCTGGATGAGACGGAGGAAATGGTGGCCCAAGTCATCACCGATGAAACGGTGGTCGGAGTGCCGGGTCAGGACACTGCTGAATGTGAGCAGACACAACCACAGGGTGAGTACCAACCATGGAGTGGGTGGATGGGGGTTGATGGGCACAATGGCACCCATGCACAATGAATTGCATTGCAGACCCACAATCACTGTGGAGCAGGTCCCAGATAGCCCTGTGCATGGTGGCATGGACACAGATCACATGACTCAAGCCAAAACCTTGCAAGACACATATTCACATGTACCCAGACTTTGAAATGTGCACCGTAAAGTCGGACAAACACAGTCCAGGTACAACATCAGATTACTAAATAAGGGCAACATCAAATAGCAAAATGCAACATCACCTAGAGATGTGGAGGGCCTGCAAAATGCACACCTTGCATCATCAGAACCCATATCCAATTCAGCAGCACAAGGCTGCATCTCCCAGACACCCAAATGAGCATGCCGTGTGAATGTGACAGATCACGTGCACCAGTGAGCATGCCGACAACAAGCTCTATACACCTGCAACTTGGCGCATGTGTTTGGCTTGTGTGCAAGGTTGTGTATGGCCATCAAAGTCACCCTGGATGGCCATGCACAACCTTGCACACAAGTCAGACACATGCGCAATGTTACAGGTGTGCTGAGCTTGTTGTCGGCATGCTCACTGGTGCACGTGATCTGTCACATTCACACAGCATGCTCATTTTGGCGTCTGGGAGATGCAGCCTTGTGCTGATGAATAGGATATGCGTGGTGTTTGTCTACTCCGTCAAGCACTTGGGTCAAGTAAGGAGTCAAGCGGTCACATTCCCAAAGCAGATGGACAAGTGTACCCACCTTCCCACACCCTCTCCAACAGTCCGGGTTGTGTGCCCTATCTATTTGGTGCAGGCGTTTGGGGGTGTAGTACCAGTAGTACGCTAGCTTGGTGTATGTTTCAGTGAGGCCTGTGTGAGTTGCGGTATGTCGCACCCTGTGACAGACCCCTTCCCATTAGGTGTTGGTGAGATCACGGCCCAAGTCCCCCTCCCACCGAGCACTACCAGCATGGAAAAAGTGGGTGTAGCGTGACAGGAGCATACTGTACAAGTCCGTGATCAACTTCTTATCCGAGGAGCGAGTGATCAACCACCGCTCGTACTGCGTGAGGAGTCTGTGGGCCTGCGCCCGGTTGTTGGGATGGGAGGCCCAATGGCGGAGCTGCAGGTAATGCAATTGTTCAGTTTCGGGGGGTCATAATCCGCATGCAGTTGCTCAAAAGGGATAACCCCTTCCGTGTCGTAAAGTGTGCCCAATGCGCGGCAGCCTGTGCATCTCCAGATAGGGAATGATGTGTCTGCGAGCCCAGGTCAGAAATCGGGATTGCCAAAGAGGGAGTGAGTGGGGAGGGGAATGTCGTGAGCTTGTGTCGACTGTGCGTTAGATCCCAGGCCACCACAGTGGTGTGCGCAATTTGGGATGCCTAGAGGTTGGGAGGGCGTTGTGACTTCCAAAGAAAGTGGATCTTCATTAAGTAGGTACCAGCGAACGCGCGGTCCTGGAAGAGCCAGTGTGTTCATGACTCCGCCCGGCTCCATTCCACCAAATACTGCAATTGAACGGCTTTGAAGTAAAGCACCAAACCTGGGATCCCAAGGCCCCCTTCGCTGGGGGAGGAAGCTAACAGACTGCTTCATTCTCGGTTATTTGCCTTGCCAAATGAACTGGGATAGTTCTGATTGCACCCGTTGGATCCAACCTGTAGGAGGCCGTAGGGGAGTGTTTGGAATAGATAGAGAAGTATTGGGAGTATGAACATTATCACGGCTGCAATACGCCCCAGCCATGAAATGGGATAGCATTTCCAGTGTCTCAAGTCCGTGCGGATGTGGGAGTGCAGGATCCTGTAATTAGCTGCCATTGTGGCCTGTAGTGTAGGGGCCAGCTGAAGACCCAAGTACGGAACCGTGGTAGCCGACCACTGTATGGTGTGATGGGCTTGAAGTACCACCAGAAGCGGGGGTGGCAGAGAGAGGCTCAGAGCGATGGACTTTGCACCATTGACTTTAAACCCGGACGCTCCTCCGAAGAAGACTAACTCCTCCAGAAAAGTGGGCAACGACGTGGCAGGGTCCGCTAAGGTAACCAGGACATCGTCCGCATATAGGCAGATGGTGTGTGTGTCACTGCCCAAGCGTATGCCCATGATCTTTGGATGTTCACGAACTCTCTGAGCAAGGGGCTCCATATATAGAGCAAAGAGCAAGGGTGACACCGGGCACCCCTGCCTAGTGCCTCTGTGAATACGGAAGGGGCTCGATGCGTGTCCATTGACCCTAACTGTCGCAGAGGGGTCTTGATAGCAGTTGAGGATCCAAGTCCTCATTCGTTCCCCCTAGGCCAAAACGGGACATCACAGAGTCCAAGTAGGGCCAATGGACCCTGCCAAACGCCTCTTCCGTATCAACGGTAAGGAGCATGTACTCACCTGGGATGCGGGAGGCTCTCTCGATAAGATGAAGGACTCTCTTCGTGTTGTCGGCAGTTTGTCTCTGCGGTATGAACCCGGCTCGATCAGGGGCGATAATGCCGGGCTTGTAAGGGGCCAGGTGTGCTGCCAGTATACTGGTGTAGAGTCTCAGGTCTAGATTCAAAAGTAAGATGGGCCTGTACGCCTCACATTGCGACCTGTCTTTGCGCGGTTTGTGAATAACCACCAGAGCCGCCACTAGCATCGAGGGAGGGATCGCCCCGCCCTTGCCAAAATAATTAAAGAGGCGGGTGAGGAGCGGGGTGATCGTGGGGCATAATTGCCTATAAAAGGCCATGGTGTACCCGTCCAGAGCCGGGGATCTGGGCAGTTGCAAGCGAGAGATAGGTGAGATCACCTCCTCTGGGCGGATCTCTGTTCCTATATGTTCAGCATGAGCCTGGGAGACGCATGGAAGGGTTATCTGGTCCAGGTATGCCTCCGTTGCATCCCTCCCCAAGGACTGTGCATCGTAAAGTTGTGCGTAATAGTCCCGGAAGACCTCTGCGATGTCGGAGTCTTCTGTACGTGTGCGGCCTGCTTGATCTCGAAATTCACTGACCCCTTCTCGCAACCTGGTATCCCTCAGCTTGTGCGCCAAGAGCTGGACGCATTTATTGGCCCCCACGTAGAAGGAGTGGCGCAACTGCAGAGCCGCATATTCTGCCTTATCGCGGTCTATAGCTGCCAGTTGTGGCCGGACTGCCTTTAATTGGCGCCATATCCTCGGGGCTCCTTTTCGGCGATGCATCACTTCTAGCTCCCCAATCCTCTGGGAGAGATCCTCCTGTTAGCGTTAGTGTTCTGCGTTATCCGCCGAGGATATAGCAATGACGGACCCCAGCACCACTGCCATCAGGGCCTCCCATCTAGTGGAAAGGGACATATCGGAGTAGTCGTTATGTGATAGGTAGTTGACTAAAGTGTGTTGTAGCTGTGCCACGATGTCAGCACGGCGAAGAAGAGTGTCCCGAAAGCGCCACTGTCGGGCATGTCTCCGGACTGGAGGGAAGGTCAATGTGAGTACCACCGGAGCGTGATCCAATAGGGCAGTAACTAGAATGTCTGTGGAGGATGTGGTGTCTCTGAGGAGCTGGGTGCCCAAGAAATAATCTAACCTGCCATAAGTCTCATGGGCGCTGGAATAGTAGGAGTATTCCCTAGACAGTGGATGGTAATATCTCCATATGTCTGTCAGGCCGAGGTCAGTCAGTCTGTTGAGTCCTGCGTGGGAGAGGGCGCCCACCTGGCCATAACGCTGCTCTGAGCCATCCAGTTCGTTATCAAAGACTAAATGTAGGTCCCCCCTATAAGGATACTGCGTTCTGAGGTAGCCGTGGCTCCGTACTAAGCTTAATGGAGAAATCTCTCCTGCCCTTCATTTGGAGCATAGACAGACCAAATAATGAGTGTGTTCCCCAATCTGGAGTTGGTAAGTCACTAATCAGTCTTTCAATTCCACTTCTTTCTGCTCAACCCTCCCCTTGAAAGCCATGGAGAGCAAGATAGCCACCCCCGCAGTTTTAGTAGGCCCGGAAGAGAAGAACTGAGTGGGGAAGGCGCGTGAGCGAAGTCTGTGGCAATCCTTGGGCAGAAGGTGCGTTTCTTGCAATAAGCACACCTCAGCTCCCGAATTCACTAAGTAGGCCAAGATCGTGCGTCGTTTGATAGGATTATTCAGGCCTCTCACATTAAGAGTGATGACTCAAAGACTATAGGGTGGCATCTACGGCTCAGTGTAGTATGCAGAGGTGAGCTAGCGCCGCTGGAGTGAGGCTACCATTCCCGGATATGAAAGCACCAGTGAGGCAGCAGATGTGCGCAGCCAGGACTGGGATGGAGGGCAGGAGGAGGACAGAAAAGAGAAGAAGGTGGAAAAATAGCCCCAGTAAGAAACAAAAACCAACCAAATCCAAAAATTATCAAAACACGACCAAAGGTCTGGAGGCACTCCATCTTCCACAGAAGATTGGTCAAACGTCATTATAGGGTTTTCATGGCCCTGAACTTACCCCGTCTCCACCCTCAGAACCACCCGAGGTAGAGAGCATAGAAGGTAGGAAAGAATAACAGGGCTAAAGGGCCCAGGACCATTCAGGAAGCTTGAGACCTGGTGAGGGCTTCTGGCAGTGTTTCTAGGGCCTCCCGCTGACCCTTTGCTATCTCATCAGGGTCTGGACGTTGGTGCCGGCCGAGGCGGCGCCTGCGACTCTGCAGCCTCCAGCGCGGTTGTATCTCGTCAAAGCCCGGGTCCCTGGGGTCTCCTCTGTCGTCCTCCTCCGGAACGTCAATGCCCAAGAGCCGAATGGCCTCCGCCAGGGAACGTAACTGATACAGCTTGACATCGTAGCGAAGGATGAGGCGGAATGGGTGAGCCCAGGAGTATGTGATATTGCGCTGGCGGAGGACCACAGTGATGGGTCTGAAAGTCCTGTGCTTTTGAAGTGTGAGTGCGGCAAGGTCCTGATAGAGAACCGGTGTCTGGTAGCGGAATGAAATGGGGTGCATGGTTCTGCCTTTACGGAGTATTCCCTCTTTGGTGCAAAAGTCTTGGACACAGACTAGTATGTCTGCTGGGGGGCGGTGTCCGAGTGGGGCAGTCCCACCCGGTGGGCACGGTCAATCTTTAGTTCTGCGTCCAAAGGGTTACCCAAAATATGAATAAAGAGCCCACGCACATATGTGATTATATCGCCCGCCTCCACGTTAGTTCTCACCCCCGGATCCGGACATTGTGTCGCCGGGAGGCGTTCTCTAGATCCTCCAAATGGGATTGAAGGTCTACTTGTTGGTCATGTATGCGGATGAGGGCCTGCTGCATGAGTGAGACCTCAGATTCTCGGGCGTCACTTCCGTTCTCCAACGCTGCCACCCGTTCCCCGATGCCATCCATTTCTTTGTGGACCTCCTTGAGTTCCGCCGTAAATTCCCTCTGTACCGTGTGAATATTGTCCCAAAGGGCTGTAAACAGGGACTCCAGGAAGGCCCTTGTGACTGGCTCTTCTACGGGGCCACTCATGGTGGCCGGGGAGGGGCCGGGTTTCTTTGCGGGATGTGATGGAGTCACCCCCCTGCGAATGTGCAAAAACCTCCTGCTGGTATTAGCTTTTCTTCCCTCCGGTGGAGGCCATGTTGCGGGCCAGGTTCATGGAGCGCCGGGCGATAGAACAAGCCCGTTGGCGCGTTAGCCCTCCACTCCGGTCAGCTGCTGGTGGTCCCGGTCGTCGCACTAGAGCCCTGTGGAAGGGAGGCCCCCGGGTGCGTGGGGCGCTGGATCCGGTGGGCCCTCCGATATGTTCAGGCTGACCCTCAACGCTTGGGATGGCTGTGGCACAATACGCTGCGCTCCTGCGCCACCAGTGGGCGAAAGGGCTGAGTGTAACCCCGCCCGCCACGCTGTGTGGCGCCCTGAGCGCTCGGCGTGGTGCACAGTCCTCAGTGTTCGTGGAGATCCGGAGCCCTCTGCTCGCACCAGGCCGGAGCCCCAGGCCCGTCAATGCCCCGCCTCATGCAGACTCAGCCCCCGGTGCCGGGAGCCGACCTCCTCTGGGACACCCGTGGGCAGCACGGGAGAGTGGATGCCAGATCTGGGTGCTGAGTCCCACGGGTGAAATATGAAGAGCGGGTCCGGTGGGGGCCAGGGCCCAGTTCACGTACCCCCGCTAAACATCACCTTGCGTGGGATGTCTTGCGCCGCCGCTGCTCAGTGCCAATCTAGGCCACCTGGCCCCAGGCTTGAGCTCTCCGATATGCGGTGCAGGCCCCTCGAGAAAAGAGCCGCATCCAGGCGACGCGTGCTCACCTCCCGGCCGGGCACGGCCTACGCCAGGCCTCTTCATGCGGCTACGGCCCCTGCTGTGCCTCCCCTGGGCCCGCCAATCCTCAGCGGTGATCCCTGTCCGGCGGGCTCGGAAGCAGGCCCCCTGCCAGTTCCCCCGCCGGTGTGGGTGTGGTTACTCCTGAATGGTCCTCGGTCTCCGCCCCGCTGGGCCGGCCGCCGCTAGCCACTCGGGCCGGAGCTCCTCCGGGCGCAGCACCCCCACTCCCCGCGGTGCAGAGCCGGTGCGGTAGAGGGCAAGTCCTCATCGTTGCTGGGAGGGCAGGGCGGCCGGCTCGGCGCTCGTCGCGCTACACACTCTCAGTAGCCCCTGAGGTCGCAGTCCGCACTCAGCCCCAGGTCGAGGCGGCGTAGTTAGAAATAGTCCGCAGCTCCGTCCCTTGCCGGGCTCCACCGCTTCGCTGCCTTCTTGGCGCTGCCCACTAGTCAAGCGGGAGACACATCCTTCTGTACACATAGCCCCCGATGTGACCCAGAAATCTCATGACCACCATGCACAAGTGTCACAACTCTGGCCAACACACATAGTCACCACAGCTTACAACATCTCTGCATTGTACATTCACAGAAGTCAAAGGCTCATTGTCTGAAAGGGACGAGGGGCAGTAAAACTAAAGCAGCAGGTGCCACTATCACACAATGCACTGCACACACATACAAATCTGAGTACATCAACATTGACTACTAGGTGTCACAAACTGCATCACTCACACAACTGAACAGAGGACAGAACAGGTAGCGCCTGTGTGTAGACACTGTCGTAAAACAACTCACATATTGCTAAAATGTAAGATGGCAATGTACAAGGACAAGCTCACATCCGTGATGCCCTTGAAATATGCAACATCCTGCTAATAATAAGCAGCTCATCCAAAACTGTCAGATGGTACAGTCTCCCGCAGTCAGTTTGCCAAGTTAACTAATGCATGCACCCACATGTAACACACTGTTAAACTGTATCTCCTGTTCCAATTGCAGAGGGAGAGACAACACCTCCTGGACAGCAGAATGACCCACCACTCACGTCAGACGTGGATGATTACACCACCATCAACCAGGAGGAATTCCTCCAGATGCTGGACTCCCTTGACACACAATCTACAGGAGCGGGGCAACCCAGCAGCATTGTGCAAACCACACCCCATGCACAAACCATCCGGCAGCAGGCACCTCCCACCACAGCTGCCTCCCCGGACCTTGAGGACACATATCAGGCCTTTCACCGCCATGTGCTTGAGGTCCAGCGGGAGACGCGTGACCAGGTGCGGTTGGGGTTTGAGAGCCTGGCAGCCAAAATGGACGACATACGTGGGTGTCTGAGTCCCATCAGGGACCACATGCAGAGGATGACAGACATCCACAGGCCGCTCAATGCTCTCCAACGCTCCCTGGATGACATTGCTGTAGTCCTGACACAGAGACTGGACCAACTGTCTCAGCAGGGTGGCTACAGTAGTGTCAGCGATGATTTGTCCCGGATAGCCCGGATAATGGAGAGCAGGGAGCGGCGTGAAGAACAACAGATGGCTGCCACGGCTGAACACCAGCGCAATGTAGCTGGGATCTACCAGGCCCTGCATCTGCTCGTCACCTCACTGCTGCCCCAAGCTCTGGCGCCAATAGTTGCTGCTGCTGGCGGCTCCACATCCTCAGCTCCGCCCCTGATGTGTCTGTGCCTCACAGTGCTGCACCAACCATACCACCACCCACATGTGAGCCACATGACACATCAGAGGACGAAGATGATGATGATTCTGCCATCATGGTAAGGAGAACACAGAGCAAACATTGACGTCAGAAGGCCGGGCTTACCTTGGTATTCTTCTTACTGTCATGCCACCGAACGACCCCTTCCATTGTCTTCCAATGTCACCCAACACTCACCTTGGACCCAGACATGGACTTCCACACCAGCTTATTTCTGTGACAATGACACTGCTAACTCCGCCTCTTCCCTCTGATCCGTCACACCCTAAGGACTCTGTCTGCCCCTCTAACGGGCATAGATGCAATGTTGGGTTGAATGTCCAAGTACTGTCCCTGTCTTCCCCCTTTGTACTGTAAATAAATATATTCTATTCACACAGATGCGTGTTTACATGATCAATTAGGCATTGAACTTCGTCAATAATACATGTCCTGTGAATCCACAAGAAGGTCCAGCAAGGGAAATACAAGCTAGGTACATGTGTCACCTGACATGGATCGGCAGTGAGATGAGCCTGAATGTGTAAAATCTCTGTGGCCACCTTGATCAGATACCACAATCTAGCAATAGACCAACTTTCACCCACGTTCATTCATGAGACAGGCATGTGTGAACAAATGTAGCAGTCTGTTTCAGGACACAAGTAGTGTCACCCTGAACAATAGCAAACCCTAATCTCCTGGCATATCTACTTACACACAACATGGTGTACTAATCTTGTTGTGATGTTGCCCATTGCATCTCACAACCCTAGATGTTGCACACCAGTATCACATTGCTGAGGAGACCTAAGGGCACATGTCTAACATACATATATATGGAACAACAAAGTCTGCCACACTGAAGTGTAGTTCACAATGGTGACTATGGCCAAAGTGCCAAGCGTCACTTAGCCCCTATCTGTGCACAAACAATGCCTGACAATCTTTGAGCCCTCTCATGCTGTGCCCACTGTGAGCATATTGGTCAATGTGTCTACGGATGTCTGTTGAACTGCACTTGGCATATAGTCTGTTTCTGTGGCTACATTCCAAGGGTGTCATCACTATGAGTCAATGACAAAAGTGACAGCTGTGACAAGTGCCCATTACACTGTCGGTACAGGGAGCTATGCATGTGTGCATCAGACCTGTGTGCATGCAACCAAACGTCAACTGTGAGCAAAGCATAACTCTAATAATTATGGCAGTCCGAAAAGGAAGATAGTAGAAGTTAAGTCAGTATACCTTACAGTGCAACTCCTAAATAACATCTGTGAATAACCTCAAAAGTAAGGTCAGAACTCATTGTCACGTAACTCATGTGATTCACAAACACTGTTGTGCCATGTGACTTTACCAATTGACACACAAATGACCTACATCTTGCATGTCATGGGGATTGAGCTGCCATGCACAGGGACAGGTAAGGCAAAGCAAGCTGATAGCCTGGTACCACGCATCAAGTGTGCCAAGGTCTGTGCAATGTATATGGACTCAGAGGCCGGAGCATCTTATATGCATGTGTCATACGCTATATGTGTTACTCGGTGCATACATCCATATCCATGATGGCTAACTCTAGCAACTTCTATGTACTCACATATCTATGTTCCGACATTGTGTAGTAATTTAGCAACCATGTGCAGTAAAACCCTGTGCGTCACACTTAAGATGTCGAACGTCACAATTAAAAGTCCCTAGACTAAGCTGTAAACCATACTTAACAATCTGTCAGCCATGCAAGTTCACTGTGCTCACATATATGGTATCCTGACACTATCCATCCTGCTAAGTAACAGGTCATGACCATAGTCACACATTCAATGATTTGCCCATTGACGGCATGAGTTGCATACAATGGAATAAGCCCCACTGCCCCACATCATCCCTGATGTAAGTGCAAACAGACCAAATATAAATAACATTATTTATTTAACAAATATGAAAAGTCTAAATTCCCTACACTACCACTAAGAACTAATCCTAACACTAAATCTAAACTAACTATTAAATTGAACTTCACTTAACCCCATACCCTAACTATTCCTAAACACGCAAAAACTGTAACGACATCAACCCCCCACCCAAAGGAAAATGAAACTTATCCCCAAATACCATAAAATTTGTAGAAAAATATATAAATTTATGAACTTGCACTAACTAGGCCTACACTAAAACTACTCTGCCTAAAACAAACATAACATCACTAACACTAGCCAACACTGGAACATAAACATCGGGGCAAGGGAGAAGAGGGGGGTGGGGGCCAAAATGGGGAGGAATCACTGCAGCCCAAGGTGTGTCCGGATATCATGTAAGTTCCTGTTGAGGTACAACAATTCCCTCCGTATGTCAATGAGCATTGAATTGTTCGCAGCAAGCATCCTCCTGTCCGTGGCGTCAAAAGGCTCCACGGGAGCTGCAGCTGCAGGTGCAGGTGGTATTGGCACCTGTGCGGGTGTGGTCAGAGGGGGAATGACAGTCTGAGGAGCCACACTGGGACCAGAGGGTACGGGGAGGGCCTGGCTGTTGGTTTGGCCAACGTCCTGCAATGCATTCCATTTCCCAGCCTTCCTGTCTTTCCGATACCTCCTCGCCATCTGTCGGAAACCTCTTGCAACCTTCTTCACATGAAGGTACCGGTCCTTGCCTACCTGGTAGGCATGTTGCTCCGCAGGTGTCATGTTGTCTGTAACATATAATAAATGTCAATTCCAGTACATCTGAACATGTTAATGTTCACCATAAAACCGTTAATCAAAGATTGATTCAACATGTGAGCCAACACACCAGTGTATCTAAGTGAAGTCCGAGACGGACGTGGTCAACCAAATATATAAGCCTGAATGGTTCACTACATGCTGTGGAGACTGACATGACAGTGCATGTCATGGAACATGTACTGTCACTACAAAATGAGACAGACACGGTCAAAACATGGCACCATTGGACACCCTGACTGCGGTTGACATGTACAAATGCCTGGAGGAGGGAGGCATTTGCCCTCCAAGTACAGAACCACCCTCATCCTGTCCTGTGACACACTGCAGCATTTAATGCACAATGCACATGTGCACCCCTGTGTGTACCCCAGCAACTGTGTGCAGGTCATCAAGTCCGCACAAAAACAGCCAGTCTTGCACAAGATTGCAATGGGTGTCTGTGTGCAGGTGTGCTTGTCAATCTATAGTAATGTCACACTACATGCACAGGAACAAGACTGGGACAGCCCTACTCACACTTCCAGTCGTGCTGCACACATGGGAACATGTTTGGTGTATGACCGCTTACATTGACGGGATGCGCTGTCCCTCACTCCACCATTACTATACAATTCCTGATGTTCTGCCACTGAGAGGGCGAGGCATCATTCCACCCTAATTGTCACACATGCATGTCTTGTGACCGCTGACCTCACTCCGTAGTGAATAAGAGCACGCATGCCTTTACAACGACAACTGTTCCAATGCATTCAACATTAAACTGCACCCTGGGGTCATGTGCGTTGTGTCATTGTCATGGCTAATGTTTACACACAGATAGTGTCGTTGAGCCCTGCATTGCGTAATATATGGTACTTTGTACAATGCATACCTCAAGCGTGTGTTGGAAATGTGTGTGGAGTAATGTCACCAATTGTGTCCGAGGAGTATGTACACATGATCCATAGTCAAGCATGGAATGTCCCCACGGACACAGGCTGCCAACACCAATGCAGTGCACAAAGATGCAATTGCAGTTAACATGCACATCTTTGAAATGTGTTTGTGTAATGTGCCATTGATATGTCTGACTCTCAGCTACACCCTGCCACTTCAGTGAAGCTGCTATGCAGCATACATAAGTAAGCACTGTTCAAACATGTCTCTGAGCTTGCACCCCTGAAAAGCACTGCATCCTTGTGCACAACTTGACACCCACTGCACGCACTGTTTACAATAAACACAGCATGTAAGTGTGCCTTCTTGACAAGGCAGCGTAACTCTACATTGGCAAAAAGGCTACGACCCGATTGACAACACCACTTCAGTGGAAGTGACGCAGTGGCGACGTTTGGGTATTACAAGGATGCCCCTCAATTGGAATGGGTATCACTGACAGCTGATGGGCAAACTCACAACTGTGAAACAGATCCATTGGCCCACCTTTACCTACCAATTTGTAAACTAATCTGACTTACACAATGCATCTTCACATTGTGGGTAAGGGACATGCGATACACACCCATACTGCTTATCAACAAAGTGTAGCATATGTAACAGTCATCCATGGCACTGCTACATGACACTAGAATATGTCCATACTCACCAGTGGCGTGCGGGTCCCTGTATCTGTCTATGTCCCCCTGGGTTATAGGCTGACGACCATCTGCGAGACAACAAATGTTAACGTGTTGTTACCAGACGTAAGCAAACATCACATATTCATGATGAAATACATTACAGTAACTGATGATGCAACATAACTGTGGTGTTGCCTTTCATGTTGGCCACATTACTGTGACAACTTAGACTGCCATTCACGCAGGAGCTGTGAATGCAGAGCCGGACCACACAATACATTACTGCTGGCAGACATGCACATTTGAGTCGTGTGACACAATGTCAAGGCCCCATCACTACACGGACATGGGATTAAAATAGCTCTGTGTACAATTGCATCTCGGCCGATTACAACGGGCAGTTACCCAGAGATATTTGGGCTATGACACCCTGGAGATGTCCCATTTGCGGTGTGTCTTTTTGACCTCTCCAAATCATACTCACACATAAACCATGTACAGGGGCAGCGTAGCAATGGTTCCACAAGTGATGTGTGACTGCCATTATTTACACTACACTCTGCCAAGCACACAGCACACGCGCACAATGGCTTGGCTAGTACATGTACAGTCACCCTTACTGTACACATACATACATTAATGAGCACGCCGGTTTGGCACAAGTGTGCCAGCTTTGGCACAACATTGTTAGGTGTTGATCCAGCGCAGTGGGTCACCCAACATAGCCCCCTATGATTGTCGGCATGGTACTGCGTTGTGCCTCTGATGTGACCACATCATGTGTAAACACATTGCACCTCACACATCACTCATCAAATGTACATGAATTGGACCCCTCATACATGACGTCCGCTGCGGGGACAGACTAGCAAGGCCACTGACTAACTGTCAGTGAAATTGCTCTGGCAGCCTCGCTGCTCCACCATTGAATGAGGCCTCCCCAAACACATGCACTCTCTGGAGTGTGCTTATGAAGGCCTCCTCCACACGCAGGTTCACCTGTGCACCAACCCTGGTGGTCAATTTGAGCTCTGAATCAGGCATTCGGCTCCATCATTCACTCTTATCAAGTTGTTACTTCACTTTTTTCCACACTCATACATAATCTATTGTTTGTCAGTATCCGGCTTCCTGATGCGTACTCTGTATTCCCTCTCTACAGACTTTTCATCCTTCCACGCCCCTTTCCCTGCTACCGCTGCTGCCCCCGTAGACCTATAGCAAACTCCCTCACCCACATCATCTCCACGCATGCCTTTGCATCCCCCAACTACAACACACTGTGAGTCCTCAACTTCCACCTCGACAGACCACATTGCTCCCCATCTTCAGAAATAGACTAATGTAAATGGATTGACCACATACACACACCTTGATGGACTTGAACATGCACACCCCCCATCGTGCCTTGCGACCCTTACAAATGAGTAGACGGTCACAATAAGCATGTGCTTGATGGAATGTGTCCTACAGGTGACCTAGATTACAATGTGGGCTTTACAGCGCAACATGTTTACTACCCGGTCATTACAACAGAAATTGATAATACAACTGGCGCTGGATTGCGCTCTACAATAAGGGATATTACGATAGTGTATTCCGACACCTTCCCTTCTGTTGCAAACACTGTAGTGGGGAGACTAAATCATGCAATTCAAGAGTCCAGTGCATCATGCGCATGTCTTTTTGAAGACTTTAATTGTATTCACGAAATTGCAACAGGATCACGGTGTCAACACAGCATTATGACATCATGCCTTCATGTCCCACACGTCAATAGTCAATGTACGTAACAGTATTCAGGGTTAAAATAGTGTTTGTACTTACCACCCTGGATGCCAGTCATTACTCCTGTGAAGTCCAGGATGTCGGCCTCACGTGCCAGCATGTCCTGCCAGCGGTGCTTCCACTGGCGCACGTTCCGGTCCACTCCAAAGCACCGGAGCATCTGCACCCGCACCCGCTCCCAACGCACCTTCCGCACTGCCACACTGTACCCTTGAAGGATACGTCCCCCCTCTCCAACATCAATGGCAGGTTGAACTTAACCAGCCAAAGGAAGCCCCCCAATGCCCCCTCAGACATCCTTCCGGACCTGCCCACAGCCGGCATCTCCCTGCACCCCAGTAACCCCTCAAAAAGAAAAATGATAACCCCCTAAAACAACTTACGTGAAATACACAAACACAAACACACAACTAGACTCAGGACAGGAGACAGTCAAACAATTTAAAACAATTCAAAAGAATTTAAAACAATGTAAAACAATTTAAAACAATTCAAAACAATTTAAAACAATGTAAAACAATGTAAAACAATTTAACACAAGCTAACAGACACTTTTCACAGGACACAGGACACAGCAACACTCTCAGAATCTCACACCAACAGCACAAACCACCAGACACCTCCCTCAATCTCAGCAATAACCAGCAATGTGCTCAGAACCGAAAGTGAAAGTGAAGGACACTCCCTGGTAGACAGGAAGCATGCATACATCACTTCCTGTGTGTTTGCGGCCCGTTTTTAAAGTATGCGATGAATTTTTGCACGCAACTAGCTCGCAAATGTGCTCATGTTGTTAGTGGATTGTGTATGCGGCCCGTTTTTAAGTATGCGATGCAGTTTTGCACGCAAATAGCTCGCTAATGTGCTCATGTTATTGTATTGTGTATGCGGCCCGTTTTAAGTATGCGATGCAGTTTTGCGCAAATAGCTCGCTAATGTGCTCATGTTATTGTATTGTGTATGCGGCCCGTTTAAGTATGCGATGCAGTTTTGCACGCAAATAGCTCGCTAATGTGCTCATGTTATTGTATTGTGTATGCGGCCCGTTTTTAGGTCTGCGATTGATTTTGCACGCAAATAGCTCGCAAAGGTGCTTATGTTGTTGGTGAATTGTGTATGCGGGCAGTTTTTGGGAATGTAATGTTCATCTGCACGCATTTAGGACGCAAATAGGCTTAGGTTGGTACTGTGTTGTCCATTGGGTGTGTCTAGCGATGTTTTTTACTTGGCACATGTAACGTTAGACATTGCGTTTGCGTGTAGATTTTACGGCAAGACCAACTTCTTTTTTTATTTATTTAAATTATTAGTTCAGTTTTCAAAAACCTTTATTGGAAGATGGAAAGGCCACATACACAGCGTACTGCCTACATCCCAGATGGGCCGGCAGCGCAATTGTCAGTGCCAGCCAAAAGCTAATCTCGGGGGGGAGGGAGCACACAGCAAGCCGCCTACAACCCCTATTGGGGCCGGCCGCGTCGGGGGAGCTGACAGCAGTATGACAGGAGCGTATCCGTACCCCACCCATTACATACATTTCTTCCACTATGCATATAAGTGAGCGACATTGTAATATCTTTGTTCGAACCTGGCCTTCACACAGGAGCCCCCCTGAAACGCTCCGTCCCCACAGGTGTATTTGGACGTGGCGGCCTTGTATCACGAGTCTCCCCCGGCAGGAGGCTCCCATGTATGGAAGGTTTAATTCCTACGGCGAATGTGGGGGTGGGTATCATGCAAATAAGCAGCACTGCGGCCAGCTGTGACACTGGCCAGTCCTGCGCCCACCCCTCCCCCGACACCCCTTCGGGGGGTACCACCTGCATCTAACCTGGATTTGCACTGGGAACAGGTTGTGATGGCCATCCCGAGGGATCCGAAGTAAAATGTGACCCAGAAGAGAAAGAGTGGAAGGAAGGAGAAAAGAAGAGGCAGAGAAAGGACTCAACTCTCCGGCTGGCTAGCGATGCGGGAAGGACGGGGGGAGAGGCCGGGACGGAGCCAGCAACCCCCGGAGGAGGCGCTACCCATATAGGAACGGGTAGTGAGCTTAGCGCAGGGCTGGGGCAGGGCATATCACTCTTGACTGTCATCGGGAGGGACTCCCCTGGGCAGGAGTGGATCTTCAAGGAGTTGCAGGGCGCACAAGCGCGGAGGTACATACGGAGCGTGTTCCAACCGAGTTAAATAGTGGATAAGGGGCTGCCAAGTACGCTGGAATTTAGCGTCTGTATGCGCCAGCCGATGCATCAGGAGTTCCATGGCCATTAGGTGCCAAAGCCGTGTAATCCACACTGAGGCCGGAGGAGTGCATGGTTTTTTCCAATGTACGGCAATGACCTTCTTGGCAGCAGTAAGCATTTGAAAGATCCGGCGGCAATCCGCCGGTTTCATCGCTTTTAGCGAGGTACAGTGGTGACCCAGGATTATCACTCCAGGATCGCTAGGTAGGGGGTATCCCACCACTGTTTTGCCTCGGCCGAGGATGTCCTCCCAGTAAGGTAGGATCAATGGACATTCTCACCAAATATGGAGGAAGGAGCCCCGAGATTTCAGACATCTCCAACAGGCCGGGGTACAGCTCGGGAACATGCGTTGGAGCCGAAGAGGAGTGTAGTACCTGCGCGTCATCATTTTGTACGCAGACTCCTGTTGAGCTATAGATTTAAGAATACACCGTATGTCTCGCCAGAGCTGCACCCATCGCTCCGGGGTGACATCCTCCTCAAGATCCCTTTGCCACTGGTTTCGATACGTGAGAGGGAGTATCGCCTGAGAATATAGAAGTACTTTGTAGGTCCGGGAGATCAATCCCTTAGACCCATCAAACGATCGCACCAGACGTTCAAAAGGCGTAAGCTGGCGCGTGGCGCCCTCAGTATACGATGGGTCCCGCAGCCAGTGGCAAATTTGAACATATTCCTGCAGCACCGTTTTGGGGAGATTACAATCCGCTCTACATTGGTCTGGAGTTTTGAAGATTCCTCCTTCGAAAAGCTGTTCTATGATGCGACATTCACCTGCCGCACAGTGTGGAAACTCAGATGGGCGAGATGCTTGCCGAAAATCTGTATGAAGTAAGACCGGCGTATGAGGAGAGGGGAAGGTAGTAAGGTGTCGGTGAATCGCAATCCTGTCCAAGATCTCCAGCACTGTGCGCGTAGGAGTGGCGACATGAGCACTGGGGTGTCTAGCAGACCTATGCAACCATGCCAGGTCCCAAAGCGGACGGCACGCCACAGCGCGGTCTATGTGGAAGCAGTGCTTCTCACTAGCTCTTACTGACCATTCCAAGATATACCGCAGGTGGGAGGCCCAATAATAGGACAACAGATCAGGGCAGGCCAGCCCCCTCGATCTCTTGGTAGCATCAGGACTTTAGTCGATAGGCGGGCCCGCTTCCCTCCCCAAATTAAGCCGACCAATTCCCTCTGGAGTGTCAGGATATCGTTGTGTGTGATTGGCGTGGGGAGTGTCTGACAGAGGTATAGGGCCTTTGGTAATAGGGACATTTGAATCGCGTTAAGGCGTCCTAACCAGGACTGGGGCAACGACCTCCAACGGCGTAGGTCCGCCCGTATGGAAGTCCTACTTACCGGCCAGTTAGCCTGTGTCCAGGTGTTAAGATCAGCTGTAATATTAATGCCAAAATACCGGATAGAGGTAGGAGCCCAGCGTAAGGGACTGATGTTTTGCACTTCTTCATGCAACCGGGAGGGAAGAGTTAGGTTAAGCGCACACAACTTGGAAAGGTTAACTTGAAGGCCCGATGCTCGCTCAAAGAGAGACAGGAGATCCAGGAGTGTCGGGAGGTAGGTCAACGGCTCAGTGAGCGTTAACAGAAGGTCGTCCGCAAATGAAGCTATCTTATGGTCCATTGCCCCCATGCGAATGCCCCGAACTTCCGCCGACCGCCTGATGGCAATCGCCAAGGGTTCCACTGACAGAACAAAGAGCAGCGGCGAGAGTGGACAGCCCTGGCGGGTGCCTCTGCAAATGAGGAAGGACGGGGTTAAAGTGCCATTGATGCGTACCCGCGCCTTAGTGGCGGAGTAGGGGGCCATAATGCGGGCGATCATGAGAGGACTGAGACCTATGCGGTGCAGGACCGCACGGAGAAAAGCCCAGTCAACCCGGGCGAGAGCTTTCTCCACGTCCAGGGATAGGAGTAAAGCGGGGGTTCCCCAGTGGCGGACCTTTTGAACCAGATGAGCTACCCTACGCACGTTGCAAGACCAATTTTGAACCTAGATGGACAGTCAGAGGAAATGTCTTCTCTAAGCCATTGAATACAGGCTGATGTTTCTTGCGCACAATGAGGGCAGCCTACATTTGAGATCTCAAGACAGGTGACAGACTGAGGGCCATATCCTCAAGGGCCGGCGATCAATATCGCAAAGCGCACTTAGCGCTTGCATATTTATTGCCAGCTAACTCTGGAATTAATCGCACGGTTAGCGCGTTGTCAAGAACGCGCATCGCCGAGCCGATACTAGTCACTGAGTTAGCTGCCAAATGTGCGATTGGCGCAGCTAATCCAGTGCTAATCGCACACGGATTGGCGATACGTTGTTGATAGGGCAGGGCTGACTTTGCCATTATATCAACCTTCCATTGGATATAATGGCAAAGTCAGCCTGAAAGCAGGCGTGAGGAAGGTAGCGATAACCAAGGTTGGCGCTACTTTTCTTATCGCTCTGCAGGTTAGCGTTCACATTGTTGATAGGAGAAATGTCGGTTTGCAACATTACTCACATTGTTTTTGCAAGGAACGGCCAACTTGCATCTCATTTGAGATGCTGAGCTGGGCGTTAAGGTAAGGGCCGCTACGTCAAGGATTCACGCGATAGTGTAACCTTGTTAATGGTGCGATTACATTGTCGCAGCTTTTGGCCTGTATACGGACGCTAGAGCGGCGATAATGTTATCTTGGGTCCTTGATGTTATGCCCCTTGTTGTCACTTAACATGACTCATCCCCAGATCACTAGCAATTTGCAACTACAATAATTGAATTGATGATGTGAATTGTAAGTGCACAACTCACCCGTGAATCTCACAAGGCGCTTGGGGGAGTAAGTGTGCAGCTCCGTCTCTGGCAAATTGCCATGTCTTGTTGTCCCTCCTGAGAGCCTGCAGGATGGTAGAGCATTAGATGTTGACTGTCATCTTGTTCCCGGATTTGCCAGCGACGTAGGAGAATGCTCTTCCTCCCACTCTTGATTTGTGGTTCCGGGGTGAGTCTGCGTGGCCAAGGTTTGCTGTGCGTCATTTCCTCTTGGGGAGGTTGAAGGTGACTCTCTTGTTGATGTATTTCTGTCCGATGATGAGGTGGAGTGATTTGTATGTGTGTGAGTGATATTTAGTTGACTCTTATCTCGAGGTTGATCCAGTGGAGGTTTAGTATGTTCTGTCTTTTGTGTTTGTGACGTGGGGTTGTGATGACAGGTATGTCTGCGCACTTCAGGATGTTTTGGTGCTTGTGTAGTAGTGTTTTGTTGATTCCTGATTTGAGGGCATTGCCGTAGTCCAGTCTGCTGTTGTGAATGCGTGGTTTTGCTTTTTGATGCATTTGGGGGATATACTTTTGGATGTATTGCGTAGGATCCGTAGGCAGTTAGGGCTGTTGAAGGCTATGGAGTAGATCTGGAAGGTCATGGTGACAGAAGAGTAGTGGATGATGCCGTGGTTGCGTGTGTGGTCTGTCGGTGATGGCAGGCTTACCTGGGCGGAGAGCCAGCAGGTGTTGTCCCATGCGGATGTGGATGGCATGAGGATGTGGATGTCAGTCTTCTCTGAGTTGAGCTTTCGGCTGATGTATTTCATTCGATCTGCACTTTCCAACATTCATAGCTGGGAGCAGATTTGGTAGTATTTTCAGATCTTCGTGAGGGAGTGGATGAGCTGTGTGTTGTCTGCGTATGAGACTATGCTGAGCCCATGCTATCTGACGATGAAGGTGGGTGTGTCCATGTAGTTGTGGAATACTTGTGGGGCTTAGGGACGATCCGTGTGGTACTCCGCAGTTGATCTCTGTCGGTTGGTGGATGAAGGGGGAGTCAGATCCTGTGGTTTGTTACGGAGAGGGAGGAGTGGATCCAGGAGAGGGCGGTTCATCGTATCCCGGTGTCGTGGTTTCTGGCGGATGTGCTGCGTTGTGTGACAGGGTTGAAGGCTGCAGAGAAGTGTTATGGGATGTGTTCCACTAGTTGGGCCTGGTCAAGTGGCATGCGTATGTCGTAGTTGGTGGTGAGGTGTGCGATCTTGGTGCTGTGCTTGCTGCCGTACCCCGACTGAGAGGGGGCCCTGATGGGATTTTCTTCAGTGAAGGCACTAATCTGCGGCTTTATGTGTCTCTAGGTGACTTTGTCTGCAAAGTGTGGGAAGGAGATGGCCCAATAGTTCTTCAGGTCTGTTGGGTGAATCCGCCGATACGCAGATTAGTTCGACAATGAGATAGGTCTTGATGTGCTTCATGAAGGTGTTCAGGGATGGTGCGCATGTGGGGTCTGCTGATGGCTCATTCATGGTCTTGTGGTCAAGGTGAGTTTATTTTATCTTATTTGACCCCCATTTCACACCCAATTTTCATGTTTGACCCCCATTTCATGCCCAATTTTCATGTTTGACCACCATTTCACGCCCAATAGTCATATTTGACCCCCATTTCACGGGCAATATTCATATTTGAGCCCCATTTCACACCCAATTTCCATATTTGTGCCCCATTTCATTACATTGTAATGATATTTTCACACAGACTGAACATTCATGATCATTGTTTTCCCCATACGCCCACATACGTTTCAAGATTTAGGACCGAGTACACCCTGTAAATCATGATTTACGTACAGTATGTCACACTAATTGAGTAATTGTGTGCCACAATTTACACCTTCTTAAGTCAAGTAGTGAACAATTGACACACTATGGCATCTCTGTAATGAGGTGACATGCACGCCATTGTTTGACTTTAGTGGTCATTATAGTTAATTTTGAACAATGTGAAAGTTTCATTTGGGATATACTTATGCAGGAGAGTGATTTGCAGACAGGGTATATGTGTTAAGTTTGTTTATTGTCACAAACAGTTGTTGTGGTAATGTTCACGAAACATGTCTCTGTTGTAGTCAGTCACAACGTGATGTGCTCAAGTGAAGTAATTGTTTATTATCCTGTCCCTTCGGGCAATTCCGGCTGCAGTGGCTGTGGGGTGTGGTCCACCTCGGTGATCTTCCTCATCATCCTGGTCATCGTCCGGTGCTGCAGGGACTTGGATCCAGGGGGCCTTGGTGCGCACACATATGTTGTGCAATACACAACATGCTAGTATGATTTTGTTTACCATTTCAGGGCTGTACAGAAGTTTGCCACCTGTGATGTCCAGGCAACGGAAACGTGACTTCAGCACGCCAAATGTGCGCTCAACGATGCCACGTGTACGTCCATGTGCAGAATTGTACTGCCTCTGTGCCTGGGTGGTGGGATTTCGTATGGGTGTCATCATCCACGGGCAGAGAGCATATCCTTGGTCACCTGTCACAAGTAAGAGGGAGATGTGTCCATTATTCATTGTGCATACTGTGTTGGCAGTGTTGAGAGAGGCATTGTACATTTCTGATTTTTGCAAAATTTAGATTTAGGTAGGCCATGTGTTGCTTCTGGCTATTTGGCAGCATCAATGCTAAGTACATTGCCTCAGTGTTGATCCTTCAAACAGCCATTTTGCTGGTGTGTGCTGCAAGGTGGCATCCACACATCTAGCGATGGCACTAATCATCACTCCTCGCAGTCAACGCCATGTGAATGTTATCATGACATGGGCCACGCCTGGCACAAATCACATTCCGATCTGCATCTGGTGCTGACGACAGACCTGTGACACCACACAACATATGCAATTGAATGTCCGGAGCTTACACAAAGCAACTGATAGCAGACCCCTCGCTTGCAGGCTCCACTGAGGGCATTGACGGTTTGCACACGCCATCTACAGCCTCACATGTCATGACATGTACTTCATGGACTACATCCTCTGTCGCAAGCAGAGCCTCAAACTCACATTCCATACATACTCAAGGTCAATTGCACTCTGTGAATTGTTTGACAACATCTGATTGTCCATGCACTTCACCACACTGATACGCAGGGCACACCTTTGCACACTTCTTGTAATTTGATATGTTTTGGCGTTTGCCAATACATAGTCTACACACATGTTGTGTGCACGGACACATCCACTTACTCATTGTGCAACAACATGACACACCATATTACAGATGGAACAATGAGACTTTTGTGTGGCTGAGTTGGAGATGAGATGCTACACACCACCATCAACAGCAGCACCATCAACACTGCATTCAACAGCAATGGCCCAAGATAGTTTTTCTGGACAGATTTCTCCACCTGCGCATACACATTTGCAACATTTGGCAAATCCAACATTCCACATGCATTGATACAAGCCTGGTCACTCCACAGCTCTGAGTTGACACACTGATGAGACATGGGGGAGTACTTGTGCGATATTTAGTCAACCATCATGTGTCACCAGCAACATGGACAACAACATTATGTTCCTCCTCACCAATACGCCAACACACCAGACTGGGATGCCAGTGAGGTTAACTTTGATTTGCGACATGGATGTTCAGTAGATGGTGGGTAATGTACGCAGAGGAGCCTGGAGATCTCATGCTCGTGCACAATACATCAGCATGTGACACCAGGTGGTGTGCCACTGCTTTTTGCAGCCCCCCCCCTATCGGTACCTAGGCAACATATTTGAATCCTCATTCTTGATGGGACAACATTCTAGTGGATTTAGTGCATGTGGTGTGTCCAGTTGGTACTTACCGACAAGCAATGAGTTTCCATATATGTGATTCTGGAAACGCTGGTTTATGACGCAGTGTCGGTAGATGAATGCATCGTGCACACTCCCTGGAAATTTGGCAATGACATTTGTGAACAGTCCCCGGTGATCCACTATTGCCTGCACGTTCATTGAATACGTGTGCTTTCTGTTGCGGTATATGTGTGCGCTGTCCGCAGGCGGCACAAATGATACATGTGTGCAGTCAATTGCACCCAACACCTGCGGGAATCCAGCGATGGCATAGAATCCTTGCTTGATAGCAATCTGCTCCTGCATGGTGTTGGGGAAGTGAAGGTGTTGGGGTATCAGGCTGAGTATACCATCCAAGACAGTGGGGAGGAAGCCTGAGAAGGCTGACTGTGATACTCCACCAACTCTGGCTGTTGTTGGTTGGAATGTCCCAGACGCCAAGAAGTGCAGCACAGCAAGCAGTTTGGTCTGCGGAGGGATGTTTGTTCTCCGCTGTGTTGGTGGCGTCAGCCTGTGGGCAATGAGGGTCAGGATATGCTGGATAGATGTCCTTTTAAGCCTGTAGTGGGCTATCACATCCTCTGGCTTTAAATCAGCAAGGCAGACACGTCTGCGCAGTGCCCGCTGTCTTCTTTGTCGCTGCCTCAGTGGGGGTGGTCCGTTGTTGCCTTCGTGGGACTCCAATCTGCATGATGACTACCTCCATGGCTTCTGTGGCTGTTCTGAGGGATCTCTGGCCTAGTCTCCCTTATATATGTCCACTTATCTGCAATTTAAGTCAGGTTTGTATCAGGTGTTAAAAACTGGAGCTAACGTGGGTTAGCGCTCATTTTTTTGTAGCTACACGGTTCGGCGATAGCATTGTTGATAGTGCGATGCTGTGTTAGCGACATTTTTCTGTGAATTTTAGTGAGGAACGCCTACTTCGCATCTCATTAGCGGTGAATATCGCTGGCATCAAGGGCGATAAAAATTCCGGGTACTATCGCGGGAAACTGGCGCAAATAGGGGTTAGCGACGCATTGTTGATAGGGCGTTAGGATTATCGCCGCTTTATCGCCTAAAAGTGACGCTAATGCGGCGATAAAGCCCTTGATAATAAGCCTAAGGGCATATTAGCAAGACCCACGTTAAAGTTATCGCCGTTTTAGCGGCAGGAAACTGCCGCTAAAACGGCGATAATGGGCTTGCTAATATGCGTTATAGAATTCCAATAGAAGCCCAGGTTAGATGTGCAGGACATCTAACCTGGGCTTCTATTGGAATTCCATAACGCATATTAGCAAGCCCATTATCGCCGTTTTAGCGGCAGTTTCCTGCCGCTAAAACGGCGATAATTTTAACGTGGGTCTTGCTAATATGCCCCTAAATGTCTTTGCTTTATCTAACTACAGTAGGAGAGGCTTCATTTTGCATACGAAATACCCCATTGAGAGGTAAAAACGTACCGCTCTTGCGCTTTCATTACCCATGCAAGAGTTGTCGCAAGATTCACTGCATAGTAAAGTTTACGCAAATAGGGGTTAGCGACGCATTGTTGATAGGGCGTTAGGATTATCGCCGCTTTATCGCCTAAAAGTGACGCTAATGCGGCGATAAAGCCCTTGATAATATGCCCCTAAGGGGCATATTAGCAAGACCCACGTTAAAATTATCACCGTTTTAGCGGCAGGAAACTGCCGCTAAAACGGCGATAATGGGCTTGCTAATATGCGTTATAGAATTCCAATAGAAGCCCAGGTTAGATGTGCAGGACATCTAACCTGGGCTTCTATTGGAATTCCATAACGCATATTAGCAAGCCCATTAATTTTAACGTGGGTCTTGCTAATATGCCCCTAAATGTCTTTGCTTTATCTAACTACAGTAGGAGAGGCTTCATTTTGCATACGAAATACCCCATTGAGAGGTAAAAACGTACCGCTCTTGCGCTTTCATTACCCATGCAAGAGTTGTCGCAAGATTCACTGCATAGTAAAGTTTACGCAATGTAATACATGTTGCGTGGGGAGTTCAATGCGCTTTGGAAGGTAGATGGCGGTGTGGGAGTGGAATAATGAATAATGGCCTTAATTGTGCTTGTGGAAAGAGGGAGGAAAAAGGTTTTGTGGGAGAGACCCTAGCTGGAGACATCCCTCTTCCTACCTCAGGCTTCAATCCCTTTGGAGAACATGACCCCCTCCCCAGCTCTACTAATGCCACCCGCCTATTCCCAGTGCATGTCACCGGCCACCACGGGGGACACCCCCCCCTTTCATACAAATGTTTTTACTAACCTTTCTACAGTAGCGCTCTGGATGTAAGTCTCATCCACTCCCTTATGGTTCCCAGACTTAGGAATGCGTGTGTGTAAGTGGCCTCTTGCCCTGTGATTACAGAAATGTCCGCAGGAGAAGAAAGTTTTTGTTTTGTTTCTGTCACTAAAGCATATGACACTTTCACTGAGTGGGTAGCTACCTGCTCCCCCTTTTAGTCACAGTAACCCCAACTATCTAATGTTAACCTCGCTGCTCTGAGATCTTTGCCAAAAGGCAGTAAGGCTGTATTTACATCTGTAAAAAGGTGACAAGTACTAATAACAAATAAGGGCACAACATTGCTACTGGTTTTGGAACTAACAGGATTTACTGGCAGAACGTATTACAGAATAATTTTGCACAGGGTAAAGCTGGAGCAAATTTATTTGCCGCATAACACAAGTAGAATAAAAACTGATTGATCCTCGCACAATGCATAAACAAGGAAAATAGTGATAAATCTAGGCAAACCTATCAGAAGTTTAACTTTTGGCATATAAATAGCAAACAGATCTGTTTCCCAATTGTTTTCCTAATTACTTTAACTGTAAAGTTTTTGCTACAGTACTCTAGAGCTTAAACGAGTGATAGTGCACTTTAAAACAAAGAATAATAACAAAATAAGAACTTGTTCCACCTTAGATTGGTAGGAGCATCAGACACTTCTCCAGGCCACTCACCCTTTCAATGACATTTGTTTCAGCCTGGGAGCCATGCACTTGTGTAACTTGTTTACATACAACAAAAGACTTGATGCTGCAGAAGGGCGCAGTTCAAGCTTACAGCATCTTGTCGCACTCATAAGTTATATTCTGCAATACACCCAGGGAGAGGCTACCTTTTCCGTCCTACCTTCCTGTACCTCCTTGCGCTCTGCAGTGGTCCACCTCTCATCTCCCCTTTGGGTGCCCCTCCCACTTGTCCCTCTCTCTCTCTCGTACTCTCTCACACCTCTCTTTCGCTCTCTCACACACGCTTCCCGCCTATAAACCCACGCTCTCCTCCTCTTCTTGAGGTGTCTCCTACATACACAGGCACACCCTCTTTATGCGTCTGTGGCTTGCTCTCCCCTTCTTTCTCTTTCTCACATACTATCTCTGCTCTTCTGTCTGGAGTTCATTCACCACTTTGTGCACAAACTATCTGTTTCTCTCTATCTTCCTTTCTATCTATTCTATGAAGCTCTCACCCCCATCTATTCACCATAACACATAATTCCACAACACAAATACACTCCACCCCACACAATTCCACCCCACACAGTTCCACAACTAACAATTCCAATTCAACCCACATAATTCCACTCTAACCCACATACATTCAGTCCACTTCAAACCAAAACACATAAAAAAAGACATTATCTTTTGCAACGCAAATAGCTTTAACTCTGGCAAATGCGAGACCGATTGCATTGCAAATGCTTGTTTCTGTCTTTTTACAGTTCTGAAACTCGGCTCTATTTTTTAAAAGAAGTAGCCCCCCCTAGCAGCTACTGTGTCTGCTGTTTGGTCTCACTATAGTTGCAGCTTCCAGGGTTATGTGCCAGTATTCAGAGGAGTAGAAGGCTTTAATACGGATGACACCTCCAAAATTCTGAACTTTGGACCTCATGGTCATCATTCAAGAAGCAATTGGGAATACACAGACTGACTACTCCAGAAAGAGAGATTTCATCACTGAAATACCTAGGGACTCATTTATGTGTTTTAGCTGTACGGCAGCGCCGCACGTCTTCCTACTGTGCTGCCCTTCGGCAAAAGAAAAAGGCAGGGATGCGCCGTATCTATCAGACAAGGCATATTCCTGTCCTTTCCCCTGCGCTAGTGCTCAATGGGCTGCCGTGCGCCAACGCAGGCACCTTTGCACCATAGTGCAAGGGTGCCTGCGTTGTGGGGATGATTGTTTTTGTGCAGTAAAGGAAACTTTCCTGCACAAAAACTATCCCAAGAGGCTTTTTCCACTGTCTATGTGTGCTGCAGAATGCAGCACACATAGAAAAAGGAAAAATGAGGAGAAATAAAGATATTTCTTCTCGTTGTGCCTCCCTTACGCTTCCCCTGGGGAGGCATACGTTTTTGGCGCAGCCTCAGAGTTACAATTTCTCGTAAATCTGGGGCAGTGTCAAAAAGCCATGGATGTTGCTGGGAACACACCCAGCAACGCCCATTGCATGCCCCTTTAATGCAGAAAACTGTGTTAAAGGGAACGATATTTACAAGGCACCATTAAGCCAAAAAAAGTGTACTTAGTGCTGCCTGGTAAATATGGAGCAGGCTCCTGCGCCACCAGAGCGTCACAAAAAGTGACACACCGGCAGCGCAAGGGGCTTATAAATAAGCCCTTTAGTTGTAAGGTTTGTTTGTGATGTCATATTGTTCAGATGTGAAGCCATTTGGTTGTGTTGTAAGAATTTCCCTCACCGGAAAAAAGAAGCACAAACGGAAATTCAGGTAGCACTAAATAAACTGAAGACTGGTTTAGAAGCATTCATCATAAATTAACCAATACGAGGTTTAAAATGTACCACTTGAACGGTGCTGGCAATAAGGTCTTCCTCTGACCCATTCCAGAGGCACCAGATATCGTCTATATATCTGTACCACTGGAGCAACTGCTCCTTGAAGGGGTTCCCATTGACGACAAATTTGTCCTCGAACCTGGCCATGTACAGTCTCGCCATTTCTGGCGCAAAGGGACAACCCATCGCTGTCCCCTTTGTTTTGATGTAGAATGCGTCTTCAAGCTTGAAGTAATTGTTTTTTTAATGGGTCAGAGGAAGACCTCTGCAAGTTCCATGGATGGTTGAACACGAGACATTAGGACATTAAATTTACCATCACCAAGAGCAAGACAGAACTCACGTTTTTGGATGTTGAAGTCATCCCCCAAGGAAATGTGCTAATGACCACGCTACATAGGAAAGTCACGGACAAAAATACTATTCTGCATTATAAGAGCTTCCACCCCAGGAACATGAGAGATAACTTGCCGTATGGTCAGTTATTAAGGATCAGGAGAAACTGTTACCGCAAAAAAGATTTCGAAATTCATGCCATGGCCTTTTGTGACCAATTGAAGGATAGAGGATATCCAAAGAAATTACTAAAACATGCCATCAAAAGAGCCTGGTTTACACCACGTGAAGATCTACTAATGACAAAAATTAAGAAGCCGCTAGACAAAACTGGTTTGCGTCTCGACCTATGGCCCACACACCAACTAATCTCGCCAAATTGTGCTGAAGAATTGGCATCTTCTCCAAAACTTGGATGGTCGATTTGATCGCCCCATATTTGCGATGAAGAAAAATATCAGCATTGGCCAACATATTGTAAGAGCGGAGGTGGCTGCTCCTAATCTGAAGAAGGATTTAAGAGCTCAATGGAATCTAAAACCCATTGAGGGGCACCACAAGTGTGGCAGTTGCTCGGCTTGTGAAACTACCATTGAAGGTATTGAATTTAGACACAATTCCCAGAAGTAGCTACACAAAGAATTTTTGAATTGCAAGACAAAGAATGTCATTTATGCGGTCATGTGCCCATATCCCAAAATATACATCGGTAAAACCAACCAACAAGTGAACCAACGCATTGTTCAGCATAGTTCCAGAATCAAAAAAAAGGTGATGACAGCACATATGGTCACCCATTGTGTGGAGCAGAACCATAACTAGAAGGACCTTAAATGGACAGTCCTGGCAGCTATCAAGCAAAACCCTTGAGGGGGAGACCTAGAAGCGTATTTACTACAAAACGAGGCATATCTCATTTTAAAATTCAATAGTACGATCAACGGTCTGAATGAAATGTCGGAATTATCAAAGACATAACAGTTTCTAATTAACAGAACTCAAAGTCCCAGAATGCATCAGCACTAACGTTGGATTATGTTGAGTTCAGAAACGTCAAGTGTCGATCAAAATATGATCAAAAGCGGAATGCAGTGGTGCCATTGACCTTTTAACATCACACTAAGGGGCATATTCTCAAGGACTTATCGCCGAGTTAGCGGCACTTTATCGCAGCCAAAGTGGCGATAGATTTATCGCACCATTCACAAGCTGGTGCTTACAGCCGACATCGCCAGTTTTCCTGCGATAGCAGCCGCAAAAAACATCGCCACGGATGACACCGGCAACTAACGCTAATGAGATGCAGAGTAGGCGTTCCTGTGCAAAAAGCCGCGACAACACCGCTTCGCAATATTCTCTATGACCAGCCAGATCGGCGATAAGATCCCGAAACAGGCGATAAGGCGCGTTAGCAGCAGGGATTTAACACCTGCTCCTCCTGGTGTTAAGTCGGACGACAACCAAAAGGGAGCCCAGACCAGAGCCACACCTGAAGAACAACAGATGCCATGGAGCTACTGATCATGCAGCTCAGAGCCCCAAGAGGGCCACAACAACCACCGCCACCACACCCAGGCTCGCCACCCCCCGGACCACCCTCCCCTGCCCCCCCTGGACTACCACAGAAGCAGCGCAGACAAAGACAGCGGACCTTCAGAAAACGCACCAGCCTCACAGACTTAACACCAGAAGATGTCATTGCCCACTACAGGCTCAAAAGGACAACCATCCTCCGCATCCTGACCATCATTGCCCACAGGCTGACGGTACCAAAACAGCGGACAAACAACATCCCTCCGCAGAGAAAGCTGCTGGCTGTGCTGCACCTGTTGGCCTCTGGTACCTTCCAACCAACAACTGTCAGAGTCGGAGGAGTCTCACAGCCAGCCCTATCCAAGTTCCTCACACCTGTCTTGGATGCCATCATCAGCTTGGTACCCCAGCACCTTCACTTCCCACACACTGCGCAGGAACAGCTGGAGACCAAGCGAGGCTTCTACGCCATAGCTAGCTTCCAGCACGTGTTGGGGGCAATCGACTGCACACATGTACTCCTCGTGCCCCCTGCCACCACTGCACACAATTACCGCAACAGGAAGCACACGCATTCCATCAATGTGCAGGCAATAGTGGACCACCTGGGACTCTTCACCAATGTCGTCGCCAACTACCCAGGCAGTGTGCATGATTCCTTCATCTTCCGTCAGTCCATCATCAACCAGCGCTTTCAGGATGGCACCTATGGGAATGCATTGCTCGTTGGTAAGTACCAAATGAACACACCACACACCTCAACTCCACAGTCATGCAACTCATGACTCTGGGAATGCACACGTTACAAACTCACATACAACATGCCAAACAACATGCCCACCTACCAGACACGACAGCACAACTTACTGGGGTAACCTGGGCTAGCCATGTACACAAGCCATCAACGGCATGGCACCTCAGCCACACAATAGCAGAATGTGGGGAGAGGTGGGAACCAGGCATGTGCGAAGGAGGCAAGTGACCCATGAATGAGAATGTACGCAATGCCAAGTGTGGCATGGATGTGCTGGCCAGACTGCAGTATGCAGTCCACAGACATGTCCATGTCGACATATACTGCTGGTGTTTGGAGTGTAGTGGACAGTGGACGCAACCATGTCACCCCAGGCAGTGGGGAAGATTGCGGAAATGTAGCTTGTTACGTCCCCCCTTGTAAGAGTGAGCAGAGTGGGCTGGCCCGGTGTACGCCAGGCCAGTGTAGGGGTGTGAATAAAAAGCCTGTTGCTCTGGGCGTGGTTCTCTTCCGGAATGGCCAACGTGTCTGCTAGGGCAGTGCCTCTCAGCCCGCCACGAGGCCGACGCGGTGAGCGGCGGTGCCTGCGATCCTGTGCGCCTGCTGCACCCCAGGCCGCTGGTCCACAGACCAGTCTTGGCCGCCCCCGCGCAACCAGGCCTCACTGCTCACCTGCCGACACCGGTGTGTGTCAAAGAGGGCCCACCACGTGCCGGTGCAAGCTCCACGCCTGAGGCCCGCGACCTTGGCAGCCTCCTCAGACCATCACGGCCTCCGCGACACAGGCCCCCAGCACTCCTTTGTCGTTGACGTACTCCACTGCTGCCTCCGGCCTACACTGCGGTCCAGTAGGTCACACATTTGGAACTGAGTCTTGATTTTGTAATGGTCGAGTTCATATCATTGCACGCAAGGAGAGGAGTAAGAGGAAGACGCGGTTCAGTTCGGAGGAAAAAAGGATCATCTTTATGGAGGTGATCGAACACTACCAACAACTGCTCTGGTGCCACTAACTCTGTGCATCGCAAGCCAACGACACGTGGCTGTGGGCCCCTGCTGACCGCTGCCTCCGGCCTACACTGTGGTCAAGTAGGTCACACATTTGGAACTGAGTCTTGATTTATTTATGGCAGAGTTTATACCATTGTACAGGCCTCATCGCAGCCTGCATCCCCTTTCAGCTCTGGTGCCACTAACTCTGTGCCCCGAAATTCATGGACACTCTCTGGTTGAACTTTGGTGGCGTCTGAGTCTATGGCTTGGGGGTTGTCTTCATCATCACGTAGCTGATACTGACTTGGTGTTAAAAATGAGTCTGTAGCATTCATCTCCTCCATATTGCCTATTTCTGCTTGGTTCTGCCCTCTGCATCATGCCCTGGAAGAACACCTTCCACTGTCCCCCGAAACACTCCACGACATCCACCTTCGACATCGACGAGGACCCGCTCAGCTCTTGTGGCCCTACCTCAGTGCACCGCAAGTCACCGTCCCGTGGCGGTGTGCCGGCCGCAGTGCATCCGGGGCCACTAACTCTGTGCAGCTCGTCGTGGACCCTTGCTGTTTGAACTTTGAACTTCTAATTGTCTGATCACTGTTGTAGTTGTTGCCAGCACCAACCACTCCCTGAGGGCTGGCTTACACTCACCCCACACCCATCCAGCACAGGCGTCACTGGACATGTGACCCTGGCAATAAAAGGGGCCGGGCGCACGTGCCCGTAGCCAGTTCCACAAACTATCTAAGTGTGTCTGTGTGGTCATTATGTATGCATGAGGGCCCCGGGCCCTACCACATTACATTGTGCTGTGTACAGCGGACGCAACCATGTCACCTCAGGCAGTGTGGAAGACCTGGGACATGTAGCTGTGTCGTACCCCCCTGTAAGCATAAGCAGAGTGGGCTGGCGTACGACAGTCCAGCGTAGGGGTGTGGATGATCAGCCCGGGGCTCTGGGCGTTACTATGTGTTGGCCTTGCCAAGGAAGTAACTAATGCATGTGTCTCTGTTGTAGTGTCGGCGCCACCCGTCCCGCAATGGACAATGTTGCGATGTAGCATGCCCCCGGAGGGCGGGCTCGGCCGAAGGTATAAATGAAGGGGCGCAAGACCGCTCGGGGTCCGGGATCATACATGCCAACTGTTGTGTGTGTCGCTATTACCGCAGCATAGGCCATAGGACTACCCTCAACCGCATTGCGAGTTCAGCCAGCCATGAACTCTACATCTGTGTCCGCCCTATCCTTACCGTAGGCCTACACACACGTGGCCGCCCACCTTCAGCGCACAACATCACAGTGTCATTGTCAGGCTTGTGGACATGCGCAGACAGGCATGACAATGGTGTGCCGTAGCAGTGCAAGTGAAGCAACCGCGCTGCGCACACTAGTAAATAGGCTCGGGGGGAGGGAGGAGCAGCAGTGAGGCTACGTAATACACATCGATGCCGCTCATTTGCTACAAGCAGTACCTGTCAAACAGGAATCACTAAGTCACACATATCACACACCAATGAACTAGTGAGCCTGCCAACACATCATGCAGAACCAACTTTTGACTCATGTCTCTCTGCACTGTCACAGGTGATCAAGGATATGCACTCTGCCCTTGGATGATGACACCCCTCCAAGCCCCGAACACACAGGCCCAGAGGCAGTACAATGCGGCCCACAAACGCACCAGGGGCATCGTGGAACGCACATTTGGCGTGTTGAAGTCACGTTTCAGGTGCCTGGACATCACAGGTGGAAGGCTCCTGTACAGCCCAGGCATCGTGTGCAAGATGATCGTCGCATGTTGTGTGTTGCACAACATATGTGTACGCACCAATGCCCCATGGCTACAAGTGCCAGATGCACCGGACGATGATGAGGAAGATGAGGCAGGTGGACCACACCCCTCTGCAGCAGCAGCAGGAATAGCCCGTAGGAACACCATCATTGACAATGTCTTCACATGAGCACGTCACATTGTCACAGTCCTTAGCAATCATGGGACAGTACAAAATGACCACAGGCACAGCATGTGCAAATAAATTCATTACAACACACATTCCCTGTGTGCATGTTACTCCTCTGTACAAGCACATCACTCTGACAAGTGTTGCAGAGTGTGTCGGGGAACAGTGGAAGGTGTTATTCCAGGGCATGATGCAGAGGGCAGACCCAAGCAGAAACAAGCCATATGGCGGAGATGAATGCTACTGCTTCCTCCTTACCACTAAGGCAGTTTCAACCTCATCTTCGTCCTCTGACGTTTCATGTGCCTCACATGTGGGTGGTGGTGTTTGGTTTGCAGCACTGTGTGACACTGACACATCAGGGGCCGGAGATGTAGATGTAGAAGTAGCAGCAGGATTCATCTGCGCAATGTCTTGTGGCATCACTCCCATGATAAGGATCTGCAGGGCATGGAAGATCCCATCTACAGCTTTCTCGTGTGCAGACGTGGTAGCCATTCTTTGCGCCTGCATCCGCTCCATGTTCTCCATGACCCTCCTTATGTTTCCCAAATCACGGATGACATCGCTGTAGTCACTCTGACTAGACAGTTGTTGTTGTCTCCGAGTCATGACTCCAGCGACGCCAGCCTTGGATTGTTGGAGGGCATGGGGCGGACTGTGGGTGTCCGTTAGGGAGTGTAAGTGGTCCCTGATGGGACTTAGACATCCACGTATGGCATCTAGTTTGGCTGCCATGAGGTAGAACCCCACCCGCACCTGTTCAGCCAGCTCCTTCTGGCAGTCTAACACACGGCGTTGGAACGCCATGTGTTCTTCGGTGAGGCGCTGGGAGCCAGATGTGGTGGTGGGTGCTTCCTGCTGTGTGGTCTGTGCAGGGGGTGGGATCACCTTGCTGGTGCTGGGCTGCCCTGCTACTGGAGGTGGGGTGCGGAGGTTGTCCATGAACCATTGGAGTTCGTCGTAGTTGATGTCTTGGAGGTCGTCTCCATCATCGCTGACGTGATGTAGGGTCTGCTCTGCAGGAGATGTTGATTGTCCCTCTGCAATGTAAAGGGGAGATGCAGTTTCACAGTGTGTTCCATGTATGTTGACGCATAGGCGGAGTTTACATACAGACTGCATGACAATGTACATTATGACTGTTTGTGAGGAGACGCCTATTTGATGCGGGAAAGTGGACATTTGTACTACATCACGGATGTGAGGTTGTACTCGTACATTGTCATCTCACAGTTTCCTGCTATGCCAGATGTGATTGGCCATTTTGTACACACATGCGGCACCAGTTGTGTCCTGTGTTCTGTTGTGAAAGTGTTGCAGTTTGTACCACATTGTTGTCAATGTTGAGGTGCTCTTATTCTTATGTGTGTGTGCTGCATTGTGGGTGAGTCGCCCCTGCAGCTCAGATTTGGCTGCCCCTTATCCCTTTCAGGCGGTGTGCCTTTGACTTCTGTGCTTCTACAGTGCTGAGATGTTGTGGACTTGGGTGAATTGGGCTTTTGGTCGAGTTGTGACTCTTGGGCATGGTTTGTCCGCAAATGTGTTGTTGACGTCAGGGGTTGTTTGTGCACGTGGATGTGTCAGGGTGTGACCTGCTCCTTTCCGGATGTGGTCCACACTCAGTCACCTCAGTGTTGTGGCGTGCACCATGTCATGATAATTGGGCTGCAGCCATGGTAATGGTCATGCAGTGTCACTTGCATTGTCTTTGTGGCACACGGACCCGCAGCTTTGCTGGGTTCAGCACATGTGTATGGGTTTGTTGTGAGATTAGTGATGTGTGGGGAGGGCCCCCTCCGGGCACATTGTCGACGGCGGCCTACTTGCTGTTTCTATGTGTGCTGCAGTATGCCAAGGAGATCAGGGACATGATCCAGAGTCATTATGGGTGTGCAGTGTGCTCTACTTAATTGTGCATGTGTGCCATTGTGCCCATCTCTCCCCGTCCCCCCAGTCCCTGGTCGGTACTCATCCTGTTGATGTTGTGTCAGGTCATGTTGAGCAGTGTCTGGATCCACTACTCCTGGCACCGTATCCCGACTGATGACTGTGGCCACCATTTTCTCCATGTCATCCAGCTCCTGGTGTGCCACAGGACCCCCACCTCCAATCTGCGTTGCTGCTTTCATGTTGGCATCGAGTTTCTTCTTGGTTTTGCCCTTCACATCATTCCAGCGCCTCTTGACCTCTTCCATTGTCCTCCTCAACTCTGCAACTGCATTCACATGGTCCAAGATAGTCTGCCATGTTTGCGTCTTTGTTGCCAATGACACGTTGGAGGTGACGAACAGTTGTTGGTAGTTGTTAGATTTGGGGGTCTCTAGTTGGCAGAGGTATGTACCTTTGTCCAAATAGGGACCCTTGCGTCTAGTCAGGGAAAGTAGGTACACTCCCGAAATAACCCCTGCTCACCCTCTTGGTAGCTTGGCACGAGCAGACAGGCTTAGTTCAGAGGCAGTGTGTAAAGCATTTGTGAACACATACAGTAATCAAGTGACAACACTACAAATGGACACCACACAGGTTATATATTTATAAAAATAGGTATACTTTATATAGATTTATCACAAGACCATAAACGACAAAAATAATCCACAATACTGTTAAGAATACTTAGTTCTGATCAAAAAGGCTTAATTCAAGGTTCTGTGCGAGTCGGTAGCCTCCTCCGGCTACGGCGATGTCGAGAACAAACAGAGTCTAACAAATCCAGCTGACCGCGTCGAGACGGGCCAACACAGCGTAGACAGACTCGGTCACAGTACCTTTTACTTGAAGCGGCAGGCACGGGCGTGCGAGCCGGATGGCTGTTCGTCGCGGTCGCGATGCAAAAATGGAAGCGTTGCAGGACGCGTTGTCCCTCGATGCGGTGCAGGCAGCGGCTCGTTGACGTCGTCAAGACGGAGTCGGTGAGACCAGGGCCGTGCGTTGCAGGGCGAGACGGTGCTTCGATGCGGTGCTGGCAGGTTGCGGTGCGGCGACGGAGCCGGATTCAGGAGCTGGCGTCGATCAGTCCGGACAGCGGTGCGAGTCGGGCGGTGCGTCGCAAAGCGTGCGAGCGGTGCCCAACTCCGGTGCGGTCACAGGACTCGAACTCAGCAGCAGTGACCGTGTCGGTCGGACCAGTTCGATTCGGCGTAGCGAAGCGTTGCAGGACGCGTTGTCCCTCGATGCGGTGCAGGCAGCGGCTCGTTGACGGAGTCGGTGAGACCAGGGCCGTGCGTTGCAGGGCGAGACGGTGCTTCGATGCGGTGCTTGCAGGACACCGAGTCGGTCGTGAGAGTCGGTCACAGCTCCCTACCTCTGTAGCCACTGAAACAGAGTTTCCAGCAGCAATTCACAAAGGGGGTGAAGTCCAATGGTCCTGGGACTTCGGTCAGGGGGCAAGCTCTCTTCCAAGCCCTTGGAGATCCTTCACAAGTTGATGAAAGTCACAGCAAAGCAAAAGTTCCTTTCTCCTCTCTTTGGCAGTCAGGCAAACCACTGCAGGCCAATCCCCCAAGCAGCACTTCAGGCTTAGGGATAGTTTCTCCTCAGTTTCTTCTTGGTTCCGCTCCTCAGTAAAGGTTTCTTCTTGTTCCCAAAAGTGATCTAATCTTCCTGGGGTCTGGGTGCCCCTCTTATACCCTGATTCTCTTTGTTCTCTGGAGGCAGAGAGTCCTCTGCCTAGTCCAAAACCAGTTCTGGTCAGTCCTGGAGCACTTTGTTTTTCTGACTCCTTCTTTCCTTTCAGAATGTGGGGCAGAGTGCTCAGCCGCCCGGCAGGAGGTGGAGCCAGCATTGTGGAAGGCAGGCACAGCCCTATTCAGACCCAGGTGCAACTCCTCCCTCCACTCTGGATGCAAATCTTTCTATTCAGCCCTGCGCTGACTCACCCTGTCTCCGGTAGCCACCCCCAGCCCCTGTCACTCAATCTCCAGACAAGGAATACACAACCTAGCAGAGGCAGGCTTGGATAGTTAGGCAAGAAAATACCCACTTTCTAAAAGTGGTATTTTCGAACACAGAATGTTAAAACCAACTTCACTAAAAGATGTATTTTATCATCCTGAGTTCAGGCATACTAAATTCGTTTTTCTACCATGTTCCCTGGGTCAGTTCTGACTATAAGGTGTAATAGTCAGTCTGCCCATTCTGGCCTATGGGGAGCAGGTAGCCGTGCAATAGTGAAAAACGAAAATGGCTGTAATTCACTATTAGGACATGCCACACACACCAGGGCATGTCCTACCTTATACTTACAATGCACCCTGCCCTAGGGCCTACTTTAGGGGTGACCAACATGCAGTAAAGGGAAGGTTTAGGGACTGGTAAGTGGGTGTACTCACCAAGTCGACATGGCAGCCCGAGGCTGCACACAGGCTCTGCGATGGCAGGCCCGAGACACATTTTACAGGCCGCTTCTGTGGGTGGCACAACCAGTGCTGCGAGCCCACCAGCGGCATTGGATTTACAAGCCCTGGGCACACTGAGTGCACGGTACTAGGGACTGACAAGTAAACCAATCATCCAATCATGGAGTCACTAATACATAGGTCAATTAACGATAGGGAGCACTTGCACTTTGGCACTGATTAGCAGCGGCAAAGTGCCCATGAGCATCTAGTCCAGCAAAAACATATCGGCAACAGTGGAGGCATTACGAAAAAATGGAAGGGAGACCCACGCCAAGGATGCCAGGTCTAACACGTGTCCCCTCCAGCTGAAATGTGGGGAGAACTATCCTACCCCTAGGGAGTTCTCATCGCTAAGGCGGAAAAATCTGGACAGTCCATCAGCATTGGCGTGTTCTGTACCAGGGCGGTGTTCCACCGTAAAGTCCATCCCCTGTAGGGAAATGGACCACCTCAACAGCTTTGGATTCTCACCCCTCATCTGCATCAACCATCTGAGGGGCCTGTGGTCTGTCTGAACCCGGAAGTGAGTCCCAAACAGGTATGGTCTCAGCTTCTTCAGTGCCCAGACCACAGCAAATGCCTCACGCTCAATAGCACTCCATCTCTGTTCCCGGGGAAGTAACCTCCTACTGATGAAGGCTACAGGTTGGTCTAGGCCCTCCTCATTGATCTGTGATAGAACAGCCCCTACACCATGCTCTGAAGCGTCGGTCTGAACAATGAACTCATTGGAGAAGTTGGGTGCCTGGAGCACAGGCGCCGTGCACATGGCAGTCTTCAAGGTGTCAAAAGCCTTTTGACAGGCGTCAGTCCAAATCACTTTCCTGGGCTGCTTCTTGGAAGTCAGCTCGGTCAAGGGGGCAACAATGCTGCCATACCCCTTGACGAATCTCCGGTAATACCCGGTGAGTCCTAGGAAGGCTCTCACCTCTGTCTGGGTCTTGGGGGCTCCCAAGCCAGAATGGTATCAATTTTCGGTTGGAGGGGCGCCACCTGGCCGCTCCCAACCTGGTGTCCCAAGTACACCACAGAACCCTGCCCAATCTGGCACTTACTCGCCTTGATTGTGAGGCCTGCCCTCCGCAGCGCCATCAACACTTCCCAGAGGTGGCGCAGATGCTCTTCCCAACAGGCACTGAACACCGCGATGTCATCCAGGTAGGCGGCACTGAAATCCTCCAGTCCAACCAACACCTGGTTGACCAACCTCTGAAAGGTGGCAGGGGCATTCTTCATCCCAAAGGGCATCACCCGGAACTGGTAGTGCCCATCTGGTGTGGAGAATGCTGACCTCTCTTTGCCCCATCAGTCAAGGCGATCTGCCAGTATCCAGACGTTAAGTCAAACGTGCTGAGGTACCGCGCAGCCCCTAACCGATCTATGAGCTCATCAGCTCTGGGGATGGGGTGGGCGTCAGTCCTGGTGACGGAATTGAGTCCCCTGTAGTCCACACAGAACCGGAGTTCTGGTGTGGCACCAGGCGCGGCAGCTTTTGGAACCAAGACCACGGGGCTGGCCCAAGGGCTGTTAGAGGACTCAATCACCCCTAGCGCAAACATCTTGGAGACCTCCTCCTTGATGCAGGCTCTGACCCTGTCAGTCACCCTGTAAGCCTTGTGCTTCACAGGAAGACTGTCCCCAGTGTCCACATCATGGACGCACCAATGGGTGACACTGGGAACCAGGGAGAACAGGTCAGGGAACTGTCCCAACAGTTGGCGACAGTCACCCTGCTGCTCAGGTGTCAGGGAGGTAGAGAGGTTTACTCCCTCCACTGATCCATCTTGCTCTCGGGCTGACAGGAGGTCAGGAAGAGGCTCGGTCTCCTCCTCCATTCCATCATCTGTAGCTAAGAGCATGCCCACTTGGGACCTCTCCAAGTGGGGCTTCAGGCGGTTCACATGCAGGACCCGCAAGGGGTTCCTGGGAGACTGCAAGTCCACCAAATAGGTAACTGGACTCTTGCGCTCCACCACCGTAAAAGGGCCGGTCCACCTGTCCTGGAGCGCACAGGGCTCCACAGGGGCCATGACCCACACTTTCTGACCAGGCTGAAGCTCTACCAGAGTGGCATTCTGGTCGTACCACCGCTTCATCTCCTCCTGGCTGGCTTCCAGATTTGCCTCAGCAAGCTCTCTGAAACGCCTAGTCTGGTTCCTGAAGGCCAGCATGTAACTGTATACATCCTGGGGAGGTTTCCTGGGAGATTGCTCCCAGCCTTCCTTGACCAAACTCAGAGGTCCTCGCACCGGGTGTCCATAGAGGAGCTCAAAGGGACTGAACCCTAGAGACTTCTGTGGCACCTCCCGGTATGCAAACAACAGGCATGGTAAGAGGACGTCCCATTTACGCCTCATGGGTTCTTCCAGACCCATAATCATGCCCTTGAGGGTCCGGTTGAATCTCTCAACCAGACCATTTCCTTGAGGGTGGTAAGGAGTGGTGAACTTGTAAGTTACACCGCACTCCTGCCACAGGGACTTCATGTACTTGGACACGAAGTTGGTACCTCTGTCAGACACCACCTCTTGAGGGAATCCCACACGTGAGAAAATTCCCATCAGTGCCCGTCCCACCACGGGGGCCGTCACTGTCCTCAGAGGGATGGCTTCAGGGTACCGGGTGGCATGGTCCACCAAGACCAGGATAAACCTGTTGCCCATGGCTGTCTTGGGGTCCAGTGGCCCCACAATGTCAATACCCACCCGTTCAAAGGGGGTGCTGACCACAGGGAATGGCTGGAGAGGAGCCTTGTGCTTCCTCCCACTTTTTCCACTTGCCTGGCAAGTCTGGCATGTCCTGCAGTGAGTGGCGGCACTCCTGCGCATCTGGGGCCAATAGAAATGGGTAACAAGCCTGTCAAAGGTCTTGTCCTGCCCCAGATGTCCCGCTAATGGTACATCATGAGCCAACCCCAGTAGGAAGGCTCTGAAGCGCTGGGGTACCACCAGCACACGGGCTGACCCAGGCTCAGCAACCTTAGGCTCTGAATACAGGAGACCATTCTCCCAGTAAACCCAATGTGATCCAGACTGATCACCTGCTGCCTGGTCTGTGGCCTGTTGCCTCAGACCCACGAGAGAAGGGCATGTGTTCTGCTCCTTGCAGAACTCTTCCCTGGAGGGTCCTCCTTCTTGCTGCCAATGGGTCAGCTCAGGTAGGTCCCCCAGTTCAGCTACCTGTTCCCCTGTAGGCTCCAGGGCATCCCCCTCAGGGTCTGCCTCCTCCTGGACCGTGGGAACTTCGGGGGCCGGTTTCCCGCGCCTCCTGCCTCCTCTCTCTCCGGCAGGCACCTGGGCCTCCCTCTCAGGCTCCAGGTCCTCTTGAACACCTTTAGCTGCCATTGACCGGGTGGTCACACATGCCCACTCAGGCAAGCCCAACATTTCTAAATGCGCACTCCGCTCCACCTTAGCCCAAGGTGAGCTCTCCAAATCGTTCCCTAACAAACAGTCAACAGGCATGGCTGGCCTCACAGCTACTTGAAGAGTACCCGAGACCCCCCCCACTCAAAGGGAACCTGAGCCACCTTGCAGTGACTCTCTGTGTTGTCAGCGGCAACAACCGGATAGAATGCATCAGGGATAACCTGCTCTTTAGACACCAGGTGACACTTGACAGCTGTCACACTGGCTCCTGTGTCTCTCAGAGCCTCCACCCTATGGCCATTGATGGTCACCCACTGCCTGTATTTCTTAGTGTTCTCAGGCAGCGGGGTCCTAGGGACCATCTCAGAGTCTCCTAAGGAGACAAGGGAAAACACTGTGGGATCCCCCCACCTTGGGCACCCAACTCCTCCCCCAGGGCTACACTAGCCAACTGCCGGGGGACTGCACTGGTGGGTGCTGGTTTTCCATGCAAAGGGCAACGAGGATCGTTTGCCTTGTGGCCAGGGGCGCCACACTTGTAACATACCAGTGGTCCCTGGTGAACAGGGGGGCCTGTCAGGGCCACTGGCTTCTTCTCAGGGGGAGGCTGGGAACCTTTCCCTTGGTTCCCTTGGGGTCTACTTTGGGGCCCTTTATGGAACTCCTTCTGTTTACCCTTGTCCCCCCCACTCTTCTGCTGGGGACCCTGCCCACCCTTGGCGGAGTCTCCCACGTGACCCTTGTGGACCCGGGTACTCACCCAGCGGTCCGCCTCCTCAGCAAGCTGCCTAGGGTTAGTCAGCTTACTATCAATCAGGTGCTGGCGTAGCTCAGGAAAACAATTACCGGACAAGTGCTCCCAGGCAATCAAATCAAAGAGCGCCTGAAAATCAGTCGCTTTGCTACCCTTTACCCAACTATCCAAGGCTCTGCAAAAGAAGGTCACATATTCAACCCAGGTACTGCTTTCAATCTTACTACAGTTCCTGAACCTTTGCCTATAAAGCTCAGGGGTCAAACCATATCTAGTCATTAAGGCATCCTTCATGTGGCTGTACGAATTATAGACTTCAGAGGGCAAATCCAACAAGGTATCCCGCCCTTCACTGAGGAACCGTCCCCACAACCCCGCTCCCCAATCCTTCTCAGGGACCCGGTGGGAAGACATGGCTACCTCATAGGCTTTGAACCACTGCCCTATGTCGTCATTTTTAAAAAACTCCTTCACCACATCTTTGGGAATATACACCCTAGCTTCAACAGGCACAGGCGGTACACTGCCACCAGAGGGAGTAATCTCTAAGCTCTTGGCCTTCAATTCCAACTCCCTCAAAACTTTCTCATGTTCAAACTGCATTTTCTTTTCCTCTAGGGCTAATTTCCTTGTTTGCATTTCGAATTCTAACTGCTTATTCAGCTTGAGTTTGGTCAGCTCCATTTCGTGCATCCTACTCTCTTTCCTGTCCTCCAACTCCTCTGGAGACAGTCCTCTGGCAGAAACACTGCTACCTACTGGGGAAGGTGGTCTTCTAGCCCCTAGACCCAATAGCCCCTCCAGCTGCCCTTCTGCATTCTCAGCCCCCTCCACAGGGGCACTCCTTGATTCGACCCAGGCCCTCAGCGCCTTTTGGAGGTCCTCCTTCCTGGAGATCCCGGTCATGGACACTTTAAACTTTTTGCAGAATTGCTTGAGCTGCTTAAGGGTGTAGCATTCTAGCCTCTCTTCTTCCCAATCACATTCAACAGAGGCTACTGATGCTGGTTTCTCCATAGTGACTGAACTTGGCATTTGCAAAAATAGGAAATCCCAGAAAAAATGCTATTAAAGTATGTGGTTGCGTTTTGGTCTGCACTCACTAAGTAGTGTTCACCAATCACTGTACATGAGTCACAAATGCAAGTCCAGAATCCTCACCGCTGACCACCAATGTTAGATTTGGGGGTCTCTAGTTGGCAGAGGTATGTACCTTTGTCCAAATAGGGACCCTTGCGTCTAGTCAGGGAAAGTAGGTACACTCCCGAAATAACCCCTGCTCACCCTCTTGGTAGCTTGGCACGAGCAGACAGGCTTAGTTCAGAGGCAGTGTGTAAAGCATTTGTGAACACATACAGTAATCAAGTGACAACACTACAAATGGACACCACACAGGTTATATATTTATAAAAATAGGTATACTTTATATAGATTTATCACAAGACCATAAACGACAAAAATAATCCACAATACTGTTAAGAATACTTAGTTCTGATCAAAAAGGCTTAATTCAAGGTTCTGTGCGAGTCGGTAGCCTCCTCCGGCTACGGCGATGTCGAGAACAAACAGAGTCTAACAAATCCAGCTGACCGCGTCGAGACGGGCCAACACAGCGTAGACAGACTCGGTCACAGTACCTTTTACTTGAAGCGGCAGGCACGGGCGTGCGAGCCGGATGGCTGTTCGTCGCGGTCGCGATGCAAAAATGGAAGCGTTGCAGGACGCGTTGTCCCTCGATGCGGTGCAGGCAGCGGCTCGTTGACGTCGTCAAGACGGAGTCGGTGAGACCAGGGCCGTGCGTTGCAGGGCGAGACGGTGCTTCGATGCGGTGCTGGCAGGTTGCGGTGCGGCGACGGAGCCGGATTCAGGAGCTGGCGTCGATCAGTCCGGACAGCGGTGCGAGTCGGGCGGTGCGTCGCAAAGCGTGCGAGCGGTGCCCAACTCCGGTGCGGTCACAGGACTCGAACTCAGCAGCAGTGACCGTGTCGGTCGGACCAGTTCGATTCGGCGTAGCGAAGCGTTGCAGGACGCGTTGTCCCTCGATGCGGTGCAGGCAGCGGCTCGTTGACGGAGTCGGTGAGACCAGGGCCGTGCGTTGCAGGGCGAGACGGTGCTTCGATGCGGTGCTTGCAGGACACCGAGTCGGTCGTGAGAGTCGGTCACAGCTCCCTACCTCTGTAGCCACTGAAACAGAGTTTCCAGCAGCAATTCACAAAGGGGGTGAAGTCCAATGGTCCTGGGACTTCGGTCAGGGGGCAAGCTCTCTTCCAAGCCCTTGGAGATCCTTCACAAGTTGATGAAAGTCACAGCAAAGCAAAAGTTCCTTTCTCCTCTCTTTGGCAGTCAGGCAAACCACTGCAGGCCAATCCCCCAAGCAGCACTTCAGGCTTAGGGATAGTTTCTCCTCAGTTTCTTCTTGGTTCCGCTCCTCAGTAAAGGTTTCTTCTTGTTCCCAAAAGTGATCTAATCTTCCTGGGGTCTGGGTGCCCCTCTTATACCCTGATTCTCTTTGTTCTCTGGAGGCAGAGAGTCCTCTGCCTAGTCCAAAACCAGTTCTGGTCAGTCCTGGAGCACTTTGTTTTTCTGACTCCTTCTTTCCTTTCAGAATGTGGGGCAGAGTGCTCAGCCGCCCGGCAGGAGGTGGAGCCAGCATTGTGGAAGGCAGGCACAGCCCTATTCAGACCCAGGTGCAACTCCTCCCTCCACTCTGGATGCAAATCTTTCTATTCAGCCCTGCGCTGACTCACCCTGTCTCCGGTAGCCACCCCCAGCCCCTGTCACTCAATCTCCAGACAAGGAATACACAACCTAGCAGAGGCAGGCTTGGATAGTTAGGCAAGAAAATACCCACTTTCTAAAAGTGGTATTTTCGAACACAGAATGTTAAAACCAACTTCACTAAAAGATGTATTTTATCATCCTGAGTTCAGGCATACTAAATTCGTTTTTCTACCATGTTCCCTGGGTCAGTTCTGACTATAAGGTGTAATAGTCAGTCTGCCCATTCTGGCCTATGGGGAGCAGGTAGCCGTGCAATAGTGAAAAACGAAAATGGCTGTAATTCACTATTAGGACATGCCACACACACCAGGGCATGTCCTACCTTATACTTACAATGCACCCTGCCCTAGGGCCTACTTTAGGGGTGACCAACATGCAGTAAAGGGAAGGTTTAGGGACTGGTAAGTGGGTGTACTCACCAAGTCGACATGGCAGCCCGAGGCTGCACACAGGCTCTGCGATGGCAGGCCCGAGACACATTTTACAGGCCGCTTCTGTGGGTGGCACAACCAGTGCTGCGAGCCCACCAGCGGCATTGGATTTACAAGCCCTGGGCACACTGAGTGCACGGTACTAGGGACTGACAAGTAAACCAATCATCCAATCATGGAGTCACTAATACATAGGTCAATTAACGATAGGGAGCACTTGCACTTTGGCACTGATTAGCAGCGGCAAAGTGCCCATGAGCATCTAGTCCAGCAAAAACATATCGGCAACAGTGGAGGCATTACGAAAAAATGGAAGGGAGACCCACGCCAAGGATGCCAGGTCTAACAGTAGTGTTCTATCACCTCGGTAAATATGATCCTGTTTTCCTGCGGACTGAACCGCGTCTTCGCCTTCCTCTTCTCCTTGGCCTTCCCCGACCCCGAGGTTCCTTGCTGGTCATCTGTGGGGCTTGTGGGGTTCGCGTTGTCCTCTGCACTCGGTCCGGGTGCTTCCATGGTGCTACGCAGTTGAATTTTTTTCTTCTTTTTTGTTTCTGCTTTTATGGTGCATTTTTCCGCATGACGCATGGGAATTGCAGGCCTGTCGCTGGTTATCGCTGATTTTTGTATCGCATTTTTTCTGCGTCGCGTTGATTTTAACGCGGTCATTTGGCGCGTTATCGTGAGACTATCGCATGGTGCCGCCGGGTTGAGAATACAATGTTAACACAGTGTTATTTTCCCGCGATGGACTGCGATGTGCAAAGTTGCGTTAAGCTAACTTTGCGATAATTATCACACGTTCTTGAGAATATCCCCCTAAATATTTGTTCTGCACTCTAAGGGACATATTCTCAAGGACTTATCGCCGAGTTAGCGGCACTTTATCGCAGCCAAAGTGGCGATAGATCTATCGCACCATTCACAAGCTGGTGCTAACAGCCCATATCGCCAGTTTTCCTGCGATAGCTGCCGCAAAAAACATCGCCACGGATTACCCCGGCAACTAACACTAATAAGATGCAGAGTAGGTGTTCCTGTGCAAAAAGCTGCGAAAACACCACATCGCAATATTCTCTACGACCAGCCAGATCGGCGATAAGATCCCAAAACAGGCGATAAGGAGCGTTAGCAGCAGGGATTTAACACCTGCTCTTACCTGGTGTTAAGTCGGATGACAACCTGCACCACAAAAGGGAGCCCAGACCAGAGCCACACCTGAAGAACAACAGATGCCATGGAGCTACTGATCATGCAGCACGGAGCCCCAAGAGGGCCACAACACCCACCGCCATGCCCCCCAGGACCCCCCCGGGGCCCTACCCCGGACAAAGATATTTTACATCAACCTTACGAAATCATGAACAAAACAATTCGCCTGATGTCGCACAAGTACAACAATTAACATTCATGTGTGGTCAGAAAAAGGAGAATCATTCATTCATCTTTGAATTTCCAAACAAATTATTTTATTCAAATTTAACTCAAAACAACTATTCGGAAGAGTCATGGCGGGTCTTCTCTGGACAATCTGAAAGACACAGCCTGCAAGACAAAATTCAAGATAAGAAGGTGTGTCATGCGCTCATCAAAGGACAGAGAGAGAGAGAAAGAGAGAAAGAAATGGAGAGAGAGAGAGTGAAAGAGAGGGAGAGAGAGAAAGAGAGAGAAAGGGGGAGAGAGGGAGAAGGAGAGAGAGAGAGAAACAGAGGAAGAGAGAGACAGTGAAAGGAAGAGAGGGAGAAGGAGAGAGAGAGTAACAGAGGAAGCGAGAGAGAGAGTGAAAGAAAGAGAGGGAGAGAGCCGACACTGCGGACCCAGGCCTCACTGCTCACCTTCCGCCACCAGCGTGTCTCCAAGAGGGCCCACCACGTGCCGGTGCAAGCTCCAAGCCCGGGGCCCGCGATCTTGGCACCCTCCACATCATGCAGCCCTGCCCCGCGGGCCACCAGGTCACACACGTGATTCTGGGTCTTGATTTCGCAATGGCAGAGATCATATCAGTGCACACGGCATCATCTCAGGCTGCACACCCGCTCAGCCCTATAGGTGCCACTAACTCAGTGAACCACGAGGCAACGCCACGTGGCGGTAGGCCTGCGCTGCCCGCTGGCTCAGGCCTACACTGCGGTCCAGCAGGGCTCACACAAATCCTTACCAGTCCGGACCGCCAGGACGGTGCATCATCGCAGGCTGCACACCTGCTCAACACTTAAGGTGCCCCTACCTCAGTGCACCGAAAGTCACCGTCCCGTGGCGGTAGGCCCGTGCCGGCCGCAGTGTATCCGGTGCCATCAACTCTGTGCAACGCAAGTCATGGACCCTTTATGATTGAGTCTCGTGATATGCCAGGCGGATGCAGCCATGTCACCTCTGGTAGTGGGGAAGAACTGGGACACGTAGCGTCGTCGTCCCCCCCTTTATACGTAAGCCGAGTGGGCTGGGTCGGCGTACGACAGGCCAGCGTAGGGGTGTGAATAATCATCCCTGGGCTCTGGGCGTGGTTCATTTCTGGGCTGGACAGGAAACCAACTGATGCGTGTGTCTCTGTTGCAGTGTCTGCGCCACACGGCCCGCAATTGACAATGTTGCAATGTTGCATGCACCCAGAGGGCGGCCGCGCACTAAGGGATTGTACAAGGAGCACAAGACCGCTCAGGTTCTTGGCTCATGCATGCCAACTGTTGTGTGTGTATCGCTATTGGTGCACCATAAGCCTAAGGCCTAGCCTCAATTGCAGCGCGAAAGCCACATCACATTCCCAGAATGCAAGCAGTAGTCAGACTAACATTAGGGATGAAAGCTCCTTTGTCTCAATACATAAGGCGGAAGGACATCTGCAGCTCCGACCTTGGTCTTGCATGCGGCAGGCACCCCCTGAGAGAGATACCATAGCAGATGATGACGACTCCCACACTACGCACAGCGCTAATGATAGACCAACGTATCCACACTCCACACACAGAAGTCCTTGCTCGAGGTACTCTTGCATGGAATGCCCTTGACACTTACGTACACAACAACCCATACGTCCAAACGTTGCACACACATACGACTCATTGCTCCGAGCTGTGGCATATCATCCACATAACTGCCGCAGGTCAGAAGAGTGCCGGTTCTACGAGAGCCACCAACGCAATGGCAGAACATCCCGGGCGCATGCACAACGCCTATCACGTGGAACTGTACCATGACCGAATGCTGCCTGTTAGTGTCTGATGCATTGGTCTGCATGTTGTGGCCCTTGTCTTGCCCGTACTGACACGCACTTGGCAATAAAGTCTACGCAGCTTCACTAGTGTTCAACTGTGATGAGTGTTGATTAGAATGACAAATCGTGTGCCTCAATGAGCATTGTCCGTACACAGGGAGGGACTGACTGACGCATTTCACTTAGGGGTGAGTCCCTATTGCCAGCTCCACCTCTGTGAGCCAGACATCGTGGTTGGGATAGTTGCTGATAGACCTGTGCTCTTACGTGTCTTCAGCAATGTGAGTATGGTGTCCATATTCTTGCCATGTGGATCAATGTGATCCATCACTACAGGCTGTGTCCACCCAGTTTAGTGTGAGTAGGTATGTGAAGAGATGTTCTGTTGTCAAATGTGATGGGGGACACTACTTTAGGCCTGCCAACGACTTTGACATTTCATACCCAGCCCTATTTCTAACATTGCGTGGGGCAAAGCTGAGGAATTGCGCGATTGCTGTTGCAGAGCAATGAGGCCACAGCTAGTGCACACATTCCCAGTCATCTCACTTCCTATGTGTGTCACGGTCATACATGCGCATTGCTTTCATTTCCCAGGGTGTACCTTTTTGGGCAATCAATGTCCTTACATTCATCCATACTTTCATACTTGATTGATTATGGACATGACACATCTGTGTGAATTTGAATGATTTATTCACATTCGGTGGAGTGTCGGAGCTGGAGCAGTACATGGCCATGCAAGCCCCACATTACATTGTAGCCCAGTGGAGGGCCAGCCAGAGTCATTTAGGGATTGACAAGTACATCGGAAGAGGAAGAGTACAGTCCGCAGTCTGATTGCTGTGTCATTGGTAAGCAAACAAAATATGGCAGTCCATGTCGAGGTTCAAGGTGAGTGTTGCAGAGTGTTTCGGGGGACAGTGGGAGGTGTTGTTACAGGGCATGATGCAGAGGGCAGAACCGAGCTGAAACAGGGCATATGGTGGGGAAGAATGCTACTGGCTCCTTCTTACTACAAAGGTGGAATCACCCGCATCTTCGTCCTCTATGTCATCTGTCTGACATGTGGGTGCTGATGTTTGGTCTGCAGCACTGTGTGCCACTGACACATCAGGGGCCGGAGATGTGTGTGTAGAAGTACCAGCAGCATTCATCAGCAACTGCCTTAGTGGCAGCAATGCGATGATGAGGATCTGCAGGGCATGGAAGATCCCAACAACTTTTCGCTGGTGTGCATCCGTGGCAGCCATTCTTTCCGCATGCATCCGCTCCATGTTCTCTATTATCCTCAGCATCTGTGCCAACTCTCGGCTGACATCGCTGAGGCCACTCTGACTAGACAGTTGTTCTCCTCTCAGAGTCATGACTCCAGCGATGTCGGGCATGGATTGTTGGACATCATGGAACAAACTGTGGGTGTTCGTTAGGGAGTGTAAGTGGTCCCTGATGGGACTTACACACCCACGTATGTCATCTAGTTTTTCTGCCATGAGGTCGAACCCCACCCGCACCTGTTCAGCCACCTCCTTCTGGCAGTCTAACACATGGCCTTGGAATGCGATGTGTTCTTCGGTGAGGTGCTGGGAGCCAGCCGTGGTGGTGGGTGCTTCCTGCTGTGTTGTCTGTGCAGGGGGTGGGGTCTCCTCGATGCAGCTGGGCTGCCCTGCTCCTGGAGGTGGGTTGCCGTAGCTGTCCATGAGCTGTTGTAGGGCATCGGTGTCGAAGGTGTGGAGGTCCTCTTCATCATCACTGATGAGTTGTCTGGTCTGCTCTGCAGGAGGTGTTGATTATCCCTCTGCAATGTGAAGGGGAGATGCATTTTAACATTGTGTTGACATGTATGTTGACGCATTGTTCGAGTTTACATACAGACTGCATGACAATGTACATCGTGACTGTTTGGGAGGAGCTGACTATTTGATGCGGGACAGTGGACATTTGAACTACATCACGGATGTGAGGTTGTACACGTACATTGTCATCTCACAGTTTCCTGCTATGCCAGATGTGATTGGCCAGTTTCTACGCACAAGCGGAACCAGTTGTGTCCTCTGTTCTGCAGTGAGAGTGTTGCACTTTGTACCACATTGTCGTCAATGATGATGTGCTGTTATTGCTATGTGTGTGTGCTGCATTGTGGGAGAGTCGCCCCTGCAGCTGTGATTTTGCTGCCCCTTATCCCTTTGAGGCGGTGTGCCTTTGACTTCTGTGCTTCTACAGTGCTGAGATGTTGCAGACTTGGCTAATTTTGGCTCTGGTTCGGATCTTGGACTCTTGGGCATGATTTATCCGCAGATGTGTTGTTGACGTCAGGGGTTGTTTGTGCACGTGGATGTGTCAGGGTGTGACCTGCTCCTTTACGGATGTGTTCCACACTCAGCCACCTCAGTGTCGTGGCGTGCACCATGTCATGATAATTGGACTGCAGCCATGCTGTTCGTCATGCAGTGTCACTTGCATTGTCAGTGTGGCTCACAGACACGCAGCTTTGCTGGTTTTGACACGTGTGCATGGGTTGGTTGTGAGATTAGTGCTGTGTGGGGAGGGACCCCTTTGTGCCCATACTGGACGGGGGCCTACTTGCTGTTTGTATGTGTGCTGCAGTGTGCCAAGGGGATCAGGGACATGATCCAGAGTCATTGTGGGTGTGCAGTGTGCTCTACTTAATTGTGTATGTGTGCCATTGTGCCCATCTCCCCCCGTCCCCCCAGTCCCTGTCCGGTACTCACCCTGGTGCTGTTGTGTCAGGTCATGTCGAGCAGTGTCCGGACCCCCAACTCCTGCCACCGTCTCCCCACTGATGACTGTAGCCACCATTTCCTCCATCTCATCCAGCTCCTGGTGTTCCTCTGGACTGCCACCTCCAGTCTGCATTGCTGCCTGATGGTTGTCAGTGAGTTTCTTCTTGGTTTTGCGCTTTGCATCATTCAAGCTCCTCTTGACCTCTCCAATTGTCCTCCTCCTCACTCCGACTGCATTCACCTTGTCCAGGATGGACTGCCATATTGCATTTTTATTTGCCAATGACACGTTGGAGGTGACGAACAGTTGTTGATGGTGTTCTATCACCTCCGTGATGATGATCCTGCTTTCCTGCGGACTGAACCTCGTCTTCCTCGTCTTCTTCTCCTTGCCCTTCCGTGACCCCGAGGTCCCGGGCTGGTCCTCCTGGGGGCTTGTGGGGTTCTGGTCGTCCTCTGTACTTGCTCCGGCTTCCTCCATGGTGCTGCGCAGTTTTAATTATTTTGTTTGTGTTTTCGGTGCTTTTATAGTGCATTTTCCCGCATGACGCGTGGCAATTGCAGGCCTGTCACTGGTTATCGCGGATTTTTTTATCGGGGTTGGCCACATCGCCACTTTTTTTGCATTTTATGTTTCGCATTTTCTTGCCATCACGGTAATTTTATCGCGGTCATTTGACGCGTTAGCGTGAGACTATCGCATGGTACCGCCGTGTTGAGAATACAACGTTAACACGTTGTTATTTTCCCGTGATGGTCTGCGATGTGCAAAGTTGCGTTAAGCTAATTTTGCGATAATTATCACACGTTCTTGAGAATATCCCCCTAAGTGCTTAATAAAGTACACCTCAACTCAAGAGGCATACGCCGAATGTCTGGTCTTTAAATAGATCCCTTAGGAAATAGGAAGTCATTGCCATTGTCGGAAGCGAGAGAGATAAAGTCGGAAGATCACGAGTGAATGAAGTAAGCCGCACTCGTCTTCTGCTTTAATACAATGTTGCAACATTAGTAAGATAATGCTTTCCCTAACCGCGTGCCGTATTTATTGAAACAGAACAGAAATACGGAGGTATTCGCTGCTAAAATGGATCCACGCTGAGTACGCCTGGGGGAGTTTGCTTGCTCACCGCCTCACAAGTAAGCCAGAGTTGAGCGATGCATTATTGTTTAAACAAATGGAACATGAAACAAGTATGCAATTGTGTTTCTGCCTTAATACAATGTTGCAACATTGTTAAGAGAACGCTTTCCCTAACCGCGTGCCGTATAGAAATAGAAAAGAAATACGGACGTATTCGCTGCTAAAACGGTTTCACGCTGAGCACGCCTGGGGGAGTCTGATTGCTCACCGCCTCACAAGTAAGCCAGAGTTGAGCAAAGCACTGTTGTTTGAACAAATGGAACTTGAAACAAGTATGTAACTGTGCTAAATCAGTGTGTTTCCATCCATAGGAGGGTGCACAGTCAACGCACACGAACTACAGCCTGATATTAAGATGAAATGATCCCGTGGCCACCACTGCCCCCCCCCGCCCTGTATATCAAAGTTAGACATTCACAAAACACTGTATTTTGGGCAAATGCAGTAGTAATTTCACGTACTTACGACACCTTTTTGCATTACTTTTTATCATTCAACAGAATAGCCTGTGAACTCTAACAACTTCCATATTCGTGACGGATAAAACGTCTAGAGATCAAACCTTGAGTACCATTCAGGTTTAGCACAGTAAGTTTCCATATAAAGTGACATAGGGAATAATGGAAAGAGGAGTGTGGATAGAAAAAAGCAACACTGTTTTTTATTTAATTTCTTTACACTACACCAAGTCACAGCCCTGAAGAGATCCTCGGGATTACAACCGGGTCTCGAAACGCGTCAGCACCTTTTTACCATTGAGGATTTTGTAAAATACTAATAGAAGCAACCCTGAGGGATTTTCCTTTAAGATTCTTCCCCATTTGGTCTTGCTTAAAAAGTTTTGTTCCCAATGGGCAGCATCCTAATGAATAGAATCATATAAAGTACATGATTAGGCTGTCCGGTTTTAGGTTTAAACCTATAATAACTGATAAAACCCCACCAAAAGGAAAATAGCCCTACCCAGTGTAAACAGATAAACACTGAAAAAACACCTTCGCAACCACAAACTAAATGCCATTCAAAGAAAGGAAAAGGTGAGTGAAAGAGTCATTTTTATTTCTTCCTGAAGGGGTTGCAGCACCCGTCCCAGAGAATCGCAATCTTCAGGAGCACCAGTATTGGCAAGGAAAGCTATGTCAGTGGCCAGAGTTAGCAAATTGTTTACTGGCTGTTTTGGCGTTGCCTGTGTCAAGTGCCAAGGTTGAGAGGGCCTTTTCACAGGTAAATGTTTACCTGGGAAGGAAAGAGCGAGTGTGCATGACCAAAGACTCACTATATTGTATAGTGCACTACAATAAGTTTGATTTTTAAAAATGTATTTGAACCTCATACACCATGTATGCACACTGTCTATACACATGCACTATCAGTTAAGAAATCAAGCAATAATATAAGCAAAATGTTCCATAAACCGGAAAAACACTGTTTCTATTGTTTTTAATGTTGCGAAAATTTATAACCACTGATAAATACTGTTTTTTAAGGTATTGAAAACACTGAAAAAACCCCACCAGAATTGACCAAAAATAGAAACTGAAAACAGGAAAGCCTATACATGATCTAGGTTTGATGCACGTATGAACCCTTTGCAAAAAATGACTGGTGTATAATTAAGAGTGTCATTATAGTTTCCATGTGTTTAATTCATGTGTTTAATGTATTGTCGTTTATTTTATGTTTCAATAATGTAAAGTATTGTGTTGACATCGAAAGTGTCTTCTCAATCTCAGATGTCTATGATATTGAAAATAAATCTTACATGTAACAAATGGTTAAATAAATAACCAGGACCAAAGAAATAAAATTGGTTCCTATGTCTGTATAAACAGTTGACAGCACTGAATGTGGTGGCTAGGTCTCTTGTTGTTTCACAACATTGTAATTAAGCAGTCGGAATTGAAGCCGACGATTTCTGATGAAAGGCCTCCGACCTATTGTCGGAGGCTTTCCGAACCACATCGGAATAGGCCCCAGAGTGTCTTTTGTATGTGGAGGAGAATGAGTATCAGAACAAGTATGTGGAGAAGAATGTACAAAAATGGGCAAACAAATGGTTCAAGAGAAATCATACATGACCAAAAGTTTAAAAAAAAATCTTTTTATTGGTATTTATAAACATACAAACGTTAGTACATTTCTCATACACATGTCTCATGTCTCATATATGCATCCTCAGCTCCATTCCCGGTAAAGGTCTGATTTACCATTAACATTACATATGTGAATTCTACGTTTAGCTTTATACATCAGCATTCCTTCATCATTATAATACTTTGTAATCCTCAGCCCAGTTTATCTCCAACAATCAACTCCATATCAAATTCTCTGTACACAATGTCATGGAGTAATACATATCATACATTTTGAAATAAGCATTATCTTTCAAGTCTCATGTCCTGTTAACTCACTCAGGGCCATATTATCAAGAACGGCGTTAAAATTATCGCCGCTTTAGCGGCAGGAAACTGCCGCTAAAGTGGCGATAATGGGCTTGATAATATGCCCTTGTGAATTCCCATAGAAGCCCATGTTCTGGTGTCAACATGGGCTGCTATTGGAATTCACAAGGGCATATTATCAAGCCCATTATCGCCGCTTTAGCGGCAGTTTCCTGCCGCTAAAGCGGCGATACTTTTAACGCCCTTCTTGATAATATGGCCCCATATTTATAGGCTGTCTACCTCTTCCACATTAGTCCCTGACTACAACCACTGCATGTGATAGCAAATAGGACTTTAATGGATCCCAAATATCTCGTGGGCGAGATGACGGCGCCAACAATTCTGCGTATATCAACGTTTGTTCCTGCCAAAATAATAAATCCCGGATCCAATCTTTGAAGTTGGGGGCTCTACCCCGTCCCCATCTGCAGGCCACTTTCCTTTTGGCTAATAGCAGCCCGAGTGCTACATATTTCCTGTAACCTACATGTATCTGTGCGGTATATCCTAAGAGAGCCAACATGGGGGAGGAGGTTATTTGGGTTGTCGTCTTCTGTGTCAGTGCTGTAAAAACCTGCTGCCAATATTGATTAACCATGTTACATTCCCAGGCTAGGTGCATAAAATCTGCTCCCTCCGCCCCACACCTATCACATCAATTGTCATCTCTAATGCGAAATTTGTGCATTTTGATCGGCGTATAATATACACGATGTATAAATTTGAAATGAATAATACGGAGACGGCTATCTGCCCGGTTTGTGTACAACAGTATTCCCACAGCTCATCTGTCAGCTCAATCCTAGTTCTTTCTCCCATTGTCCACGAGCGATACATGTGTTGTATGGGTATTTAGAATAGTGTGATATAGTACAGAAACCAAATGTTGAGGAGTTTCTACCTGCAAGAGTTTGTGTAGTGGGGACAGTATCGGAGGTTCCAGGGGAAAGGATGGTGTATTCGCTTTGACACCTTGCCTCAGTCTCACATAGAGAAACACTTCCATTGGCGTAGGCTCCACCTCACCCAAAAATTGCTCTCTGGTGCGGATGTTTCCGTCAATATATAAGTCCCCCCAGGTTTTTATGTTTAACTTAAGTATCATTTGCTTAAAGCCGTTTTCCTGTAATAACTGAATCTGTGGGTGATAGAGAAGTGGTAGTAAAGGAGAGTACAGCATTGGTGCCTCAAGCCTCTCGGCAATAAACTTCAATGCATTCACAGTACAGGCCACTGTAGTGGAGTCCTTCTCCCTGACATTGGGATTTGTGGCAATGGCACCTGCAAGCGGAATCGGCTCCATGTGTCCCTGCTCCACTGCAATGTGTGGCATATATGGTGTCGGGTAAAACCAATATGTCGAGTAATGAGCTTGAGCACAGAAATAATAGAGCTCCAGATCGGGGACCTCGAAACCGCCATGTGCATATGTCCTAGTGAGTATGTCCCATTTTATCGGCTGTTTGCCTCCCCAGGTCAGACGTATCAGCTCAGTTTTTAGTGCAGCAAAAAAATGTTTGCCAGGATAATAGGGTATATTTGTAAATAAGTACAATAATTTTGGGAGAATTATCATTTTAATCAACGATGTTCTCCCTGCCAGGGATAAGGGTAGCGATATCCATCGCGTAACCCATGAAGTTATTGAGGTAAGTGCTGTACCATAGTTAAGTCGCATTAACTCTGTTCTATCAGCTGTAATGTGTATACCTAAGTATTTCACCTCTGACTCACACCACTGTATCGGATAATCTATTGGGAAAGATGACGTACCGGTTGTCAATGGATACATTTGTGATTTTCCCCAGTTAATATGCACGCCTGAAATTTCCCCAAATACAGTGAACTCTCTAAGTATAGGGTTCAAGTTTTGTTGTGGCTCTTTGATATACAGAGTGACATCATCAGCATATAAGGAGATGAGTACCTCTCTCATGGGGTATCTTAGGGCTTTATCTCGGTGATGTTGTCTTAATTTGGCCGCTAGCGGTTCAATAGCAAGGGCAAATAAAAGAGGGGACAATGGGCAACCTTGCCTTGTCCCTCTAGTAATGCAGAACGGATGCGAGCTTTGTCCATTAAGCGATATTCTGACTGTGGAGGAAGTGTATAGTAATTTAATCCATGCAAGAAAGCCAGACGGCATACCCATTTGTTGCAATATCCCAAATACGTAATCCCACTCCACCGAGTCAAACGCTTTTGTAGCGTCAAGGAAAACCGCTATTGCCTCTAAGTCAGGGTCAATGTCTTGCATAACAGAAAGCAAGGTGCGGAGGTTGTGGGATGTCGCCCTCCCCGGGATAAAACCCGCTTGACCTGGCAGAACCAATTTTTCCATTAATAGGGTAAGCCTGTTAGCTAGAACTTTCGCTAAAATTTTGGCGTCATTGTTGATAAGGGACATCGGTCTGTATGAATCACACTGGTCAGCTGGCTTCCCTGGTTTTAAGAGTGATGTTATCAGCGGTTCCCTCATAGTTTGGGGGAGAATCCCCCTTTCGTATGCCTCGTCGTATACTTCTTTTAATATGGGTGTAATTTGATCTATGTACGTTTTATAGAAATCAATTGGGAGGCCATCTAGCCCCGATGCCTTGCCTGATTTCATCTGCATTATCGTAGCACAAATTTCATCCCCTTCTAATGGTGCAGCTAAAAACTCTCGTTGTGCATTGCCTAACCAAGCCAGTGCTACATCGTCGAAATATGTGGCCAAATCTATCTGTGTCTGTCGTTTACTAGTGTATAAATTGGAATAATGAGTTTTGAACACCTGGATTATTGCTGCATTGTCTCTATGGGTGTTACCCTTGGGACCTGTAACTTTCAGCACATAGTTGGAGAATCGAGGCTTCCAGATCTCTTCAGCTAACACTTTCCCAGGCCACTCACCCTCTCCATACTTTTGGGCCTTAAAGTATTTTCCCAGAAAAAGACATTCTCTTTCTGCTGTCTTTTTATCATCTGTCAGCTTATCCCTCATTTCTTTTTTGAAGAGTAACATCTACCCTGCCATTCAGATCGTGTTCCATTCTTTTCAACTCTATTTCAAGTGTGTGAAGCGTTTTTCGAATGTCCCGAAGGACTCCGAATCCCTTAGCAATACAAAACCCTCTAATAGTAACCTTAAAAGCCTCCCACACTGTGGCTACATGGGGCACTGTGCCTTTATTTCGCTGAAAGAAGTCGGATATTTCTTGACTAAGTTCCGCATGAAATGCTGTATCTAACAACATCTGTGGCATTAGTCTCCAGTTCCTATGAGGCATTGTAAAGTGTGGTGGGGCTAATGTTAGTTGGACCGGCGAATGGTCAGAATGTGTCCTAGCTAAATGAATTGCCTTGGTGATCCAAGGTCCCACTCCCTTAGAAACAATCCAGTAATCCAACCTGGACCAGGGCAAGTGAAATGTTGAGTAATGTGTTCCCACCCTTCCCACCGATGTACATGTCTCCATGCATCTATAAGATCATTATCCTCCAGTATACGCTGCAATAGGTTCTGTGTTTTAGAGTAATGGTGGGGAAGCGGGTTGGATCTGTCCCATTGAGGGTTAAGTGTTACGTTGAAATCACCTCCCCAGATCAAGTGTGTAGACCCTATTTCCCGTATTTTCCCCCACAGTGAAGCATAGAACTCTGGGTTATCTACATTCAGCCCATAACAATTAAGCACATTATCGAATATCGCCCGCCTGATCTCGAGTCATCCCCGATGGGGTAAATGGCAATTTTTTTTTTATTAGAATGACTGTCCCCCTGGAGTATGTGGAGTAGGACGAAAAAATACGATGGTCCGCCCACTTTTCGGCAACAGAAGAGACCTTATGTGGATCAAAATGTGTCTCTTGAAGCATCGCGATATGAATGTAATGGTGTTCTAAATAAGCTAGTGTCTGCCTTCGTTTACGTGGTTCACCAAGCCCCCTTACATTCCATGTCATTAAATGTATTTGCTGTATCTTTTTAATTTGTGCCATTATGTATTAGTAAGGGACAATGAGCCGAGGATTGGGCATCTCTGCGAATGGTAACCGACAATGCATGCATATATATTTTTTCATCTTGTATACCTTGGAATGTACCGACATCAACATTTGTTCCCCATCCCCCCCACCCACAACAGCATCCCAACATTGCTGGAATCACTGTTCCCCCCCACCCAAATAACCCAATAACCAAAACAACAGAGTCATCTCAAAACCCGGGGGGATTTCCCTTCGGGGTACACCAGGGGCTACCTCAGTCTACCTTTCCTCTACAGTGGGTAAGTCCCCTGCATAGAGAGGAATCAGGGAGAGGGGAAAGGGGTGCTCAATTCATATTTATTAAAATGTCCCTGTATGCCACTTATCTGTTGACCACAGTCCATTGTGGCCGTACTGTCCACATCCAGCACCATCTCTTTTCATCTGTATCCTCCATCTAATTTGTCTGGTCTAGTATACTATTGTCGTGTAGTTCCTATATAACCTATACAGGATCTGCGCGTTTGGATAACATAAACTGTGGGACTGGTGGCAGACTGATTCTGTGCACCCCCACCGGAAACGTTAGCCTGTCTGTATCAGCTGGCTCACAGTGCCACTATAATCTTCTCTTACCAAGGAGAGAATAGATTCTGGCAACCTCAGAACATGACAACCCTGATCCCTCAGAATCGTGGAAACAATATACTACCTTTCGCTCAGTCACTCGTGCTCACTTAGTTTTTCTCAGATAGATACACAGAATAAATAGGCTGGGCGTTTTCAATAAGAATTTATTGAACAGTTGTTATTCTAGTGTAGAATAGATGAGCTGCAACAACCATTAGACAGTAGCAGAGATATATGATTAGTAGTACTACGAAAGTAAAGGGATGATAAAGTTCTACCATCTTGCAGAAATCATGAATATATACAAGTACATAAAACACATGATAAAAAGTGCGTACTCCTACAATGCCTCCCTAACTAGATGTACCTAAATGTACCTAGCATCTGTGTAGGTGTTAAGGCAAGAATCCCTCTAGGATCTAGTCAACCCCATTACCTGAGAATGAGAGAATATGGGACCCCATCCTGGTCTCGAGTTGGACACCCCGCGAGGGATGTTAGACCACTGCGAGCTGGAGTGTCTGCATGCAGGAACCTCAGCGTCTCTGGTCAGTGTGTCAGCCGGGAAGTCTCAGTCTCCTCTGTCCTTCTAAGCAAGATGTGATATATATATATACCCATAGGTCTCCCCAGGGGTCCTACCTTGCTGTGTTACTGTGTCGACCTAAAGGATGACGTCGGGCCTGAACTTTATACAGAGATATTATACAGGAGATGTTAGTCCTGCTGTGCTTCCAAGAAGCCTCATGCATAATGTATGAGATTCGAACTAGGGGGAAACCCGCGTTCTGAATGCAGTGTCGTATCTAGGTAAAAGTTCAGTCCCTAAGAACCGTTATGTATGTAATGTAGGGAAGAATATAGGTGAAAGGTTGCAATGTTACCTGCGCCTATATAGGGTACCTATATGGAATATAATACCCACTCCTCTTCTGACTGGATGACATATGTAACTTATTACCGTACTACTAGCCTAACTAGATATTGGTACACACAAAGTTTAAAAACATCTGTTTTGCTAAAAATGTTTAAAACTTCTAAAAAACTTAAAACTCTCTAAAAAAAATGTTTTGCAAGCCATAGCTCTAAAGTGTCCTTAGTTATAATCTGTAGCACTGTAAGCATTAGAAAGCCATGTATGCCCAATAAATGAAAGGAATGTCAATTTTTGTTTTGAGTTCCAAATTTGAGCTTGTTTTTAAAAAAGGGCGAATTTCTTGAAGCACACGACGAGCCAAATGAGTCAAATGTTTATGTGTCCTGGCTGGTAGACGCAACATTTTCGTTGCTTGCTTCCGCAGTAGACGGCCCCTGTAGCACCTCCCAGAGTACGTCAATTGAGCACAGATGATGTTCCACACTGTCCGCAGCCAGTGCTGGGGCAGCCTGTGTGCCATCCAAAGCCTGGGTGTCAGAGGAGAAGCCTGTGTCCATACCAACAGGTACTATTACTACCTGAGGGGGCTCAAGGAATGCCACCATCAACATCGGAATACGCTGAGGACACTGCAGAACATGGGCCGTTATCGGGTCCAGTAAAGCATTCACGTCTGGTTGCGCACATAATGGGAGTGTCAAACAAAGGTCTAACACGCATTCTTCTCCACAAAACAGGCATCGGAGGACAGGTAAGATGCAGTCCATCCAGACTGGTCGAAATGACAAGAACCAAGATTCACTTAGTTCTCTTAGGCGAGGCGTGCCTAGATGTTGTACCATGCGGTCACGGTATTTACGCTCCAGGAGTGCTCTTTCCATCTCCTTGGTGACTGGGATGTCCATTGCGTAGCAAATGTAACACAATCAGGATACCTGCTACTAGAAACAGGATGAGCGGAAGTCTTCCAAAGATGCTTCCGAATACGGAGTGTATGAAGTTTGGTATAACTCCAAGTACCATCTGAAAGGTTCTCAGAAGTCCAGAACCTATGGTCTTAAATAGGTGGACTATGCCTGTCGTATCAGACATGTTAAAGATACGATTTACCATTTCTGTGAAATGGAAAGGGCAGTTTGTATGAATAAGCGCCTGTGTCTCTGCCGAAGACCTTGCGATCTGGAGATCAAAAGTCTCTCGAGCGGCAGTTGAGGGCACAGACTTCTGTAAAAGCATGGCTTTCATTCTGCTTAGAGTATCAAACCGTATTAAAGAAACATTCAGTGAAGGCCATAACGGCGCCTCCCTGACTATATGTGTCGGTGGAAACAATACTTGCATACAATAAGTAACCCTGAAGCTCACGGTTACCAGATATGCGATGCCCAGGAGCATTCCGCAGCAGCCTTGACTGTTCAGCATCAAGTAACTCCCATTTGAAAGTAGCCTGAATGCTGGAGTAATCACTGGGGCTGGAGCACCCCTCAAATGGCAGGACAGGTTCGCTACAGAACCATTACAAGCCCCGTGCAGCATTATTTCCTGGCATATGAGTGATCCACTTAAAGCCTTCTCACAGTTTGTACCGCTTAGAAACACTTCTCGATCCCCACTCCGGCATCGAAATCTGTATGGTAATACCTAACACCGGGCGTAGTGGGCGTAGCAGGGCTACGCGGAGGTCCACGGAGTTGCGAACAAACTCTGTGGAACTCAGCTACGCTACGCCACCCGCCTCCACCCCCCTATATTAACAATTAATATTACATGACTTGAAATTAAATTAAAATCACTTACCTGGCATGCGGCGTCCCCGGGCTGCCCTCCTCCTCTTCCTCGCCGTCTGGGTAATTCTTTGAGAAAACTGTGCATGCGCGCACGCCCCGCATGCGCATTTCTTGCGAGAAATGCGCGAGCGCAAATGCGCAGTTTTCTCAAAGAATTACCCAGACGGCGAGGAAGAGGAGGAGGGCAGCCCGGGGACGCCGCATGCCAGGTAAGTGGTTTTAATGTAATTTTAAGTCATGTAATATTAATTGTTAATATAGGGGGGTGGAGGCGGGGGCTGGCCAACTCCGCTCTGCTGCGGAGTGTGCGGAGATTTGCCTTCTCCGCGTTCTCCGCGGAACGCAGAGGAGGCAAATCTCTGCACACTCCGCGGGCGGAGCGGAGGTCTCCGCCCGGGGTTAGTAATACCCATGATTTCTTAATGTATTCCTTACCCATTTCTTCATATCTGCCTGCCTGCTTTTGTTCGAGGCAATACTAAAACTGAAAAGTAGTGACCGGTAGAGTTATGTGGCCATGGATTAGCCAATATGTGGACAGTAATTCTGCCACTGTAAATGCTAATCTATCCAGTTTTTTGATACGCAGCATTGTACATTTTGCTCCCCTTTGTGACATTTCTGTTTATCTGTTAGATTGTATTCAGAAAACAGAGACGTACTGTTGATATAATGCCAAGGCACATAGCCTGCACGCAAAGATTGCAGCGTCCAGCTTAATAACATAATAGAACCTAATTGAGATTGCCCGTGTTGTAATATGGCCAAATCTTGTTCCAGTATGTCTATCGCAGAAGATACAATGTTGCCTAAGGAATATATCCTGGAGGTCAATGTAGTTAACCCATTGTCTACCACTGCTAGAGATTTTTCTAGATTTATACGGTCTATTTCACGTAATCTCTCTGCGGCCTCTTGTTGGGATATTTTCCATATTTCATTTCAGACAGCATAAATGAAACGTTTCTGACGTGGCTTCCTGGGACCTAGAAAAAATCCCTGAGATCCACATCCTGTGACAGTAAGGATAAGTGTTGTTTCACCTTTGTGAGTGTTGAGGTTTTTAGCCAATCAAGGTACAACTTCCCAACACTGTAGGATGTCACTACCCCTGGATGTTCTCTGTACATAACGTGGATCTGGCCTATGGATAGTGAACCGTTCGGTTTTACCCATGAATCTCGCCTGACAACTATTAGTGTCTGTCGGCCAAATCAACCATTTCTTCCAATCAGGGTCTGATCTGTTGTATTGTATAATGTCATTCAACGTAATCTCTTTCTGTGATGTTATGTTACCCTCGATGTGTAATGGAGTTGGCAGCTGAGGTTTGTTCAAGTCTTTGTTCTTGGCTAGTCCAAGGCAAGACGTCTGTTGCACTGTCTCGTTCAAAAACATGATTTGTTGAGGGATAAGGCATGCTCTAAACAAAGCTTCTACTCCCTGTACTTGCCATTCTCTAGTACCCCAAACTGATTTTAAGTCTATAGTGTTTTTACATAGTCGAAACCTTGCAGGCAACTGCGCAATAAAGGAAGCAGAGTAAATCTGTTTGGTGTTTGTTAACATATTTTTCTGTGCTGATGTTGGTGCAACCGTATAATATTAAGATGCTGGGTCAGACATATTAAACCCTGAAAAATATGGAAACTTTTGTGTAAATGTTTTTGAACTGCCTTTCGGCGGTGTTGGACAATGTTCCCACTGGTGGTAAGTGAACACATTTCTAGGATTAGCGGATTTATGCAGAAAGTGATGACCATAGTGTTGATAACAATACATTGTTTCGAAATCCGATGTGCTTTCCAATGTTTTACTATTAGAAAATGCAGCATATTTTTACAAATCAGACAACATGTTATTTACAGTTTCAAAATCCCAATCATCGGAAAATGTACTTGAGGTAATGCTATCACTCAACGATATTTTAAATAAATGAGGAATTCTCAAAAGTTCGGTAGGACCAAATATATCGAAATCAACCTTGTCCCAAACTATACCATCAGGTATAGGAACTGCTGTAATGTTCTCTGATGACAAGTCTCTTTGTTCTCGATGAGATGATTGGTGTGGTTTTAAAATTAAATTCACCTTTTGGGCTGCAGAGTTTTGTTGAAGGTATTTTCCATTAACAAGCATGCTAAAAACTATTACTAAGCCTAACCAGAAAAGAAAGAAAAGTATCCCGGTGATTACCCATAGTTCTACCCAAGGTGACACCAGGTAAGTCTTTTTAAGAAAGTTCAGAAAGTCTTTAACTTGCTGCTTGCACGATTTTTCAGCTGGCATCGCTTCCGGTTCACTTGGATCAGAAGAAAACGTATCAAAGTTTATGAAGTAACCAGAAGCAGTTCGATCAATTGTTGGTATTGCATCAGGATTTGTAGAAATCGTAGTTTGCTCTTGTTGAGGCATGTTGATGTAGACATCTGTATTTGGTCAAATTGAAATTTGTCTTTCATTTTGGTTCTGAATTTGAACTTCAGGTTCAAGGGGAACGAGTTCCATAGCATTATTGCATAGTCCATCAATCCGTGCAGGAGACTCTTCGAACGTGATGAGTCTCTCCGTTTGAACTTCTTGAATTGTAGCGAGAGGAGGGCGTCTGCTACTTTGGAGTCCACGTGGCTTACTACTCAGTATCGGCCACATAGTGTGGTTTGATTAGGTCGATTGAGACAAATCTTTTCTCCTTTTTTCCGGCAAGAGGCGGTAGAAGTACAGTTCTTGTTCCTTCAACTGCTTGGACCTGTACAGGCTTTCTGTATGATGGTCGAAATTCTTTCTTGTCTGCTATTTTCTCTCTGACCAGATCCCCGACTTTTGGGATCCAGACAGGTCTTGCCGTGACTGATTTGACTTCCCCAGTGGCGGTTTGCTTCATATGGACATTACTTTGCTGTGTCCTGGACTCATTTAGATCCTGTAAAACAGCCAAACGATCATGGATGTCAAAAGGCTTTTCATCCGCCACTGCGCCTTCACAATCAAGATCAGGTACCCACATTCTTGTCCCAAATAGGACCTCATATGGAGTGACCCCCCCTTAGAGAAGTTCTTGGCATGTTATTCAATGCTCGCTGCACTCCATACAGATGTTTTACCCAACTCTTACCCGTGCCTAATACTCTAGCCGTTAAAGATTGCTTTAAGTCTCGGTTTTTCCTCTCCACGACCGAATTTCCCTCGGGAAGGTATGGAGAGGAGTACCGCAAAGCTACACCCAATCCTCGCATGTCCTCCTTGTAAGCCCGAGAGCTAAATGCAGGGCCCTAGTCAGAATGTAATGTGCCAATTGCGTATGCTCCTATAAAGACTCGCAAATCTTTTATAACAGTTCGAGCGTCAGCTGAGCGTTGGGGCCACACCCATAGGAATCTTGAGCAGGAATCCACTGCAATCATGATATACCTGTAAGCCCCATCTCTTTGTAAGGGGCCGCAGTGGTCCAAGTAAACACACACTAGTGGTTTGTCAGATATTAATAATGGTGTCTGCTGGACGTGTTACGGTGGAACCTTTCATCTGCTGGCAGATGTCGCATTTCAAGACATAGGGGCCGATTCCGATCTGGGTCGGAAAGCACTCCGACCGATCCGGATCCGGATTGTTTTCCGACCGAGCCGGACCCCTGCAGTCCGACCGAACGAGTATGATGCGGCCGTATGCTGCCGGACTCGGTTCGGTCGGACTCCCATTGAAGTCAATGGGAGCCGGTCGTACGACGTGTACATGGGCTCCCATTGACTCAATGGGTACGTTGCGCACAAGGGGGCCCCCTGTAGTGGGTACGCGTTGGTGCCATCCGCACCGTACACGCATGTATAGGGGGGACCCATGGGTCCCCCCTGTGTCCGACTTGTACGGCTACGGGTGAAGGGGGGTCCAGCACAGACCCCCGAAGTCCGCCTCTGAGAGCTTTTTCGTGTCGGAGGCTCCGACTCGATCCGGCTGTCCGGATCGTGCATCGAACTGGCTCGGTCGTAAAACGTCTCCATTGCGCGCCACGAATCGAGTGCGAATGAGTCGGACGGAGCGGTTCGGACCCGGAAACGAGTCGGTCTGCGATTTCGCGTTCAATCGCATCATACTTGCTCGCTCGGACGAATGTACGAATCGGTCGGAAACAAAGCCTCCGACTCGGATCCGGTAAAGCCGAATCCGATTCGGAGCCCTACCGACCGAGATAGGAATCGACCCCTTAGTCTTTAATCTGCTTAGTTAACCCAGGCCACCAATAGCATTATTTCAATAAAGAAACAGTCGCAGTAACTCCTGCATGTGCAGAACCTATCCCTTTGTGTGCTGCTAGAATTAAACCTAACCTACGATCCATGTTTGGAATTATTCTATCCCCCACTCCAGGAATCTGAGCAAATGGAATGTTATTGGCATTTAACTTGTAGGAGTACTTGAGTGGAAACCTTTTTGGTACTGCTTTGCTGTTTTTGCGTGAAGCAATGACAGCCATCATAATCTCACCGACTATTCTCGTTTTAGAACGAGTGATTGCAGCTACGGAAGCCGTGCGTACAGCCCCCTTTGCGGCTTCATCAGCCAATGAATTCCCTTCAACGTGAACGCCATCACGCTGATGACTCAGTGTATGTATCATGTGAGCTCTCTGTAGTTCGGTTTTCAACTCCACTACCTGTTCCCATAGCATTTTCTGCTTAATTGTGCCACCTTTTGCATCTTTGAACCCGTTTTGAACCCAGTGCTGCATATATTCATTATATGACTGTACACAGTAAAATGAATCACACACAATTAGTGTGGGGAATTCTCGATGCGTATTTACCAGTGCCAGTATCAAGGCTTTTAACTCTGCCAGCTGTGCCGTGCAGTCTCCTAGAGATTTCGTTTTTGTGCAACTTGGGTGGAACTTTCCATCCCGCATGCGACCTTTAACGATTTCGCATGCCACGCTATATTGTTGCTTACTTCCTATGGCCGGTTGAGCATATCCATCAGTGTAAATTATATATTCATACTGATCTAGAGGCATTATTTTGTTTGGTAGAGGATATTCTTGTTCGTATTGCAGAAATGCTTGTGTCTTTAAATTTGGGTCGTACCTGTATTCCTAATCTGTTGCAGTGAGAGACTTAGCCCATTGTATCCATCTCAGATGTAAGGCTTTGGCGTTAGGACCGCTAGCCTTTGTCGTAGCCTCTAAGGCTGGAACCGGAGTCACTACTATTATTCGTTTCCCCTGAGCCAGTGTTCTTTCTCTCACTAAAGCAGTTTGTACTGCTGTCAGAATCTTTTCTGTAGATGTGAAGCGCATCTCGGCATTTGTGTACAAATGCGATTTATATGCAATTGATACCATTTCACCTTCATTATATGTTAGATAGGTGTACCCAGATTGACCCGCAACTATACGGATCACCAGGTTGCGTATGTTTACGCGTGTCTATAAGTGTTTGGAAGCTATCATGTCAGCTTGTAAGAAACAAAATGTATCTGTGTGTTCCTGTGTCCACTGTTTTACTGGAAAATCAGATTTTATGTTATGTTATGTTACATAATTTTATAACACGCACAGCTACTCCGAAGAGTGTCCCGGCGTGAACCAAGAGGAGTCAGCAAACTAACACTAGGCAAAAAGATAGGTTTTTAGATGTTTCTTAAAGGCCAAAGGGTCTTGGGTATTGCGAAGCGCAAAAGGAAGGGCATTCCATGCCTGAGGGGCTTTCACGGCAAGGGAGCAGCCGCCCAGCCTGTGACGAATGAAGCGGGGCACTTGTGCTAAAAGAAGCGCTGATGAGCGCAATTGTCTCAGCAGGACATAGAAGGAAAACCGCTTCTGCAGATAGGCGGGACCATGACCATGGAGGGCACGATGGGCAATAACAAGGGATTTAAACTTAACCCGGTCGGCCACGGGAAGCCAGTGAAGTGAGCGTAGATGGTATCGCACACTACTCCTAATGAGAATTTCAAGGAGAAGCCTAGCGGCCGCATTTTGGACAACCTGGAGTTTATTCAGTGAATATCCCGGGATGCCCACATACAGAGCACTGGCATAATCCAATCGAGAGAGAATCAGGGCACAGATGACCGTCTCTTTAGCAGGCCTAGGGAGAAGAGGAAGGAAGCTCCTTAAAGTTTTAAGGAGACCAAAGCAGTTGCCAGTGAGCTTCTTAACCTGGGTAGAAAAGGATAGAATATCCTCAAACCACACTCCCAGGTTCTTAGCGGATTTCCCATTAGATGTCGGTAGGGGGAACCCTGGAAGCCAGATCGTCTCTCTGAAACTGGGGGGGAAATTACCATAGAGGAGAATCTCCGACTTGTCTTCATTACATTTGAGTTGAGCGGCAGCAAGCCACTTAAAAACAGAAGACAAGCAGTGCTGGACAGAGAATACAGAGTCTGCATCCTTTTCCCAGGTAAAAAGGAGCTGGGTGTCATCTGCGTAGGCAATCAACTTAGCCCCCAAGTCCTCGGCCAAATAGACCAGAGGAGTGACATAGATGTTAAAAAGAAGGGGGCTAAGGGAGGACCCCTGCGGGACCCCTGTGGCGACCGGCTGAGGGGCTGACGAGGCCAGCGGCAGCCAGACCTGTTGCACCCGCCCTTCCAAGAAGGACCTGAGCCAGCCCCAGGCAGAGCACGAGACATCAATCTCAGTGAGCCGGGCAAGCAGCAGTGAATGTGGAACCGTGTTGAACGCTGCCGACAGGTCGAGCATAACTAAAGCTGCTCTCCCGCCGGCATCCAGACACTCACAAATGGCCTCGGAGACCTCCACCAATGCTGACTCAGTGCTGTAGGAGGTTTGAAACCCTGACTGGGCTGGATGCAAGAGGTCCGACCCCTCGACAAACTCAGTAAATTGTCTGGTCACCACCTTTTCGCAGACTTTGGCTAAGCTAGGCAAAAGGGAAATGGGGCGGTAATTCCCTGGGATCTGGGGGTCAAGTGCAGGCTTTTTTAGAAGAGGGAGGATTTTAGCCTTTATTAAATCGTAGAAAGGTTTTACTCTTTCTGCGTAATCTAAAATGTATGTTCTACCAAAATTTGGGAATTCCAGGATTGATTGTAAATGTTTCAATGATTTTGGAAGTTGGAGCAGCGCGCATTTTTCGAAAAAATTGGCTGCCAGGCTTTTCCCTTCACTTGAAAGCTCATATCCTAAAAACAGGACACTGAGGTGGGCAATATTAGATTTTTTAAAGTTGAATTTGTAGCCCTCAGATGCAAATCCCAAAATTATGGTATTCACTCTGTTCAAGTGCTCCTCTAGGTCATCGTCCGTTAGATAAATATCATCCACATAGGACAATGACTCTTCATCCACATTTTGAAGTAACTCAATTACTCTGGCCGAAAACTACCCTGGGCTGTTCTTATACCCCTGGGGGAGTCGACAAAATTGACGCTGGGACCCTAGCGCTGAGAATGCTGTTAGATACCTGCTTTCAGGCGCTATATTTTGGCAGAAAAATCCATTTGAGATATCAAGTGTCGTTTTATATTTTTTCCACACAATATTATTCATTAATGCGGCACTGTGTGCATTTTGGACTGCAAATGTCTTAGTGCAAGTGTTTAAATGTCTATAATCTAAAACTAAACGATATGAATTGTCAGGTTTCATGACCACAAACAAAGGATTATTCATCGATGAGGTGCAATTTTCGATCACCCCTGGGTATTGAAGTTGATCTAAGATCTCCCTGACCTGTTTTGTAGCTTCTTGCTTTATTGGATACTGCCTCTGTGCAGTTGGAGTATTTTTAAAGGAATTATGTGGTGGGTTGAATCCTCATCCAATCCAACATGGTTTTTGTATAATGCAGGGGCTTGGGCTACCGCCCACTCCTGCACATATGTGTGTTTTAGGTGCCTGGGAATATGGTCTGAGAATGCCGGTAAAATTACCGTTTCTCCTTTAGGGCAATCCATGATGAATGCTGGCGGCCAATCTTGTTCAGCTAACAAAATGTCATAGCCAAATGACAGATTCTCCCAAAAGAGACCTCTAACTCTCCTACATTTGTCCCCCTCCATTTGGAGTGTTATTTCATATAACTTATGTGGGACACTTACCCTAGTATCGGGTGTCTCTACCGTGATATAATCATTCAAGTCCGCTGTCACCAGAAATTCCATCAGGTTCTGGCGAGCTATTGTTACTTCTGCCGCACTGTCTAGCATCGTCAGAGCCCATTCCCCGTTCAGTAGTCGAGTCCTCAGAATTCTGGGCATGTCTGATCTTTAGACCCGCGACCTTCTTCTTTTTGAACTGTGGCTTTTGCTTTGGTTTCTCTTCTTTTTTAGAAGTGTAATCTTGAGCGTGCTGCTTGTCTCTGGACTTTGTACTCTCTTCTTGTCTGTCTGACCGTCCTTCCCTCTCTGAGTTTTTCGATGAACCCTGAAAGGAATGAGAGGAATGTGTATCAGTATCCTGATACCTGTCAGGTTTCCTAATATCCCTATTCCTAAGGTTATACCTCTTTTTGGAGGGCTCCTGTGGAGGAGATCTACCTCTGGATTGGGATCTGTTTCCTTTAAAGTTTTGTTGTTTTTTATTGTCCCACTTCTTTGTTGAAGCAGGTATCTGCTTGGAAGTGTCCTTTTCAGGACTGCCCATCAGTTGTGGTTTTAAAGCTTTCCGACCCAAACTGTCTCTGCCTAATTCTGCATATGCAGTTTCAATTATTTTTGGTAGTTCATGTTCTTGTTCTAAAGGACTGAACTCCCTTAGGCGTTGGCGGATAGCCACTGAAGCTGCCTCCCCTTTAATATTAGCTAATATTATGGCTGATACCTGGGCATAGTTATCTAGTAACTTCATCCCTAAGTTCAGAGCAGGCTCTGCTCCGTACTTGTTTTGTATCTGTCTCAATACGTCTGGTACTACTGCTAATGACGGGATACCATGAGTTCTGGTATAAATGTCAGCAAAGACAGTACCCCAAGTGGTACAATCCTCTATTTGTGGTGTTATCCCCATGGGCAAGCAGATTGTTAGCATTCTCTGTTTTTCATACGGGTTAGTATTCGGGAATACTGCCTCTATTTTCTGAGCTACCCAGAATGGGTTTACGTTTTGTGGGCATTTTACCCATCACCGCATGTAATGTTTAGTTGCTGTACTCTGAGCTTGAGTTCCATTTGTGCAACCATTGCTGGATGGACTGTAAGTGTCCTCATGACGAATTGCGTCAAGCTTCTGTATATTTTTATTAATATTTTATTATATTTTTATTAATTCTTTGTGTTGTGTGAGTAAGTCTCCTGGTGGCATTGTTTCAATGTCAGGATGTGGTGTGTAGGCCACTAATATTGGCCATGTTGCCCCTTCTCTTCCGAGCGGGCCGCGTCTCACTCTTCTTCTTATATGGGGTAGGGCGCCTTTAAACCAGTATAAGTGTTCCTGGTATGTGAGCGGAACCTCAATGTCCTCAAACGGATAATATTCCGCTGGTGCATCTCCTTCTGTGTAGGAGTGAAATGTTTTTGTTCTTGCATTTGCTGCTGAGAATGTAACCCACGAATAAAATACCTCTGTTCTATATGATTTGTGTGCCTCAATCACGAAAGCTACTATGCCACCCCTGGCTATTATACCATGCACAAGTAGTTTCAGGGTGACTGTATTTCTAAGATTTTCTGCAATCAGAATTGCATCTGCATTTTCTTCTTCATCTGAAAGGTGCAAACTATGCACAACTCCTCCTGCGTTTTCTACATCTTCAGTCATTTTTTTAGAGGAAGAAGATTTTCAAGGAAACTAAGATAAGGTGTTTTTGCACAATTTTAGGAACATTGTGTCCTTCAAGCTTGTTTAACCAACAGCCAATAAATAGGATTTTTTAGCCTACTCAGCTGTGGCGGAGTTTGTGCCCACCCACTCCAGATGTCTCTGGTGTTTTGTGAGTAGGGGTCTCTGAGAATAGCACGACTGAACTACTCAGATTCTACTGTTAAATAAGTACCCAACCAACGTTGGCGGAGCCGTGTCGTGTAGGGACTATATAACCTATACAGGATCTGCGCGTTTGGATAACATAAACTGTGGGACTGGTAGCAGACTGATTCCGTACACCCCCACCGGTTACATTAGCCTGTCTGTATCAGCTAGCTCACAGTGCCACTATAATTTCCTCTTACCAAGGAGAGAATAGATTCTGGCAACCTCAGAACATGACAACCCTGATCCTTCAGAATCGTGGAAACAATATACTACCTTTCGCTCAGTCACTCGTGCTCACTTAGTTTGTCTCAGATAGATACACAGAATAAACAGGCTGGGCGTTTTCAATAAGAATTTATTGAATAGTTGTTATTCTAGTGTAGAATAGATGAGCTGCAACAACCATTAGACAGTAGCAGAGATATATGATTAGAAGTACTACGAAAGTATAGGGATGGTAAAGTTCTACCATCTTGCAGAAATCATGAATATATACAAGTACATAAAACACATGATAAAAAGTGCGTACTCCTACAATGCCTCCCTAACTAGATGTACCTAAATGTAACTAGCATCTGTGTAGGTGTTATGCCAAGAATCCCTCTAGGATCTAGTCAACCCCATTACCTGAGAATGATTGAATTTGGGACCCCGTCCTGGTCTCGAGTTGGACACCCCGCGAGGGATGTTAGACCACTGCGAGCTGGAGTGTCTGCATGCAGAAACCTAAGCGTCTCTGGTCAGTGTTTCAGCCGGGAAGTCTCGGTCTCCTCTGTCCTTCTAAGCAAGATGTGATGTATATATACCCATAGGTCTCCCCAGGGGTCCTACCTTGCTGTGTTACTGTGTCGGCCTAAAGGATGACGTCGGGCCTGAACTTTATACAGAGATATTATACAGGCGATGTTAGTCCTGCTGTGCTTCCAAGAAGCCTCATGCATAATGTATGAGATCCGAACTAGGGGGAAACCTGTGTTCTGAATGCAGTGTCGTATCTAGGTAAAAGGTCAGTCCCTAAGAACCGCTATGTATGTAATGTAGGGAAGAATATAGGTGAAAGGTTGCAATGTTACCTGCACCTATATAGGGTACCTATAAGGAATATAACACTATTACAAGTAATTAGGCCAGTTTTGGTCAGTATAGCATGATGTAAGGCGGCAGCGCCAGTCGTCCTTCGTGTAGGTCACTCCGATGTAGGCGATGTTGCTCTCGAGGGAGAGGCCTCTTGTTGACATCGTCTGTCCTTCCCAGAGCAGCGTTTAAGAAATTCTTCCACCTGATGCGCCTGAACAAAGTAGTGCTGTTTCCCTTGGTGCGTAACTCGGAGACGTGCTGGATACATCAGAGCATAGTCTATTTGTGCTTCCCTCAGTTTTCGCATCACCTGAATGAATTTTCTACGTGCTTGCTGCACAGCAAGTGTAAAATCCGGGTATATTGTAAAGGCTTGTCCCTCAAAATTAAGGTTTCTTTTTTCTCTGGCTACTCGTAATGCGACATCTCTATCTTGAAAATTCAGTAGTCTTGCGATGATAGGACGCGGTGGCGCACCCGGAGGCGGTCGAGGGCCCAATGAACGGTGCGCCCTCTCTACCACCATAAGTGGAGAGAATGATTCCGCGCCAAACACTGTACACAACATGCGTTCGATGAAGTCCTCCATTCGACCTGTGTTTGCGCTCTCCGGTATTCCTACGAAGGGTGTGTTATTGCGTCGGGATCGCGCTTCCAAATCTTCGTTTTCTGCCACGATCACCTTAAGCACCTTGTCCATCTGTGTCATTTGTTTGTGGACTCCAATCGCTTTATCCTCTGTATCTGAGATTTGATGCTCTGCTTCCGTGATGCATACATCATGCTTGTCTAGTCTGAGTACTATGGAGTCCATTCGGGTATTCATTGAGTCCATCTTGGTCTCTATGGAGGTAAGGCTTTGTTGCATAGCCAGTAGCAGGGTCTTTAACTCGTCTTCCTGGGGCGGTGTTGAGAGTTGTGGAGGTGTCATATCTAGGCGCTCAGTTTCTTCCTGTTACGAGCGTGTTCCCTTTTTGGGCTAAAAATTTATTTTCGCTTGTTTGCCATTGGTTTTTCCCATGGTCTTGGGTAGGATGTTTGTTTTCCGTGCGCTATTCTCTGTTGCTGCCTCCTGCCGTGACTCTATTACCAGCCGTCGCATGCTGAAGCCTTTGTCTAGGGCTATTATAACCAATATACCTTGTCACTGATTAAGCACCTCATGTTGAATGCCCATTTGTAGTTTCTTGTGGTAATCAATCTGTGCTGTGAGTATCTGCAAGTCAGTATGGCTATTAGTCTGCAAAGTTTGCACAGTAAAAAAAAAAAAAAAAAGACCTGCTTGTTTGGACAAACCAATATATATTATGCCACAGTATTGGGGACTTTATGTCTTGTAGCTTGTACCTCCGCTGCCTGACTCAGATGTACCCCTTCGTGTCAGCCTTTGAACATTACTGTCCAGTCTTCCATTCTGGGGACTTCAACCCATGTGAGCCGCCATCTTGTGTTCGTGTTTCTGTGCTGAGCTTCGTTTCAGGAAGGTCAATATCTTTTGGTTTAAAACCAAATGCCTATACTATTATGCCTTGCAGGTCGGAGACATTCGATCGGCAATGTCCTAATAGCTGCAGTGTTAAAGAGTGCGCTTTTGCCGTCCGCCGCTCGAGCTGTATTATCCTCGCTCCTGCATTCACATAGCCCCCTTACTTGTGCTGTGTGTTCCGTTTTTTTTCCACCACTCCGTGGCAGCGAGGAACGAGGAGATCCCGAGAGATCCTCACCGCTTTCCTCCGTTCGAATCCCTCGCCGCACCTACACTCTGAAACGCCCGGAGCGGCGCACCAGTCTCTACGGGGCCTTAGCAGGGCGCAGAAGCCATGGCCTTTTGTGACGTTCTGTGCGGAGGCCGGGAGCAGGCTGGCTCAGATTGGGTCTCCGCCCTCTCACCCAGGCAGCGCAAAGGTAGCCTTTCCGATCTGGTTTTCGTTCCGAAAATGACCACAAACATCGGTGGCGAGTGTTCTTTCTTGGTTCCCACGTCGCTGGATACTGATTGTGGGTTTTTAGGGCAGGATAATTACGGATAATTGCACTGAGCCGCCGGAGCCTCACTAAAGTGTGGCCATTTCGCTCGTGCGCCACCTAGCGCCCCCTACATGACCAAGGGGCATATGTATCAAACAATGGTTTTGCGATTCTCAAATAGCAATTTTTAGAGAATTGCTATTTGAGAATCGCAAATCGAGATGTAAATAAAAATTCGCAAATATTTTGCGATTCCCTGACATTCCTTAATTGCGACTCGCACATTGCGAGTCGCAATTAAGGAATACCTTCCCATTCATTCCTATGGGCCTAGAGGCCCATAGGAATGAATGGGAAGACATTCGCAATTTGCGAGTACCCATTAGGTACTCGCAAATTGCGAATGCAATTTCAAGGGTGCAAGGGTGTCAAAAGGACACCCTGTTGCACCCCTGAAATGTGCCTGTGTGCACATGTGGCACACATACATGCCCTAAGGGCATGTATGTGCGCCACATGGCACTTTGAAAAATGCAAAAAAGTGCATTTTTCAAAGAAATCGCAAATTACCACCAACTTGTAGTTGGTGGTAATTTGCGATTCCTTAAGGCCAAATCGGACTTTTTTGTGCTTCTTACATTGCATTTAAGGAATCGCAATTTGCGATTCCTTAAATGCATTCTCAAAATAGGGAATCGCAAATTTTGCGATTCCTTATTTTGCGAGTGGGTTTTTGTGTGATACATTGCACACTGCTAAATTGCAATTGCAAACGCTGAAATTCTGCGAATTTCGGCGTTTGCGATCGCAATTTAGCTTGATACATATGGCCCCAAAAGTTTACCTTGCGAATTCAACAATTATGTAATGTGATTTACAGGATTAACCATTATATTATTGTAAAACCATTATATTATTGCATAGTTTTGTATTAAATTTTCTTTTGTTATACTTATTATATATTGATCTTACCTTAGATGTCTTATTTAGTTTTCAGGATGATTAGTATGTGTTACTTCTATGTAGTGCTCTTACTTCAGCATATGTTTAGTTTATATTATTATCTGAGAGGAAGATGTGTTGGAATCTTAGATTCTAGCCCAGAACGTGGAATGTGGGCATTGTGAGGGAGCGTTGGAATGTGCATCGTTCACTGTAAAAAAAAGGCCGTTGATGTGAGCCTGTTTCCTGCCAGTCCATGTACCTTCATGTTCCTGAACAAGTATTACCTGCATTCCTGGCATCTTTATATTCTGTACCATTTGTTTGCTCTGTTCCATCGTTTTTAAAAATGTGTTATGAGTTTCTGACAGCGTTTAGCCCGACAGGATACCCAGCGGTTAGGAGAAGGGCAGAGTTGGTATAGTCACCTGACAAGCCTGGGCTCTGCTCTTGCTGCCTTGTCTAATGCAGTATTATGAGCAGCACTGCCTCGGAAGTGGGACACATGCTTCCACCTGCCTGAGCTCACTTTGAAGCGATTGCTGAGGCAAGACCACGCCAGACTCACTGGCAGTGAGTGCACACAGCACCACCAGGCGTTATGAACTAGCGGAGGACAGAGGTGGGTCAGCCAAGAAATGAAGAGGGAGAGCCGAGCGAGGAGGTTGTGCACAAGCCGTGCCTGGAATTTTTGGCATGTAAATAATGCAACAAACATCTGACAAGTTCTCTTCGGAATTCAAGAAAGTGTATTTCCTTTAACATCCAGAAGCTCTTCACCTTAGTTCAACTGATTAGATCACTGCACTGAGAGTTATTCACTTAGAAACATTCCTGCCCCAGCCTTGACGACGATAATATTAGAGAACTAAGAGGGAAGTCACATTTCAAGGTGCTCTCAAAAGTCACAATGCAGAAAAAGGAGGCTTGTGAATGAAGTATTTGCCTAGAATCACCACATTTTAACAAGCTTGGGTAGGGGTGGGTGTGAGCCGGGATTGATCCCACGTTTTCAGGTTTTTCATAGTTTGGCATCAGGGTCTGAATCCGGCACCCTCTTCACCAGGCCACTCATATTCCCTCTGCAGCACATAGCCTGGCTGCTTCTTTTACGAATGTTCTCAGCTGTCTCTGACTTCACTTGTTCTAGACAGACTCTGCTCCCTTTATAGCCCTAGTCATGCATTCCAAATTGATCTTCTCACAACGCACTCTCTCTACACTTGATCTGCTGCATGCATGAAGTCAGTCCTGCGCTGAGCGAGACACAGACCACGCCCCTCTGAGTTTGATAACTCTTGTGTCAGTACCCCAAACCTGAGGTTAGAGTTTACCCATCTCCGCCCAGCTTTACTAATGCTTTGCATTTCTTTTGTTAACACAAACACGACCCAAAGTGTCATGCTGGGAATTACTATCAATCACAAATGAGGATTTGCATTTGATAGTGTCCCAAGGTAATGCAAAGTTGCCCTATACCCTGCTTTGCAGTACTTTATGCCAAGGGGGCGCTCCATGGGGGATATTCTCAAGAACATGCGATAATCATAGCCAAAATAGGTTAACGCAATTTTTCATATCGCCGTCCGTCGCGGGAAAATAACTCTGTGTTAACGTCGTATTCACAACACGGTGGTAACATGCAATAGTGTCCCGATAACGCATCAAATGTCTGCGATAAAATAACCGGGACGGCGATAAAAATCTAAAGCCTAACGTGAAAAAAGTTGCGATGGGCCCAACTGCGATAAAAAATACAACGATAAGCAGCGCCAGGCCTGCAAGTCCCACAAGTCAGGTGGGAAAAAACACTATAAAAGCGGCAACAAAAAACACAAACAAGTGCGAAGCACCATGGAGGTAGCCGGAGCGAGTACAGAGGACAACCAGAACCCCACAAGTCCCACGGAGGACCAGCCTGGGAGCTCGGGGTCAGGGAAGGGCAAGGAGAAGAAGAAGAGGAACCCGCCTTTCAGTACGCAGGAAAACCAGATCCTCATTACGGAGGTGATAGAACCCCACCACCAACTGTTCATCACCTCCACTGTGTCATTGGCAACTAAAAATACAATATGGCAGTTCATCTTGGCCAAGGTGAATGCAGTCGGAGTGAAGAGAAGGGAAGTGGACGACTGCAAGAAGCGCTGGACTGATGTGAAGCGCAAAACCAAGCTGAAACTCGCAGCCAACCTAAAAGCAGCAATGCAGACTGGAGGTGGGAGTCCAGCGACACACCAGGAGCTGGATGAGATGGAGGAAATGGTGTCCCGAGTCATCATTGGGGAGACGGTGGCAGGAGTTGGGGGACCGGACACTGCACAACATGACCTGACCCAACAGCAACAGGGTGAGTAACGACCAGGGACTGGGGGGACGGGGGGAGATGGGCTTAATGGCAGCCTGCGATGATGCGTCGTCCGGGCGGGCCGCACTGGAAGCAATGTCTGTTGCCTACTGGCCTGCGTCATAAATAAATCAAGACTGGATTCGAATTGTGAGCCCTGATGACCGCAGTGTAGGCCGGAGACAGCGGTCAGCAAGGGCCCACAGCCACGTGGCGTTGACTTGAGCTGCACACATGCACAATTAAGTATAGCACATCTGCGGACAAACCATGCCCAAGAGTCACAACTCCGACCAAGAGCCCAAGTCTGCAACATCTCAGCACTGTATAAGCACAGAAGTGAAAGGCACACCGCCTGAAAGGGATAAGGGCCAGCAAAATCAGAGCTGAAGGGGCAACTCACCCACAATGCAGCACACACACATAAGAATCAGAGCACCTCAACATTGACAACAATGTGGTACAAACTGCAACACTTTCACAACAGAACAGAGGACACAACTGCCGCCGCTTGTGTGTAGAAAATGGCCATTCGCATTTGGCATAGCAGGAAACTGTGAGATGACAATGTACAAGTACAACCTCACATCCCTGATGGTGTAAAAATGTCAACTGTCCCGCATCACATTGGCATCTCCTCACAAACAGTGACAATGTACATTGTCATGCAGTCTGTAAGTAAACTTGTACAATGCGTCAACATACATGTGAACACAATGTCAATCTGCATCTCCCCTTCACATTGCAGAGGGAGAATCAACACCTCCTGCAGAGCAGACCCAACAACTCAGCACTGATGATGAAGAGGACCTCCCGAACATCGACACCGACGCCCTCCAACAGCCCATGGACAGCTTCGGCACCCCACCTCCAGGAGCAGGGCAGCCCAGCTGCATCGAGGAGACCCCACCCCCTGCACAGACCACACAGCAGGAAGCACCCACCACCACGGCTGTCTCCCAGGACCCCCACGACCAACACATGGCATTCCAACGCTGTGTGTTAGGGTGCCAGGAGAAGATGGCTGATCAGCTGCGGGTTGGGTTCGACCTCATGGCAGCCAAACTAGATGCCATATGTGGGTGTCTAAGTCCCATCAGGGACCACTTACAGTCCCTAACGGACACCCACTGTCCGCTCCATGCTCTCCAACAATCCATGGCTGACATCGCTGGAGTCATGACTCTGAGCCAAGAACAACTGTCTAGTCAGAGTGGCTCCAGCGATGTCAGCCGGGAGTTGGGACACATGCGGAGGATCATGGAGAACATGGAGCGAATGCAGGCGGAAAGAATGTTTGCCACGGCTACACACCAGCGAGATGTAGCTGTGATCTTCCATGCCCTGCAGATCCTCGTCATGGCATTGCCGCCACAAGGCCTGGCGCGGATGAATGCTGCTGCTACTACTCCATCCACATCTCCGCCTCCTGAAGTGTCAGTGCCACACAGTGCGGCAGACATTCCACCTCCGGCCCCTGATGTGTCAGTGCCACACAGTGATGCAGACTAAACACCACCACCCACATGTGAGGCACCTGACACATCAGAGGACGAAGATGATAATGAATCTGGCTTTGTGGTAAGAATGAAGTGGTAGCATTCATCTCCGCCATATGGCCTGTTTCAGCTTGGTTCTGCCCTCTGCATCATGCCCTGGAATAACGCCTTCCACTGTGCTCCGTTACACTCAGCGACACTCACCTTGGACCTCGACATGGACTGCCATATTTTGATTGGTTACCAATGACACAGCAATCACACTGCGGACTGAAGTCTCCCTCTTCCGATGAACTTGTCAATCCCTAAAGGACTCTGGCTGGCCCTCCACGGGGCAACAATGTAAAGTGGGGTTTACATGGCCCTGTACTGCTCCAGCTTCAACACTCCACTGAATGCGAATAAAACATTCTAATTCACACAGATGTATCGTGGCTATGAGCAATCAAGTATGAAAGTATGGATGAATGTAGGGACAGTGATTCCACAAAAAGGTACTCCCTGGGTAATGCTATCAATGCACATGTATGGCCGTGACCCAGATAGGCAGTGAGATACACATTGTCATTCAAATCTACACTCATCACAGTTGAATCCAAGTGAAGGTGCGTACACTTTATTAGCATATGCGTGTCAGTACGGGCAAGACAAGTGCCACAACATGCAGACCAATGCAGAAGTATGTCAGGATGAGGAACGTTGCCAAGCGCCGCTGTCCACTCCGGGGGAGTGCCTCACCTTTCACAGGTGTGTTTTGACCCGCTTTGTTGTCCGCTCATGTATTCGGAGTCCAGGCGAATGCAGCCATGTCCACTGTTGTCGTGGGATATGTGACCAGATCTCCAAGATGCAACAAGGTGTTGGGACATGTGCAATGGGTTCCAATCTGTTGTGGCTGCAGGTACGTAGTTACTCGTCCATGAAAGCGATTGCAGCTTCGTAGGCTATCATTTCCAACATGAGCTCGTTGTCGACTTCATCAAACAGGACGGCGAGGCAATCCATTAGCAGGTCCGGACAGATGTGCTGCGTCCACCCCCTTTCACCAATTAGCACTACAGCCCAATAGGGGAGCGGTTCAATGTGGTCACTGCACACGAGGAGTTGTGCAATCTCCCAGGTCCAGCTGCCAGAATGTATGCCAAGTATCAAGGCATCCCGTAAACGGGTATCACGGTGACACTCCTGTTCGTGGGCCAACAGGGGGCGCACACACATGTCAAAATCCAGTTCAGCTACCGTCCTGTTGGATAGGCAGACATCCATGGACCACTTGAATATGCACGATCGACAATGCAACACAGGCTGAACGCAGGTGACGTTGGTAAGGCGGAAGCTTAACCGGTAACTGATCCGCAGCACTGCCAATGGAAGTGCCCCCAGTAAACGCAGCATACGTGCACGGTACAGTTCCACCTGACAGGGGTTGTGCATGTGTCCGGGATGTTCTGCCATAGCGTTAGTGGCCCTGGTTGAAGCGGCACTGTTCTGACCTGCGCCAGTTCTGTGGATGAAATGCCACAGCTCGGATCAATGAGTTGTTTTAGTGTGCAAAGGTTCTACGGCTGGGATGGTGTGGGAGTAAGTGTGAAGGCCATTCCATGCAAGATAACTTCGAGCAAGGACTTCTGTGTGTGGGGTGTGTATACATTGGTCTTTCGTCGGGATGTGCGTAGTGTGGGAGTCATCCTCAGCTGCTATAGTATCTGTCAGGGGGTGCCGGGCACATGCAATTCCGAGGTCAGAGGTGCAGATGTGCTTCCGCCTGATAGTTCAGACAAAGGAGCTTTCATCCCTAATGTTAGTTTGTCATCTGCTTGCATTCAGGAAATGTGATGTGGCTTGTTGGGAGTGGGGTGGGATGTGTGCGACTTTGGTATTCATGTTTGACATGTCTTGCATGTGGCAAATGAGCGGCATCACTGTGTGTTACGTTGCCTCACAGCTGCTCCTCCCTCCCCCTGAGCCTATTTATTTGTGTGCGCTGCGCAGTTGTATCACTTGCACTCCTACGGCACACCATTGTCATGCCTGTCTGCGCATGTCCACAAGCCTGACAACAACACTGTGATGTTGGCCGTTGAAGGTGGGCGGCCACATGAGTGTAGGCCTATGGTAAGGATAGGGCGGACACAGATGTAGAGTTCATGCCTGGCTGAACTCGCGCTGCGATTAAGGCTAGGCATTTGGCTCATGCTGCGGCAATACAGATACACACAACACTTAGCATGTGTGAGCCAAGACCCCCAGCGGTCTTGCGCTCCTTCATTTCTCCGTTCGTGCGAGCCCACCCTCCGGGTGCATGCTACATTGCAACATTGTCGATTGCGGGCTGGGTGGCGCCGACACTACAACAGTGACACATGCATTAGTTACTTCCTTGTCCAGGCCAGAACTGAACCACGCCCAGAGCCCCGGGCAAATTCTTCACACCCCTACGCTGGCCTGGCGTACGCCAGCCCAGCCCACTCTGCTTACAGGGAGGGACGACAAAGCTACATGTCCAAGGTCTTACCCACTGCCTGAGGTGACATGGTTGGTCCGCTGTCCACAGCACAATGTAATGTGGTAGGGCCCGGGGCCATCATGCATACATAATGACCACACGGACACACTTAGATAGATAGTGGAACTGGCTACGGGCACGTGCGCCAGGCCCCTTTTTATTACCAGGGTCACATGTCCAGTGACGCCTGTGCTGGATGGGTGTGGGGTGAGTGTAAGCCAGCCCTCAGGGAGTGGTTGGTGCTGGCAACAACTAGAACAGTGATCATCGGATCACACACACAGATTCAATCATAAAGGGTCCATGACTTGCAGTGCACTGAGGTAGGGGCACCAGATCTGACATCACACACACAAGATTCAATCATAAAGGGTCCATGACTTGCAGTGCACTGAGGTAGGGGCACCAGATCTGGAATCACACACACAAGATTCAATCATAAAGGTTCCATGACTTGCAGTGCACTGAGGTAGGGGCACCAGATCTGGAATCACACACACAAGATTCAAACATAAAGGGTCCATGACTTGTGGTGCACTGAGTTAGTGGCACCTGAAGCGCTCAGCGGGTGTGCAGCCAGAGATGATGGCGTGTCCTTGCAGGTCAGGATTGGATTTGATTTGTGAGCCCTGCTGACCGCAGTGTAGGCCGGAGGCAGCGGTCAGCAAGGGCACACAGCCACGTGGCGATGACTTGAGCTGCACAGAGTTAGTGACACCTGAAGCGCTCAGCGGGTGTGCAGCCAGCGATGATGGCGTGTCCTTGCAGGTCAGGATTGGATTTGATTTGTGAGCCCTGCTGACCGCAGTGTAGGCCGGAGGCAGCGGTCAGCAAGGGCACACAGCCACGTGGCGATGACTTGAGCTGCACAGAGTTAGTGGCACCTAAGCGCTCAACGGGTGCGCAGCCTGCGATGATGCGTCGTCCGGGCGGGCCGCACTGGAAGCAATGTCTGTTGCCTACTGGCCTGCGTCATAAATAAATCAAGACTGGATTCGAATTGTGAGCCCTGATGACCGCAGTGTAGGCCGGAGACAGCGGTCAGCAAGGGCCCACAGCCACGTGGCGTTGACTTGAGCTGCACAGAGTTAGTGGCACCTGAAGCGCTCAGTGGGTGCGCAGTCTGCGATGATGCGTCGTCCGGGCGGGCCGCACTGGAAGCAATGTCTGTTGCCTACTGGACTGCGCCATAAATAAATCAAGACTCAATTTGAATTGGGGGACCTGCTGACCGCAGTGTAGGCCGAAGGCAGTAGTCAGCACACACATGACTCCGCGGTGCTGTGCCGCTGGGTGCGCTGGGGGCCTGTGTCGCGGAAGCCAGCGATCGGCTGAGGAGGCTGGTGGTCATGGCGGCGGACTCGTGGCAGGGTGAGGGGCGCCGCCCTGGCAGACGCGTTGGCCATCCGGGAAGTGAACCACGCCCAGAGCCCCAGCTTATTTATTCACACTCCTACGCTGGACTGGCGTACGCTGGACAAGCCCACTCCGCTTACGCTTACAGGGGGGGACGACACAGCTACATGACCGAGGTCTTCCCCACTGCCTGAGGTGACATGGTTACGTCCACTGTCCACAACTCTACAAACATCAGCAGTATATGTCCACATGGACATGTCTGTGCTTTGCATACTGAAGTCTGTCCAGCACATCACCGCCACAATTGGCATTGTGTACATTCTTATTCATGGGTGACTTGCCTCCTTCACACATAATTGGTTCCCACCTCTCCCCACATTCTGCAATTGTGTGGCTGAGGGGCCATGCTGTTTTCGGAAGGTCAGCTGTCTTGTTCTGCGCTGCCTCGGTGGTAGTCCGAGGGGGGGGCGGGGAAGGGGGCGGGGGGCGGGCCTGGGGGTGGTGGCGGTGGGTGTTGTCGACCTCTTGGGTCTCCAAGCTGCATGGTCAGTAGCTCCATGACATGTGTTGGTCTTCAGATGTGGCTCTGGGCTGGACTCCCTTTCATACTGCAGGTTGTCGACCTGCTTTACACCAGTAAAAGGCAGGTGTTAAATCCCTGCTGCTAACGCGCCTTATCGCCTGTTTTTGGATCGCATCGCAGATCTGGCTGGTCGTTGAGAATATCGCGAAGTGGTGTTTTCGTGTGTTTTTGCACAGGAACGCCTACTCTGCATATCATTAGTGTTAGTTGTCGCTCTCATCCGTGGCGATGTTTTTTGCGGCAGCTATCGCTGGAAAACTGGCGATATCGGCAGTTTGCACCAGTTTGAGAATAGGGCGATAAATCTATTGCCACTTTTGCGGCGCTAAAGTGCCGATAAATCGGCGATAAGTCCTTGAGAATATGCCCCCATGGGTATTATGCCTCTGCGAAGCAGGCTTGACAAGAAGAAATATTTTCTTTCTCCTCGTGTTTCCTACTTCGCATGCCTGCTGCAATGTACAACACACATACAGCAGAGGAAAAGTGTAAAGGATAAGTTTTGTGCCAGAAGGGTTCCCTTCCAGGGCATATATTATTCCGTCCACAACGCACCAAATCTTGTACTATAGCGCAAGGGTGTGTGCATTGGCACATGGAAGCCTGAAGTGCACCAGTGCAGGGAGAGAGGAAAACAGTACCACATCTAAGTATATACGGCACTGTTCTTGTCTCTCTCTTTCACGCAACACAGTTCAGAAACTTTAGTTCCTGCACTGCATTGCATGAATGTTTTCCTAAATCTGTCCCCTTGTGCCTGCATTCCTCATAATTGTAAAATGCCAGCATCACCTGGATGCCTGCTATGAATGAATGAATGAATAACATGAGCTGCTCAGCGAGTGTCCCGGAATTAGGACATGTAGCTAGGAGGGGGAGAAAAGAGATTAGTGGCTGAATAAGTGAGGTTTTAGTATTTTGCGAAAAGCAGTTTGTCTCCTTTCACAGCTTTCTAAGATGAACGGGGAGAAGTTTCCAGATTTCGGCCACACAAACCTAGAGGATGCACCGCCACATCTTGCTTTTTTAAAGCAAGGTACCATTAAAAAGCGTTTCCGGAGCGCAAATCCCTGCCTGGCTGGTAATGCTGATTAGCACATTCAAGTAATGAGGTCCTGTGTCATGAAGGAGACAGTAAAATTAAATGAAATTAAATTAAAAGAAAAGGCATTAGTAGAGTGCATGCATACTCCAGGGAGAGTCCCGGCGCTAAAGAGTAAGGTAACATGCAGACTAAAAGATGAACGTTCCAAGCCTCTTTTTGAAACCGGATGCTCAGAGATAGCACACAGTTCCAGAGGGAGTTTGTTCCAGGCCCTTGATCCGAGATAAGAAAAGGATCTTCCTCCAATTCTTGTCCGACAAATTTTAGGGATGCTGGGTAGATGGCCTTTAGTTGACCGTAAAACCCTGGGAAGGGTGTAAGCATAAATCCTCCTCCTCAGGTACACTGCTCCTTTCTCATGAAGGGCTTTATGAGCCAGGACCAGTGTCTTAAAGAGAATCCTCTTTTTATGGGTAGCCAGTGGAGTGATTTCAAATGCGGGGTCATATGGGTTTTAGGAGCAAGATTGAGGACTACACTGGTCGCCGCATTCTGAACCACTTGCAGATGACTCAGAAGATAGTCAGGAAGACCCAGATAAAGTATATTTCCATAATTGAGCCTGGAAGTAATCAGGGACTAGATCACTGTTTTCCTAGTTTCGACAGATAGGAGAGGTAAAAATAATTTCAAAGTGCGTAGTAGCCCAAAACCAGAGCCTGAATTTGAGGTTGAGAGGACAGGGCATTGTCAATTTTGACTCCCAATTTTTTTACTGTGCTCTGATGAATGCCAGGGAGAGGGACACCCGGAAGCCACCAAGACCTCACGTGGGATAGATCCAAAAAACACAATCTCCGTTTTATCGGTAAGCAAGCATTAATGCTTTAAAAATAATCCTCTTGTTGACTGGTAGCCAGTGAAGCTGTTTAAAATAGGAAGATGTCGGGGTACTCTCAGGGAGATTGAAGAGAAGTAGGGCTCCTATATTCAGGACTACCTGAAGTCGCTGAATCAGGAAGAAAGGAAGACTCAAGTATAAGACATTAGAATAGATCATTCTGGATAAAATGGAAGCTTGGACTACGGTTTTTCGAGTTTCCCATGGAAGGAAGGTTAGAATTTTTTTTTTTTTATATTTTAAATAGATTTATTGAAGGAAATAAAGACAAAGGTACAGTATTATATCAATGATTATAAAAGAATTACAAAAGATATCATAGAGTGTATATATGAAAGGAGAGATGAAAACCTAATACAACTAACTTTGTCAGAAAGTAAAGCCAAAGCTAAGAGCAATATTAAAGAGTTATGTACCATAGCAAATTAGCATTTTAAGTTTTATAGGAAATGAAAGAAAAGATCGAGAGAGAGAAAAAGAAAGAAAGAAAAGGAATAAGAAAACAACTGAAAAACAGCATCCTTACCAAAAATATTAAATAAGAATATCTATTAAGGAGCACTATACAGTATCAGGTAACAAAGTGTTAACAGTCATATATGAACAATATGAGAAAAATTTATCACAATACTCATGGCGGCTGGAAGACAAAGGTACTGTCCTTGTTACGTAATTCAGAAGAGGATAAATAGTTAGAAAGTGGAGACCAAAAGGCTTCTTTTTGAAGGAGCTGCTGAGCGGTAGTTGCAGAGGCTCTATCTAGCCTATGATGGTAGCAGAGAAGGATCCACCAAGCAGAAAAAGTGACCTTAGTGGCGTCCTTCCAGTTAGAAGTAATAACCTGAAAAGCAATAGCAAGTAACAAATCTAAAAAATGCCCATCTTCTGAGCACCAAACCAATGCACAGAGTTACTGCCCAAAAATATGGAATAGATATCAAAAGGAAAATTGATGAAGCAAATGGAGGTGATTAATTTACATACCTTTGTCCAGAAAAAAGAAATGTTAGGGCAGAGGCAAAAGGAGTGTAAGTATGTGCCAGGTGTATTTTTACAGGACCAACAGTTGGGGGATAAGTCAGAACTGAATTTGGAGATAGCTAATGGGGTTAAAAACAACCGCTGATAAAAGTAATAAAGAGTTTGAGTGGTGCTAGCATTACAGGAAGTGTGGTGTATTCGTGTCCAGATAGAATTCCATGTGTGTACAGGAAGGGTACGCTGCAAATCAGATTCCCATAAAATTTCAGTTTTACTCTTGGGGCAAGTGGGAATAGAGAAATGAAGATATTTATATATATGGGAGGCCCGAACAGAAAAGGAAGTAGAAAGTGGTTCTAATGGGGGATCAGACGGAGAGGAGGGTGTTGCAGAGATAAGAGAAAGCTGTTGGGTTAAGAGCAATCGTAAAAAATCATACTTAAGAAGGGAAGTGGCAGGCAGACAAAATTTAGATCGTACTTCCTGAGAAGATAGGAAATGCGTACCTTGTACTAAGTGTTTAACCTGAATGATCACTTTGGCCGCCCAATCTCTCCAAAAGATGGTACGGTTGGAAAGTTTAATGGACTTGTTATGCCATATATGGGAATCTAGGAATATTTGCAAAGATGAAAGGGATTTTTTAAGTACCGGATTAATGATCAATATAAATTGTGATATGGTTGGGGATTTAAATGAGCGAGGAGGATGAGTAAAATTGGCTACCAAGGAGAAGGGAAACGGGTGAATCACGGATCCCTCCAATCTATGCCATACCAATACAAGGGGTTCATCAGAAGAGGACAAATAAGGTAAAACCTGACGGATTAAAAAGGAGGAGTGTTATTGGCGAAAATTGGGAAAATTGACACCTCCCCTATCTTTAGGAGCAGACAAGGAAGACAGAGATATACAAGCTTTCCGGCTATTCCAGAGAAATTTACTCAAAACACCATTAAGAGTTTTAAACATTTTTAAAGGAAGCCTCACTGGTAGCATGGACAAATAAAAGTTAATAACAGGGAGCATCATCATTTTGATTGTGTCCAACCTGCCCCACCATGACAAAAATAAGGGAGACCATTTCTCTGCCATGCCAGATACCTTTAATAGAACATCCTCCAAATTAAGCTGAACAGTTCTAACTATAGAAAAAGAATATTTTATTCCCAGGCATTTAATGTAATTAGTGTTCCATTTGAAATCCGTTCCTTCGAACATACTTCTTAAGCAATACTTGTTTAATGGAAGCACTTCGGATTTAGAAAAATGTAATTTATAACCTGACAGGGCGGCATAAGAAGATAAAAGATCCGTGAAAGCAGACAAAGAGATAGAAGGATCAGAGATATATAGCAGAATGTCATCTGCATAGGCAGTGAACTTGATTTCAATTGACTTGTGTGTAAAACCCCGAAATTAGGAAGAATGTCGTAGAGAATGAAGAAAAGGTTCAAGAGATAAAATAAAAAGCAAAGGGGAGAGAGGGCAGCCTTGACGAGTGCCCCGTTGGAGGGTAAAATAAGGGGATTGAAATCCATTAACAAAAACTAAAGTGGTTGGGGAGGAATATATCAAACTTATAAGAGATAAGATGACCATGCCACCAGAGTGCATGCATCATAAAAAGCCAGTGAATGCGATCAAAAGCTTTCTCAGCGTCTAGGGTGATGGCTGCAACAGGGGAGGAACTCTTAGACGCAAGATGGGTGATATTTAAGAAAGTTCTTGAATTGTCATCCAGCATCCTGCCTTTAATAAACCCTGTCTGTTCAAAGCCAATCAAATCAGGAATTACCTGATTGATATGAAGGTCCAGCACCTTAGCAAAAATTTAGCAATCTAAGTTAATTAACCCCTTGTGTGCTTCGGACGGCCCCTGGCCGTCCGACGTCACGGTGGGCGTGTGCGGAGGACGGCCGGGGACCGTCCGAACTCCGCCCACTCAATAAAACGCCCGCACAGCGTGAAAATTCACGCAGCGCGGAACGGGTTAAAGACATAGGGTGGTAATTGGCACAGGAAGAGAGATCTTTATCCTTCTTTGGAATTAAACAGATCATGGCTTCGAGAAAGGAGCCACAAGCTTCATTATGAGAAATAAAGTGTTGAAAGAGAGATGGAAGATAAGGGAGAAGGGTCTTTGAGAAGCAGGAATAGAATTCAGCAGTAAAACCATCTGGGCAGGGGGCCTTATCTTTAGGTAACTGGGCTAAGGCTAACTTAAGTTCAGAAAGGGACAGGTCTTTCTCTAATAAAGAGCAATCATGGGAGGAGGAGGAGCGAGGAGGTAATGATTCTAAAAATGTCTCCAAAGCAGTGTCAGAAGGAGAAGATTCAGGAGTATATAAGGTCTTATAGAAATCCGTAAAACATTTTAATATCTCCTCGTCTTTCAAATGATTAACACCGTCATCATCAATGATATTGACTATTTTGGATCTTTAAAATTTGACTTTCAAATAGTTTGCAAGCAATTTACCGGCTCTATTACGACCACCGTAGAATTTGGAATTCATTTTTAGTAACGTCCCGGAAGCTTCCTCAGTCGATTTCCTATTAAAATTCAATTTTACTTGGACTAATTTCTTAAGAGTATCTTCGTTATTAGAAGAGAAGTAGGTATGCTCAAGTTGCTTAATAGAAGATAATAAGGAAGCTGATTCCTTGAGAAGTTGTTTCTTCTTGACAGCCACATAATCAATGATAAATCCTCTAGCTGTCGCCTTAAAAGCATCCCAAATGGTGTGAAAGGGAATGTCTGGACTATCATTAATAAGAAAAAATTCTGACAAAAAATCTTTGAAGCGTCCAATAAAAATAGGATCTTTGAGTAGATAGTTATTGAAGCGCCATCTACGGGGTTTGGAGGGCTCAGAAGGGAGATCTAAATTAATAAGGACAGGAGCATGATCTGAAATAAGTATGGATCCAATTTCAGCGGAATTAGGTTGGGGATGAGGTGAGGACTCAAAAGATGTAGTAGATTCTAGAAGTAGAATTGTGTGTGGGAGAATAAAAAGTGAATTCCAGGCTGTCCGGATTATATACCCTCCAAGCACCCACCAAACCTCTCGAATGAATGGTGCTCGGAAAGGTTTTTTTCATTTTATTAGGGCTATATCTAGAGGTGGATTTCCTGTCAGTGAAGGGACCCATAACCTGCTTGCAGTCCCCACCCACCAAGATGTTAGAATCGGGGCAGGAGTGGAGAATATGTGACATGGACTGCCAAAACTGTGAATCAACACCAGTGGGGCCATATATGTTAAGGAGGGAGATAGGGGAACCATTTATTACTAGATGAAGAAGAAGCCATCTGCTATCAGCATCTTTCGCCTCCTTTTCTATAGTAAGAGAAAGAGACTTATGAAATAAAGTCACTACTCCATTTTTTCTGTCTATAGCTGGGGAACAATACACATGGCCCATCCATTGCTTTTTAAGAGAACTAATATCATTTTCATTAAGATGTGTCTCTTGTAACATCGCAATTTTACAATTTAATCTAGATAAATGGGTAAGTACCCTCTGTTTCTTAATAGATTTACGCAAACCCTTCACATTCCAGGATATTATGCAAACATTATCAGTCATAATGAGAAAGAAGAGACATTAAGCCACACCATAAGCATTCTAAAATTGGTAAAACTGAGAGTTGAACATGCGGAAATGTTGAACCAACAAGCAGGAAAATGAGCAATAGGAACATATAAAGAAAAAGGTTGTTAAAAGAATAAAGATCAAGAGAAGAGAAAGAAATGAAAATGATCAAAGATGATATAGTAGGGAAATTCAAAGAAGACAGAAGAAAAAAAAGAAGGAAAGAGAGAGAAAGAAAAGAGAAGAAGATGTAAATAATAGAGAGAGAAAAAGTTGACAAGAAGCCAAGAGACTTCAGTCAAGGTAGCCAGAACATATTTCCAGAGTGAAGAGAGCCACATAGGGAGGCGGGGAACCACGAAGGGAAGAGAGACAAGAATCAACGAAGTCAATGAGAAACGACAAAGACCATTTAATAAGTAAAAGAAAAATAATATAGTAGGGAGCAGCAACCAGAGAAACGTGATAGGTAAAAATAACTTAAAGAAAGAGATGCTTTAAGAACAAGTATAGGGAACATGCATAATTTAAGGAAGGAGAAACACTTACCAATAAGTGAGGAACTATAAACATTAGGAGTGGGAAGGGAGGCACAATGAAGAGAGAAACATCAAGGAGAGGTGTTCGTACTAGACATGGTATATCTGCGAAAGAAAAACCACAAGATCATTAGAGGATAGAACCATGAGAGAATAAACATATAACAATCAAGGAATAAACAAACGAATAAAGACAAAAAAACAACTGAACCTGTAAATTGAGAATAGTTAATTAAATGGGAAACAGAACATGTTAAAAAAGTTAATATTCCTATTGAGGCGGGGAACCGCGAAGGGAAGAGAGACAAGAATCAACGAAGTCAATGAGAAACGACAAAGACCATTTAATAAGTAAAAGAAAAATAATATAGTAGGGAGCAGCAACCAGAGAAACGTGATAGGTAAAAATAACTTAAAGAAAGAGATGCTTTAAGAACAAGTATAGGGAACATGCATAATTTAAGGAAGGAGAAACACTTACCAATAAGTGAGGAACTATAAACATTAGGAGTGGGAGGGGAGGCACAATGAAGAGAGAAACATCAAGGAGAGGTGTTCGTACTAGACATGGTATATCTGCGAAAGAAAAACCACAAGATCATTAGAGGATAGAACCATGAGAGAATAAACATATAACAATCAAGGAATAAACAAACGAATAAAGACAAAAAAACAACTGAACCTGTAAATTGAGAATAGTTAATTAAATGGGAAACAGAACATGTTAAAAAAGTTAATATTCCTATTTTCCCAAGGTCCATTTCTTCTCCTTTGTAACGAGAAATGAATTGTCTTAAACCCTCAGGGCGGTCAAAAGAGTGAGTCCGTTCCTTATAGGTGACCTTAAAAAAGCAAGGATGAACAAGACCGTATCTGGCGTTCATGGAAAAGAGAGCAGGGCGAAAAGAAAGGAACTCCTTACGACGAGCGGCGGTGGCGCGAGCCACATCCTGTGAGAGAAAAACTCTGTGGCCAGACCATAACATCTGCTTTCTTTGTTTTGCTGCCGACAAAACCATCAACAGTTCAGTATATTCCAAGAAGAGAACAATTATCCCTCTAGGGCGACTGACTGACGATGTGGAGGAGGTGCCCCCAAGTTTAGGACCAATACGGTGCGCACGTTGTAGGTTGAGAGTAGTACCTTCCTTAAGGCCAACTAGCTTAGGAATATGAAGTTTAAGAAAGGCGATCATGTCAGATCCCTCCTCTCCCTCAGGAGTACCATAAATTCGAAGATTATTGTGCCTATTGCGATTTTCCAAGTCCTCCATTTGTTGTTTGAGAAGAGCTATTTCTTTGGACATAGCTTCTACTTTGGGGATCACGTCTTGAGTATCACTAATCTTCTGCTCCACCACCACAACCCTTGACTTTAAATTGGACAATTTCTCCTCTAGCCTTTCAAGGGTGGCGTTGGTATCAACAACAAAAGGTTTCAAAAGTTTTATCTCCTCCATGAGATCGTCTAGTGTTATAGGTAATGGAGATTTTGTGGGAGAGCCCGGCTCTTTCTTTTGGCGTTTTGAAGCAGCCGAGGTGGAGTCTTTGCGTAGGGAAGACATAGTAGCAGAAACTCCCTTTTGACTGATGGAGGATGGAGTTTCCATGTATAGGCAAAGAAAGAAATACCACCAGTGTTAGTAGATTAACAGCTTATTAAATGCAGCGAAGAACTGAGCTTGGAAAAAAATCTAATATAGTTCCTTTATTTACTCTCTTCTCCCCCTCCTTCGTTGACAGCAAGTGAAAAGCAGAGAAGGGCAGAGAAAGTCTGTGAAGAGAGGCCACTGGTAAGCCTTCTGTTATGTCTGAAGTCAATTAAGTAGTAGAAAAGAACCTTCACAGCACAAAAGCCTCATTGACATCAATGGGAAGGATAAATTTGCCAGTGCAACGTTTCCAGGAGAGTAAAAACCACCATCCTGTTGTCACATGCAGATACAGGGACCAAAGCAATGAAAAAAATGGCAGCCATTTACTACCGCGGCCCGCGGCAGACAAAATGGCGGCCGCTACCGTTTCCCCTGAGAGGAACGAGACGCGGGAGAAACAGGAGCAAAAAACGGCACAAAGATATAAAATAATGACCGCAACCTGCCAGTCCATGGAGTCCGGGAGGAGATGCTGCCGCTCCGTAGAAGGAAAAGGTCCCAGCCGACGCGAGGAGCCTCACGGAGTCGCAGCCATCTTGCGGTGGCTCAAGCCATGCCCCCCCAGGATTTTTTATTAAGTGCCCTCATAATTCAGAAACAACTTTTCACTACAGAAAGAATCTGAGACTTAAATGAAAGTTGGTCATCAAAGATTACTCTAAGGTTTCTAGCCGCTTGAGTATGCTGGGGAGGCTGGACCATCACTGGGCCAATATCCAGTTCAATACAAACTAGGGTTAGGACTGAAGCGGAGAACTTTGGTCTTACCATGGTTACATTGCAAGTTGTTGTCTCTGAGCCAGCCCAGGACAGCCCTCACACAAGCAGGAAAGGATTCCTTCTTAGGGGTTATTAGGATGGCGGGCGGACTTTAGTCCACCCGCCACCCTAGTGGTGCTGGGACCGGCCGCCAGACGTGCGGCGGTCCCGCACCGCTGATTAGGATGCGACCGCCACCCTGGCGGTCGCATTCCGCAATTTTGACATTGCGGCGGGTGCTGCTGTAAGCAGCACCCGCCGCAATGCCAAATTTCCATGTTGTGCATTGCCATGCACAACGTGGCAGGCACTGCGCGGTGCCTGCCACCTTGTGCATGGCAATGTAGGGAGATACCATAGGTACCCCCAAGTGCAGCCCCCCACCCCCCCGGGGGCCTGCAACGGGCCCCCGAAGCGGTTCCCCGCCAGCCTTTCCATGGCGGCATCGCCACCATGGAAAGGCCTTAAAAACCATACATCCTAATATGGATGGCGGTACCTGCTAGGCACCGCCACCATATTAGGCCCCAGCTCCGCCCGGCCTGCAATCCGAACGATTGCCGACCGGCGGAAAAGCGGCAGACGCGGTACCCCCCGCCATTATAATATGGCGGGGGTAATTCGGGTGGAGATCCTAATAACCCCCTTAGTGTCCATGACACCCCCATATGAGAACATTATCTCTGTGTCATCTGCATGTGAATTATTATTCCTAACGAATGATTCCAGCAGGGTGGAGAGTGGGGATATCTAGATGTTAAACAGTGTGGGACTTAATGCTGAACCTTGCGGTAGACTGCATTTGAGGGGTTTTGCATTGGAAAAATGTGGCTTCATCCACACCGATTGTTCTCTGGCTGTTAGGAAGGAATTTAGCCATTTCAGGGACATTCCACCCAATCCATTACTGATCCAGTGACAGTTTCAAAGACTCAGCGTTTTCCAACAAGGCGATTTCAGTGCTATGATGTGCATGGAAACCGAATTGGGAAGAATAGAGAAGATTGTGAGTTTCAACAAACTCAGAGAGTTGTCTGTTATCAATAGATCCAGAATTTTAGAAGCAGCAGGGAGGAAAAAGATCAGTCTAAAGTTAGACAAATGTTACTGTCAACTGTAGGTTTTTTCAATAAGGGAATGACGCTAGCCATTTTCCATATGTCAGGAATTATGCCTGTCTGCAGGGAAGAACAAAACACCTTGAAATATGCTGGACAAATAGTGTCTACGATTTGCCTCAAAATGTGGGGGGGGCCATGGGTCCGGGGAAAAACTCAATTTACAGGTCAACAAACAAGTTTTCAGCGGTACAAAAGAAAGAAGCCTATTTTCCGGCGGGCGATAGAGGGCATAGGGGCAACTTCTGGGGGGTGGGTAGGGTGCGACACCAGTATGTTGGTCTGAATTTGACAATTTTCTCTTTGAAGAAGTTGCTTAACTTCGGACAAATTGTAGATTTTGATTCAAGCAGAGAAGTTAGAACTTTTTGGTCCATAAAGTAGGACACAATTTTATAGATCTCCTTAGGGCTATTATTGGCTTCAATAATTTTCTAAGTATGAAAAAGTGCACTGTGCTAGTTTGATATTGCTATAATTGTTGCCAAGAGCCTGTTTATACTTTACCTTATCATCATCCTGAAACTGCCTTCGCCAAATTCTTTCAAGCCTTTTGTGATGTTTTCTTTCTGAGGAAAGTTCAGAGGAGTGCCAAAGAGCTTATGGGGTAAGCTCGTTGTCTTGAACTTTATTAGGGGCTACAACATCTAGGGCCTCAAGGAGCCATTGGCTCACTGCAGTGGCATCCTTACTGGCATCTCCCGATAACCCAGATGTGGAGAGCGCTAGAGTCTCCTGTAGTTTGGGAATCAGCACTTTGCTTCATGGTCTCACTGAGGAAGCAATGATGGTAAGTTTGCATTACCTTTGCCTAGTAAACGCCATGAAATAGTGGTCCGACCAGACTACCTCCACCGGGGTCTCCATAACAATAGGAGTATTAGATAGAATCAAGGGGCATATTAGCAAGACCCACGTTAAAATGATCACCGTTTTAGCGGCAGGAAACTGCCGCTAAAACTACGATAATGGGCTTGCTAATATGCGTTATAGAATTCTAATAGAAGCCCAGGTTAGATGTGCAGGACATCTAACCTGGGCTTCTATTGGAATTCTATAACGCATATTAGCAAGCCCATTATCGCCGTTTTAGCGGCAGTTTCCTGCCGCTAAAACGGCGATAATTTTAACGTGGGTCTTGCTAATATTCCCCCAAGTCTATTGTATGCTCTGCGAGTAGGCCAGGTGAGGTTCAGAGTAAGATTGAGGGAAGTGGTAGACTCTAGGAAAGATCCGGCCATTTTGTTTTCTGCTGCGATGACGAATTGTTGCCTGGCCCAGAGTACTATGATTTTGTAACCTAACGGCTGCATTATTGGCCTTCCAGAAGCCCTTTGGGCTGGCATAGTAGTTTCAATGCAATTTCTAGAATTTCTCTCTGTGCCGTTCCAGTTGCTTTTTGATATTTATCTGATTTCATGGATTTCACTGCTTGGTTTTGCTTGCAATAAAGTGTCCCTTAAAGTATCACACGTTGGCAATGGATTATCACCCATAAGCAGGCTGAGACCCTTCAAATATCACACATAAGCAATCTGAAAACTTGGGAGCTATGCCATTGATTTTTCTTTTTTGCTGCCCGATTCTGACATGGCTTGGATAGCAAACTTGGGCAATCAGCATCGGGGAGGACAAAATAGGGTGGGTCTTCCCTTGACATTTTGCAGTACCTCCAACAGAGACCAATAAGTGATACATCCACTTCTAAATTGGTGGGGGCAGAGTAGGAGCAAATCCTAAACACCACTCTACCCTCTTAGATAAATTCCTATCTCTAGAGAAGGATACTTTGTAATATAATGTGAAGCCGAATATTTTAAATCTGAGTCAATTTACAACTTGACCCCTTTCAACAGAAAGTGTTGGTCAGAAATAAAGATAAGCCTTGTTTGGTCTCACTTATGACATGAAGTGATCTGTGGGGTTATACCTATTTGTCACTCTTGATCATCACACTCTCTCTGTATCTGGTACACCCCCTCACTTCTGCTTGCCCAAGACTTCATCTCTTCCTCCCAACCTCACTCAGCTCTGACTTCGTCTACTTCATCCTCCCATGACACACCTCCCTTTGAATATTAGATATACATGGACTAAGTGACTTACAGAGTAGGCAATTAGGGATATTGATTTGAAGCCTGGACTTTGAAGAAGGGGCTGAGGCTGGAGGTTGACATACAGACTTAAGTGGGCACATTGTGATGGAGTAGGTAAACATCCTTTACACCGACTGCGTTACAACGCATGTCATTACCCGTATTTTTTACTCCGCAGCAAGTTTTACAACGCAGAGCTTTACACCGCAAGCCATTACAATGCATTCCCCATTACAACGCCCGGTGGAGTTAGAATAGTAAATTGTGTTGTAATGGACAATGCGTTGTAATGACTTGCGGTGTAAAGCCCTAGGTTGTAGAAGTTGTTGCGGAGTAAAAAATGTGGGGTAATGGCATGCGTTGTAAACGCATGCGGAGTAAAGTGTCATATTCGATGGAGTATCAACAGTTTCAAAATCACGCTCTAGCTCTCAAACAAGAGCATGGCAGCTTACAGCAAGAACATAAGGAACTTACAAATGTACTGCCATTTGCAAATGATGAAGAGCTTCTCTTTGCTCATGTATTTTTTCATGAAAATCATAGTAAAGCTGCCTCTATGCATTGTTGTTTTATGTGTTCCCATCATTTGTAGAAGTAGCGTATCATGTGGAGCAGCAGATGGATTACACGTTTTTGCTTGTGTAATTGTATACTGAAGTATACAAAAGATTGATGGCTGGAAGGCTTGAGTTAATCTCAGTCAATTGTAATTAATCGGGCCACATCCCAGTCCATTGTTAATTTGTACAACATGCCACCTCCGATTGGACATAGCCATATGCAAATCAGTCTTTACTGTGCTTCAAAAGAAACAGTCCAGTTCAAACTACCAGGCAATTTCCTCCCTGAACCCAAACACAAGCAACCCTAAACCGGCTCCATCCTGATTGGGGTTCATCATTCCGGAGTAGCTTGGTTCCAGTGGCCCAGTGAGCACAGGACCAACCTCTGGGCATACACTCCGCATTTTGGGTGCCCAATTGAAGTATACAAAAAAGCGATGGATGGAATGCCTAAATTAATGTCAGCCTCTGGTAATTACTAAGGCGGCATCCCAGTCCATCCTTACTTTGCACACCTTGCACCTCAATTTTGACCCAGTCACATGCAAATCAGTTTTTACCATGCTCCAATAGTAATAATACAGCCTGAACTGCCAGGGCAGGTTTTCCATTACCCGGAACTCAAGCAACCCAAAAGCTTTGGTCCCATGCGCACTGTGCCATAGTACGCAAGCTACACCCTACTGATTTCGACCAAATAGGATGAAACCAGTCTGGGGTTACTTGCGGTCTCTTCTGGAGGGAGTCTCATACTGCAGTTTGAGATGGACTGGCCCCATGAGGAGCTGGGTCAGTACTAATTTACATTAGGTGGGCCTTTTTCCCGAGCGGCATAGTGGTAGAAATATGAAGGAATGTAATGCTGCCAGATTGCTTGCCAGTGTCAGGCTTTTCATCATTAGCCCTAACGCCCTTTAGATCCTGTGGAAGCAAGATGGAATACAGGGATGCTCAGCTATCATCTCCACCTTAGAACTAAAGCTCCCTCCGACTGTGGTTACACACAGCAAGTGACAAGAGTCCAGAAGGGGAAAGGGGAATTGGATGAGAGAGACAGAGAGAGAGAGAGAGAGAGAGAGAGCGAGAGAGAGAGAGGGGCTCCTGTTGTGAACCTCTCCTAGCCGCCTCATACAGTGTGTGTGTAGGTCCGATTTCACAGTCGCCCTATGGTATGTCTTATTCGTTCTGGAAAATTAGGGGTAATTTAGAACATTTTCAACTTGGAAATTGCTTCTTTCTTCTACGAAACTTCCAAATACCCCACTGTACCTTTGCGTTCCCATTTTCCTCCTTGGTGATACTTTATGTTTGGTCCTCTCAAACTACATGTCATTGAACTTCCTTGTTAAAGACACTCTTACATCAGCTCTGACTATTAAAATTACTAATTGGTATGTATACATAAGAGTTAGTTATACAGAGGCATGAACATACCCAATCACAAGTTATCTTGACTCTCTTTTCTATGATCACCTTTTGTCCACAATTCTTCTTCTTGCGTAACACCATTCAGCTTATGAAATAAAACAACAAGCTTTTTACAAATATTTGGGCATGCCACTTCAAATAATATTAAACATGCAAAAGTAACATTTCTGGTTATGAAGAAACATTCAGGTATAGCTTTACAAATCCGGTAAGTTTTACTTTCTACAAAAACATGAGCAAAGATGCTAGCGCATTACCTCCTCAGATAAATGTCTGGTTTTGTAATCCCTTTTCTTTTCTTTAGCAGGAGACCTGCAGAGGCAGAGTCGGGTTCGGTTGCAGAGATTTGATTTCTTTTAAGTGTAATTTCTAATTGGGTACTGATAGAGCTTTGGAGTTTGGTGTCTCTAAACTCACAATTTAAAAATACATCTTTTGGTGAAGTTGGTTTTTAAAATGCATGTTTGAAAATGGGACTTTTAGAAAGTGGGCTTTTTTTGGCGTAATCATTCTGTGCCTCTGCCTTTCTGTAGAATCCATGTCTGGGTTAGTTGACAGTTGAGCTCGTATGCATGCACTTTAGACAGTCAAACAAAGGGAGCTGAGGTGTATCTTGCATATCTTGATGGCCCATCACCAGGCTGATGGGCCTTCATGAGCTAGAGTGGTGGGAGGAGTTGTCACTGATATCTGTATAGGGCTGTGTCTGTCCTCACAAAAAGCTGTCTCCACCCCCCTGTAGTGTGTCTGGAGCCAGGTCAGGGAAACGCAGGGTCATGTGCACTACAAAGACTCTCCTTTGAAATTTGCCTACTTCAAAGGCAGAAAGGTATAAGTCAGTGGTTCACAATATTCTGACACCTGGGGACCCCCATTTAGTCACTACTGGAAGACGGGGACCCCAAAGCAATTTGTACAATTAAAATTTCAAACATTAAAACAGTAATTCACAAAAAATGCACAAGCAAGTGCACACCAAACAAATACTCGAATTACTAAAGATTTTATTATTTTATATTGAAAGAATTTGCAAAGATTGAAACATTTTAAGGGGAAGGTTGGTACTGAATCTCGGCACCTAACATTTATTTCTTTGGTTATATTTTGCAGTACGAGGCTCCTGCTAGGGCCGGACTGGAAACCCAAAGTAGCCCTGACAAATGTTGTCAGTACAGCCCCCGTATAATGAACCCCAAGTGCAGTGAGTGAGCTTGACCACTACAAAGGGGGTTTTGGGGGGCTATACCCCCCCAAGACAATTTGGAAAAAATGGTCCATTCTACAACACATTTTTCATTATATATTGAATTGTCCTGTAGTTCCTATGAACCTATATAGGATCTGCACGTTTAGACAGCATAGACTTTGGGATTGGTGTCCAGACAGATTCCAGACACCCCCACCGGGTATCTTTGCCTGTATACCAGCTAGCTCACAGTGCCACTGTAAATTTCTCTTACCAAGGACAGAATAGTTCTTGGCAACTATTGAACATGACAACCCTGTCCCATCAGCTATCGTGGAAACAATCAGTACTATTCGCTCAATCACTCGTGCTCACTTTGTCTCAGAGATATACACAGAAATAAACGGTGGGGAAGTTTCCAATAAATATTTATTGAACCAGCGTCATTCTTGTGTAAAATAGGTGTGCTGAAACAACGATAAGACAGAAACAGATATAAACGATATTAAGTACCAACAGAGTAAATGGATGGTAGATTTCTACCATAGTGCTAAAACAATGGATATATGCAAGCATATAAATACATGACAATAATAATGCGTACTCCTACGATGCAACCCTAACTAGATGTACCTAAGTGTACCTAGCATGTATGTAGGTGTAGAGCCAAGAATCCCCCTAGGCTGAAGCCAACCCCATTACCTGAAGTGAGAGACTGTGGGACCCTGTCTTGGTCTCGAGATGGACACCCCGCGAGGGATGTCATACTGCTGCAAGCTGGAGTGTCTGCATGCAGGAACCTCAGCGTTTCGCGTTAGTGTGTCAGCATGGAAGTCTTTCTCCTCTGCCTGCCTTGGCAAAGATATGGTGCACATATACCCAAAAGGTACCCTCAGGGGATTCTACCTTGCTGTGTCATGTTGGCCAAAGATGACGGAAGGGATGACCCTTATACATAGTTATTATGCAGAAGATTGTAATCCTGCTGTGATTCTGAGAATCTTCATGCATAATTAATCAGGCTAGTTTTTGGGGTAAACCACACGACATTTTATGCAGCGCTTAACTAGGTGAAAGGTCAATACCAAAACCCATTATGTAGTGTAATGGTACGGTAAATGTAGGTGAAGGGTCAGGAGACTACTCAGGCCTTTATTGGGGTACCCTATGGAACATAAGAGTATTGTATTAGCTTATAAAGCATAGTAAATGATGATCTTACTGTGCACCATGATACAACAATCTTTTTTAGGGCTTGTCAATTATTCTCACACTAGCACCCTCCAATAGTGCCTCTCATCTCTCCATAGCCCCTCTGTCACATGTATTTCATTTGATTTATAGCACCTCCCATCTGAGTGTAGGGTGTCAGAGCTCTTTACATCACACACATAGAGACAATGAATCATACATGTGTAAATCAGTGTATAGGAAATGTTACATAGACCGAAGGGGAATAAAAGGAGTAAGATTCACATGTCATCCATACTGTTTGGCATTTTTTAAGACTGCTTGGTCTGGAGAAGCACAAACTCAGGCTTCATAACAGTGGTTAGCTTGGACTTTAATAATAAGGATTTATTTCTACCCAAACAAACCTTTATTAGCAACATCAGGATAATGAAAGACTGGGGGAAAAACATAACTTACTAACTTGTACCATGCAGTTTGCATGCAGGTCTTTGATGGCAGTTCATAGCTCACTGTGCTAGATTACAATTGTAACTTATGAACTGCACAGTAACAAAAGAATCTCTGTGGCAAAAGCAGTAACCCACTGAGCTATGGCATATACTATCCTGCTATCTGAAATGCATGGTAGACGATCTTTGCAGCAGGCATATTAACCATCTATGCTACCTTAGATGAGTCAAGTTTTTCACTGGTCAAAACTCCCATCTCTCTCCCGCAGGTACTTTAATCACCGGCCCTTGGAAGTAGAATCTGATGATCTGAGCAAGAAAATCCACACATCGACTCTTTGTGGCCGTTTTCTTGACACAACACCGCCGTGCAGCTGAAAAACCACTGCATCAACGCGGTGTGGCTGAAAAATCGATGCACCACCTGAGTGCAGCTGAAAAATCATCACAACCCGAGTCCTGAGCACTGTGCCACCGACGTCCATGGCACCCACTCCGACTCCGATGCAGTCCCTGCTTTGCGGCTGAAGAACTAACACATCACCTGCTTCGCGGCTGTGAAATAGATGCAGCGCCTCCCTTGTGCAGCAGTAAGGAATGGACCCATCAGTTTCCCTGCAGCAAGGAACTGATGCATCACTTTGTTTTCCTGGCGCCTCACCTCACCTCCCCTGCTCCTGTTTTTGTCTTTGAATTTGACGCATTCCAGGTAATTTGTGCTAAAAGTGATGCAACCATAGATTCCTATGTTGGATTTTTGACTTTTTGGTCTTGTTTTTTTCAGATAGTTATTAGCTATTTTTCTAAACTGGTGTGATCTCATTTTGTAGTGTTTTCACTGTGTTATTGTGTGTGTATATATATATGATTTACATATTTCCTCTGAGATAAGCCTGACTGCTAGTGCCAAGGTACCAAGGGGGTGAGCAGGGGTTTTCTTAGCTGTGTGATCCCCTTACCCTGATTAGAGTGAGGGTCCCTGCTAGGACAGGGTGCATATCGACTGCCAACTGAAGACCCCGTTTCTAACATCTATCAAGATTTTTTGCAAAGAAACTAACTGTTGAAATATAAAATATTAAAAAATGAGTACGAAAAAATGGGCATGTGGAAGGCCAAAATGCAGAGAAATATAATTGGTAATAGCAAGTGTTCTACTATTCTGTATTCCCATATGTCGCTCAATAAAAATAGTACCCCACTTGTTTGGGTAGGCCTACTGCCTGCGACAGGAAAGGGCCCTATTCACAACTCAGACACATCACATGTTTCTCCCCCGAAACCTTTATTGAATGTGGGTAGCTGTAAATTTTGGGCCTTAGCTCAGCAGGCACCTGGCAAACTTGTACATTTTTTAAAACTACACACATCGGGTAACCCAGGGTGTGGCATCTTGTTTGACTCCCACCAGGTTTTCTTACCTGGAAACCTTTACAAAACTCAAACTTTGACTAGGAAACACACATTTTCCTCACAGTTAAGTGAGAAAAACATCTGGAATCTGCAGGTAGCCACAAATGTCCTACCACCCAGCATTACCCTGAGTCTCTTGATAAAAATGCTGCCATACTTATGTGGGTAGGGCTAGTGCCCGCAACAGGAAAAACCCCAAAATGCAGCATGGACACATCACATTTTTCCACTGAAAACTGACCTCTTTTTGCAATGTGGCTAGCTGTGGATTTTGGGCCCTAGCTCAGCCGGCACTTAGAGACACCTAGCAAACCTAAGCCTTTTTGATAACTAGATACCTAGGGGAATCCAGGGTGGGATGACGTGTAGCTTACACCAGCTTTTCCTACCCAGAAATCGTTACAAACCTCAAGGTTTGACAAATACACACATTTTCCTCATTTTTCTGCGAAGAAACTTTTGGAATCTGTGGGGAGCCACACATTTCCTATGACAGAGTTTTCTCCTAAATCTCCAGATAAAATGGTATCTTACTTTTATGGGTAGGACTGGTGCCAGCAGCAAGAAAGACCCCAAAACACAACATGGAGCATCACAGTTTTTTTGCAATGTAACTAGCTGTGGATTTTGGGCCCTAGCTCAACTGACACCCAGGGGAACCTAGCAAACCTGTACATTTTTTAAAAGTAGACACCTGGGGGAATCCAGGGTGGGGTGGCTTGTGTGGCTTTCAAAAGGTTTTCTTACCCAGAAGCCCCTGAAAACCTCAAACCATGACATTTCTGTGATGGAAAGTTCTGGAATCTACAGGAGCCACAGATTTCCTACCATCCATCCCCAAAATCTCCTAATATAAATGAGGTCTCAGTTGTGTCGGTAGGCCTAGTGCCCACAACAGGAAAGGCAGCAAAATACAATGTGGAGACCTCAATATTTCCTGTCACAAAAATGATCTGATTTGGTAATGGATGTAGCAGCGTTTTTTTGGCCGGGGATCGAAGACTACCCAGGGAAGCCTACTGAACCCAGACACTTCTGAAAACTAGACACCCAGGCAGAGACGTTTTAAGGCATGGGCAAAGTGGGCTCTGGTACAGGGGCCCCAGCCTTTCAGAGGGCCCCCTGATAGAGCCAGCTATGTTCTGCAGAGAGTCTTGCCCTCATTACGTTGAATCATTTTTAAACAGATTGTTGTAAATACCGTTTTACTATCATTTATTTTTAATGTGTGAGTCTATTACAGACATTTTGCAGACAAAATGTGCTTATGTTTCATGCAACATCCATGTAAAAAGTTTCTTTTAGGTCAATACAGGACATCACATATGAGAGATGGGAGGGTGTGACAGAGATTAATTGCAGTAATACTAGTGAGCTGCTGCTGTGTTACAATGTTAAAAACACACATCACTATCCCTGAATATCAGATGTACACACATTCAGAACTTGACCAAAGAGGTCATGAAACAGCTGAAACTGGATCATAAAATCAAACCTGTTCCGAACAAGGGCCCTCAAAATACATTTGGCCCACTGCCCTCAAAATCCTTAAAACGCCTGCACCCAGGAGAGTCCAGGGTGGTATGCCTCGTGTGCATCCCACAAAGTTTTCTTACCCACAATGCCCTGCAAACCTCAAACTTTGCCTAAAATTGAAGATTTTCCTTGCATTTCTGTGACACAAACTTCCTCAATCAGCAGGAATTCACAAAATTCCTACAACCCAGCATTTTCCACTTGACCTCATATAAATGGTGCCTCACTTGTGTGACTGGGCCTAGTGCACACGACAGGCAAGCATCAAACCAAGGTCAATGGGAGTCTCTCAATGCGACTCTCATTGACACTGGTTTAATGTGAAGGGGGGGAAACTTTTAGGTCTGGGCGGGGAGCATTAGCCCAGTGCCAGAGGGCTGCATCCTCTGGTCAGCAAAAGGCTGGGAGGACATCTCCACATCAACGGCACCACCCCAACTTAAGCCCGAACAGATATTTCTCAGCGATGCAGCCACTACTGTCATGGTGACGAGCAGTGAGTCTGAACTGGATTTGTCTCAGCCGCAAACTACCCAATTGTTGCAGGAAACTGAGAAAAGGAGGTTAAGCTTCCTGCTGGCCAAGATGTTGCTCCTTAAGTATTGGCTTCACGATCTCCAGCACGAAAAAGAAAGGGGTACTCCATCATCTCCAAGTCCTCCTTCTGATGATCTGGGCATAAATTGGTCCCCGGCCGAGTCCAAGACCCGCCATGAGAGACAAGGGAAAGGGAGAGATACTGAAAGCCTAAGAATTATGGAAAGTGACAGTGATAGCGAGCCAGTGGTTGTCAGTATGGAGGGTGGCTCAGAAGACTCCAAGGTGACCCCTCCCATTCAACCTGCTCAGAGAGATGTGGTTCCACCACAACCACTTGCTTCCATATTGGTAAGACCCTCACTGATACATGTATCCACCACTACCACAGTCAAAGTATACTCTACAGAAAGGCAAACAACACACCCACCTACCTCCAGTTCTTCAGGCATTGCCAATGGCACACTAAAAATGTTATCCTCCCAAGTTTTGGTCTTCTTTACAATTATCAAGCAGGAGGATAACATTGCACTATACTCCATTTGCCATGCAGTTGTTCATCAAGGTAAGCCACGTTCGCACTAGGTACAGGATGACAAATGCCCTATCTTAAAAAACATCCAGTGGAAATAGGAAGCAGCTCAGGTCACAGTGATAGAAGAAGAAGATGGTCATGAGGAAGAAGAGGGTGATGGCATTACACAAAGCAGCCCTGTTCCCTGTAACATGCCAGCATCACCCGCATCAGCAACCTCCAAATGGCACGTGACTAAGATGCAGACATCTCCACTGCATACAGTGATACCCTCAAGATGCACATTCAGTCTACCACCTCCTGGTTCTCTCCAGAAGTCGACTCTGTTAGTGGCACCACAAAAGAAAAATCGAAGCTACTATTACAGGCATGTTTATGCAGAAGGGGCCCTATGAACCCAACCAACCAACAGCACCTCCTCCCTTTTTCTTTTGTGGAAGGAGTAGGATTTTTAGGATTTGGAGTGGTCATTTGCCTGAAATGGAAAGTTCCCAGCAGGATCAATTTTGGCAGAATTGCTGTTCCGGTGCTCCCTCATGATGTACTGCAAATGGTTGGCCAAGCTATGCAGCAGAGTGCTGTTCACACTATCCACCTGACGACAGACATATGGACCAGTTGTCAAGCAACTGATTAGATGTGTATCACTGCAAACTGGATCTATTTTGTGTGGGTTAGGCAACAGCTATCTGCAGGTCTCAGCACTGAATAAAGTTTTAAGGGCATTCAGCGACATGCAACAGTAGTGATGTTCACCATGGACAAATATATGTAATCAAAAAGGACTGACCTATTTGTGACTGATTTAGGACTCAGGACTGTATGAGGAAGGGGAAAAAAACCTTTAGTTTTTATAAAGCCCTCACCCACCAACCTAGTTGGTGGCATGCTTCATCATCGGGCCCACCCAGTGACACCAAATGCGTCCCGGGTGTGCTACAACGCCTGTGTTACAGCGGAGCTGGTATATTGCTGAGTGTGCAGTGTGAGTGATGTGAATGTGAGAGGTTAAAAGCTATACAGTGGTCCCAGTACCCAAGAGGGCTTAGCATTTAATATCTGGGCCTCTGTTAGCGTTAAAAACAAGGCAGTGGATGCTAGTGGAGCGAGTGTTAAGAACTCCTACATCCAGGGTGTGGTCTACATGTTTCAGCCAGGCCTATCATTAATGCTGGCTTTGCTCAGGACCGAAAAGTATGTGTAAGTGCGTGTTACAATTATTGTGAGTGTGATTTAAAATGTGTTGCACGCGCTAAGGTGCCCTATATGTGGGAGGGGGATTCCCTCTCCAAGCAATACTGGACGTACAACATGTAACAAACAAACATACAGAGGAGAGTATGAGCATACTGGCATAAGTCACATAAATACATCTTTGCCGGTAGTAAAGTGCATTGCTGGCGGAAAAACACGGCAAAAGTGGAACCGTACTGGTGGTGCGGTTTAAGTGAATTATCGTATTATACGCTAAAACGTGTGCTGGACTAGGAGGCGGAAATACACATGTGTATAAAATGTGGTCAAGCTCCTGATATAACCTCACGCTAGCGTTTTGTAGCATATGCCCCTGTAGAGAAATCCGGCAGAGATTCTGACCCTGTAAAGATAAAGGGCAAGGGCCCATGGGCCATAAGAAACCTGTAAAGGGAAAGCTTACCCGGTGATGGTGAAATTACATGATTACTCACGCCTTTGTGGATCAGGACCTGTAGGAAACCTGTTCTGCTGTCGCGGATCTCCGGAAATGAAGGTCCTTGCCGTGTTGGAGTTTTAAAGAACCATTGCGGCGTGCTCAGGTGTAGCTAGTTGTTCCCATACTGTGAGTAGCGTCCCTGGGAGTAAGGGGAAAGAGAAAAGAGAAAAGAGACTACACGTGCGCGGTGGGCGTTGGCATGGAAACAGAGCGCTGTGAGCCCTGTGTGCGTCCCTGGGAAGAAAGTTAGTGAGGAGAGACTACATGCGCGTGGTGGGCGCGTAGCGCTGTTAATACTCAAGAAAAATTCAGAAATTTAGAAGAAGGGTTTAAAAGATAACAGCGCAATATTCTGAGAGCGCTATGGTCGAAAAGGGAAATTAAGAAATGGGTACAGTCCACAGCGTGACTAACTAAGAGCGCTAATGAACTGGTGACTGAAGGGAACCTATCAGAGGCGGCAGATGTTGAACAGAGGCGAAAAAGGAAAAGAAAAGGCGCTGAGTGTGCCTGGGCTAAGGTTCACTAGTAGTACTTGAACCATAAAAAGTGTTAACTTCTCAGGGAGCACCACGGGATGGAATCATTCAGCCCCTGGTGTTGTGTAGACAGACGATAAATCCATCGTTGTTCTTTAGTCAGTAGGATCTTTTCATTATTGTCTCTGTTGTGATCAAATTGCTCGATCACTGTCCATATCATGTCATTGGGGGAGTGGCCATATTGTAGGTAATGGTCAGTAAGCCTGCTGATGTTCTTTTTGCATCAATGGTGCTGCGATGCTCGACCACTCTGGTTCTCACTTTCCGCGTCGTCATTCCCACGTAGCGAAAGCCACATGGGCATGTGATCAGGTAAACGACGTTAGTGGAGTTACAATTTGTGTGGTGTAATTGTGTCCAAACTTTACTTGGTTCTAAATCGAGTGTCTTAGAATGTTTGGTGAGGTGACACACAATACAGTTATTACAAGGATAGTGTCCTGTGATATTAGGGAGACCCCAAGCGTTCAAGATGGAATTAGTGGCTGGTCTCCGTGATGGCCTTGGACGTGTAGACACTAGTTGGTCTTTAAGGTTGTTCGCACGTTTATAGGCAAAGAGAGGTTCCTCCCATTCTCTGGGGCCTGAATTTATGATCCGCCAGTGTTTGCGGATGATGCTGGAGACCTGGTTAGATACCACGTTGTACGTGGTAACGCATGTCATGGGAGGTGGGCCAGGTTCCTTGGCCACTGTTTCAAGGAGGGCCTCTCTATTCTGGGTACGTGCCCTCTTTTTAGTTTTCTCAATAACTCGTTGGGGTAGCCGCGTTCCTGTAATTTGGCAGCTAGGGCTGCTGATTGTCGTTTGTAATCTGCGATTTGGCTACAATTCCTATGTATACGGAGGAATTGTCCGAAGGGGAGGTTTTCCCTCAAGGATCTAGGATGAAAACTGTTGAAGTGTAATAATGAATTCCGAGCGGTAGGTTTGTAGTAAGTGTTGGTTGTGAGTGCTCCTTGCTCAGCTGTAATATTAAGGTCAAGGAATGCCAAAGTGGTGGTACTGGATGTGCTAGTGAATCGAAGATATGGGTCACGCTCATTTAGCCATGTTAAGAATAGAGTTAATGTTTCTGGTGTCCCGTCCCAGATCATGAAAATGTCGTCTATGTAGCGGCGCCACGCTTTGATGTTAACTGAATGTGGGTTGGTGGTTGATGATATATGTCTCTGTTCAAAATGGTGTACATAAAGTCCCGCTACACTGGGGGCAAAAATGCTCCCCATTGATGTTCCGTTAGTTTGTAGGTAGAAGTCACCTTCATATTCAAAGTAATTCTCTTTAAGCGCTAATGTGGCACATTTCAGGATGAATTCCCTGGGAGTGTGGTATGTCCAGGGTGTGTGCTCCAATATGTCATGTAAAACCTGGAGTGTGGCATCCTGTGGTAAACTAGTATACAGACTTTCTATATCTAATCCCACCATTAGTTGGGCCATGGGGTCGAAATCCAGGTCTTTGATGACATTGAGAAGATGTTTAGTGTCTTTTATGTAGGTCGGCGTTTGTTGGACCAAGGGGTTGAGAAAATGGTCACAGTATCTGGACAACGGTTCTAGGAGGGAGTTAATCCCAGAAACGATGGGCCGTCCCGGAGGTGGCAGCGTTCCTTTGTGGACCTTGGGAACAGTGTAAAAGTATGGAATTTTGGTGTACCAAAGTATGGAATTTTGGCATTTTGGCATCTGCATGGAGCCACATTTAAAAGAGGCAGTCTGTTCTGTGTGCATGCCTATTATATATCAAGATGATTCTGTTCTGGAATTGTTCCCTTTTATGATGTATTACTTCTAAGTGCTGTGTGGAGTTGGCATTAAAGGAATAATACATAATGGCAGCCTCCAATCTTGTAATGAAATCCAAGGCTGCAAAGAGGTTGTGTCCTCCAAAGAGTACATATGTGCCACAATAGTTGATCCATGGTACAAAAAATACTGGCCACTTGAATTTCTTTTTCAAAAGGGGGTATTTCACTTTACAAGACTCGGATTGTCGATCAAGCAAGAGACCTGGAAGAAGAATAGCTTGAAGTTAGAGGATCGGGCAGAAGTCTCTGGCGTGCAGCCTTCCAACTCCAGAGAGGGCAGTGCTGTTGTCTCAATGCCAACACCATCATCATAAGCAACACCAGCAACAGGATAATCTGACCCATCCTCTGTGATGGCTTGGTTTCAAGTGGTGGGGCTTAAGTCAAGTGCAGAGGTGAAGGCAACAGAGGTCAACCAAGTGGCAGCACCAATGACCATTCAGAGGATGGTCCAAAAGAGGTCTACCTGGATCAAAACCCATTGGTATGAGAAGACGCAACAGTGGCCAGAGCTCAGCAGGCTGGCAATATGGTATCTGAGGAGCCAAGTAGCAGGTGTATCTTCTGAGCGTGTTTTCAGTGCAACTGGCACAGTTGTCACAAACAGAAAGTCCAGTCTCTCGCCTCAAAATGTGGAGAGGCTGACCATTATTAAAATGAACTAACAATTCATACCACAAGATTACACTGTTGTGAACAGCACAGGAGGAGGATGAGGGCAATTGGTCAGAATCAATTGTATAAGCTATTGAACTTCTGGGGGAACCCCCTGAATTTGAGGACACATTCTACTTCTCTAACTAAATTGCCCACACCAGATCTTGCATATATATCGTCAAACTGCTTTGAAAAAAAACCATAGAGAGATAGGAACATTTATATATTTGGTGTCTGGCTTCCGCTGCTTCATTTAGACACATCACATGTATGGAGTGGACCAGTGTGCACACAGGAAGCCTCCATTCTAAGAGGCCTACTTCTGTGGACTGGAGAGAGGTGCGTTGAGTTGGAAACTGCAGAGTGGCTCCAATGTCAAACGCTAATGTGTGGTCTGGGCAGGACAATCCCTGGACACATGTCACCACATGATGGACACATACAGCTAAATGGTATTGACGTTTGAGGGATTGATCAACCAGGTACATGCAGCTACTTCTCTGGGATTGGTGGCAAGAGATGGTTCTCGCTTCTCAGTTTATTACAAATGACTGCACCAGCCTATGCGCTGCCTTCTTGATCCTCCTCATCCACCATAGCACTTTAGCTTTCCACCATTACCATAGAGTGGCACAAATAGGCCAGCGCTCTATCGTTGTGACTTCTGGGCACTATAAGATGGAGGCAGGACAGGGGGGGCGCACCTGAGGAATAGGTCTGTACTTCATGTTGGAAATTCATTTAGCCTGATTTTAAGCCGTTTTTTTAATCCTGTTTTAACAAATGTTTGTTTTTACATTCATGTGTTTTACCTGATAGCGATGGGGGTTTTCTTTGATAGGCAATTGGGGACCATTGGGGGAAACGGGCACTTTAGCTTTCCACCATTCCCATAGAGTGGGACAAATAGGTCAGCGCTTTAGCGTTGCGACTTCTGGGCACTATAAAATGGAGGCAGGAAAGCGAGTGCGTCGCTGGCGCACCATAGGTAAGTCAGTCTGCACCCGTCCATGCTCGAATGTGCCCAGGGGCCAGGAATCTTGAATCTTACCATCCCTACCCTGCACCTGATGGACCCAACCAGGGACACTGGTTGGGTCCATCATAAGTTCTGTTCCTTTTTCCTGTCACCTGAGCTGGCACCTGTGAATGTTCCCCCTATCAAGACTACATATAAAATGTTCTTTTTAAATTGTAGATCCCTCTCGTGTCACAAATGGGAAATTCTATCCCTTGTGTAAGACAATAACCCTGAACTTGTCTTCCTGACTGAAACCTGGCCCATGCTGAGTCAGGTGCTGACTTTGTCCAGGCTCTCCCCACTCAGTGTTATATATTGCGTAAATATAGAGCAGACAAGAAGTGTGGGGGGGCTTGCCATCATTTTAAAGTCCTCTTTTACCTGCCGCATCGATCTCCTCCTATTTCCCTACTGTGAAAGTCTGATATTTTCTATCTCCTTGTCCCATACTTCTTCCTTGTCAGGGGTTTTAATCATGCAAGACTGATTTTTGTGGGACAGCCTGATTTGAGCCTTGTGCTGGCCATCTTATGAATAGATATAGGTCTGACAGAAGTATTGGTTCATGCAGTTTAATCTATCCATGCCAGTTCACCCCGGCTTTACCAGAGGTGTTAGCCAGTCTGACAAAAAATAGAAGCCATTTCACAGTCTTAAGTGATCTGAATCTCCACCTGGACCAATCAGATGACGCCCAGGCATCGGGTCTTCTGGCTGACCTAGATGCTTTGGAACTGGGGCAAATTGTTTGTGGCCCCACCCACAATAAAACTCACTTGCTTGACCCCATCTTTTCTAATAACCCCATGCTCCAAGTCGCTGACCGTATCCTTCTCCTCTGGACCAACCATTTTTTAATCCCCTTAGTCCATATGATTCCGGGTTCCCCTCCATACTCGAAACCGGTAGTGCTGGAAGGCTGTCGCTGGCCGCGATTTAATTTTCAGAATTGGAGAAGCATCCTCAGTAGGACTTTACCTATACCGGGCCCTAATCTACAAGACGCTGACCACCTATTCCTTGGACTCGATGATTCTCTGCACATTATTTAAGCAAAGTACAAAGAATAAGTCTGCCTTCTGGTACTCCTCCCACCTCAGAGCTTTAAAAAAAAAAGCAAAATCGTAGTAAGTAAGTAAGTAAGTAAAATTTTATTGTATGATTAATAAAAATCTTACAATTAGAACAATCTTTAATACACACCCTTTAAAACATAGCAAATGAGTCTAAAATTCATAATAATCGTATTCGAGCAATTTCCTCAAATACTACCACAAAAATACGTTATAAACATCAATTCAGTCCCTCATTTTTACAAAACATATAGGTAAAACTTAATTTGGTTAATAGCCATTAAAATGTCATTACTTATGTGCAAATTCGTTTGTATAGTGCAAAATTTATCCTTAGCTATTTAAAACTTCCAAATTTACTGGGCTCAACTCACAGGCGTCCAGTTTCTTTTTTGCAAGTATCAAAAATTTGGTAAAATTAGAGTTCATTATAATGTCCATTGGTCTAAAACAAACTACCATTGCATGTCTACATGTGCGAACACCTCTATCAATTAAGCAGTTTTTCAGATATCGCTTTCTTTCAGCCGTTATTACTTCACATATGCAAACCAAATGAATAATATTTTCTTCCCATAAATTGCATAATCTGCAGGGGGTCGGCGTAGATGATCTCAGCCAAGGCAACGCATGTTTTAAGCCTGGCAAATTGCCGAATCTTGCTTTCATAAATATATTTTTGGTTTGTACTGTCCAGGGTATTTCTAGATATGGTTGAACTTTTAGACTCGTATATTCATTCACTGTCATCCATGCATGCGATCGGTTAATAAACAGTTCTTTGTCTTTCAGAAGAGATAGATGTTTTACTGATTTATTAATTATTTTCTTAAAAGCTTGTGGAGTTAGATTCATTTTTCAGATCTCAAGAGTTGACAATTCTTTCAAAGCCATCTGAAGATATTTATGAAAGGACGACTTTTTATTCCGTTGCATCTCTTGCCACAGAAGACAGCACATAGGATTATTAATATTAGTTTTAATTTGTTTCCAAGTCTTTACATATTGACCCCTCCTTGCAATTTGTTGATAGCAGAAGCCAAATTCCAGCCTGATCTGAGCAGGCGATGCATTGGGTGGAAGTTGAAACAAATATTTAAAAGTTTTTGTGACAGCATTATTTAATAATGTAGAGTGCGTACCACAGAGAACTTCACTTCCATAGGTAAGGCTATGGAGCAGTTTCGCTTTTATTACTTTTAGTAATGGGACACAAGTTGGACCTCCCAAGGAGCTGTAAAGTAAACGAAAGGCCCCTTGTAAACAGTTGCCTCTTTTTTTCATCTCTGTTTTATGGTGTGAAAAAGATCCATTCTCACCAAACAATATGCCAAGGTATTTATAGCATTGCACCTTTTCAACTTGCCGCTTTTGCAGATACCATTTATATTTACTGCGCTTCAATACCTTGTTGCTGACTTCCATTACTTTAGTTTTAGTTTCATTTATTATCATTTTATTCTCAATTGAATACATTGATGTTTTGTTTATTAATCGCTGCAACCCTAACCTTGTTTGACTTAGCAGGACGACGTCGTCGGCATATAATAAATTCGATATTTGTTTATCTGCCAGCTTCGGTGAATGTGCTAATTCGTTGTCCAACGCTTCCGTGAGGTCTGACAAAAATAATTTAAATAAATATGGTGCTAAAACACAACCTTGCTTTAAGCCCTGGGATGTATTAATTTTTCTAGAAAGCCTTGAGCCGTTACCTAGTCGAACCCTAATCCAGGTCTCAGTATATAACAACTGAATTGCTTTTAAAAGGCCGGGGCTAATACCATAATGATCCAATTTCCTCCATAAAATTTGCCTATCCACACAGTCAAAGGCGGATTTAAAATCAACGAAACATAAATATAATGGCTGTTTTTTCGTTTTATATTTTTCCATTAGAGTTCCCAGTATTAAAATATTTGTTGCCGTCCCTTGGCCTTGTACGAAACCTGATTGATTCGGCAGAATTAAGTGCTTGTCTGTTGCCCAATCTATTAACTCTTTGAGGAGAATTGATGCAAAAAGCTTAGCTTCAATATCTTGTAGCGTAATTAATCTATAGTCGGCTGGAAGTGACCAATCCCCACTTTTATAGATAGGTGAAATTGTAGAACCCTTCCAGGACTCTGGGAAGATCCTTGATTGCAGTGCTTGATTGAATACTGGTGTTAGATAACTTGACCAATATAATGCTTTCTCCTTATAAAACACAGCTGGAATCCCATTTGGGCCAGGGGCACCATTGGATCTCTGTTTCTTAATAAGTTTGCATACCTGGCTTTCCGTTATAATTATATCAATATTCTTATTAACCTCTGCTTCACATATGCTCTCAGTGATGGGATTCAGACACATGCCTGGATTGTGATTCAAGTGCATGTCTAAAAATGTAACCCATTCTGTTTCAGCGACTGTCGAAGAGGTAGATTTCCTACTAGCTCTATTCAATTTATTAACTAGTACCCAGAATTCTCTTGCGTTACTCCTGCTACAAGTATATGAAGCTTTTGCCCATAGCGCTTGTTTTACTTGCATTTTGTCCTTCCAGGTCAATTTCCTTACTTCTGCATTTATCCTTTTAAGTTTTTCGCCATAAATTCGATTGCCTGGGTACTTCTTTACCAGTCTTAGGGTTCTATTATGCTCTGTTTTTAATAGATGACATTCAAAATCGTAGAGAGGGAATGGAGGAAGGACTATAGGGGTTCTAAAACTCTTATATCGGGAGACAGTAAGGGCCTATCACACAGAAATTAAACATGCTCAGTCCTCTTACTATAAAACTAGAATCAACGAAGCTGCTAACTGCCCAAGGGAAATGTTCAGGGTCACTAAAGCTCTACTTACACTCTCCTTGAATGGTCCTATCTCTGAACCCTCGAAGGACAGATGTAATGCACTGGCCACTGTCTTTGACTCCAAAATATTTGATATCTACAGTTCCTTCAAAAAAGGGGAAGGTAGCCATGGGCCTACTCCTTTTAGCAGCATTAATGAGAGTGTCTAACCCACTCTCTCTGATTTCCGATCTTTGACCTTGGACACATTTGTGCGCAAATAACATCTGGTTCCCCCCTTGAAATAAGTTTTTCCAACCAGGCTTCAACTAATGAATCTTTTCTTAGATCTGGGTACGGTCCTGCAACCCTGGAAACACACCATGGTCAAGGCAATTTTGAAGAATCCTAACCTTTATCTGTTATGCCCAGGGAATTTTAGCCCAATATCCTTGCTTCCTTGCATCAGTAAAGTGGTCGAGAAACATGTAAACAGACAACTCTCAGACTCGTTATTACACCACTCGCAAGCTGGTTTTTGGCCAAAGCACAGCACCGAGACTGCTCTCTTGGCTGTAGTAGAGGAAGCCAAGAGGAGATTGGATCAAGGTTCTATGGTTGCAGTTGTTCTTTTGGACTTGATTGCGGCCTTTGATACCGTTGACCATCCTACACTGCTGGAACTGATCAGCTGGTCCGGTGTCTCTGGTAAGGTCCTGGATTTGTTGAGCTCCTTCTTAAAGAAGCCCTCCTTCCAGGAATTTGATAAAAGCTGCTACTCTGAGGTCCACTCAGTCGCCTGCGGAGTACCCTAGGGGTCTTTGCTCAGACCATGTTATTCAACGTGTACCTACAACTCTTGGCCAAAATCATTACAGCTTTGGGATATTGATAGTGTTGTATGCAGATGGTACCCAGCTGTTTTTTTTCACTTGCCCCAGATGGTTACCCTGTAGGATCCACACTAGGCCCTCGTCTGGAACAAGTAGCCACCTAATGAATTCTTCCTGCCTTAAGCTCAATGGATCAAAGACAGAACTCATGATCCTTGGGAAGAATTCCTCCCCTCAATGGGCTCTGGGCTGGCCAGGGTGTCTCAGTCCTCCCCCCGGCAGCTAACACAGCCATAAAAAGCCTGGGGCTCTGGCTTGATAAAGCCCTGATGATGGATACTCAGGCCACTAAATTAGCTGCCTGTCGTTTTGGTACTCTTCGTATGCTGCGCAAAATACTGCACATGCTTCCTCAGTCAGCGAGGAGATTAGTAACTCAGGCCCTGATCCTTTATTGCATTGACTATGGCAACTCACTGTACTTGTGCTCTCCCTTGGCAGTTACCCGGAAATTACAAGTGGTGCAAAACACAGTGGCACTTATTCTTATGGGTATCCCCAGACATGAGTCAGCAAGTAATGGCCTAAAATCTCTGCACTGGTTACCTGTTATACAGAGGATTACATTTAAGTCTCTGTGTACTGCCCATAGAGCACTACACACGCGTGCCCCCCATCCTTCATCACTAGGTCACCCCTGATAGTACTAACAGGCCACTCAGATCTTCTAATCTACATTTCGCCGCTGTTCCTTCAGTTAAAAGAGCCTGAAGGGGAGGGCGTTCTTTTAGTTTCAATGTAGCAAAGGTTTGGAACTCTCTCCCCTTGGCCTTACTAACCATGGACAAAGAGCTAGGGTTTCAGAAAGCCCTTAAGACCTGTCTCTTTAAGAACTAGTGTATGAATGCTTTCTCTGCTTCGGTTGACAGACCCTTTCCTCAGCCAGCGCTAGGATGCCTGTGGTCACCACGCGCTTTATTAATCCTGCTTCCTCATCATCATCATCACCATGAAGTTTACCTGGGCACTACAATATTGCCATTTGCTTTTTTTCATTCCACTGGACTTCTTGTCTTCTTCTGCAGGAAAGCTCCATAGCACACCTGCTTACCAGACCGGTTCAGCCCTGCCCCCACAATGGACATTCCGAGAAGCAGAATGCAGATGCACCGTAGTTCATTATGGCATTTTTATATACAGTATAATTTTTCTTTTCCTAACAATAACAATTTTGAAACTGTGTGAGTCTTCCCTATTTTGCATTTTTCAACCATAGGTAACATAACAATTAGATAACTTGGTACTCTGAGGCTGAAGAACTGTTTACATTTGGTAACTGAACTGTCTTCTTCCTTCCACAAAAGATGTGATGATGATGTGCTGCTCATCCACTCAATGAATGTTGTGTTTGGTTTTGTCTCTCCTTTCCCCAACCCTCCCTTGTCCATCCATTCATGAGACCCCTAACCCTCTTCCCCAGGTTGTGTGATCTAATAAGTTGTGACTTCATAATTTACAACATAAATTGATCACACACTAGGGTGGCGGATGTGGGTAATGTGATACCAAATGTTACAGGATCTTCCTAACTAATAAATAGCCTACACCAGCCCTACTACCCACCAGGCATGAAAGGGACATCATCAAAGTGCAGAGTCTTAGAACAATGTCTGTCCAAGGATAGGAAGTACTATTTTACACTATGGCTTGATTCACAAAGGTAAAGTTACACTTCTGGTGTAAGTTTACTCTTGCAGTGTAACTGTACTACCAGTACCTTTACTGATAGTTACTTTATGAGTAGTAGCTAACTAGTAGTAACTCTAATTAAACTAATAGGAGTTACTTACTACTCTCAAAATGTACTATTCATAGAGTTATTGATGGAAAAGTTACTAGCCTCGTAAACTTACACTGCAAGAGTAAAGTAACACCAAAAGTCCTGACTCGAGGTTTCTATAAGTTTATTTTTAATTATCTGAATAAATTAAAGACTCGAGGTTTCTATGAGTTTAGGTTTAGTTATTTAAATACATTAAATACGATCTCCTAAGATCGCTTGGTAGTTATTGTTTGTTTGACTTATGTCATGGTGGTCTCAGTTTTGGATTATCCACTAACTCTGTGTTTTCTTTCAGTGTAGTTGCCTGATTGGCCACAAGGCCAAATCTTTCCCACACGTGTCACATAATGCAATAACACTGACTGCAAGGAACAAAGCCAGACCAGCAACATAATTAAAAAGTGATTTTAGTTTAAAGGATTTCATAGGGTGAAACTGAAGCAACATTTATTGTGTTATTCAAACAATTAGCTGTCAATAATGAGTAAGGCGCATATATGCTGCACAATTACTTGACTATTTGTGCAACATTAATGGAGCTATGCTGGTGTGTCTGCTACTCTGCAGCATGTTTTTGAAGCAGCTGTGATGGCATGTCATTAAGAGGTGTGGTGCAGCGGGCAGGGCAGCAACTCAACTCGGCATCAAGTGACTCTGGGCAATAGCTCACTTAATCTCCCTGATGGCCCCAGCACCTGGAAACCCTTAGGGGTGAAAAGTCGCGCTTTACAGATCTGAAATTATTATTTATTAATATCATTATTCCAATGACCTTGCTCTTCTCCTACTCCCTCTTCCATTCTACCCTAAGTCAGACTCCAAACGTAGGGGCTCATAGAGTCTGGCAGATGGTATAATCCGTCACACACTGCGGCTGACGGATATCCTATCTGCTGTTTCACAGTAGACGGTGCATTGAATATAAACCATACACTGTAGTACAGCATGCAGGGTATATTATTTCATTTGTCATGTTTACCACAGAATATCCCATCTGCAAAAACTCAAAATCAGGCACTTAGTCCCACATTACACCCTGGCCTACACCACAAATTATTTTCAACAAATGTTACTGGGGCAGAAAAATGTGGCACATGCTGAGATAGAATTTACATTTTTGGGTAGGCTGAAACAGAACGAATGAGGATGTGAAGTGCTAGTAGGTGGCTGAGTGGGCACTGCGAAACAAACCTTGACTTTGGTTTGTATGCATTGAAGACTTTATGCAGTGCTGTTAACTGAAGCACCAAATAAAACTTTAGGCAAGGAGGTGATGGGCGGGATATCTGCCTTGCTTAACAAATACAGTATTGTCAATAAGTAAACAAGGTGACTTATCACTTGTGCCACCACTGGGACGGCCTCCCCTCTTTCGACCTGCCGGACCTCCTCCATCGTCCCTGGCTGGCTGGTGCTGGTGGACTGCGCATCTAGGAAAACATAATGCATCCATTTTAGATGCCAGATTAGCCAAAGAAGTAATTATATTGAATAAGGTACAATAGCAATACCTCACTAAAGTTAGGTTAGCTATCAGTATCTTCTATAAAAAGTATCACTTTTTTAAAACCCTGGTAGTCAACCAAAAACGTTTTTACGAGTCCTAATAGAGGGATAGGCTATGAACTGAGAATTAAGTTCAGTGAAGGGGTGGAAGAGAGTAGAAAGGACATATGGTATTGGTTGGTAATAGAATCTCATCCTGCCATGCTTCACCCTCATGGAAACTGCTAGTATCGGTCAACATTGTGGGTCCACCATGGCCACATTATCTCTATCCCTGTGCTTTTTGACTGTTTGACCAAGAAAACCTTTTCAACCAACAGGTTTGTTGAATACTTTGGCCTGTGATCCTATTACCAAAAATCTGTTCTCTTAACAGTACTACACAAGACATGCAAAAGATGGGTGAGGGAAAGCTTACTAAAACAATGAGCAGAAGTGAACTACAGATAGGATGAAGTCAGCTGCAGAAACAGGAAGTATAGAGAACACAGGGAAATGCATGGATAGCAAACATTAAGTAGGAGAGTTAAAAAAAAAACGAAATACAGCAGGCCATAATACCTCTGGGAATAGTTAAAAGTAAGAAATAATAATAAACATGACTTAACTTGTGCCAACAGAACCATATGCTGTGGCCAAGGCACTGGTGGTGGTGGTAGTAGTGGTTGTGGTGGTCCCATTCGCCGTAGAAGTGGTGGCAGCCACTTCTCCCATGGATGCCCTCTTCCCCTTACCCTGAAAGGAATAAAAATAAAATGAACAATTATTAGTGGTACTCTACAAAAAATCTTTTTGACAGGCACAGCATTCTACTTTTAAATCAAATATCCTATTCTTACCTAAAATTATATTTTTGAACTATTCATTGAACTAATTATTAGTGGCACTCTCTACTAAAAAAACATTTTGACAGGCATAGCATTCTACTTTTAAATCAAATAACCTATTCTTACCTAAAATTACATTTTGAACTATTCATTCATTCCAACGAAAGATCTTTGCTTCTGTGCTCAGACTATATATACTCACATTGTGATGAATAATGAAATGCACACTTATTAAATGTGAAATATATTTATTTATTTATTTATTTAAATACACAAAAATAATATACATATTGTATACCATACATGCCTCTGCGTGTGTGTGTGTGTGTATATATATATATATATATATATATATATATATATATATATTCACTGAAAAAAACAAAGGTTACGAGACGTTATATTCAGGAACTAGAATTAAAAAATAAAAGTAGAAATTTATTGAAAAAAACCAAAGGTGGCCATGTCATGAGTGAAGTAATATGTGAGTTCTTAAGCAGTGCATTGCGGGGGCGTAAGTTATAGTTAGCTCAGGTAACTATAAGTGCTGACTTTCTATGGTTTTGTACGAGTGAAATCTGAGCCTAACTATACCGTCCCTGTAACCTTAGTTCTTTTCCCAGCTCCAGTGCACTGCGCTCTATTAGAGCTCAGACACAATACAAGCACCTGCATTAGGGCCCCTCTGCTCACACCCTCTCATACAGGGGCCTCCTAGACTCACCCACTTGGTAGAGCTGACCCTTCTGGCCCTGGGGAGGTGGTGGTCTTTGGGGCTTTATTGAGCCCTTGGATGGGGGCTGATAGGCACCCCCCTCCATTATTAAAAACTAGACTCAGCATGCCCCCAGGATCTGGCCAACACAGGGGCTACAATTATCAGGAGTCTGAGTTTTAGTTAATTCAGTGACTTCAAGGGTTCACCCTGACAAGGGTTGTAATTATTGCTTGAGGTGGGTATTCACTCCTCCCACCTCAATTAATACCTTAATTTCTTACATCAATATTACGCTGAAGTAAACAGATTTATGAATAGCTGCTCACCTTTTGTGAATATTTCGCAGTTCTAAATTCTGCTATTACAGATCAGAAAAATACATTTACAACACAAAAAATGCTTTATGGATGGGTGCCCTCCATCTCTAGTGAATAGGTTTCGGCCGGCCCGAATATTCTGGCGCATTTAAAACTATTCCGTATCGTGTCCCAGCGCTCAAGGACCATGTTCAGCCCTCCATTGCTCTGCAGCAATGTTTGCACTTTACAAACTCCAAAATATATGCAGTGCCAGAAGCACAAAAGTGATGTTCATTATCACCAATGCAAATAGCATTTTTATTGCCTCCTTACATTGTACAGCCTGCACAAACATCATGGGTGTGGCTGGTTATCTTTCTTCCCGATTTTAATGTCTCCTGAATTTCAGAGTACGTAGAAGAAGGTGTCCTCTTCTTAATTAAATTGGCATCTCTTTCAGTAGCTAACACACTCTTGGCACACTTGCTTTTGCTTAGTCATTGATGATACTGCATTTTCTTTTAAACTTTAACAGGACTTTAATAATAACAATCCAGACTATAGAAGAGTATTAATGAATACTTATAAGGTGCAGAAAGAGATCAGACTTGTTTAGAAAAGAAAGAGGCTATTGTAGATGAGAAACAGAGTGGGAGTGATGGCGAGGTGGGGGTGAAGGACATTTAGGATATTTGGAGGTGTTAGGTGAAGAGGGAGCTCTTACCTATTCAATGGTGAGCTGAGAGTGGTGAACATCTAAAGGATTGTGGTGATAGAGCACACGTGTAAGCCAACCGTGTGACAGGTCCACAAATATCTCAGCCCTCATGGATCCACAGAACAACAAACTCACACAAGCAACAAATCAATAATGAGGTCAGGGTAAATCTTAGAGAGAATATAATATCACCACTCTCATCCCACCTTCAGCCGGTTGGATCCTCTCCTCCCAGGCTGCAGATGGCTGCAGACAGACATGCTGCAGTCAGTGCTGGTCAAACCCGCGCAGTGCCTCACTTCTGGAGATCAGGTGGCGGTTGAGGGATCTGGAGGTTCAAGAGAGGTTTAGCTTTCAAATGTTCCTCTGTCCTACCAAAGGCTGTGTGTATCAGGTATCCTGACTTTTGTTTTGGCGCTAGTGTTGGAAATGACTCTCTTTTGCTTGGTATTCGCCCATATTTTTGCCTTCTTTTATTGAAGCCCTGTGCACTTTACTCCTGCTGACCAGTGGTAAAGTGTGCCTGCTCCCCCTTTAAACCTGGGAAAATTGGCATATGCATAATTGGAACATTTAATGTATTTATAAATCCCTACTATGTGGTACTACCTGTACCCAGGGCCTGTACAATTAAATGCTACTAGTGGGTTGTAGCACTCATTGTGCCACCCACTAACGTAGCCCTGTAAAATATGTGTCCAGGCCTGCACCTGCAGCCTGAGTGTGTAATTTAAAACTGCCATTGCTACCTGTCAAAACAAACTTTTGCCAGACCTAATCTTCCTGTTTTAATGCTTATAAATCATCCCTAAGGCAGACATTAAATGCCCATAGGGCAGGGTGCATTGCATGTAAAAAGTAGGGCATGTATATTTGATATTTTACAGGCCTAAACAGGGACAAAAGTGCCAAAGTCAATTTTCACTGCAACAAGGCTGGCTCTCCCATAAGAAATCACTGGGTTACACTATAACAACTTATAGTGATTGGCTTCAGTTTGGAAGCAGCTGGAAAAATGGTTCAAGGACTCATTTTAATAGTAATTTAAAATCCAAGTTATTGGTCAAGTCAGGTTTTACATTACTTCGTTAGAAAGTTATCCTTTTCCTGCCTAAGCCAAAATGGGCCTGCTACAAGTGTCCAGTGTCACCTGGCTGCTGATGGCTACCCTTTGGTGAGATGTGGATTGCTCCCAGACAGGGTTGGGTGTGGAGAAATGTTCCATGAGCAGGATGGCCTGATGGCATGGGGGCTGTGACCAGCCCTTTCCAGAGCTTAAAAAGATGCCTACTCTGTCCCTGGCAGATATATCCCACACGTAGGACTGCCTCCCTTTTTGTTTGCTTGTCAACTTAGCTCCAAACTCAGTGGGACCAATGGGACCCTGCCCCAGATCCAGTTTGGAGTGACCATAAGGGAGGGTTTGCCCATTATCATAGTCACAGCTCTGGGTAGACACATGGAGCTCCAACCAGGGGCTGACCATGCTGGATTTAGGTAGAGACGGGCAGTGTGGGATAGGTTACAGTAAAACACACAGGAAGGGCTGCAAACATGGATAAGGTCTCCCCTGGGAAACTCTGCCGCATTAGCTAGGGAGTAGACAGGAGTTTCTCTTACACATAGGCTTGCACTGGGCATAAATAATGGGGCATCCCAGAACCTTCCTCAGAACACTCCTGGACCTGTGAATATCAGAAGATGAACTGCCCTGCTGTCTGAAACCTGCAGGAAGACTGGACCTGCTTGCCTCTAACCCAGACCCTATAAGTGACTTCAAGAATCAGTTGGCTTACCTCCTATTTGAGCTACAGGGGCACAACAAGCTTACAGAGGGCTTTCCCTGTAACTGCAAAGCTGGCCAATACCAAATGGACCTGCCCTGGACCCAGCTGCTGGCCTCAGTTGTAATGTAATGTAATATAACTTATAAAGCGCAGTCTCCTGCCCTGGGGCGTCTTGGCGCTAGCGAAAATCTGATTAGGCTAAGAAGGTAGTTTGGTTGGAATAAGGCAGAAATGCAGAGAAAAAGACTTCTACTCCTGTTTGAAAAGCCAGGTTTTTAAGGCTTTTCTAAAGGAGAGCAAGGAGGGAGCAGTTTTTAATGCTAATGGGAGATTATTCCAAAGTATAGCAGTGGCCCTAAAAAAGCTTTTTCCACCCCAAGTAGCTTTTCTAAAAGGGACGACGACCAGGTTTCTTGGAGTGAGTCCTAACCCTCAAGTGGTGCCCCTAGGTCCTGGACCCTGGCTGGGGTTAAAGTGTACTCCTCCTGTCCCCCGAATTAAAAGAAGTGGGTCTTAGAAACTTTGCCAACTTTCTGCCCGGAGAACCATCAGAGACCAGGACTGCCGTCAAAGCCACAACCGTTGAATTGCTGGTCTGCTTCAGGCTGCTGGTTTGCCCCACTAAAGGAGATCTGATTTCCAGAAAAGTGTCTATGTCTGAATGTAAAGGGACTGTTCGGGACCAATGCTGAGCCTCAACCCGTCGATGTCAAGGCCTTCCTTGGCACAGACTTTGCTTGCTCAGAGCTTTCCCACCTTCGTAAACGACCACACCGGGACCCCGCCGTCATTGAGTCCTGCTTCGGCTTTCAGCTTACCTAGCCGATGACCTTTCAACAAACACTTTTACTCCATAAAAGTTTCTAAGTCAGAAGGTAAACTTCCCACCAGGATGGACCTGGTCTCTGTATCCAACCCACGCTCCATCGCAGTCAGCTTTGACCTTTGACTTTTACCTGGACTAGCGTGATCAGATAATCATGGTTTGCGCTTTTGGTTCTATTTGTAATTCAAACTTTCAAAATAGATATCTCCAGTACTACTGATTGGCTTTTGTCATTTTTGTGTCATTGTACCTATTAAGACTTACTCTACTTTTTGGGATTTTTCTTGTGTTGTATTTTCACTTTATTACTGTTTGAGTTCTGCAAAAATATTTTACACATTGCGTTTAAATTAAGTCTGACTCCTTTGTGCAAAACTATCAGAAGGTTAAGCACAGATTTATTTAGCGACTTTTGTGGTTCACCCTGACAAGTATTGTGATTATTATTTGAGGTGGATTCTCAACCCCCTAAACTAATAATCCATTTCACCTAGCACAACATTAATCTAAGTGTATGTGCAGAGGCCTACGCGTATCAACGCCAATGTCAGGTCAAGGACCTGTCCTGTGACACATAGGGGTGCACCATGTGTGCCTTCACAGTGGACAGAGTACAGTTATCGTTACATTGGCTTATAACTATTCAGTGGATTTTATTTAAACCCATGACAATTATTGATCGGGTGGTACATGGATCGCCCCTTCCTTTCTCAATGCCAAATTTTGAACCTATATTGCTCCTTGACCTTTAAGATCAAGAGGGGCTCATCTTTTAGTCATTTCCTAATATCTGCCCCAGAGTAGAATAAACTCCCATAAGAAATTTGGAGGAACTACTGCCCTTCCGAACAAGATTAAAAACACTGCATTTACTTAGATTGGCTTGTTTTTTTATGTTATCTATTATTCTTTGTTTTTACGTACTTTGTTATTTTTCAGCACCATAAAGTACTTAATAAATTATTAATATTAGTATTATTAGCAGAAGTAGCAATAGTAACAATAGTAGCAGTATTAGTAGTAGTGGTAGAAGTAGTAGGTGCAGTAGTTACAGTATTAGTAGTAGGAGTAGTAGGTGCAGAAGTAGTAGTAGTAGCAGCAGTATTAGTAGTAGTAGCAGTAGTGGGGTAAATGTTTATTTCGGAAAACTTTAATTCCATAAAACATACACATAAGAAAACATTTAATTTCATACAAAAGTCCAACGTTTGGATGGTACACTTAAACTCTAGATCCAAACAGAAAGTGGAATGTGCTTAATAACAGATATAACAGTTTGCATCCATTCTACACCCATCTTCCAATGGATGCAAATAATGTTATTTTGCATATACCTTAAAATCAGATAAAACATAGGATAAAAACTGATATAAACTATCCAGTGCCATAATGCTACACAAGTGCTATAAAACAAGCCAACTATTTGATAGGCATTTTCCTGCAAGGCAGTTGTAGATGATTACGAAAGACTGTGCACCAAAGCTCAGTATATATTGCAAATTGAAGAAAGTGCATCAGTCCATAACACATGTTTTCTGAGTAAGTGTACAGTTCATTATTTTCTTAATTGACCAAACAATCGCAGAGGGGAATGGATATGCTTGATACAGCCCAGCGTGCTTTACCAATCAGCCTGATCAACCAGGCCTAACATTTTTGGACTTTTTCTTTCCTTAGCAGCCCTAATAAAAATAAGTATTTGCTTAGGGTAGCCACTGTGTAAATAGATGTTTCAAACTTTATACCCTTAAGGCCTCAATGTGCATTCTAATGGCTAGATGGCTACAGGGTGGGCGAATCCATTTATTTCTCAGCTTTTTGTATGCAGGACAGAAAAACAAGACATGGCTCATACTTCTTTTGCTGTCAAGGAGCACACTGTGCAGAGGTCATTAAGGTCAGTGCTCCTGCCAGCATTCCGTCATCAATGTAGGGTCTGACCAAAAATGATCCAAGGCCCAGTTTTTCATACCAGGATTGGACATGCAGAAACTACGGGATAGTAAGACCTGTGTCGATGGACAACTGTTCCTTTACTGCGATACGGTATGGCTTAAGCTCCCAGTGACTGGGGGTGAGTGTCTGAAAAGTTTCAGCGCTCCGTCCATCATCTCCTTGTGTCTGCTTTAAGCTCCTCTGTGTTCCAGATCCTTACCCAGTACATGAGGGGCCTTAGCCGGATAACATCTCCCACCCACTTGAGTGCCATGTCAAGAAACATAGGTATTATTGGGGTACTCTTGGGGAGATGAAGGATTGATCGCACACATTTATTTTCACTAAGAGTGAGTCTGCATTCATGTGGCCCCAAAGTTTGGTGCCATATAAGGCAGCTGATGGGCTTTTAGTTTGGATAACTCCATGGCCGGTAGTATGGCTCTTGAGATTGTCTCTTGGTGTTTTTTTTATAAATAGCTGATGCCTGGTGTTGGAGCACCGCCCTTCTCATCTGAATTTGAGGGGACCCTGATGTCCTACTATCTAGCATAATGCTCAACTATTCAAATCTAAAAACCCACTCCAATTTCTCATTACCTAAGCCTAAGGTGTTTTTAAATGATCTATGGGGTCTAACTACCATAAATTTGGTTTTTGATACATTAATCTCCAGAACCCTAGCCCCACATAAAGAATTATAATTATCCAAAAGTTGCTGTAATCCTATTGGGGTCTGTGAGAATAAGAGAGTGTCGTAGGCGAATAGTAATGTAAAGCAGGGATGCTATCCCACTTCTAATTTGGGGGCATCTATATTTCCTTTTCGGAGGGCCTCAATGACATCATTGACAAAGAAGGAAAAAAGGTTGGGGGCCAGCACACACCCTTGTCTCACCCCTCTGCATATTGGGATCCAGTATGTTGTCCATGATGACCCCAATGCACTTGGGCATAGTTATCTTGATGGAGTTTTACTGGTTGGCCAAGCAGGGCATCAGGTACCTGTAGGGTTTTTAGTGACGCCCATTGGAGCTCCCGGGGGACCAAGTCAAAGGCAACAACAAAGGCTATGTACCAATGGCCTTCTTTGAGCCTTGTGCATTTTCAAATTATATGGAGCAGCCTCAGTTCTTGGTCCGTAGTGCTGACTTTAGGTCTGAATACAGCTTGATAGGGGGTTAGGATCTCTGCACCCTCAAACCAGTCATTCTTTTGGAGAATGTCCAAAAAGCTTATTGGCCTATAATTACCATGACTAACCCAATCCCCCTTTTTATAAATGGGGATAACCTCTGCCTCCTTCCATGTATCGGAGATTGGAGCCCTTGCAGTTATTGCGTTGCTCAGACAGTTAACATATGGGGCCCAGACTAACATATCATGGCACGGTAACTCGTCAGGGATTTAATTGCGGTGATAGCTATCTTGGTTTCCTAAAGTGTGAAGTGAAGGTCTGAAGGAGTGAAGTTTAGGGGGGGAAGCTGGGGTGATAAGGTTGATTGCAGGGTGATCGTATAACTTAGTGAAGTGGTCTACTCAAGCCAGAGGATTCAGGTGACAGTCTATTTGTAAATTGGAACTCCTACTCCCATGGCAACTATTTCCAAAATGACCGATTGTCGTCAGACCTGGCAGCCATTACCAGATCACTCCAGCTGACATCCTTTCACTAGGCCCTTGCACTTCTTAGTGCCTTCTTGCATAAGTCCCTGGCTATGCAGATCTCAGGTAGATTTTAATTTTTTAGAGCATTCACCAGAACTTATTTTGCCAATCTACAGTCCTTTAATTACCATAGATTACTTTCTACACTAAGCACCCAGTTAGGGGGTTTCTTTTTTGGTGGTTGGGTCAAGATCGGTGTTAAAGATACTACCAGTTTTGCGTGGATATCAGTGATAAAAATCTCAGGATTTTCCAGGCTATTTTGCTGATATAGGACCCTCACAAATATGCCATATATCTCTGTCATGGTCTCAGCGTTTTCCCCTATTGAGGGCCACTTGATGGACCTACGGCTGTTTACCATTATTGGCATTGTGTGTGGTGCTGTAGTGGCCAGGTAGTTGTTGGGACATCAATCCAGGAGGTTAAGGTGTAGGGGGTAATGGTCACTCTCCTCTCTTTTATCCACTTCAAAGTCCTCCAATCTTTCCCACATGGCAACCCTAGTCATGATGCAATAAATGTTTGGCTTTTAGAACCTTTCTTAAATGTTGGTGCCCCCAGCTTGTCAGACATGGATCTGCCGTTACATGCTCTTAGCCCATTCACTGTTGTGAAGAGGACAATGTGCATGGCCGCCACTGAGCTCGGGCTATAGGATCTTCAGCTGAGGGGAGAGATACTCCAGCTCTCGTCCTCTTCCTCTGCCACTAAATCATAGCTGTATATAGGTTCGAAGTTTATATTATAATCTCCGCCTGTAACAACCATATCCTTGGAGTTGATCTGGCTAAGAGAATGTTGCAAGATGTTTAAAGTAGGCAATTCCACGCTTCTGGGTCTACAGTACACATTAAATAAATACATACAAGTCCCCTCCAGGGAATAGGTTTTTAGCCCCACAATATCTGACGTGTCGATGTTTAAAATTTTGATTTATACATTTAAATAAATTTTGACCCAAGTCAACGTAGACCCCCTGATACCCTGCCTCGAACAGACAGTCATGCTTTGACCTAATATGTGGTATAGCCTGATTTAAACAGGGGTTCAATTGCCCATGTCTCTTGGAACATAGATACATCGAATTGGGCTATATATTCCCTCCAGTCAGGTGCTGGCTCTCTCTCCTCGTGGTTCGTCTTTCCTCCTCTCACGTCGGCTGATGGACGGAAGTGCCTCAGTTTCCTCACAACGAGGTGGATCGCCATTACATCGCATGCTTTATAAAAGCGCATGTGATGTAAAAAAAATGCATAGTAATGGCTACGCATTGTTACATCGCATGAGTTGTAACGCTTGCGATGTAATGGCATGCGGGCAAACAGCCGCGTTGTTATGGCTGTTTCCCAATGCCAGCGATGTTCCATGAGAGAATTCTGATTGTCCCTGCTGAGTTGAAGCTTTGACCAGTGCGAGGAGAATCAGAGATCAGAGCTGCCTGCCTATGGGATGTACTCTGTTAGAGGACAGAGGTGCAAAATCGTTGTGTCCCCTTTGTTGGTGTCAAATTGGCATTAGCTTATTACTGCATTATCAGGATCAGAATCATGACCATCCAGCTGGCATCCTGCTTTTGTTGGTGCTCGAGATGCATTTATAGCACAATTCATGGGGGAATGGAAATCCACTTTGTGGCAAAGAGCCCCCTTTAATGGTACTAGATTTAATGTACTGGCGAAGCCAGAGTTATCCTGGTAGTCCTCCCGCCAGGGGATGTGCTGATGCCCCAAGTGACATTTTCACACACCGTTAATCTTGGGCATCCTAAAATGAAAGGAGATCAAAATAATTTTTTGTGACTATATTGAAGATTGTATGACCATGGTTATTGATGAGATCTTCAGATTGGGGAGTATCCCAGTTAGAGGTAAGCGCGGAAACTGTCTATAGAAATACTCTAGTGGAAGCGCTTTAATTTGGCCTAGAGGGAAAGTAATTGAGCGTAATCGCCGTAGAAGGAATTCTACACATAACAGAGACTTAAATTAACTAATACCCAGCCCCCAGAACAGTGTTTGGGATGATTGCCTAGCCAAGGGGCTCTTCTTACTGATGTGACTTCCGGGGCTAATTCCAGGGGACCATATCGCATTTGTTTTTAACCAGTGAAAAGTTTTGTTTTTCAGGGCCTGGGAATCCTCACTTGCGTCAGGGGGTTTCTCAGGGACATTCTTGAGGACAACCAGGTAAGGCGTGCACTCTGGGGGTAATTGGGGTATTTGGCCAGGGCTCTACCTAAATGGTCATTTGTGCTGGACATTACTTTTCTTTCCATCCGCTGCACCCTTATGTTACCCCGGGCTCATCTCTCTAGATTACCTGCTAAACCTGCTGCGCCATGGCAAGTTGCAGATTCAAGCAGACCGGGCACTTGCAATGGAGGGGGAGGGTTGGGCCTAGCCTGAGCAGCTTGGTGTAATGGTACACTAGTGGGGGGAGATGTGTTTCCTACCGCTGGGGGAGAAGAAATGCTAAGGGCCTCTATTTTGATATCCAGAGCATCGAGGAGAGGCACTAGGGGAGCAAGCTCTGCCCTTAAGATAACTCTAAATCTGTCTGTGCAGCTCTCTATTAGCATGGCATGTACTGGGATAGGGGTTCTTGAGGACCCTCAGTTGTCATGGTCGGGAGTGATTGAGGGTGCAGGTCGCACTGCAAAGTGTTATCTGGTAAACAACTTGATTGGTTTGAGGATGAGGGGTTCATGGCCTTAGCTCTCTTGTTAGTTTGTTTTGGGTGTGTTACCCTTTTGGATTTAAGGACCAGAGGAGTGGTATTGTCAGGGGACTGGTTGTCATTCTCCACACTGGTGGCTCCTACCTGGGCCTGGGATTGTGGTTTTAATGTGAGACTGGGAAATAGGCCCTGGGATGGCAGTTAGGTCAAGATCTGTATGAGTCTCTGGGGAGGGTTGTAGGGGTTGTGAGGCCAGAGGAGGAGAGCCTAGATTTAACTGCATCCTCCTTTCTGAGAGGGTGATCTTGGTGCTCACAACCCCTTTTGCCCTCTCGAGCATGCAATCTATAGAAACAAATTTCTGGGTAGGGGTAGAGATGTGAGGCAAGGCTCCTCGTGCTGGTTTTTTCCACTCCATGATACATACTACTCAAGTCTTTAGCAGGAATTTGGTTTACTTAGGTTGGGTTCCTCTGTAAAGATGGAGTCAAGGAAGGTAGCCAGCCCACCTTCCGGACTATGCTGAACTAAGACGGGCCCAGTCTCGGCCGGCTTGTGTGGCTTAAGAATGTGATAAGGAACGCGTGATCCTGAGCCCTTTTTCGGCTGCTCCCTGGGGGACGTGGTCCCACCCCAGCCTAAGCAAAGTTCAAGGATGCAGCAATTGTGGGCAGGGAAACGGCCGTTCAAGCACATCCAGGATCCTTTTGTGTAAGTGGGTAGGTGACGCGGGCAGCACAATATAGCACAGTGCAGCATCCCACCTCTTGCCTCTATAGTGTGCTTATAAGTCACTTGTTAGTTGCCTCCTCCCCAGGCAGATGGAATGCCGCCGCTTCCACTCACAACCTCAATGCAAAAAAACAGGAGCACTTAGTCCAGATCTGCACCAGATGAGCCGCCAAGCGTAGATTTTGAACCTTTGCTGTCCTCCAACCACAGACCATAGGCCCAAAGGATAGCTTGTAATCCAAAAAGAGACTTGTCCTCAGTAGCGGCTGTTACTGATTGAGAGTGGTGAGGCGGGGGATTTGCGGGAACGAAAAAAAAAAACCCACTTAACTGTGCCGGCCAGCCAGCGCTTCTTCTCCGTCCTCTTCTTTCTTTCTCCTCCGGCAGCAGGAAGCAGTAGGAAGCACGTGGGCTCCCAGACTCCCTATAGCCAATCACAGCGCTGCAATGCAGTGTTGTGATTGGTCTGAGCGCCGAATCACGACGCTCAGTCAGGGACTGGAAGGCTTTGCATCTTCCTCACCAGGCTGTGTAAAGCAAGCCTGGTGGGGAAGATGCAAAGTGCGCAGGACTGTTTCGGGCCGGCCAAGTACTCATGCGCACTTAAGGAGTGCAAACTACTCCTCTCCCTGCTATGGCCAGCCCGGCCCGGCCCTGCCCTGAGAGTCACTGACTTCAATAGGAAAAGTAAAATGATAATAACGATAAGTTATTATCATTTTATTTTTCCTTTTGATCAGTGGAGCGATGCTCCTCCGCTTTAGCCACCACTGCTTGTCCTACCAGGAGGCAAAAGGTAAAGAATAACAAAAAAGTGCAGGGGGAGACCAGTGCTCTTCTCAATGCTTCTCCTAGTGCCTCCCAGCGCCTCTCCCAGCCCTTCAATAGCCGATGACCTGTGTCACTTGACACACACTTAGTCCAACACCAGCCACCCCACCGCCCTGCAGTACGCTTTAACTTACTCGGCTCCCCGAGTGAGCAAAGCACAGTGATGGCGGCGGCGGCATATGGCAGAGCATGGCGGATTTCAGGAGGGGGTAGGCAAGGACCACCCAGGACTGGCAAAGACTGGCAATATGGCACAACACGGCAGAGATCATCGTCAAAAATCTGCCTCTAGACACAGGGAAACTGCCTGAAACCACGATATTGACTGATTATGTGGCTTTAGCCTTTAACTCCATCTCGCAGCTCTCCCAGTTCCAGGCCTCAGGAGTGAGAAGGCTATAGGCTTGCTGTCCGACCTGTGGGCGGGTAAAAGCCTGGCACGGAGCAGTATTAGTAGTAGTGGTAGGTGCAGAAGTAGTAGTAGTACTAGCAGTATTAGTAGTAGTAATAGGTGAAGTAGTAGTAGCAGCAGTAGTAGTAGCAGTAGTATAGTAGTAGTAGGTGCAGTAGTAGTAGCAGCAGTGGTAGCAGCAGCAGTAGTAGTAGTAGCAGTAGTATAGTAGTAGTAGCAGTATCAGTAGTAGTATTGATGGAGCAAGGACTCGGACACGAGACTTGCTCGGAAGCAATCCTCTCGATTTAACTTACTAGTGAATTACTAACAAACGTATTTTGTGATCAATAATACGCATTCTCATTACACGCGGGAAAAGAATGAAGCTTGCCTATGTGTTTACTAACTGCAAATAACACGGACGTAGGACTAGAACGCATTTAACACGGGATCTTTACTGCGCATGCGTCTACTGCATCTACGTAGTATGACGTGCTGACGCTTGGAGGGAAATTCTGGCGCTTACGCAAAGAGCTATAAAATGGCCGCTTGAAAGCTCACATGCATGGCCTCTGCTTTGCTGAAATTAGAAAAAGAATTTATAACTAACGCAAATGTAAAAAGAGAAATAACAAATGGTATGGGTCAGAGTAGAGGTTGGTAGTATACAGTGAAATCATTTATTTTTGAGAATAACATTTTTTCTTTTTGACTTTATTATTAGTGCGTATTTGGGCCTGTTAAAGTTGTCTGAGTTGAGCAGACTAACGCGGCGCGACGCATGCGCCCTGGTACGGAAGCTTGGAGGATGACTAAGGATTTGTCACGCGTCCACGGTCGGAAATAGTTACAATTGTGTTAATAAAGTTTAAAGATGTATGGGAAAGGAAGGGCGGAATAAAAGTTTGAGAGGAGGAGTTTGGGAACAATGGTTTAAGGGAATAAATGAAGTATAAGCATGGTGTGATGATCATCCCCCCTCGCCTGTCCAATCAGGAGTTCGTATTCTGTGGAAAATGAAACATTAATGGGTGGTACATGCCTATGGAAAGGTATAATTGAGTTAGTTTAGTTAGAAGAGTAAGCAAGCCTTGGGGAAGTTACGAAGAAGCTTTGGAGCGCGTTGAAGAAGCCTGAGAACGGGGTGTGCTGGGGTGGTGCCGATGCTTTGAAATGCTGATGAAGAAATTGAATGCAGAACCATCTATTTGAATTGGGTGGGTTAGAAAGAAGATCGCGGAAGAACCACGAGGAAGAAGAGAGTGTCAGAGAGGGGTGCGACGTAGTCGTCGGTAACTAGGAGGTGAAGTATCCTGTCCTGATTCCTGTCCTGAAGTCTTTGTCTCCTGATCTGTCCTGGGAGGCCCTAACCAGCCCTTTGGCCAGGGGGTTGGTCTTTACACCATATTTTGGTAATTATGAAATTAATTGTTTGATAAATGCTCTTCTGTCTCTATCCTCTTCTTTCTGAGCATAGTTATTGTGTGGATCTAAATTGATAAATGTTATCTGAAATATTTTGAATTGGCACTCCCGTGAATGAGGGTGTTTGTACTGAAACACTTTGAGATGGTTCAAAACCCCTAATTTAGATAAAGACTTAAAAACTTACTGAGTCTGTCATTATTTTATACTTATTAAGAAATGTATAATAAGTTATGTCAATTATCGCCATCAACTAGTTTTACCTAACTGGTCCATTGACCAGAGGAAAGAACTGTTTGATCAGCAGAAGGTTTAGTTAAAGAAGCAATAACTAGATCTTGAGGTATGAGAAACATTATAAACTAAAAGATTCCAGTGGTTTACTTAGCACAGAGCGTAAGCGAGTTGTATGGGCCCAAGTGAGTATATGGTAGTGGAGTATTTGTTGCTAGTAAGCCGCTGGGTCAGTTTTCTGGTAGCAGAGCTATGGTTGTTAGTAACTAGTTTGGTGATAAGTACTAGATTATTGAATTTTGGTTAATGTTTTAACAAAAGAGTTCGGGGCATATTAGCAAGAACGGCGTTAAAATTATCGCCCCTTTAGCGGCAGGAAACTGCCGCTAAAGCGGCGATAATGGGCTTGATAATATGCCCTTGAGAATTCCAATAGAATTCCAGGATCACAGCAGAACATGGGCTTCTATTGGTATTCTCAAGGGCATATTATCAAGCCCATTATCGCCGCTTTAGCAGCAGTTTCCTGCCGCTAAAGCGGCGATAATTTTAACGCCGTTCTTGCTAATATGCCCCTTAGTGTTCTGTTTTTATGTTGTCTGGAAAATTCCCGGGGAATGAATAGCAGGTGGCGATAGAAACCACACTGTAGTGAGGTTACTCGTCTGTTGGAATAACACTGAGAAGCTAGGTAGGGCTGGCAGTGTTAAACTAGGGACTATTTTCTGTACAAAAGTGAGAGTGGTTGAAAGCAAAGAGTTCACTGGTGAAACTTTAGGCGTTATATCACCTAGTAAGGGTAACTCTGAAGGAGTAGCAGGTTCTTCTAAGCTAGATTGACAGCAAAAGGAGTTCGCTGGTGAAATACTGGTTTCAAAATTCCCTAACGGTAGATACCGGAAGAGTAGCAGGTTCTCTGGAGCTTAGGTGAGGAGTAAGCGGAAGGTTTTGCTCGCAGTGAAAGAAAATAAGCTATCCTTTTGATTTAGTGGAACAGACAGAGTAGCGAATGTTTTTACGTTGTTAATAACAAAGAAGTTTTAAGAATTTTTGAAGAAATAAAATATTGTATTACCTTGCAAAGGGAGGGTCAGTGGCCGGAGTAAGACTGACGTCACAGAGAGCCGCGCTGGGATTGGTAGATACAGCGGGCGTGTTACAGGAGGAGCTTGGTAAAGGAGGGGTGATAAATCGCCTGAGTAGGTCCGAGGTCACAGAAAAGCCGCGCTGGGATTGGTAGAAGCAGCGGGCGCGTGACAGAAGCAGCATTGTAAAGGAGGGGTCAGTAGTGAGGAGCAGAACTGACGTCAGGAGAAAGCCGCGCTGACATTGGTCAGAGTACGAGTGTGTGCCTGATTTGATTGGATACATAGTTAGAAGCCGCACTAGGATTGGAGGAGAGAAGGATTGTATGCGGGATTTTGATTTGACCATCAGTGCAAGACGTACAGGTAGACGATTTTAAGGATTTGCGGAATACAATTTCCTACATCGTTCTTCAAGAATGTATGGAGAGAAAAGAAAGATGTCAATTTTTAAGAGAATAAAGAATTTCTTTGTTAAGGATAAGCCTGTGTTGACTAGAGAGGGCATTCCTATTCCGCCACCGAAGGAAAAAGGTTACAGATAAAAGAATTAATGAACATTTTACGAAAATGGGGAGACATTGATAAATGGAGGATTAGGTGGATAAGGAAGAAAGAAGAAGTGCAGGCGAGGGAGGCAGCAGCTGCATTTCCAGTAAGTGAAACAAGAAAAGTGGAGAGGTTGTGTCCAATGAGAGAAGTTCCTGGAGGGGGATATGTTCATGTCCCTTGGAGTAAACAAGATATTTTATCGTTTACAAATGATTTTCCAAAACCGAGAGAAAAGCCAGTTGAGCGGTACAAACAGGTAGAGAGGTTTGTGAAAGGTGTTATTGAAAGACCTGGATGGTCTATTTGACATAGTGGTACCTGCTGATTTATGGACAGAATGTAAGATCACGATTGATTGGCCTAATGAGGAGTATCCTAGAGATGCAAAAATAGGAGCACCGTCAGAAGAAGTGATGAAAAAGTATCACCAAGTGATTACATATTTGAAAGGGAAAATCCCTCCTAAAGAGACAGATTGGGTAAAAATAGATAGAACGACACAAGAACCGAATGAATCCGTACATGCGTACTATGAACGATTGTTGCAGGTGTTCAAGCAGTATAGTGGTTTTGAGAACATTGGTGACAAAGATATGGGACATTTTGTGTATCGGTTTGTATATGGTTTGAAACCGGAAATTGGTCAGATGATACAGCAGCACATGTTGTGTTGGCAAAGTAAGACAGTGGATGAAATTCTAAAGTACGCGAAATATTGCGGGGATGACATAGAGGCCAGGCGAAGGAAGTTGAAAGAGAAAATGATGTGGGCTCAAGTTAAATTGACAGAGCAGCAGGAAGAAAAGACAAATGAGCAAAATCATAATCCAGTAAAAGAACAGAGTCAGAATAATCAAGGAACGAATGGTAACAGATTTAAGGGGCGAATGGACAGAGAAGCGGCGAAAAAGAAGTTCCCTTGTCATGCGTGCAGAAAGCTTGGACATTGGAAGAACGAGTGTAAGAGTACTCAGAATAATAATAATAATAATGGGCCAAATCAAAATTTAACCCCACAGATGCAGAATGAAGTACTTATGAATCAGCAGCAACAGGTAGTCACTCCACAATATCAGGTGCCACCAGCTCCCATGCCAAATTTTGTGAATCATCAAAATGTCAGTGCGAACACCGGATTTCAAGGAGAAAGTGGTAAGAATAATAGAACAATTGCACAATATTTTTTGCAGAACGATGAAGAACGTTCAGATACTGCACAATGACGGTGCCTGAGGGGGAAGGAAGAGGAGTGCGTGCTTGGCGCATCCTTACCGGTAGATCAGTCAGGTCCATTTGTTGACGGGAAAGTAGAAGGTAAAGACATAACTTTCCTATTGGATACTGGTGCTACCAGGTCTACTGTGAGAACAGCAGACATCCCAAACCTACCCCTCTCTGGAGAAACTATCCAAGTTGTAGGCGTGTTTAACCAACAGATTAGAACCCCTATCACAAAGCCAATGGAGGTGCACATTGAAAACTTCAAAGAAATGCATCAATTTGTAGTTTGCGATTCCAGTCCTGTAAACCTGTTGGGAAGAGATCTTTTGTGCAAGATGAATTGCACGATCTATTGTACACCGGATGGTGTCGCTTTCCTAACTCCCGATGAGGATGTAGTCTATAAAATGATGCTGGCCAAACAAGGAACAGAAGTAGATGAAATGTTTTCATTAATAACTGTGAATGAATTGCCGGAAGAGTTGAGAACGACAGTCAATCCAGAAGTGTGTGATTTTACAGGAAAATATATTGGGCTAAGGAAAAATATAGACCCAGTTAAAGTGACAGTGAAGGAAGGTGCAGTGGATTAAAATTCCCGACAGTACAAAATGAGTCCAGAAGTAAAAGCAGGAATTATTCCAGAAATTGAACGGATGGTTAAACAAGGCATTTTAAAAAAGGTGATGGGTAGTCCCTGTAATTCGCCAATAATAGGACTGAAAAAGCCTAGCGGAAAGTACAGAATAGTGCAAGATCTGTGAAAAATAAATAAGATTGTAATTCCCTGTTGTCCAATCGTGCCAAATCCAGCAGTGATCCTTTATCAGATACCATGGAATGCAGGTTGGTTCACAGTAATTGATTTATGCCAAGCGTTCTTTTCTATTCCTTTGCACCCAGACAGCCAGTATTTGTTTACGTTTAAATTTGAAGATTGTATTTACGCATGGTGTCGTGTTCCTCAAGGGTACACAGAAAGTCCTTCAATCTTTAATCAGATTTTGAAAAAGTGGCTAGAATCATTGATTATGCCCAGAAATTCTGTTCTGGTTCAGTACATTGATGACCTGTTAGTGGCATCAAAAATGCGAGAAGCTTGTGTCACAGATACAATTGCATTGCTGAACCATTTGGCTGAAGGAGGACACAAGGTGTCTCCAGAAAAATTACAGTTCTGTCGACAAGAAGTAAGATATTTAGGGCATAAAATAGAAAGAGGAGTTAGAAAAGTGACACCGGAAAGAATAAAAATAATCAAAGAAATGCAATTGCCACAGACTCAGAGAGAAATGAGAATGTTTCTGGGAGTGGTTGGATACTGCAGACAATGGATAAATGGATTTTCTGTGTTGGTGAAACCACTAATACAGATGATTCGGAAATGAGCAAAAGATCCGATTGATTGGAATGATGACTGCCTAGAGGCATTTGTGAGATTGCAAAATTGTCTGTGTGAGGCTCCTGCCTTGGGCATGCCAGACTATACAAAAGACTTTGCTTTGTTTTGTTGCGAAAGAGAAAATTGTGCACTTTCAGTTTTAACACAGAGACATGGATTGAGTCGGCGTCCAGTGGCATATTTTTCAGCTACATTGGACCCGGTGGCTTCAGCCTTGCCTGGCTGCTTAAAAGCAGTAGCTGCTACTTGTATGAGTCTGGAGCAAAGTGTGCCGATAGTGATGGGACATCCGGTAAAGGTATTCGTTCCACACTCGGTTGAGATTCTTTTGACGAGAACAAGAACACAGCACCTCACCCCTACTCGTTTGACAAAGTACGAAAGAGTGATTTTGGGAGCTGAGAATGTGACTGTGACAAGGTGTACGATTCTGAACCCAGCCACCCTATTGCCAGACCCCTGTGATGAGGAAGTAAAAGATGAAAGTGATCATGATTGCTTAGACGTGACTGAGTTATGCACAAAGCCCCGCCCGGATATAAGAGAGACACCACTAAAAGAAGCAGATCACGAGTTATTTGTGGATGGCTCCTGCCTTAGGACACAAAAAGGAGGTCTAAGTGCTGCATATGCTGTTTGCAAAATTTCTGGGGTAATTGAAGCATCCTGTTTACCTTGGGTCAAGTTGGTTGCCTTGACAATGGCATGTAAAAAGGGGAAAATTTGGAGAGTAACCATATTTACGGATAGTCAATATGGTTTCGGGATTGTGCATGACTTCGGCCAGCTTTGGATGCAGAGGGGATTTCTGTCTTCCTCAGGGTCTCCTATCAGAAACAGCAAAAATGTAAAGGATTTGTTGGAAGCATTACAATTACCAAAAGAAATAGCAGTTGTAAAATGCGCTGCACATCAGTCAGGAAATGACTATGTGACTGCTGGTAATAATTATGCTGACCAAGTGGCGAAATACTGCGCTAAAAATGCAGTAGCCATAAACAGAAAAATTGAAACGGGGGAAACCAGATGCCAACTTATGTACTTCTCAGTGCCAGAGACATGGGATGAGATTAGACAATTGCAGGAAGAAGTAGAGGAAAAAGAAATCTGGATAAAGACAGCCTGTACCAAAAGACCACATGATGAAGTATGGGTGTATCTAGATGGAAGACCAGTCATGCCAGATTGTCAGCTTTCAAAAATGGCGAGGGTGTATCATGGAGCAACACACGTAGGGAGAGATTCAATGCTCAGACTATTCAGACAGAGTTGGTACAATACGAAGTTCAGGGTAATCGCAGAGAGCTTTTGCCAAAGATGCTTAACCTGTCAACAGTAGAACCCAGGTAGAAAGACAGTGGTAAGCTGGGGAAAAATCGGAAAGGCAGAAGGACCCTTCACCAGATTACAATTAGATTTCATTGAGTTACCCCCCTGCAACGGATTGAAATACGTACTTGTCATAGTGTGCCTTTTCTCAAGATGGGTGGAAGCCTACCCTACTAGAAGAAATGACAGTCTTACAGTTGCAAAATTGTTGTTGAGGGAGTTGGTGCCACGGTTTGGTTTTCCGGTCACTTTGGAATCAGATAGAGGCCCTCATTTTAATAATGAAGTAATTCGATGAATCTGTGCTGCATTTAACATTGAACAAAAACTACACTGTGCTTATCGTCCAGAGGCTTCTTGAGTTGTTGAACAAATGAATGGCACAATCAAGTCAAGATTGGGAAAGGTGTGTTCATCCACAAAGCTAAAATGCCCAGATGCATTACCACTTGTATTAATGGGTCTCAGACGCATTCCAGACAGAAAAACAGGTATGAGTCCACATGAAGTAGTCTTGGGAAGAGCCATGAGACAGGCGTTTATTCCTGGAAATAAACTAATGAGTATAACTGATGATCTGGTATTGGACTATTGCAAAGGATTGGCTGAAATGATGCGTTCTATCTCTCATCAGGTTGGGGAAGACGCAGTGGAAAGACAGCCAGATCAAGCGCATGATTTGAATCCTGGAGATTGGGTGCTAGTGAAGAAACACGCAAGGAAATCGTGTCTAGCACCAAGGTGGGACAAACCAAGGCAAGTCATACTAGTCACTACCACAGCAGTGAAGTGTGCAGGTTTGCCCAATTGGATTCACGCTAGTCATACCAGAAGAGTTCCGAGCCCATCAGAGCAACAAGAGCCACCACTGACTGAGCAGGCTGAAGCATCAGGAGTTGTAAACTGTGAAATTGAAGAATCTAGAGTGATAGATTCCGGAAGACAACCATATGATGAGCAGCCCGAGATAAGTCAGGAAAAATGGATCCCACTAATTGAAGTAATTGATGATGCTATTGAAACCAGAAGAAGATCAGAATTGAAAAGACAGGAAGGTAATCAGGAAGAGACAGGGGAAGAAGAACACATTCAGGTGAAAAGAGAAAGAGACATAAACAAACTTGAGGAGGGAAAAAGAGAAGAAGACGTTCAGGCAGAAGAAGAAAAGTTTGAATTAAGACCTGAACAGGACCAGATAGAGTTAGAATAACAAACTCAGGCAGAAGAAGAAAGATTTGGAGTAAGACCTGAGCAGGATCAGACAGAATTAGAAGAACAAGCTCAGGAAGAAGTAGAACAAAATACGGTAGAACCTGAGCAGGAAGAAGCAAAAGAAAGTACAAGCACAGAAAACAGAGAAATAGAACAGATTGTGCCCAGAACAAATGAAATAAAAAGAACCTTACAAGGAGATAAGGAAGGTGAAAAAAAGCAGTACAAATTAAAAGAGTCAGAAAGGGAGACAATTGGCCAACTGGAGTAAAGAAACTGAAATATCACCTGAGAAAATCAGAAAAGAAGCCAGAGCAAGTGAATTAAATCACAAGTCAAACAAGACCTAAGCAAACTTTAGCAAAAATAAGTCGGAGAATTCCAAGATTGAGAAATTTAAACAGAAAATACAGGACTCCAGAGTGGACGTACGTCATTCTTGAAGAATTTGAGTCCCTCGACCTGTCTGATGAGACAGAAGAAGTCCATATTGCACAAATTGACGAAAGCCAATTGAAACCTCCTTAAAGAATAAAAAGAACAAAAAGACTGAAAAAGGAAAAAGATAAGAGAAAAGAAATGTTCTCAGAGACAAAATGGCCGACAATGAAGTTAGCGGAAAACCAAAGTGTGGAGTAAAAAGAAAGTGTCTTAGATTTTGTTTTTGTAGTATTTTATTAGCAATATTAGGATGGTTATTCCTAACAGTAGGGGTACCTCTAATAATGAAAACAAGTAACGAGAATAATACAGATACTAATGTTAAAGTAGATAGATTAAGAGAAACTAAAATAGAAATAGGAGTAGAAGATGAGGCAACCTATCATAATGAATCAGACTGTAATACGTCCTCTAATGTGTTTATTAAATTATTATTTCAGTATGTCAGCACTATGCAAATTAACAACTGTTATGTATGTATGAAATTGCCTTCTTCAGTATCAGAAGGGATGACGTATCACCATATACCTTTAACGTATGGTGTGTCATGTAGTGTTTTGTCAAGTTTATTTTACACTACAGGGAGATTGCAGTATTTTTATTCTAACTGAGATGTAATATTTTCAGAACTTCCTATTAGAAAGAATATGAATCCAGTAGTTAGTAGTAAAAATGCACAATTTATGGGTGAATTTTCATAACAATGAGTTCAATAGATTTAGTTCAGGCACACGAAGATAATGTAACATGTACATTAAGAAAAGAAGAAAAAGATTTTTTAGATTTAATAGAAGAAAGGAGACAGGATTTAATGAAGAAGGCAACTACACAGAAAACTCATGTACCTCCATGGGTTGGGAAGGAGGGAATCTATGCAAGTGGCAAGGCTCATGCTGCAATGTCCCTGGACTTTGTGAAAAGGGGAAAATTCTGCCTCCATAGATTAAAGACAGATTATAACAATAATTACATTGGTTACAGTGAATGTGAACATAACTTCCTAATATTAGGAGGATGGGGACTAAAAGGGGGAACTGATCCTGTGTTTCCAGTAGTGTATTATGTTTGTGGGAACAATGCCTATTACAGGTTACCTGCAAGATGGTACGGAAGCTGTTATTTTGGAATAGTTTTTCCAAAAATGTATCATGTAGACAAAATCAGTGGAACCAATGGAAATTCTAACGGACTGACACGAAGCAGAAGGGCTAGTTTTTCTGAAATTGTAGGAGATATTTTTAGCGCACTGATACCCTCAGTTGGAGTCATCCTAAATTCCCAGGAAAATATATAAGTTATCAACCATGGTTGATCGTCTCTCTACAGATACTGCAGGAGGATTTTTAATGATTAACACAGAAATGGTTGCAATTAGATTGATGGTTTTACAGAACCGTCTTGCTCTTGACATATTGTTAGCAAAAGAAGGTGGAGTTTGTGGCATGTTGAAAGTTCAACATTGCTGCACTTATATTCCGGACAAGAGCAGAGAAATTAAAGGATATATTGAAAATATTACAAGAATGCATAAAGATTTGACCCAACTGGAGGTTGACAGTGTGTGGGGAAGACTAACAAAAATCATAACATCAATAGGGAAATAGTTTGTTGGGTTTGGGAAAAGTTTTCTAGGTCAAATAATAATACCATTAGTGAGGATAATAACAATAGTGATGTTAATAATGATTACATATAGATGTTGTAGAAAAGGTACGAAAGGAAAAGTACACTTGAACAGAAAAGGAAAGGGACAGACACGTAAGAGAAAGTACGAGGAAATACGCTTGGAAGAAATGAAAGGCAGGTTATATAAGAAGATGCGAGATTTAGAAGGAAATGAGATAGTTGCTGAAAGGTTGAGAGGCCAAATGGAGAGAACTGAGAAGTGTTAAAAGTTGGTATCTGGAATGGATGGGAAATTTTGTGATGGCTTAATATGCCATCAGAGAGGGGATTGATGGAGCAAGGACTCGGACACGAGACTTGCTCGGAAGCAATCCTCTCGATTTAACTTACTAGTGAATTACTAACAAGCGTATTTTGTGATTAATAATACGCATTCTCATTACACGCGGGAAAAGAATGAAGCTTGCCTATGTGTTTACTAACTGCAAATAACACGGACGTAGGACTAGAACTCATTTAACACAGGATCTTTACTGCGCATGCGTCTACTGCATCTACGTAGTATGACGTGCTGACGCTTGGAGGGAAATTCTGGCGCTTGCGCAAAGAGCTATAAAATGGCCGCTTGAAAGCTCACATGCATGGCACCTGCTTTGCTGAAATTAGAAAAAGAATTTATAACTAACGCAAATGCAGAAAGAGAAATAACAAATGGTCTGGGTCAGAGTAGAGGTTGGTGGTATACAGTAAAATCATTTATTTTTGAGAATAACATTTTTTCTTTTTGACTTTATTATTAGTGCGTATTTGGGCCTGTTAAAGTTGTCTGAGTTGAGCAGACTAACGCGGCGCGACGCATGCGCCCTGGTACGAAAGCTTGGAGGATGACTAAGGATTTGTCACGCGTCCAAGGTCGGCGGAGATGAGCCCTGGGAACATGAGGGTGAAGAGTTCATATGAAGGAACTTATTCGAGAAAATAGTTACAATTGTGTTAATAAAGTTTAAAGATGTATGGGAAAGGAAGGGCGGAATAAAAGTTTGAGGGGAGGAGTTCGGAAACAATGGTTTAAGGGAATAAATTAAGTATAAGCATGGTGTGATGATCATCCCCCCCTCGCCTGTCCAATCAGAAGTTAGTATTCTGTGGAAAATGAAACATTAATGGGTGGTACATGCCTATGGAAAGGTATAATTGAGGTAGTTTAGTTAGAAGAGTAAGCAAGCCTTGGGGAAGTTACGAAGAAGCTTTGGAGCGCGTTGAAGAAGCCTGAGAACGGGGTGTGCTGGAGTGGTGCCGATGCTTTGAAATGCTGATGAAGAAATTGAATGCAGAACCATCTATTTGAATTGGGTGGGTTAGAAAGAAGATCGCGGAAGAACCACGAGGAGGAAGAGAGTGTCAGAGAGGGGTGCGACGTAGTCGTCGGTAACTAGAGAGGTGAAGTATCCTGTCCTGATTCCTGTCCTAGAAGTCTTTGACTCCTGATCTGTCCTGGGAGGCCCTAACCAGCCCTTTGGCCAGGGGGTTGGTCTTTACACCATATTTTGGTAATTATGAAATTCATCGTTTGATAAATGCTCTTCTGTCTCTATCCTCTTCTTTCTGAGCATAGTTATTGTGTGGATCTAAATTGATAAATGTTATCTGAAATATTTTGAATTGGCACTCCCGTGAATGAGGGTGTTTGTACTGAAACGCTTTGAGATGGTTCAAAACCCCTAATTTAGATAAAGACTTAAAAACTTACTGAGTCTGTCATTATTTTATACTTATTAAGAAATGTATAAGTTATGTCAATTATCGCCATCAACTAGTTTTACCTAACTGGTCCATTGACCAGAGGAAAGAACTGTTTGATCAGCAGAAGGTTTAGTTAAAGAAGCAATAACTAGATCTTGAGGTATGAGAAACATTATAAACTAAAAGATTCCAGTGGTTTACTTAGCGCAGGGCGTAAGCGAGTTGTATGGGCCCAAGTGAGTATATGGTAGTGGAGTATCTGTTGCTAGTAAGCCGCTGGATCAGTATTATCATTACTATATTAGTGTGCCTGTATGCAAGTGTATCAATCTGTGTGTCAGTGTTTATGTGTATGTGTATGGCTGCATGCATGTTGTCTGTGAGCGCTGCATTTACCTAGATTGGCTTGTTATTTAATGTTATTTATTATTTTTGGTTTTTATTTTTGGGGAATTTACTATTTTCAGCACCATGAAGTACTTAATAAATTATTATTTTTTTTAAAAAACTTTATTTCGGCCTGATAAGGCCATAAAAGCACAAATAAAACATATAAAAATACAGTACAATCGATACAGCTATTTCAGTATAAAAATTATGCGTACAAGTTAAAAGGTTTAATCATTAAAAAGATTAAAAGGTATAGTGAATATCTTAAAAAGGCTCCGAGTATCTCAGACATGTAATACAAGTTCATGGGTTAAAAGGCGGAGTTAAAAAGCAGAGACCCAGGTCATGATGGAGACATAGGGTGGGTAGTTTGGGCTTGCTCCTTCTTTAAAACTGCTCGACGTGCACACCACATTGAAAACAAATAACGAGACACTGAGAAAACAATTGGCATACTGCTATCATATTTTAGGATCCTATAGGCCTGCGAGCAATGAATGGGAAGTTCCAAGGTTCCTACATAACTGTCGTAGCCAGCGATGTCTTATTACCTTATATGTTGGGCAAAAGAACAGTACATGTAGGTCTGTCTCTGTACAATTTTTGCAAGTCGGACAATCTTTAGTGGAACTGCCCCCCCACTTGTGAGTAGCAGCACATAAGGGAAGTGTACCATGCCTAAACTTCAAATAAACTTTTTTGGCAAGAGTAGGCTGTATGTCATCTATGCTAGATTCTAAACTATAATGCAGTTTGACTTCAAGAAAGGATATTGTAAGTGTGCCTGTCCTGGGGCCCCTCAGTAGTAGATTAAGATTGTAGTCCTTAAAATTCTTAATCAAAGCCTTCCTAGGTGTTAACGGGCATCTATCTTCAGCACTGTCCCACAAATCCCCCATTCCAATGGATAACAAGGAGTTCTTAATATAAGTGAGCCAAGAAATTTTACTTGCACCATTGAGGTTTGCCACTTCGATCTGTTCCTCTCTATACATAGATAATTCTGGGGTGCTCCATAAGCGGCGCCAGTATAGCAGAGGTCTGAGGGCAACCTCCAGTGCCAATGGGCTAACTCCAAGATCCATTCGGAGCGGGGTTAGTGGTGTACTATTTGGAAGTCCCAAAAGTTGTCTGAGAAATGAGTTTTCAGTCTTAACAAGTTGTTCGGGTGACCGATGACCCCATAATTCTGTCCCATAAAGGGCAGCTCCTCTGGCTTGCGCCTTATATATTTCCAGCACAGGCCCCAGGAACTTGTGTACACACTTCCTCTGATGTTGCGCTAGCCCCCCTGTTGTTTGAGCCAGTTTAAGACAAGCCTTCTTGATTTGAGCGCCCCACTCCATTTTCTCATTAAGGGACAAGCCCAGATACTCACATACAGGGACTTTCTCTAGATATTCCCCAGCTAATTGTGGATTGGGTCGTGTTGAACGCCCTGCATTGAAAACCATGTATTTTGTTTTCTGGGTATTAATTTCCAAGCCCCTATTCCTGCAAAATAAGTAGAAGATGTCTAAAACCCTTTGTATGCCCATTGGTGACCTCGACAGCAGGAGGGTATCATCTGCGAACATCAAGGCAGGTACCTTTCGGCCCGCTAACTTGGGAGCATCTATGTCCCCTCCTGCTGTTAGGGCTCCTACTAAGCCATTGATGAAAATACAAAAGAGGGTCGGAGCCAAAACGCACCCTTGCCGTACACCTCTCTCTAGAGGTATACGATCGGTGAGGTCCCCGTTTTTCAGGTATCTGATTTGAGCGAAATTATGGTCATGTAATCTTTTCAGAATGTGACATAAGTACGGGGGCACTCCCAAGTCTAATAAAATAGCCCATAGTTTCTCCCTGGGAACTAAATCGAAAGCCGATTTTAAGTCCACAAAGATCATATAAAGACTGCCACCCTCCAGATTACTGATTTCCAGTGCAATAGTTGTAACCTGAAGACTTGATCAATTGTGGACATTTTTGTTCTGAAACCGGCCTGATAAGGACTGAGAATGGAAAATTCCTCCATCCAGTTCTGTAATAGGTCCAGAAGCACTCGAGCAAAGATTTTTTGTGCAACATCAATAAGGCCGATAATTCGCAGGATGGAGGGGTGAACCCTTCTTAAAGATCGGAATAATTTCCGCCCCTAACCATGTTATAGGAATCTCCATTCCCTGAAGAATAGCGTTGTATACGCTCCATAAGTACGGAGCCCAAACGCTAGGTTCAGTACGATAAAGATCTCCAGGGATCTTATCTAAACCCGGAGCCTTTGCGGGTATTACTCGGACAATTGCAGCCGTTACCTCTTTTAGGGAAATTACGGGGGTGTCCAGACGGGCTGGATGTGGCTGGGGGCAGTAAGTTGCTATTTGTCCTGGATCGCCCTCCACCTTAGAATAGAGTGACTGGAAATGAGCCCTCCAAACCTCGGCCCCTAAATTCGGTTCGAATGCTTGTTTGCCCTCTTTGGAGTCTGTACTTATTATTTTACAGAAAGTCCTAATGTCCCTACTGTTTAGGGCATGCCTCAGACTCTCCCACCTCTCTTCTTCCCAGTCTTTTTTGGCTAGCTTATTTGTATTTTTGTAGGATAGCTTATTAGCCTTTATTACCAGCTTGTCATTAGATTTTATAGCTGAGAGCAGGGTTTTCTTAGCCTTTAGGCAATTGCCATTATACCAGGGGTGTCTGGGTGCATTGCCTTCCTTTGATCGTGATACATACGAAAAGCTATCAGCCAGGGCCGCCATTAGGCCTTGGTGGTTTTCTGCAATTTCACGGAGTGGACGAGTAGAGTCTCCAAGCTCACTCAATTGATTTGCAACCTCTAGATATGGTATGAATATTTCATAAAGCGACGCCAGTCTGTCTTGAGATTCGCATAGGGTACCCCATCTTACTCTCCTAAAGTTTTCGGAAGTTGGCCTTTTAGGACATCCCCGGTGTTTGGAGAGTCCAGTTCTAAAATCAAGGCATTATGATCACTGTCATATCTGGGGGCAATCTTAAAATCAATCATCCGATGCCCAGACTTAGTGTTCACCAGAATATAGTCTAGGATCGAGGGGCAGCCCGGTCTATTATAAGTAAAATTAGCTGGACAGTCAGATTTGGAGCGCCCATTGCACGCCCTGAGCGAATAATTCAAGGCAAGGGTGTTCATCTGTATAACTAATGGTGTCCAGGCCCGAGTTGGCGGGGCATTAGCCATTGGAATAGCCCAGTGCAGGTCCTCCTCATTTGGATCACCTGCCTCCATGTCCTTCAGGGGTTCGTACTGGCAGTTTAGATCGCCAGCCAGGATCACTATGTCATTGTCAATGACTGTGGGTAGAAATGACGATAATTTTTCAAGGGTAGGAGACTCTTGGCCATACCTTACTGGCCGTGAGTAGACATTGATAAACACTATCCTAGTTCTGGATGAGAAACTCAAAATAGCACAGAGGCTGTCGCTAGAAGATGTCTCTACCTGCTTCACTGCGCAACCTAAATGGGTTGCAATCCAAATACTGAGACCCCCAGATGGTCTACCCACCCCCCAGATGTGGCTGGTAAATTAAAAGTTGCATAGCCAAGTCTATGTATGTCCTCCCTGGCCCAAGTTTCCTGGAACATGCATATGTCCTTATCTTGGATAAAGGCACCCCACTCTGGGTTGTCTACTTTGGAGCGGAGTCCTGCAACGTTCCAGGATAGTATTTGGAGCTTCGGTGAGTCATTTGACGGCTTGCTAAGATTTCTGGGGCCCTTATCTAAAGGCCAATGGCCGTTCCTAGCTGAAGGCTGGTTGGCTTCTATGGTTGTCAGTGATGGATTCGCCGACTGATGGACATTATAAGTCTGCGGCGATGGCTCTACATTATTGTGGAGGAAAGGTACTCCCAGTATCTCATCCCTTTCAGCTCTTCTAACTCCCCTGGCCTCTACTGATCCTTGCATTTGAGGCATGGGGTTGCCAGCGGGGGGAAGTACCTGGTCCATGATCAACGGCTTGGTTGTACCTTGTCGATTGGCCATGGTGTTAGACTCAGTAAAATTCACAGGGGACACCCTCGAATTTGGCAAAAGCAGGGACTTTAGTACTCCAGACTCTGGGACTCCAAACTCTTGTTCAGCCATACAAGGGCTAGTTAATTCGAATTGTCGGGAGCCTCTTGTAGCGACCCTTCTATAATATAAATTATTATTAGTAGTAGTAATAGTAGTAGTAGGTGCAGTAGTAGTAGGTGCAGAAGTAATAGTACTAGTAGTAGCAGTAGTCTAATAGCAGTAGTAGTGGTAGTATAGTAGTAGCAGTAGTGGTAGTATTATCGTTACTATAATAGTGTGCCTGTATGCAAGTGTATCAATCTGTGTGTGTCAGTGTTTATGTGTATGTGTATGGCTGCATGCATGTTGTCTGTGAGCATGTATGTCTGTTGGACTGTCTGCACAGCTGTCTGTATGTCTGCTTGTGTAAATAGATGCTGCCTGTAGGTCTGTGTGCCTGTTCTGCTGTGTGCACTTGCGTCTCAATGTCTACGTGCGTGCACGTTCTTGTGATTAATGTTTGCATGTATGCCATATGTCTGTGTGCATGTATGCCAAATGTCTGTGTGCATGTACTGTAGTAGAGACAGACCTATTAACCTTGTCAATGCTTGGAAGCTCGTCGGGAACAGTAGATTTACTCTGCCCGCAGGATCAGAGGGAGACTTGAGGCCATTCATTATTAACACTCTTCGCAATCAGAGACAATTATCGAGGACAAGGACAGAGATGAGCTAATGACAGCTCCTGGCACCGTCCTGTGCGGGTTTTACTGTCCTCTCGATACATTTCAAGCGCCCCCTCCCTGCCCCCCCTCAGCCCGTCCTTCAAAGGCTGCTCTCTCAGTGCAATGGTCTCTCCAGTGACGACCTTCAGAGGCTGCTTGCTCATCAATGGTCTCTCTGTTGAGTTCAAGTTTCAAGTTTTTATTTGATTTAGTTCTCTACTGAGAACAACAAATGTTAAAAATACATTTGTCATAAAATATTAATAGGATAATCATTTCAAAACAGTTTTAAAAAGCTCTTTAAAAATAAGACAAATTATGGTCTCTCTGTTGACGTAGTTCATAGGATGCTCTCTCAGTTCCATGATCTCTCCAGTGACGTCCTTCATAGGCTGCTCTCTCAGTTCCATGGTTTCTCCAGTAATGCCCTTCAAAGGCTGCTCTCTCATCAATGCTCTCTCCAGTACGTCCTTAACCCCTTGACCGCGATCGGAATTCCGCTCGTGTGCTGGACATTCCGATCGCGGGTGGGGTCGTGACGAGCTCAGCTCGTCATGCGCACAGTGCTACCGCGCAGCATGACGAGCTGAGCTCGTCATGAGCATGGAAGGGGTTAAAAGGCTGCTCTCAGTTCCATGGTCTCTCCAGTGACGTCCTTCAAAGGCTACTCTCTCATCAAAGGTCTCTCCAGTGACGTCCTTCAAAGGCTGCTCTCTCTGTTCCATTGTCTCTCCAGTGACGTCCTTCAAAGGCTGCTCTCTCATCAATGGTCTCTCTAGTGACGTCCTTTAAAGGCTGCTCTCTCAGCAATGGTGTTAGTCTTGGCATCTTTTGGCGTGTTTCCCCTGAGTTTTTGCTTTCTGACCTCCCGGTTTTGACTCTGTTTGGCTGGTGTAACGGTTCTGCGCGCTTTTCGCACTGCTGATCAGTGGTAAAGCGCAGGTGCTCCTATGGTAAATTGTGTTATGGATTGGTGTTTCCATGATTGGATATTTGATTTACCTGTTAGCCCCTCGTAAAGTGCACTGCGTGTGCCAGGGCCGGTGAATCAAATGCTACCCGGGGCCTGCAGCACTGGTTGTGTCACCCCGTGAGTAGCCCTGAAAACGGTAACTCAGACCTGCCATTGCAGAGTCTGCGCGCAGTTTGTAACTGCCATATCGACTTGGCCAGTGCACACACTGGCCGGTCCTTAACCTTCCCTTTTCTTACATGTCAGGCACCCCTCAGGTAGGCCCAAGGTACCCCTGTGGGCAGGGTGCAATGTATGTGAAAGGTAGGACATGCCCCGGTGTGTGTGGCATGTCCTAATAGTGAATTACAGCCAATTTCGTTTTTCACTATTGTAAGGCTACCAGTTCCCCATAGGACAGAATGGGAGGTTTGTTCATAACATCTTATGAACATAACTGGCCCAGGGAATTCGGTAAGAAAATGAAGTTTCGTATGCCTGAACTCAGAATCTAAAGATGCCTCTTTTAGTGAAGGTGATTTTTACATTCTGTGTTTGAAAATACCACTTTTGGAAAGTGGGTATTTTCTTGCTCAGTCATCCCATGTGCCTCTGCTGGAATGTGGATTGCCTGTCTGGGTTTTGGATGACAGAAGGCTGGGGGAGCAGGAGGGGCACCAGATGGTCTAGGTAGGTCAGGAAAGGGCTGAAGAGACCTGGGTTACGATGGGGGAAGGGGGAGGAGATTTCCTTGCACCTCAAAGGGCCTGCTCTGCCTCTGACAAATGCCGTCTCCACCTCCTGCCAGGAATTCACACCAGAGAAGGCAGAACTGGTCCTGACCGGGCACAGGCCCTCTCTGCCTAAGAGATCAAAGGATTTTTGGACATAAATGCTGGGTCCCAGACTCCTGAACTTTAGAACTCATCTGGACAAGAAGACTGCCAAGAAGAAGAGCCGGAGAAGCTGCGAAAAGGAATGACTGCTTTGCTGGGTGCTTTGCTGGGCTGACCTGCAGTGGCTGCTTTTGTCTTGGGTAGTGAAAGGCCTGGACCGGACTTTCTGCAACCTAAATTTGGGAGTCTCTCCAAGGGCTTGAGGTAGAGCTTGCCCCCTGTTCACGAAGTCTCAGGAACAGCAAAGACTTCAAGTTCTTCGACCCGCAGCACTGGGGACTGTGTGTTTTGTGCTGCAACCAAAAGAACACCAACTCGACGACGTCTACGACGCCACTGCCGACTCCGTGTCCTGAAGGCAACGCAGAGGGCACCGCCGCAACGCCGCACCGCAACCCTGGTCTCACCGAAGACGCCTGTTGATGCCGCCACCGAGCCGCTGCTTGCACCGTGACCTGTGGGCACCGCACTCCGCACTGCCTCGCTTCACGCCGAAGCTTTGGCACCGCAGAGGGCACTGCCGCAATGCCGCACCACGACCCTGGTCTCACCGACGACGCCTGTTGACGCCGCCACCGAGCCGCTGCTCACACCGCGACCTGTGGGCACCGCACTCCGCACCGCCTGACTTCACGAGGACACCTTGGCCTGCCTGACGCCGCCACTTCCCGCCGAGATCGACGCCACTGCTTGCACCGTGGTACGGGAGCACCGCTCGTAAGTTACACGACGCACCGCCCTCATCCCACACTGCAGCCTTGGCCAACCGACTCCAGTTCGTCAGCCGACAACAGCGATTCAGCAACTACGACGGCGCTGCTTGCACCGTGTTCTGCCAGCACCGTGACGAGCACCGCCTTCATCTCGCACCGCGACCCGTGTCTCACCGACGCCGCCATCTGACGCCGCCACCGAGCCACTGCTCGCACCGCAACCTGAGGGCACCGCACGCCGCACCGCTGCACTTCGCACCACAGCACCCAATGCCTGCCGACGCCAGCACTCCTGACTCCATCAGAGAGGAGATCGACCTGCAACGCGTGTGACTTCGAGGGCCCCATCGCCCTGCATCTCTGAAAGGTACTGTTTGCGGGTCTTTCCGACACCGTAGCTGGCCTGCGACCCCGCGGTCAGCCAGAACTGTTTTGGATTTGTGTGTTCACGATGCCGTGGTAGTCCGGACGGCGCTATCCACACAAGGAACTCTTTTTAATCAGCGTATTTTTGAATTAGTATAGTATTGTGGTTCTTTATCGTTTTTGGTCTTGTTTTAATTATATAAAAATATTGGATATTTTTCTAAACTGGTGTGGTGTCCTTTTGTAGTGCGTACACTGTATTACTGTTGGTTATGTGCAAATGCTTTACACACTGCCTCTAAGATAGGCCTGGCTGCTCGTGCCAAGCTACCAAGGGGGTGTGCAGGGGTTATTTTAGAAGTGTAACTCCCTTATCCTGACTAGAGTGGTGGTTTTTTCCTGGCTTTGGCCCGCGCCCTAGCCTACCAAGAATCCCATTTCTAACATTGGTGGCAGCGGTGGGATAGGACTTGCGTTTGCACTTGACTTACAGTGATTGGTGTGCACTACTACCATATCGCAGACCATTACGTACCACATACTAACCCGTTGTGTTTTTGGCCGATTTTTGTGATCTTGCCAGGTGAACTTTCTACTTCACCATGCCGGAATCAATAGCATCATCCGTTGCATCCATGTACATTGCCTTTGAGGAGGATAGGTCGGAGCTCTACACTGTGAGAGAATTGAAGTCCGTTTGCAAAAACCTAAAAGTCCAAATCAGAGGCCTCACTAGGAAGGACGAGCTACAAAAGGCGCTGAGGGCCTGGCTAGCAGCCAGAGACGCAAGTGGGCAAAATGGTGACCTTAGTGGAGAGGCGGGGGAGCCTAGTCCTAGGGTGGATGTGCTTTTGGGAGGGGGGAACCCTTCCAACCAGGCAGCAGTGGCCTGTCCCCAGAGGAGCTGGAGGACAGGCAGGAAGCAAGGAGAGCAGCCACAGAGCTAGAAAAGATTAGATTGGCCATGGAGGAGAAGAGAATGCTATTGGAACATGAACGAGGTCTTAAAGAGCTGGAGCTGAAGAGTAGGCCCAGCTCGGATGGTGGCAGCAACTCGTCAAGGCAGACAGACCGAATCGTACACATCCCTAAAATGTGGGCAGAGAGTTCAAGAAGGGGGATTACATACAGAGGTGGTTTCAGGGTTATGAGGCAGCGATACACATGAATGGGGTCCCTGAGGAGAATTGGGGAGCAGGATTGTGGTCTCTGTTTCCAGAGGAAGCCAGGGATACTTTGACAGCTTTGGGTAAGGGGCCTAACCTCACCTATGCTGATATGAAGGAAGCCCTTCTCACTAGGTATGGTCTCACTCCTGAAAAGTACCGGGATCAGTTTAGGTCCTGGAAGAAATCTGATGCCAACACGTGGCTGGAATGTGTGGATGGGTTTTGTCGGTCGTTGGATGGCTGGGTGAAGGGCAGTAATGTGACAGATTTTCGGGGACTCTACAATTTGATTGCGTGGCAGCACTTGTCTAGTCTATGTTTTGCAGATCTGCGCCAGCACCTAGTTGATAGTAAGCTAACTGACCCCAGGAAGCTTGCTATGGAGGCGGACCGCTGAGTGAGTACCAGGGTCCACAAGAAAGCGTTTGGGGGGGACTCAGTCAAAGGTGAGCAGAAAAGTGGGGGGGACAAGGGTAAAACACAGGAGTTCTCGAAATGGCCCCAAAATAACACCCAGGGTAAAGGTTCCCATCCCCCGGAGATAAGAAGCAAGGGGTCTCGACAGGAAAGCCTGCCGAGATCGGCCCCCGCACGTGTTTTGCCTGTGACCAGGTGGGGCACATGAGGGGAGACCCCCGGTGCCCAAAGGGGACACAGCCACCCACCGGTGGACCGTCCAAAGTGTTGGCTAGCGTAGCGCTGGGGGAGGAGGAGGAGGAGTCCCAATAGGAGGGTGGGGACCCCACAGAAATGACCCTCGTCTCACTAGGGACAGTGAGATGGTCCCAGGTGCCCCCCTAACACAAAGAAATACAGCACCTGGGTGACCATCAACGGGAAAAGGGTAGAGGCTCTCTGGGACACTGGAGCCAGTGTGACCTCAGTTCGGTGTCACCTGGTCCCTGAGATGCAGGTAGTCCCCGGGGCATTCCACCAGGTGATTGCAGTCGACAATTCCGAGCGCCAGTGTCTGGTGGTGCAGGTTCCCTTCGAGTGGGGGGGGTCTCAGGTCCTTTAAGGGTAGTTGTGAGCCCTTCCATGCATGTCGATTGTCTGCTCGGTAATGACCTGGAGCAGTCCTTATGGATGGATGTTGAGCTCAGGTCCCACTTGGAGATGCTGGGGTTGCCAGAGTGGGCATGCGTGTCCACTCGGTCGATGGCAGCCAGAGAGGGTGATCAGAAGGACCCGGAGCCTGAAACAGTGGCCCAGGTCCCTGCCAAGAGGAAGGGCAAGGGGCACGGGAAACCGGCCCCTGAAGTTCCCACGGCCCGGGAGGAGGCGGACCTCGAGGGGGACGCCCCGGTGCCTACAGGGGAACAGGTAGCCGAACTGGGGGACATCTCTGAGCTGACCCATTGGCAGCAAGAAGGGGGTCCCACCAGGGAGGAGTTCTGCCGGGAGCAGAAAGAGTGCCCTTCTCTGGAGGGTCTGCGGCAGAAGGCCGCAGCCCAGGCGACTGGTGATCAGTCCGGATCACATTGGATATATTGGGAGAATGATCTCCTGTACTGCGAGCCTAAGGTCGCGGAACCTGGGTCAGCCCGTGTGCTGGTGGTCCCCCAGCGCTTCCGGACCTTCCTACTGGGTCTGGCTCACGACGTGCCTTTGGCAGGACATTTGGGGCAGGTCAAGACCTTTGACCGGCTTGTCACCCACTTCTTCTGGCCTCGAATGCGAAGGCAGTCGGATGTGCATTGTCGGTCCTGCCAAACTTGCCAGGCAAGTGGCAAGTGTGGGAGGAAGGTCAAAGCTCCTCTCCAACCGTTCCCCGTGGTGGGGACACCCTTTGAAAGGGTAGGGATGGACATCGTGGGGCCACTGGATCCCAAGACAGCCATGGGCAACAGGTACATCCTGGTCTTGGTGGACCATGCCACCCGGTACCCGGAGGCAATCCCTCTCAGGACAACGACGGCGCCAGTGGTGGGCCGGGCGTTGATGGGGATCTTTTCCCGCGTGGGGTTCCCCAGAGAGGTGGTTTCTGACAGGGGGACCAATTTCATATTGAAGTATATGACATCCCTGTGGAAGGAGTGTGGTGTTACGTACAAGTTCACCACTCCTTACCACCCCCAAGGCAACGGTCTCGTGGAAAGGTTCAACCAGACCTTAAAAGGCATGATCAAGGGTCTCACTGAACCCATGAGGCGTAAGTGGGATGTCCTCTTACCGTGCCTTCTCTTTGCGTACAGTGAGGTACCCCAGAAGTCTCTCGGGTTCAGTCCCTTCGAGCTTCTGTACGGTCACCCCGTGCGGGGACCTCTAAGCTTGGTAAAGGAAGGCTGGGATGCCGCTCCCAGGAAGACCTCCCAGGATGTGTTCAGCTACATGCTGGCCTTCCGCAACCAAACTGCCCGCTTCAGGAAACTCGCTCAGGTGAACCTCGAGGCCAGCCAGGAAGAAATGAGGAAGTGGTATGACCAGAATTCCACTCTGGTCGAGTTTCAACCTGGACAGAAAGTGTGGGTCATGGCCCCTGTGGAACCTTGTGCCTTACAGGACAAGTGGACGGGGCCCTTTGAGGTAGGTGGTGGAGCGCAAAAGTGAGGTCACCAACCTGGTGGATTTGCAGGCTCCTCGGAACCCGTTACAGGTCCTCCACGTGAACCACCTCAAACCCCACTTTGAGAGGTCCGAAGTGAGCATGCTCTTGGCGACGGACGACGGGGAGGAAGCGGAAAGTGAGCCTCTCCCGGACCTCCTGTCTGCCCAAGAGGGGGATGGGTCGGTGGATGGTGTGACCCTCGACCCGGCCCTGACCGCTGAGCGGCAGAGCGAGTGTCGCCAGTTGTTGGGGCAGTTTGCCCCACTGTTCTCCTTGACCCCAGGTGTTACTCACTGGTGTACCCATGACGTGGATACCGGTGACAGCCCCCAGGTGAAACACAAGATTTACCGGTTGGCTGACCGGATCAAGGCCAGCATCAAAGAGGAGGCCTCGAAGATGTTGGCGTTGGGGGTGGTTGAGCCGTCCAGTAGCCCATGGGCCAGCCCCGTGGTCTTGGTCCCGAAAGCAACGGCACCCGGGGCCGCCCCAGAACTGTGGTTCTGTGTGAACTATCGGGGGCTCAATGCCGTCACGCGGACTGACGCCCACCCCATCCCCCGAGCTGATGAGCTCATCGACCGGTTGGGAGCGACCAGATTCCTGAGTACGTTCGATTTAACGTCCGGGTACTGGCAGATCGCTCTAACCGAGGGGGCCAAAGAGAGATCAGCATTCTCAACACCGGACGGGCATTACCAGTTCCGGGTGATGCCCTTCGGATTGATGAATGCCCCTTCCACCTTTCAGAGGTTGGTCAACCAGGTGTTGGCCGGGCTGGAGGAATTCAGCGCCGCGTACCTGGACGACATTGCGGTGTTCAGTTCCAGTTGGGACGAACATCTGCAACACCTCAGGGAAGTGTTGAGGGCGCTGCAGACGGCAGGCCTCACAATTAAGGCCAGTAAGTGCCAGATCGGGCAGGGGTCGGTGGTGTACTTGGGACACCAGGTAGGCAGCGGCCAGGTGGCGCCCCTACAGCCCAAGATCGACACCATCCTGGCTTGGGAGCCACCCAAGACCCAGACAGAGGTGAGGGCCTTCTTAGGAATCACCGGGTACTACCGGAGGTTTGTTAAGGGATATGGCACCATCGTGGCCCCCTTAACTGAGTTGACTTCCAAGAAGCAACCGAGAAAGGTGCCAGAGGGCGTTTGATACCCTGAAGGCTGCCATGTGCACGGCCCCCGTGCTCAAGGCCCCCGACTTCTCCAAGGAATTTGTCGTGCAGACCGATGCGTCAGAGCATGGAGTGGGAGCGGTGCTCTCACAACTGAACGAAGAGGACCTAGACCAACCGATAGTCTTCCTTAGCAGGAGACTACTCCCCAGGGAGCAGAGGTGCAGTGCCATAGAAAGGGAAGCTTTCGCTGTGGTCTGGGCACTGAAGAAGCTGAGACCATACCTGTTTGGGACTCACTTCCGAGTTCAGACCGACCACAGGCCACTCAGATGGTTAATGCAGATGAGGGGGGAGAATCCAAAACTGCTGAGGTGGTCCATCTCCCTATAGGGAATGGACTTTACGGTGGAACACCGCCCTGGCACAGAGCACGCCAATGCAGATGGCCTGTCCAGGTTCTTCCGCCTTAGTGAAGAGAACCCCCAGGTAAATGGGTAGTTCTCCCTACTTTCAGCTGGAGGGGACGTGTGTTAGACTTGGCATCTTTTGGCGTGTTTCCCCTGAGTTTTTGCTTTCTGACCTCCCGGTTTTGACTCTGTTTGGCTGGTGTAACGGTTCTGCGCGCTTTTCACACTGCTGATCAGTGGTAAAGCGCAGGTGCTCCTATGGTAAATTGTGTTATGGATTCGTGTTTCCATGATTGGATATTTGATTTACCTGTTAGCCCCTAGTAAAGTGCAGTGCGTGTGCCAGGGCCGGTGAATCAAATGCTACCCGGGGGCCTGCAGCACTGGTTGTGCCACCCCCGTGAGTAACCCTGAAAACGGTAACTCAGACCTGCCATTGTAGAGTCTTCGCGCAGTTTGTAACTGCCATATCGACTTGGCCAGTGCACACACTGGCCGGTCCCTAACCTTCCCTTTTCTTACATGTCAGGCACCCCTCAGGTAGGCCCAAGGTACCCCTGTGGGCAGGGTGCAATGTATGTGAGAGGTAGGACATGCCCCGGTGTGTGTGGCATGTCTTAATAGTGAATTACAGCCAATTTCGTTTTTCACTATTGCAAGGCTACCAGTTCCCCATAGGACAGAATGGGAGGTTTGTTCATAACATCTTATGAACATAACTGGCCCAGGGAATTCGGTAAGAAAATGAAGTTTCGTATGCCTGAACTCAGAATCTAAAGATGCCTCTTTTAGTGAAGGTGATTTTTACATTCTGTGTTTGAAAATACCACTTTTGGAAAGTGGGTATTTTCTTGCTCAGTCATCCCGTGTGCCTCTGCTGGAATGTGGATTGCCTGTCTGGGTTTTGGATGACAGAAGGCTGGGGGAGCAGGAGGGGTGCCAGATGGTCTAGGTAGGTCAGGAAAGGGCTGAAGAGACCTGGGTTACGATGGGGGAAGGGGGAGGAGATTTCCTTGCACCTCAAAGGGCCTGCTCTGCCTCTGACAAATGCCGTCTCCACCTCCTGCCAGGAATTCACACCAGAGAAGGCAGAACTGGTCCTGACCGGGCACAGGCCCTCTCTGCCTAAGAGATCAAAGGATTTTTGGACATAAATGCTGGGTCCCAGACCCCTGAACTTTAGAACTCATCTGGACAAGAAGACTGCCAAGAAGAAGAGCCGGAGAAGCTGCGAAAAGGAACGACTGCTTTGCTGGGTGCTTTGCTGGGCTGACCTGCAGTGGCTGCTTTTGTCTTGGGTAGTGAAAGGCCTGGACTGGACTTTCTGCAACCTAAATTTGTGAGTCTCTCCAAGGGCTTGAGGTAGAGCTTGGCCCCTGTTCACGAAGTCTCAGAAACAGCAAAGTCTTCAAGTTCTCCGACCCGCAGCACTGGGGACTGTGTGATTTGTGCTGCAACCCGAAGCACACCAACTCGACGACGTCTACGACGCCACTGCCGACTCCCTGTCCTGAAGGCAACGCAGAGGGCACCGCCGCAACGCCGCACCGCAACCCTGGCCTCACCGACGACGCCTGTTGACGCCGCCACCGAGCCGCTGCTTGCACCGTGACCTGTGGGCACCGCCTCGCTTCACGCCGAAGCTTTGGCACCGCAGAGGGCACCGCCGCAACGCCGCACAGCGACCCTGGTCTCACCGACGACGCCTGTTGACGCTGCCACCGAGCCGTTCCTCGCACCGCGACCTGTGGGCACCGCACTCCTCACCGCCTGGCTTCACGAGGATGCCTTGGCCTGCCTGATGCCGCCACTTCCCGCCGAGATCGACGCAGCTGCTCGCACCGTGGTTCGGGGGCACCGCTCGTAAGTTACACGACGCACCGCCCTCATCCCACACCGCAGCCTTGGCCTACCGACACCGGCGCCATCGACTACAGTTCGTCAGCCGACGACAGCGCTTCAGCAACGACGACGCCGCTGCTTGCACCGTGATCTGCCAGCACCGTGACGAGCACCGCCTTCATCTCGCACCGCGACCCTGGTCTCACCGACGACCCCATCTGACGCTGCCACCGAGCCGCTGCTTGCACCGCAACCTGAGGGTACCGCACGCCGCACCGCTGCACTTCGCACCGCAGCACCCGACGCCTGCCGACGCCAGCGCTCCTGACTCCATCAGAGAGGAGATCGACCTGCCACGCGTGTGACTTCGAGGGCCCCATCGCCCTGCATCTCTGAAAGGTACTGTTTGCGGGTCTTTCCGACACCGTAGCTGGCCGGCGACCCCGCGGTCAGCCAGAACTGTTTTGGATTTGTGTGTTCACGACGCCGTGGTAGCCCGGACGGCGCTATCCACACAAGGAACTCTTTTTAATCAGCGTATTTTTGAATTGTGAACTTTTAAGTATAGTATTGTGGTTCTTTATGGTTTTTGGTCTTGTTTTAATTATTTAAAAATATTGGATATTTTTCTAAACTGGTGTGGTGTCCTTTTGTAGTGCGTACACTGTATTACTGTTGGTTATGTGCAAATGCTTTACACACTGCCTCTAAGATAGGCCTGGCTGCTCGTGCCAAGCTACCAAGGGGGTGAGCAGGGGTTATTTTAGAAGTGTAACTCCCTTATCCTGACTAGAGTGGTGGTTTTTGCCTGGCTTTGGCCCGCGCCCTAGCCTACCAAGAATCCCATTTCTAACAAATGGTCTCTCCAGTACGTCCTTCAAAGGCTGCTCTCAGTTCCATGGTCTCTTCAGTGACGTCCTTCAAAGGCTGCTCTCTCAGTTCCATGGTCTCTCCAGTGACATCCTTCAAAGGCCGCTCTCTCAGTTCCATGGTCTCTCCAGTGACGTCCTTCAAAGGCTGCCCTCAGTTCCATGATCTCTCCAGTGACGTCCTTCAAAGGCTGCTCTCTCAGTTCCATGGTCTCTCCAGTGACGTCCTTCAAAGGCTGCCCTCAGTTCCATGGTCTCTCCAGTGACGTCCTTCAAAGGCCGCTCTCTCAGTTCCATGGTCTCTCCAGTGACGTCCTTCAAAGGCTGCTCTCTCAGTTCCATGGTCTTTCCAGTGACGTCCTTCAAAGGCTGCCCTCAGTTCCATGGTCTCTCCAGTGACGTCCTTCAAAGGCTGCTCTCTCAGTTCCATGGTCTCTCCAGTGACGTCCTTCAAAGGCTGCTCTCTCAGTTCAATCAATGGTCTCTCCAGTGACGTCCTTCAGAGGCTGCTCTCTCAGTTCAATGGTCTCTCCAGTGAGAAGCAGGCTCCGTGCCCGACGCGCGGGCCTGCCAAATCAGATCAGGCCGCTACCATCAGCCGGCCGTGAGGCGGCATGCCATGAATGCAGATAGTGAAGGGGTCAAAGGCCCGCACGAGGGGGGGAGGGGTAGCAGTTGACGAGGGGCTCTGTCTAGGCATGGCGTTGGTCTATCTACAGAGAGTAGAGTCAACAACGGCCCTCAGGAAGCAGAGACCCCTGTGCAGCCAGGTGAGGTGGGGGCGGGGAGGGGATGATGAATGATACAGAAGAACACAACACAGTGCAGCACAACACATCGCCTTCCAAAGCTAGGCAGGTTCGGACTGGGAAAAAAAGGTCCAGGCACAAAAATAAAGGTGGGCTCCTTAGTGAAGCTAAGAAGTGGCCAGTTTGCACATTGGGGCAGTTTTGAACCCGTAAAGACAGGCTGTATAAGGTTTTTTTTTGCAAGGTGTGGAAGACAGCATGGACGTGAGACTGCTACCTGCAATGTTTAATATCAGGCAGTGCTTTACATGGGCTGATACTCACCGGTACTGAGTTTTCAGCCCTAGTTGGTCATGGAGAGCATCATACTCATACGGGTAGCACAGCGAGCTCAGTGTGAGTATGCACTGCTGCTCAACAGCTGCCGACGAGCCTTGCAGAGCAGTGTTTTGTGCAGCACACTGACCGTCCGGTACCAACCTACTCTTGCACTGTGCCGCTGTTGAATAATTCAGTGGCAGCTAATTTACTCTGAGCTGTCAATCAGGCCCTGTGCTGAGGACCACAATGTAGGTGCAGCAGTCAGCACCTCTCTGTAGTAGTGCCTGCTTACTGCAGCTGCAGGAAATTTAAGGGATGACAATATGATGTTACAGCATGGTCAGCAGCGTACCCAGAATGCCATGGGCCCTGGTGCAAGAAAGGAAAATTACCCCTTTAACAGTTGTTGGGATAGTAAAACATCGCAATTGTTAGAAATGGGGTATCTAGTTGGCAGTGGTTTGCACCCTGTCCAAGTAGGGACCCTCACTCTAGTCAGGGTAAGTAAGTTACACCCTCAGAATAATCCATGCTCACCCCTTTGGTAGCTTAGCAAGAGCAGTCAGGCCTATCCCCAGCGGCAATATGAAAAGTATTTGTACACACACAGACAGTAACACAGTGAAAACACCACAAAAGACTCCATGCCAGTTTAGAAATATAGCCAATATTTATCTGATTAAAACAAGAGCAAAACGAAAAAAATTCAACACACATAACTCAAGATATGAATTCTCAAGGTTAAATAATGTTATAGTTCTTAGAAATCAATGACTGCGCTTGACCAGGACAAAGTACCTTAAATGCATTAAAATGTAAGACGATGCATGACGCAGGGGAGGTGAGGCATCTGAAAAGCCGGTGATGCGTTGGCTCCTTACTGCTATGCAGGTCATTGGTACAGTGACCCTCGGGGACAGTGCATTGTGCAAAGGAAGTGATGCGTCACTGTAGATAGGGATGTGACGGTTCCTTAAGGCGGTGTAGAGTCGTTGAGCTGTCCACGTCTGGGGACAATGCGTGGTGCAAGGGAGGTGATGCATCGTTTGCTGGCATGATACTTCGGTTCCTTACGGTGGTGTCTATGAATCGACGTCCAGAGATGATGCATTAGTGCTGCATCGAAAGCCAAGTCGCACTGAGTTGGTTCCACAGTGTTGTAGCAGGCCTTGAGTCAGAGTCGGAGTGGTGCGTCATGGACTTCGGTGCTCAAGACTCACGCAGCGGCAGTTCTTCTGAGACACTGCGGTGAAAAGTCGGGCCAGCATTGTAAGATAACGTCTTTGCGTCAAGCAGGGAACAAGCTTCGGTACAGGCAGCGACGATGCGTCAACTTTTGGCGATGATGCTCTTGTTCCAAACAAGGCATGGAGTCGATGCGTTGATTATTCTTCTTGTTGCATCAGAACTCACTTCCAAGGTCCCAGGAACTGGATTTGGCACCACTTGGCAGAATAGGGCTCTCAGCAGAGGAGCCCAGGTGCTGACAGATGAAATCTTTGATGGCCCTGAGACTTCCAGCAGGAGGAAAGTTCAACTAAAGCCCTTGGAGAACCTTGGAAAGCAGTATGTAGAAAGGGAAGTCTAGTCCTTTCACTCTCAGGACCGAAGCTACAAGCAGCAGGCCAGCACAACAAAGCAAAGTGGCAGTCCCTCCTGACAGCAACTAAGCTCTTCTTCCTGGCAGAATGTCCTCAGTCCGGAAATGTTCTGAGTATATGATGTCAAAGGTCCAGTACTTATACCCAATGCAGCCTTTGAAGTAGGCAAGCTAGAAAGAAAGGTCTTTGTAGTGCACAGGACCCCACCCTTCCTTGCCCTGGCTCCAGACACACTACAGGGGGTGGCAACTTCTTTGTGTGAGGACAGGTACAGCCCTATTCAGGTGTCAGTGTCAACTCTTCCCACCACTCTAGCTCAGGAAGGCCCATCAGCCGGGTGATAGGCCATCAGGATATGCAGGGCACACTTCTGCTCCCTTTGTGTGACTGTCTAGAGTGAATGCACAAGAGCCCAACTGTCACCCTGACCCAGACATGTATTCAGAGGCAGGCTTTCGAAAAGTGGCAATAAGAGGCCTGCAATTTAAAACAAACTACAGTAAAAGATAGATTTTACATTTGTGAGTCCAGAGGTACCAAACCACATTTTTTTATCAGCACCCAATTGGAAGATACACTTGTGAGATGTTACAAGGCAGCTCCAATGCTAAACGATGGGAGAGATAGGCCTTGATGTAGGGAAAAATGAATCTAGCAGTATTTCACTACCAGGACATGTAAAACACAATAGAACATGCCCTACCTTTTAAATTCACTGCACCCTGTCCATTGGGCTACCTAGGGGTGCCTCACATGTAATAAAAGGGAAGGTTTGGGCCTGGCAAGTGGCTGCACTTGTCAGGTCGACATGGCAGTTTAAAACTGCACACGCAGGCTCTGTAGAGGCAGGTCTGAGACATGTTTGCAAGGCTACTCATGTGGGTGGCACAATCAGTGCTGCAGGCCCAATAGTAGCATTTGACTTACAGGCCCTGGGGCACACCTGGTGCACTCTAATACTGACTTACCAGTAAATCAAATAGGCCAATCATGGAGAAACCAAATACCATTACATTTTAGACAGAAAGCGCATGCACTTTAGCACTGGTCAGCAGTGGTAAAGTGTCCAGAGTCCTAAAGCCAACAACAAAAAGAAGGCAAAATGTTTGAGGATAATCCTGCAAAAAGGGCCAGGTCCAACAGCAATTATCAGGGATCAACGGGCTCCTCTCGCTCTGGGCGTTGGTACCACCGAGCCTGCTGCACCAATGGTAGCCCAGCTCCTGAGCAGGGTGCCCCAGCACCTCACTGTAGTGAGGTTGAATTGGAAGGGAGTCAAATAGTGACAGTGAGGTATTGTGGTGGGAACCGAGGTACAGCAGAGCAGAAATGAGCACTGGTAAAAACAAATGGACTACTGCATAAGCGTGTGTGAGTGCCAGAATGTCCTTTCACGTGTGTTTGCATGCGTGTGTGCTTTTTTTCCAATCACCATTGCGGGTAAAGCCCTAAACCAGCGCCATAAGCCCTGTCTCTGAATCGTACTGACGAGGGTTAGCTTGTAGAGAGTGCAGGGGCTCTGATCTCACCAGTGGGGGGCTGCCTTTCTCTGTGGGGTGGCCGCACTCCTTCAACTCTACTGCATGTTGGTTCAAAGAGGCCATTCTCATGCATCTTGGGTTGGTGGGGTGTCTCTGGAAAAGGATATCTGCCTTTAGCACAGTTGAGGAGCTTTGCAGCCTAGAATGGTCAGCTAGGAGCGACTGGGTGATCCCTGCCTAATGCCAATGAGACCGAATTATATTTCAAGCATTGAATTTATTGGTAGGGAGGTAATGGTGTCGGGAGATAACAAGATTCCTCTTGCAAATTTTATAACAGACTTTCTCCCCCAATTGCGGGTTTATATGTAGTTAAACAATTTTAAACATTTTTAAGAAAAACAGCTTGTACAAGCTGCACATTTTAAGTGTCATATCATGGGATGGATGGTCTATTCAGCAGCTGCTCCTTATCAGGGGCGTAGTCCTGCCTTCTGTGGGGCACCACTTTCTGCCCCTTACCTCTCCTGATAATTAGTTAAATGAGCAGCGTTCATGAAAACTCTAGTTTCATGTTTTCATGAACAATGTCAGTGGGCAGGTCAGCCCCCTCGGTCTGGTCTCTAAGCTCCTGATGACAGGAGGAGCAGGGGGGCTGAGGCACGAACCAGCTACAGTGTTGTTTCAAAATGCACCACTAGCTGTATGTCTGGATTGATCATGTGAGGGGCGTAGTTCAACTACGGCCCCTCACACTGGCAAAATCCATGTCATTTAGCAGACATACTGCGCATTCCTCGCGCAGCACAGTATATCTGCTAAAGAGCTGTCAGGGTGCACATCAATGCATCCCTGAGGCCAATGAGAAGCCACGTAGAGCAGCAGGGGCTGGATCTCAAGCACTGTCCCAGTTTCTTATAGGGCTGTGAATCCAGTCCTATCAAGACGCTGGGAGAGGGATTGAGGTGGGACTTCCCCTTTTCAAACCTGCCCTTGCTGCTCTATATAGCTACACGTTGTGTTGGGAATCATGGCTTGCTGGTTCCATTGTCCAGCTCCACATTCCTGCTCTGCTGCTGCCATGGAGCCTCCAAGTTGCCATCTAAGGAAGCAAAGTAAGTTAAAAAAAAAAGAAGTTGTGCATGCATGTGTATGTATGAGTGTGTTTGTGAGTGATTGACAGTGCCTGAGATTGCATTAGAGTGTGTGTCAATGTGTTTGAAAGTGTCAATGAGAGTGAAAGTGAGTGGAAATCTGAGTTTGAGAGAGTGTATTATTAACTGTAAGTTAGTCCAGGGAGAGGGTGAAGGAGTGTGAGTGTATTATGAAGAATGAGTGATTGGAGACTGTGAGAGGACATGGAAGGGCATTAGGTGTGTAGCTACCAATGGTGCAGCAGTCATTGAGTGTGTAAGGGTGATTGTGTTTGTGAGAGTGAGAACCAGTGAGTATGAATATGTTTGGGTGTGAGTAACTGTGAATGGGAGTATGCGTGAGAGAGTGTTAGTGAGTAAGAGTGTGTTTGTGAGTTTATGATTGTGAGTCTGCCGCTGGCCATGCATACTCAATATCATTCTGGGCTTATGGTGGCACCGAAGGTAACATGTTGCTGGCATCTTGGAGATAATTCTTCCCAAAATAAAGAGCACCCAAGGCAAAATGCAGGCCCTTAAATACTAGAAGCAATTCTTGGCATGGTCCCCATGGAAAAATGCTGGCACTTTCATACTGGAGGAAATTCTTGGCATGGGGCACCCATGGCAAAATGCTTTCGCTGGGACGGTGGAGGTAATTCCTGGCGTAATGGAGGGTACCCGAGGCAAAATGCAGACCTTGTAATACTGAAAGAAATACTGCACATAAAGGGACACCTATGACAAAATGCTGGTGCTGGCATACTGCCATACTGGATGCAATTCTTTGCCTTAGAGATGCCATGGCATATTGGGGATGAGGGGAGAAGGTTGTGGGAAGCAAATCACAATAAAATGCTGCCTTTGAAATACTGGAGGTAAAGTTTGGGCAAAACCAGTGGCAAAATTCTGGGACTGGAATATTGCATGTACTTTTGGGGTACCCATAACAAAATACTGGCAATGGCACAATGAAGGAAATTATCAGCATATGGGCAACCCTCAAGGTATCATGTAGAAAAAATGGGGTGACGTCCAGGAAAGAATTATGCCGCACCACTTTTAAAGATCACCAGCCTCCACTATATTTTTTAAACTTATAATATGATATTATGAATTGTACCCTTTTGTATGTATAAGGAGAAAAAGAATATGTTATTGGTCCCAGAAATGCCTCTTTAGTACCATGCACAGCTGCCACCAAAAAACTGTTCACCCCGTTAAATGTTCAGCCATAGCTCCACCCACTGGCACTGCCCGTAGCTCTCCCCCAAAGCCACCTTCCGGCTCACAGCTGAATTTAGTGAGTACCTAAACTTATCTTTCCCATTTAAAGCACTGATATCAGGGAAATCAACAGTAAAAACCAGCACACCAGACCATAAAACAGGCCCACAAACAGCCAGAAACCAACCACACACTGATCTGTCTGAGCAGCCTGTCGGGCATTGCCTGATTGCCCTGTAGGCCAGTCTGACCCTGAAGCTACGTTGCCCCTTTTAAAAGCCAAAACAAAAAACATTACGAGTACTAACATAACCTGGAATTCTCTGTACGCATGTCATATATTCATTCTTCATGAGGTTTGCTCCTCGATGTGTTCATGAGGCACAGTGAGAGTCATACGGTGGTTTAAGACGTGGGGCGCAAACAGGGAAAGTGCTCCCTTTGCATAATAGGGCCCCTGGTGTTCCAACGTCCAGGTGCCCTAAAAAAAAAAATGAAAATAGAAAATATATTGGAATGGAATGGGGATTTATCGACATGTATGTTATCATACCCTTGCAGCATACATGGCTTTCATTCTGTAGACCTGAAGGCCTTAACTTATTCAGACATGATAATTGCATCAAATATTTAAAAAATAAATGGAAAAATGAGAAAAGGACTCCAGATCTGGCTGTTTGACTGATCCTAGCAAATGCCCAGCTCACGGGTGATTAGCCACGCTCTACAAGCCCGAGTCAATTAATTGATTGATTGATTAAAATATAATGCTTGGTCTTTTGAGCAGGTTTCTGGAACCAATATTTGTCTTTAAAAAACAAAAAAGGAAATTATAAAGATGTTGTTGAGCACACAGTTCTGAGTCATATGTGTGCATCTGGTGAGCATGAACAATGGGTGCAAGAATTGGCAGATGCCCTAGTGCGTCAGGGCCATTCAAAATCTATTTTTAAGAAACAAACCCTTGCTTTGGAGGTTTGTTTCTTCAAAACTAAATCAATGCGGGGCTGTCCGCCTTAGCACGGTGGCCCGTCCCCATTACGTACTCTCACTGTGTTCCTGGATACACTACCATTAAAAAACCCCGTCAGAGGGCATGGGAGCAAGATGCAAGAGGCTCTAATGGTACCTGTCTATGTTATTTTCCTTCATGCATAGAAATGTTCAGCAAAAGGTAATCTTGAAGAGAAATATTCTGCCAACTTTTGTTTTTACTGTGCGCAGAAAAGCGGTAGATCCTCTCTGTTTTAACTAATACCCCCTTGCCTTCACAACTGGACTCCTGTTATCCAGAAAAAGATAAAAATATCTAAGAACTCCCTCAGGACAGCCCAACCCGAGGTTGAGTCCGCCCTGGTGGTATCATCCTACCATGGTTGGACGAGGTGGCCTATGATGAAGCGTGTCACATTACGTGAGTGAGCCCACCTCGTCCAATTCTTGGAATTGCCATTCTCAGTAGGAGACACACAAACATAATATTGTTCTGTACATAAAAAACAATTGACTCATATGCTTCGGCTTCTGGCATTTCCCTCCAAAGACTTCCAAAACAAGGATATCTCACCATTTTTGTGTTATATAAAGACTGAAACAAAGCCAGCTTTTTGCCAGTGTGCTTAAAAATGAGGCAACACACTTTGCACCAAACACCTATCAGGAAAGATCAATATTCCTTTGAATAGTTTTTAAAAGTAATAGTATAATGATGCATCCAGGAGTCCTGTGCCCTGTCTGTTTATGCTGCCTTAGCCAGTGCTTGCCTGCTTTTGTGTGTAAAAGAAGCTTGCCCTGCAGCTGTCAGACTGACCCTCTTCTGTGTCTGTGTGATGGGTGTTACTGCTGTCTTTGATGCATCGTTTTTACTGAACTCTTGTTGTTCTGTCTGTGAGGGAAGCTTGTATCACAGTCGGTGCTCTCCGGTACGATGTGCTAGACCCATTTACAGACCAAGATGTGCAATTTGCACACCAGCTGGTTTGCGAATGGGCATGCAATTGGTTTGTGAATGGGTAAGCAATTGTGATTTGACACTATGGCTTCCATCCCATTTATTTGGGATCTTCCTATGAAAACTACATCTTGGGTCAATAATTCCACAATCAAGCACCCGCTTCATGCTGAGCCTTAACACATGGTCATAGTCAACCTTCACTGATCGCTTTTCACTAACTCTTTCATTTAGTTTTGCATAGCTCCTTGAGGTGGAGGTCTCGCAGTGGTGTCAAGCAGAGGGCTGGATTCAAAGCACATATGTATGTGTGGAATTGTACATTCTGCATGAACCTAGTTGGAAAGTAATGGTGCCCTACACAGTGGGCGTGAGCTCACGGATACAGTTTGTGTTTGTTGGAAGAGGCAGGTTTCTCAGTTCCTACTGTGTAGGCAAGTCATTCTCATCATTTAGTTCTTGATCAATCTTCATTGTATCTGAATCAAAATAATGATCAGACAGTGACTTATTCAGAATCTTACCCAATCAGCACCTCAAAGTTATCATTTGTTGACCAATCACTGTCCTTCTTTTGAATCCAAACTAAAGGAGCCCAAAACTTCTCTGGGGGTTTTGGTGGGTCCCATGGGTTCAACATGTCTCCAGAAGACTCAAAGTTCCTTCAGAAGTGAGACAGAAGGTTTCATCTCCTTGGAGTCATCCTCACTGTAGTACTTTTGTTTTGTTATGCCCTGGGAGGAGGGTCATGCCCCGTGTTTTGTTGATATTTTGTAAGGCCAGAGAAGGAGGGTAAGCCCCCTCCCCCCCTATGGTGAGAAACTTTTTTATAAGACTTATGGTGGTGGACAAGCCTCTACAGGGGGGAGTTCCTTTTTAAAGCCCTGCAGGGAGGGTAAGCATTCACAGGGCATTGGAAGACTTTTCTTACATTTAGTGCCAGGATACCAGGCAGCTGCTATTGCCACACGGTTCCCACTGTGCCCTTTAAGTCTATTAGATCTACTGGTCAGACTGCAGAGGAGTATGCAGCAGCTTACCTTCTAGTACTGAGCACATAAGTCAACTTTTTTTCAAGCTGTATCAGTGCACAGGGGAGCTTGTTGACTAACAGTACAGTTACACGCGGCTATGGTAGGGGAGCACCTGCAGCACGTGTTGCACCTGTTCAAGGCAAGGTGTGTTTCAGGTGTTCCGCCTAAATCACACCCACCTCTATGCCTTGGATTGGCTGGTAAAGAGGGTGGCAGCACACTGTTTCCTTTCTCAGTGTATCTTCAGACAGGGTAACTGGTGCTGCTCACACTGTAACACTGTGTTAGGCACTGGTTTGCTTTTGCAAGCAGGGTTAATGTTGGCCCATTCACAGGGAGATTCTGCATTTGAAAGGCTGTCTCTGCTCTCTCACCCACTTGGCTGCTGAACCAATCAGTGCCGACAAGAAAAAAAGGCAGAAGGCCAGGAACTCGATTTTATTTTGCATTTCAAAAGTCTGCCAAGTGCACTATGACATATGATGCTACCAGCCTCTCTCGGGGAAGCCAGGAAGTGACATTTTCCATTCTTGAACGAACAGACTCAGCAGGGCACACTAGTATAAGCCTCCATCACTCATAGGACATTCACAATTAAGGCATGAGTAACGTGGCTTACAGACAGACTTCTAAAATGGGTACTTAAGTCCCTGAGAGGAATGTGTAGGTGGATGAGTGAGTGGATATGCAAGTTCTGACACCATTCTCAGTAAGGTGATATTTAGAGAAAGCATCTTGAAAGCCCTGCAGCTGTCACTCGGAGACCTGTTGTTTGTGTTGATCCTTTGGTTTTCCACATAGTAAGAAGTTGCCATTACCCGCAGGTCATTGTTATTTAGAGCAGCCCAGGCACAGTGTAAGTCACTATGATCTAGACAGGCACATTGGTGCCAACCTCTTCAAAGCAGATTTGAATGTACACACGTTAGGCGCTGTGCCATCCCTGCCCCGGTGCTGCACCTGTTCAATATATGCAGGGTGGCTTCTGTGTTACAAGAGCTTCCGTATGCAAATAAACCATTCCCATTAAGTAAAGCGCATTCTTGTTGTTTGAATTAATTCACAAATAGCCCTTTGTGAATTGCAATTAGGCTGGGCAAATTAGTGAGGGCTTGACTGGTGGCTGTATTTTATGTCAGTTCATCCACACAGCTGAAAACCAAAGCAGGCTGTTAAATTCCCACTGACTGAGGCATAAATTCTGCTCAGGCTTCCTAGAAACAAGCAAAGACTGTCTGGAAGCTGGCACTGCGAAGATTTAGATTTCGCCCTTGCTGTCTCACTGCCAGCTGCTGAAAGGCACTGACCAGCCCTTTCTTCGTGCGGTGCTGCCACGATGCTGGAACACTCACTTTGTCCCAGCTGTCTCCTATCCTGACATAATGCCTTGTATAGCACTGCTGTTTAAAAAAAAAATCACCAATATTGTTTGATGTGTTGGATGGATTTATCAGACCACCGTATATTAAAATATAGTCAATTTTTCAGAATTTCGACAGTGAATATATACCAGGGAATTTTACTTTCAATGAATTTCAATAGAGATTATTTGCATGTTTGATGACTATTCTGAAAACCAGTTTCAGCAAGTTAAGCACTTGTTGTTTGAGGGTAACTAAAAACGAAATCCGAGGGCTCATTTACAAGAACTGTTCCTCACTTTTTGTGACGTTCTGGAGGCTCACTGGGCTTAGCCACATCTACAAGGACGCGTAAAGCCACCCTGCATGATTCTTCATGGCCTTGTAGATATGGTGTGAGGTATCGCAGCGTAAGTTGCAGCCTTGCCTCAAACTACAATGGGGAGGCGTGCCATGGGCGTTACAGTGGGTGTTCCCACGCAACACCTATGGACTTTGACACATTCCCAGATTTACAACAAGCTGTAAACCTGGGAAAGCTTCAAAAGCCACCGCCTCGCAGGTGAGGCATATGGGAGGCGCAACGAGGAGAAATACCATTATTTCTCCTCGTTGTTCCCTCTTTCCATGTGTGCTGCATTCTGCAGCACACATAGAAAGAGGAAATCACCTCCATTGATTGTTTTTGTGCAAGAAGGTGTCCCTTCCTGCACAAAAACAATCATCCCTACAACGCAGACACTCTTGCACCATGGTGCAAGGGTGCCTGCGTTGGCGCATGGCAGTCCATTGTGCGCCAGCGCAGGGAAACAAGACAGGATTAAGCCTTATCTAATAGATACCGCGCATTCCTGCCCTTTTCCTTTGCCGTAGGGCAGCACAGCAGGAAGGCTTGCAGCGATGCCCTACGGCAAAATATTATAAATGAGGCCCTTAGAATCTAACACTGCTAATGATTCTCCCAGTTGTGAATGTGTACAAATGGGAGCTGCACTATGAAGTCTTCTTGCAAGACGTCCCATCTGCTCCTTGAGGAGTCACAGATTCCTTTGCTATTTGAACCTCTAGATATCAGCAGGCCACCTCACTTCCATTTTAGCTGTCTTTTAAGAAAATATATTATTAACCACTGCAGTGTACATTGAATATCCATTCACAAGGCAATACCTGTCTGGTCATATGTGTACTTAGGTCATGAGACATGAGGATATGTCATATGTTTCCCCTAAGCTCAACATATTTTCTAAATGGCCTGTGCATACCACAGCATTGTGGGTCCACAGACCCCCAGTAAATTGTTTCAAAAATATATTTCCCATTAGATCCAGATGGTGCCAGTTGCTGGCTTAATATGAGGACATTATAGAATTGGACATAAAACTCTCAGTTTAGTTGGAAATCTTATTTGAACATATAGTTTTAAGAGGTTGAACCGTGTATATTTTGTCTGGGCACTTGCTGAATAAACACAAAGTTACATGTCTGGAGAGAGAACATGATTACTTAGTGCCTTCCAACTCTCAATAGCATTTCTACTACAAGGGGGAGCAGATTATTGAAGATAGGTATTTGACTACTTATCAGGACATGGTAAGGATGTGTGATTTTAGTGTAGAACATTTGTTGTGGCTTCCTGTAGCCTGGACACACTCTCTGGTTCCACTTCTTGTGTCGCCTGTGGAAGTGGGCACACTGGTGCAGGGGTAGGCTTTAACTCCCTGTTCTCTGGTGGAGGGCCTCATTTATCTGCACCTGTGATTGGCTTTCCCTGCTCGAGCTTACACATATAGACTGCTGGCTGTGTGCAGAGGGAGTGTGACATGCTGGTGGTGTCAGTAGTGTTCTGGAAAAGCAAAAGGAAGTGAACTAACACGTGCAAACAAGTTCAAGTGAGTCATCATATCATCGATGAGGTCAGGCCATTTTTAATAATTCGGATAGTGCCTTGTTCAGTTAAGCAGTGAGCGAAAGGCTCCTAGAGGTAGGCTGGGTTTATGCATTTAAGTCTGCTCCACACTTGGAGGTGGACGACCGCACCATTCTAGCCCCCAGAGGCTAGAATCTATTAGATTGTAGTATTCTTATTAGAGCATAGCATTGAACTCATATATGCACCACCCGTCACAGGTTCGGAGCATGGCATGTCACTCAGGCTGTCATCCTACTAAGATCATAGTGAGTTATAAAGCACAACAGTAGCATGAAGGCCTCATGACAGTAGCACTGAGAGCGACAGGCAGCTATCACTCAATGAACAAAAGAGGTGAGATTTGAGGACCTTGTGATCTCATTTGTAATTAGCAATTCAACACATAGTCAGGGGAATAGTATTTCAGAATTCTGGAGCAAGGACAGAAAACAACATGGTCACCAATCTAGACCGCTTAAAGCTAGGATTCTTAAAATGAAAGAGAGAACCAGATAGAACAGAACATGTTGGTGAATATCAGAGCAAACCTGCATCTAATTGTGCATCTCACTCAATCAATCAGTACTTGTTAAACACAACTTCTCACCTGTGAGGGTCTCTAGGCGCTGGAGGGGGGGCATGCAGGTCCAACTGGGTGCTGGGCTTCAGTTGTAGAGCCAGTTCTTGAGATCCTTCCTGAATTGGGACAGCGACGGGGATAGCCTGAGGTGGAGAGGCAGGAATCTGAGGAGTGCATGGAGTATATTGCTACCCAACTATTTTCCCCTGATTCTAACATCTTTCTAGGAGATTTCAACATACATGGCAGTGAGTCCAACGACAGTGCAGTTCATTTGTTCTTCTCATTCCTTCTAGGCAATGAACCTGTTCAGACCTGCCGACGCCTACCCATATCAAAGGTTCTATCTTGAAGATTGTAATTTTGAACTGTAACTCGCGCCACTATGAAGACTCGATCCCTCGTGATTGGTTAGATCACTTCCTAATCTCATTCTTACACACAATAAAACGTTGGCCAAACTAGAAAAACACTAAACCGAATTTGGAACTCCAATGATCAGGATCTCAACAACATGGCTGCACTTGCTTCTAGCAACCTATCGCTTGTTAGTCCCCCAATGATGATGTAAATATTTAAATCTCCAGATAAAATGAATATATGTCTGAACCTCTTGATGACCAATCTCCTCCAAGTGGAAACAATCAGCTTTCTCTGCCAATTCCTCGCGATGGTTAAAAGACTCTTTAAGAGAAACATTTTTTATGCCCAAGCCTCCCACATCACTAGCTCATAATTTCCACCAAGAATTAACCAATCCAACTCTATGATATAGTTAGAGTGGTGAATAAGCCTCCTCCCTCCTTTAGATTCAAAGATCCCTCTTTGAAATCTTTGCAAAGATTTTTGAACACAAAGTAATTCAATCTGTTGAACATACTTTGCCCACATTCCAGGCCCCTGGAAGAGAACATGAATCTTAGTTGTAAATCTTAGGTAAACGTATTACATTTTAATCTAGTCTTGGAAGGGTTTCTATAAAAAAAACATTGCTGAAGTTAGATCTTATTATTATTTTACTGACCCGTGTGTGGGGAATATTGCCAAATGCATGGCTTGCCAGCGTCTGCCTCTTAGTGAGTTTCTCTTGGATAAGAATTATTCTCAGATTACTTAAAAAATGGCCAAGTTACTCATCTGCTGAAGAAAATGTTAGCAGATGCATGGGATCTCAATCGCTTTCATCCTGTCTCAGGTCTTTCCATTCTACCTAAATTGATTGAAAAATGTGTTGTAGCGCAACTTACTCGGAAAATGTCTGACAATGAGTTTTTTGAAGAGTTTCTATCTGGTGTCATACAGGGCTGTAGCACTAAAATTATCTTGCTCCTGATAGTTGATGATGCCCTCCACATTCTGGACTGTGTGTCTTTGACTACAAAGTGGCTATCGCTGACAATGCCAAGAAAATAGGTGTCATTTGTAACACTAGACTCAGCTTTCTTATGCATATCAATGCAATGGCGAAGAGTGTGAGCTTTCTCCTACAACTTCTTTAGGGGATTTTTCAATTTATCCCAGAGTAAGACCTTAATACTGTTCTTCAATCCTTTGTGTTGTCAAGGATTGCTATGTCAGTTCTCTTTTGAGTGGCCTTCCTAAAATACACCATCTTGCCTTTGAAAGAAGTGTTTCATTTTGCAGCATGCTTGTTTATGTCAATATTGCACCAGTGATCCAAACTCTCCAAATTGCTCCCCATAGAAAGCATAGCGATGTGGAAGCTGGTATGCACCACACTTAAGGCTCTACTCATCATCACCTTGCAGTGCAGTTGAAAGTATCACAAAACCAGAACACCTGTAAGATTTATATTACATCAGAACAGCTGTGCTGCCGGCACTATAACGTTTTGGAAGGCTCTGCCATGTGAGAGTTTGAGTTCTGAGTATTCTGATGGACAGTTCTGTTATGTAAATCCAGTCCATAATGGCCTTTGTAGTCTTAGGTATAACCCTGTTGTCTAAGGCCTCAGTCTGTGTGATTGCTCTGTGGCCTGAGCTTGACCGTTATCTATCAGCTGAGACATACCGCTGCTATCTGAGGAATTAACTTGTACATTTTGAGTATGTGAGAAAAGTCTGTTGCTAAAACTTTTAAGTTCTGTGTCACTAATACCTTTAAAATCTTTGCAATGTTAGATGTGCTGTCTGAAGTTGAATCTTACATTTATTTGTCAGTTAAAAGTAACTCAAATATGTCAATATAGCACTGTTTGAGACTATGAGAACTGAGAAGTAGTTCTTTGTCTGAAAGCTAACCTCTGTGTGATCTGCCTAACCTGAAGCTAACTTTGCTGCGTGCGGGCAGAACCTGCAAGATATGTCTCACCATATCCCATTGTAGAGAATTGGGTTACTGGTTGAGGGGGGTGAAACGTAGCAACCCCAATCGTCTGTCAGGGTGACACACAAGCAAATCCCAAATGAACCTGTTTTTAACCCTCTGGTAGCTTGGGACAAAAGCAGTAAGGCTTAATGTAGAGTCAATGTGTAAAGTATTTATGCGTCACTTCAAACAGTAATAAAGTGAAAACACCACACAAGAAAAATACCACACCAAATTTAGAAAAATAGAGTAAAATGTAATAAATCATTTGACACCAAAATAACAAAAATACAATCAGTGGAACCGGAGATATGCAATTTTTCGAATTCTGGTAAATATATCACCTAAAAGCGCAAAGCACTACTAGTGGTATCTAGTCGTGCTAGACCGGGTGAAAGTCACAAGTTCAGGTCGACTGCGATGGAGCGCAGTCCAGAGACAGGGACCAACAAGTTAGTCCCGTTGAAACAGTTCCCTTAAAAAATACAGCTCAAAGAGTTCCGTTCGTGGTGGAGGGGGCCGTGAGGAGCAGGGAGAGCATTGCAGATGGTCATCGATGTAGGATTAAGAACAAGCCGGGAGCAGTGGACAGTCGTCGCTGTAGCATGAAGATCCCGACTGGCGTTGCGGACAATTGTTGCTGGAGATTCGCATTGGCGGTCACTGCAGGTTGTTGATGCTGTAGCGCGAAGTGCAGATCTCGTGTTACCAGTCGTCGCTGACGATCACTGTCACACAAAGAGTCAGGTTAATCGGAGCTTGGCACTAGCGGTCGCCGAGGCGGCAAAATCTTGGTAAAACAGACATGTCTGCAGTCACAAATAGACCAAAGACCAAAACTTCAGAATTTCTCTTTTTCTGGAAGGGGGAGCTCAACTAATGCCACAACAATGGTCCATGAACTGAGGAGCACCGCTTGAGGATCAGGAATTCACTCCAGCAAAGCCAGCAGGGCTCAGTCACGTCCAATTGCAGGTCCAATTGCAGGACCAGGCAGCAGGTCAGCTGGGGAGGTGCAGGGAGGCCTCTGGTCCTTGTTATGTCCCTGTAGCTCAGAACAGGAGGTCATTCAGCTGACCCTTGGAGTCATTTCAGCCTGGGATGAATGGTGCAGGTTCCGTCTTCCTTCTCAGCAAGTATGGCAATATGCAGCTGGGCAGCAGAGGTAGAAGTCCTTTATGTAGCAGAGCAACGCAGCAGTCCTCCTTCTGTAGCATCCACAGGTCCAAAGGTTAACTGAAGAGTTGTGCCCACTATTTATCCTTGGTGCCAGCTTTGAAGTAGGCGAAGATTCTAGAGGTGCTTGGAATTTTCTGCCTCCCTGTCCTGGCCTCAGCCTGTCTGGGGGCACAAAACACTAGTGTCGAACCCAATTGGGACTGTGCAGAGGCAGAGGCTCTGTAATGTGCAAGTGTGGTAGGTGACATCTCAGCCCCCCTATCAAGTCAGAGATGGCTCATCCTGTCAACACCTATTCTCCCTTCATCTCACTGTCTGGGAGCAATACACAAAGTCCAATTTCCAGCTACAACTAGTTATGTAACTGTTGCAGCGGAAAACTTACTAACATTTTCTTCCCACATCTAATAACCTAATATTATTTGGCCCATAGTCTATAACACCTAATTTATACTTTCAGCCCTTACCCACCATTACCACACAACTTAGGTTCTCCGATGGATCTTTTTTTGTTGAGCTGATAGGTACTAGAATACTTGGAAGATGCAAGCAATTATCCTGTGAGGACCTGGAATAGATGATTGATAACCTAACCATAATCTTCACAATTCAATAATCAAAACTTTCTTTAGCCACTCAAATAGATTTCTTGGGATAACAAATATGACCAAAATAATGAGACAGAATTGATAAAGATAATTCAAGAAAAACATTTATCTATTGTCTCAGATTGCATAGACAGATCGGAAACACATTTGAGGTTGGATTTAATGATAGCTTTGTTAATGTAAGTAATAACACAGTTTAGCACAGATCAATTTCAACAACAACAATTCAGCCTACAGAGAGCATGGGAAAGATACAGATTCAGTTTATTAATCATACAAACCAAGCAAGGCAGCTCGCTTTAGGTCTGTCCTCAGATAACTCAGTCCAAGCTCAAGCTATAGTGTCGCATGCCACAGCAGGAGTCAGATAACCCCTCAGCCCAAAGGTTATTTCCCACACACATTTGCCAGTGGCAAAGCACAGGATTAGAGGTCACAGTTTGAAATAAAGTTCAGTACATCAGAGTCTTCCATCAAGAGTGAGTGGAAACGGACATAGAAAATTATAATAGGAAATCAAAAGTCAAACTGATAGCATGCCAGGCAAGAAGATAAAAAAAATGACAGCCAGCCCCTGTCTCCTCCTTGTTGGGGCAATTATGCTCCAAATGTTCCAGGTTTACACCCCCTTACCTTATCAATTCCATCAGTTCATGGGGTTTTCATTGGTCACTCATGGTGGGCTGTTATGGGTTGATCAGTAAATCATACAATTCCAGATGAGGTAAGTAATCCTTTTTTGCAAATCTCATTAATATTCATTTACCCCATTTAGTTAGCATTTCATTGCTTCCACAGAAGTAGGAGGTACTGGTATTTGTTCATAGTCAGTTCGTTCCCAGGCCCCTATCCCTGGGTTTGCAACAATATTTGCTACAGTTCTATCGAATATGCATCTAGTGAGAAGTAAATTCATTGTTAACCAGAAAAGAAGTGAAACTTTGCCGAAAGGCTTAGGTGAATGCCTCACATGATTTTACATTAACGTAAAGAAAAGAAAAAACTCAGAGGCCTACATGAAAAACAGCTTAATCAGTATTGCGTTAATATTCATTAAACAAAATCATACATTTGCAACTTCATTTAATCTTCTTCATTAATTCAGTTATGACTATTTTCACGAATAACGTCAGTATTAAGCAGTACTAAAAATGTTCTTCCTAGTCATTATTTGGCACATTATCATGCAAGCATAATTTTTAACATGACACTTTCCAGTGCATGTATTATTTTTGATATGCGTTTCAGAGGCCCATAATCATTCCATGTCAGTATTTCTTTGCAGAGAACATTATCTACATTTCTCTAGTACAACTGTACATATATGCGTTCATTTTAATGCACATTTGATTATTGTTATTCACAAAAACTCTCTATATTAATTTAATTTTTCATCTTCTCTCGCATCACACAAATGCATCAGCATGAAATTCTCATTTTTTCTCATTTGTTTACATTTTTACGATGCAGTATGCGAACTCATGTTCTCGACAAGTAGGTTATCATGTCTCATCCAGTAAAAAGTGTTGTAAATGATTTTTCCAGATAGGAATTGGTAAAGATAGATGCCAGATAACATCCATGCTCTATCATAACCCAGGATACAGGCTGCTGGCACCAAATGATCGGGACAAGAAAATGCCAACTTTCTGAAAAGTGGCATTTTCAGATTTGTGACTTAAAATCCGACTTAACCATTAAGAGAGTTTCAATTAAAATTCTTTAGACACCAAACTTGATATTTCTACCTACTTCCAATTGAAAGTTGTCGCTTATTCAATGCAGTAAGGCAACCCAATGTTATCCTGTGGGAGAGGCAGGCCTTGCTATAGTGAAAAATGAATTTAGTAGTTTTTCACTACCAGGACATGTAAAAGTACATGTCCAACTTTTTAAATACACTGCACTCTGCCATATGGGCTGTTTAGGGCCTACCCTAGCGGTGACTTTCATGTATTAAAAAGGAAGGTTTAGGTCTGGCAAAAGGTTTATTTTGCCATTTCGAAATATCTTTTTAAAACTGCACACACAGCCTGTAATGTCAGGCCTGAGACATGTTTCAAAGGCTACTTAAGCAGGTGGTACAATAAATGCTGCAGGGCCACTAGTAGCATTTAATTTACAGTCCCTTGGTACATGTAGTACCACTGTACTTGGGACCTATAAGGAAATTAAATGTGCCAATTAGATGTAAGCCAATTTCACCATGTTTAATGGAGAAAGCACAAGCACTTTAGCTCTGGTTAGCAGTGGTAAAGTGCATAGAGTCCTAAAAGCCAACAAAAATGGGTTCAGAAACAGGAGAGTGAAGGCAAAAAGTTTGGGGATGCCCTGCAGAGAGGGTCAAGTCCAACATCCATCAATTATTGCAATGTTTGTCGGGTGAGCAGTTATGTGAGATAGAAGGTGCTAAGCCCTCATAAAATGTGCATTCTTAAAAATAACAATCCTTTGGCATTAGCAACCAGTTGTAGGAATTGACCCTCATTTGTGTGGTCTACTCGTAGATTTTAGCCTTGAATGCTTATACTGGCTGCAGAAATTTGTGAACTTTACACCTGTTTACCAAGGGTAAAGTGACTGTGCTCCCCCTCTAAACATAAAGAAAATGGTGTATACCTGATTGGCATATTTAACTTACCTGTAAGTCCCTACTACACGATACAAATGGTACCCACTGCTTGTTAGTTAATTGTCACTAGTGGACTGTTGACCCCATTGTGTCACTCACTATAGTGTACACATGACTGCATGCCTACAATTTGTAGCCTGTCTGTTGCAGTTTTAAACTGTAAATTTGACCTGTCAAAATAACCCCTTTTGACTGCTCAACACCTTCCTTTTATATAGTTATACGTCACCTCTATGTAGGCCTTATTGCCCATAAGTCAGGTGCATGTTAGTTAAAAGTAGGACATGTAGAAATTTAATGTTAAACATTTACTTATAATGAAAACCCCCCAAAAGCTATTTTCACTATTGCAAGGCTGGCTGTTCCATAGGAAAGTGCTGGGTTACAATATTACATTTAATAATCCTAATTTCAGTTGCCAAACAGTTAAAAGAACAATTTAACAAGCATTTATATTACTTATTAAAAATCCAATTCAATGGTGAAGTTCTTTTTTAATAAATATTAAGGAAAATGTCATTTTAGAAAGTTACATTTTCCCTGCCTAATGAGTCTGGAGGCCCATTTGCATTTGGTCCCGCACTTCTGCCAGCAAGTAATTAGTATTTGAATAGGCAATAATAGGTGTGCACTGCCTCGCTGGAGCACACACTAGGCTGACCTGAATGGTCAGGGATGACCCTTCTGAATATAACAGAATATGCAGGGTGGGACTGAGAGCATCCCTTTTGACATTATAATGTCAAATACTGCTTGACTGTCAAATCCTGCTTCAAATATCTGCTAGGGTTTTTCATATAACACTTGGGGCACTCTTCAAAGGGTGCAAACAGAATCCTAAAACAAATCTTGTTTATCTACTGTCTGGCTTCTGGAAAAGACTGTTTCGATTTGCCAGACTTCTGTCTCTGGGTTTATTGTGGGTAGAGTGACTGCCCCTAAAGGATTTTCGTGTTGGTTATGGGAGGACACTAGGATTACCATAGTACACTCCCCACACACACACTCCCAGACCTCATGGTCAAAGTTTAGTGTGATTGAAGACTTTCGGCATCTTGAAAATACTAAAAGTGGGTAGGTTTGGCCCAGGATCTTTTAATCAACTGGTTAGGGTGTGCCCATGAGTCATTCCCACCCACTAGCTCATACCAGGCATAAATGTGGCATCTTCAGAACACTCTTGGACCTGAGGAAGACCAGAAGAGAATTGAACCAGCTGTCTGAGACCTGAGAAGGGCCTAGAAGACTAGACCTGATGTCCCTCTTGTACCCGGACAAAGAAGTGCACTTCAGGGTCATAACGCTGACCTCCTGTTAAAGCTATGGGGACACAAACTACAAGAGGGCTTTTCCTGCAACTACCGAGCTGAGCAGTGGCAACTGGACCTGGACTGGACCCTGCTGTTTGGCTTTTTTCTGACACTCTTCAAGTCACTAAGTGGCTGCTCTGAAGTCCTGGGTGGGCTTTATAAATGCACTCCTGTGGTGGATTGTAAATTAAAGGATTAAAGTCATAAGATAAAATATTTCACCAGGATGAACCTGGCTGGTGTATCCGACCCTTGCACCTTCACGGCCTGCATCAAATTGTGCCTAACTTCCTGCCTATCATGACCATTGACTTTCATTGGCACTTTATGCTTCTTGACACTATTTCTACTTAAAACTTTAAACATTTATACCTCGGGTTGTGGAGTTTTGTCATTTTAATGTCATTTTATTTATTAAAGTGTATTCCATTTTTTGAATTCAGCTTGGGATTTTTATTGTTTTGATTTTTGACCCTCCAGATGGCTGATGCAAATGTGGGGAGAAAATCCTAAACTGTTGAGGTGTTCCAACTCGCTACAGGGTAAGGACTTTACCAGTAGCAGCTGGTGACTTAAATCAGTGATGGGGCACTAAAGTACTTTCTCAATTTCATGGTACGAGTGGCAGAAGTGAGTGACCCCCACAGGTGTAGGGGGTCAGGGGTTTCCATCCTAAAGAAACTGAAAAATAGATGCAAAAAGCTGCATTTTACAGCACAGCTCTATAAAATTCATATAGAGATGTGGAAGGTAGAAAGGGAAATCTGGAAGGGACAAAAATTAAGTCATGCACACTGGCAAGTAGGGGATGGAAATGACTGTGATTGTGCAAAAGTATGGGCAATGAATTTTAGTCAGGCCTTAAAGTGCACTTTTGTCATGGGACTGCAATTACTTTGTAAAGCATTACTAGTGAAGTAGATTGATGCTGAAGAATATAGCCTCCATATTCAGCATGCTGGTAAATGTACACACAGGAGCTTCATATTAGAATAAATGAACAACATAAGCCTTAGTTTAATCTAGTGGTTTGAAGCGGTGGGAAGACAAATTGTCAGCACTATTTAAAAGACCAAAAATAATTTAATATATTTGAATATATTTTGATTTATGCAGTAATTCACCCATTTACTGGAAGCTTAAGGTACAGTTTACCCGTTACCTCACACATTCATTGCCTTGCACCTTGGCCATCGGAATCATGTTATACTCTGGTATTAACATATTACGAGATTGGTTGAGGTGAAAAAAAATTTATAAACAGAAAATAGTAGCTCATTGCCTCTTCCCAATGGGATGCTACTGCTCCGCGTATTGATACAAAAATAGAATAGGACATTTTCTCCACATTCACAGGGAAGAGAAACATACACACAGAAACTTTACATATCACCCTTCTACTATCACTAGGATTTGAAAACGGGGCATCAATCAAACTCTGTTATATTTTTTATTTGCAGTGCATGATAATGCCTGGACGCAAACAAATTAAGGGGCGTTTTGTTGCCAGTAATACGTACCACAATTGGCTGAAAACAGGGGTGTGTCTTTGCACCGTTGTTATTTTCTTTATACACTGCCCACCTATCCCTGTTTTTGGATCATTTGGACCACCTAGCCCCCAAATTAGTTAATAAATCCATGAGCTACCTAGCGTGTGCAGATGATACTGTTCTTCTTTCATTAACCCCTAGAGTATTACAGAAACAATTGTGGAGGCTATGCGAGTGTAATCAGTTAAAGGGTCTGCAGGTCAGCTGTGACAAAACCAAAATCATGTCTTTTGGATGCAAAAGAGTATACCCGGGCCCTGCACTCGAGGGTCATCCTTTAGAAGAAGTGACACATTATAAGGCTTTACAAACTTATGGCGGTCAAGCAATCTCTCCAGCAATTACAGCTTTCAATAGTAAGCTAATCCCGACCCTTTTGCGTTCATCCATGTTTTTTAACAATTACATTATAGCCAAGCTAGATAAACTTTACATTAACAAAATTAAGCTATTACTTGGTCTTCTCCTTTCATCCCCTCATTGTAAGATTTGGCTGAAGTTGGCTTTAACTTCATTAGCTCTAAAACAGACTAGTGCAGTTATAAATTATTTATGTGATTGTCTTAATTAACCCTGGGCATAATACTTCGCTACGCTCACGGAACTACTACGCAATACGCAAATTGCATGTAGCAGAGTGAAAAACTGTGCTAATTGACATAGCATAGCAGCAGTACAATAAACACCTACAAATGCTTTGATAAAGCAATTTTCTATGCTAAAAACCATATAACCAATTCATAAAATTGAATTTTGACAATAAAATATCACGCAATGAGAGGGTGATGATTTTGGGGTCCCCCTAACCTAGGGGAGGACCAAGCAGATGCCTTGAACACAAAAAGCATATCATGTGAACGATTCAGTGGTGGTCCCTTCCTCCTAGGACCACCCCAAGCACAGTTATGGGCAAAAATACAATCCCAACCAAAGGCCCTGCAAAGCATTGTGGGACGAGATTAGCAGTGGGCAGTGAATATTATAGTGTCCAATATCAAAATAATTCTACAAAGAGCTGCAGTTCAACTAGTCGTTACTAGATGTCCCTCACGAGTCAAATGCAAAAGCATTGAAATTATTAATACATCAAGCTGCAGTTCCACTAGTCGTTACTAGATGTCCCTCACGAGTCAAATGCAAAAGCATTGAAACCCTTTCATGAAGCTTTTGCATTTGACTCGTGAGGGACATCTAGTAACGACTAGTGGAACTGCAGCTCTTTGTAGAAATATTTTGATATTGGATACTATAATATTCACTGCCCACTGCTAATCTCGTCCCATAATGCTTTGCAGGGCCTTTGGTTGGGATTGTATTTTTGCCAATAACTGTGCTTGGGGTGGTCCTAAGAGGATGGGACCACCACCGAATCGTTCAAAAGATGTGCTTTTGTTTTCAAGGCATCTGCTTGGTTCTCTCCCTAGGTTAGGGAGGATCCCAAAATCATCACCTCTCTCACTGCTTGTTAGTTTATTGTTTTCACTTTTGTGAAATGACTATATGCATTTTTAGCATATAAAGACAGAGATGTTTAATTTATTTTAACTTGCACTGTGCAAGATGCCTTTGGCAATTATTGTACAGTGCAGTCAAGCACACAGCTACGCACTACTTCGCGTAGCTACATATAGTGCTACTACGCAAACTACGCCCAGGGTTAGTCTTAATGCCACAGAAACCTCCTTGAAATATTATATATATAATAAGTTGAACATTAAGTGATTTCAATTCAACACGGAGTATTGCAGGCATCAGTAAGGTTTTAAGCCAGAATAACTTTACCTCTCTATCAGCCTTAAAAAACTGCCCTGGTCATCTCGGAAAGGCCTTATAAAGCAAGCCATGAAAGCTGCCTCGCAACAGATAGATTTAAGCCACTTGCAGGCTTATAAACACTCAGGTACCTCTGATAACTACCTGACTTTAGCTCAGGGATATATCTCCTGTACCTTAAATCCAGCTTGCAAGGTTAAGTACTTGAGGTTCCGTCTTCTTTATATACAAATTGCCCAATGTGAAGGATTGTGGAATAAGAAGTGTCATCCATTAGGACAGTGTCGCCTTTGTGGCTACAAGAATCTTCAGAGCATATTGTGTGTTTGTGTTCATTTTTACTATCCATAAGGAAAAAATACTTGACGTCCACTTTCATAAAAGTAAACTGTAGAACAGTTCATGAAGCAATCAGACACTGTTTCACTACTAATGATGTGCAGTTTATTGTGAAGTTTATGGCATTTTTTAGACTTTTCTTATCATCATTTTGGATAATTTATGTCTTTTAAAAGCATGGTTTATTTTCTATCTTTCTGATTTCATTGTTTTATGATTGTAATTGGTATTTTATCATATCTATGCAATAAACTTTATTCATTCATAGCATTTGAAATATGTTGGATCATTTTACAACTGTTATTTTTGAATATAACTCTTTACTACGCTTGCCATTACAACGCGGTTGTTACAATGACCGCGTTGTTACATTGCGAACCATTACATCGCAAGTCGTTACAACGACTTGCTGTAGGGGGCGCGCTGGACTTAGGAATAGTATAATTTACTATTCCTACTCCAGTTTGTGCAACAGCAGGGAAGGTGTTGGATTCTAAATCCAACACCTTCTGCCTCCTACAGCAAGTCGTTTTAACGACTTGCGATGTAATGGTTCGCGATGTAACAACGCAGTTGTTGTAACAACCGCGTTGTAATGGCATGCAATGTATCGCATGCAATCTAAATGCTGTTTCCCGTTATTTTTGTTTCAGACAGTGTTTTTTTTATAGATGACCTTTGACTTTGATTTTGTGCTCAGATGATGGTGATTACTGCCATGTACTGTTAAAATGTAATGATTTTGAATGCTGTCATGCGAAGAAATCAGGTTGCAGGCCTTGGAGAGCAGCTTATCCTTGCTGCTATACACCAAACTAGCAGGTGTAATTATAGAAAGAAATGCATAACTACTCTCTATTAATGTGAGCACCAATCAAAAACACATAGGACTTGATTTAGATCTGAGCGGAAGGGGTTACTCCGTCACAAAGGTGGCAGATATCCTGTCCGCAAAAATATAAATCTCATTATATCCTACGGTATTTATATTTTGGTGGATTCGATATCCCTCACCTTTAGGACAAAGTAACCCATCCACTGAGATCTAAATCAGGCCCATATTTATGTAGTAGAGGCCAGTTCTTAAGGGCGGAAGGGCCCCAGTCTTCTACCGTTTATCAAACATGAAGGGGCAGATTTACAAGCCCTTTGCGCCACTTTTGCGTCACTTTTAACATGGGAAAAGTGACGCAAAAGTGGGGCAAGGGGCTTGTAAATAAGCCCCAAAGTGTCTGTCAAGCAGAGCAAAGGCCAGTCTGGCAGACACTCTTCATGTTCAGGGCAGGCAGCCAGGCGCTCCATATGTGCTAAATGCGCAGGCATCTCGTTGCTGGGCTGAAGATTTCACAGCCCTGTGAGTGTGACCTCCTCAGCTCGGCAAAACTCTTGGAGGTCCACCCCCTCATGACGAGGAGGCATATCAAAGAGAGATTCAGGCCTGGGCACTTCAGTTTTAAGCTCTGTGAGACCATCAAGTTGGAAGTCGGATTCCCACTTGAAGGGGAATGCATACGTGGACTGCAGAGTCCGCTTGCGGCCATTATCTCTCTAATATTCATCAATACGGACACTTTAGTGCACAGATGATGATAAATTCCACAATGAATCTGCGGGTAGCTTTCTCTGCTTAATTATTTAGACTCTCGTACCTGGGGTCTTGGATCTTCATTTCAAACATCTTGTCCTGATGATGGTCTCATAGAATTCATTTCAGAAGAGACCGAAACATCGACACCCTAACCCATTTTCTTTTTAGTTTCTGTTAAGAACCTACCTGGGAGAATTTGCTCCTATGTTTAGGACAGCGTCCTCTTTATTTACTTGTGGTAATGGCTTTATGTGCATTGATGACTAGTGAAATCTAAGTGTAAGATTTGTTGTGATCTGTTATCAATGCCTTTGCAGTACCTTCTTATTTTTGAGCCCCAAAAATGTAATCTTTTTTTTTCTTCTTCAATTCAATGAATTAAGGAATACACCTGTTTGTATTGGTTCATTCTTTTCCTTGAATATATATGTAGTACCTTGTTTTTCAATAATTGTGGATGTCATTATTTGATATCTATGAAGTAATTTTTAATTCTACTTAAACGCATCTCTAAATACATCCCTTGTTGGCACTATTATCTGACACTTTTAGAAATACAGCATTTCTCTGCTCTTAGCTCTATGTGTATTCTGCCTGTCTCCAAATCATGTCTGGGATGGATGACAGCTGGACTTTTTGCATTCCCTCTAGACTGCCACACACAAAGGAAGGTTAGGTCTGACTGAGTGACCATCTACATCCTGATGGGTCATCCTGGGCTGGATGGGAGGGAGGAGCTGACACTTACACCTTAATAGTCATTGTTCTGCCCCCACAAAAAGGGCTGCCTACCCCCTGTAGTGAGTCTGGAGCCAGAGCTGGGTGGGAGGACCTCTGTGAACTTTTAAGCCCCTCCTTGAAGTCACCCCCACTTCAAAGGCACAATTGGGTATAAGTATTGAGTCTCTGACCCCACCAAGAAAACACTACTTGACCTGTAAAGAAACTCTGCCAAAAGGAAGGACTGCTGTGCTGCTTTAAAGACTGCCACTATGGAGGACTGCTGCTCTGGAAAAACTGATTTTCTGATGTGATGCCTTGCTACTTGCTACCCTCTTCCCTGCTGTGGAAGAACTGCGCTCTTGCTTGAAATCAGAGTGAACTCAAAGAGCATGCTGGCTTGCCTCCTGTTTTAAGACTCAGGGATATCAAAGTCTTCCCCCTTCTCCTGTGCCTGGTCCATTGGAAGTGGATCCAGGTGCTTGCTCCAGAGGAATTGATGCATCCTCTGCTGCATGAACAGAATCAACGCATCGCAGCTGGTGCGGGAACAGAACTGGAGCATCGTACTTCAGGTCTAACACAGGTCTAACACGCATTTATCTTTGGTAAAGCGTATATTCATTTGGAGAGGTTTCTTGCCACCCTATGTCTGACCTGTAGTCTGTCGTCTGCAGAAGGATGAAAGGCTAAGCAAACCTGCCGGTATTTAAAACTGAAAGCATGGGGCTCAAACACAGTCACTGACCAATCAGCAGCAGCTCTGGCTCGAGGAGGCGGGGGTTTGTGGGGATGCAAGGAGTGCCACCACACCCCTTTCCATCTCGTGAGCATTACAAGTACTGCCCTTTGTTGCAAGGGAAACCCGCCCTTTGAAAATATATGATGTGTTTCTCATTTCACAGCATTTGGAAGCTGTGAGCTATCTGTTTATGCAGGCAATTGACTTACTTTGGCACACCACTGTTATATTTCCCTCTTTCTCACTGAGGTTTTTCTAATCTCTGTGAGCGCAGAACCTGCTGTGTGCCAGGGGTACCTCTGATTGCAATCCAATGTTTCAGGTGACACTCACTAGCAGGCGACCTTGAGGGCAAATGAAAGGCATCACCCACCAGCTCCATGCAGGAGAGCACTCATCACCCCATAAGAAAATTCCACGCAAAGGGAAAGATTTGTTTGGGAGATTGAACAAATGAGAATGTGCGGTTGTGAAAGTGATGTGGTAGATGTGTCTTAGCGTGAGGGACAAAGGGGCAAAGAATCTAGGTAACAGGACATGCCGCACACCTGAGACTGGGCAAGGAGAGAGACATGAATGCACTGTCAGAGCTCATATGGTGTAGTGTTACTATTTTCAAAGCTCCGATCTAATGATTATTCATACAGGCATGCCAGTGCTGCAAGGCTCAGATGTTCCCTGTGTATGCTGAGGCCAAGGGCAAAAAGGACTTGAGCAGGTATGTCAGAAGGACTCACTCAAGGCACTCACCAGAATCACGTGAGTGAATCTCTCTTCCAGTGCATGAAGGAGCCTAGCTTACACACACTTGTGCACTGCGATATTCCCTGAATTTCAGATTGACAGTGACTCCTCCCCAGCTCCTTAAAATACCCAACCTGTGAATTATGGGAGGAGCCCAGCCTTCTACTGTCACCCACACCCACTTTGACTCTGATGGCCTGCTCTGTACCCATCCTTTTCAATACACATAGTGTTTGTTGACTCCACCTCACATCGTCACTGAAAAAAGCCATGTCCACAACTAACGAAATTGCTCTGGCTTATTCTTCATGTGGAAGGAAAGACCTCACCCAGCTCACGCTAAAATGTAGCCCTAGCAAAAACCTGGTACTCATCACATCAATGATAATGGTCTTTCCAGGTTTTCCCACCTTATTGATGAGAACTCCCATGGGGGTGGGTAGTTCTCCCTGCCTTCTGCTGGAGGGGACTTGTATAGGAATTGTCCATCATTTACTTGATGCATCTGCACATTTTTTCATTGACTGTTTTTGCTGGCTATGGAACTCTGTATACTTTACTCCTGCTATCCAGTGGTAAAGTGCCTGTGCTCCCATTTCAAACATAATGAAATTGGTATACACCTGATCGACATATGTAATTTACCTGTAAGTTCCTATAATATGGTACAAAGAATACCCAGGGCCTGTAAGTTAAATGTCACTAGTGGACGGCAGCCCCCTTTGTGCCACCCACTTCAGTTGCAAACAAAACTGCAGACCTCCTATTTGTAGCTTGGCTGTGACAGTTTTAAACTGCAAATTCACCCTGTCAAAGTAACCCATTTGAGTAGTCAACACCATTCTTTAAATACTTATCAGTCACCCCTAAGTAGGCCTTATTGTCCATAAGGCAGGGTGCATGATATTTTAAAGTTGGACATATAGAAATGTAATGTTAAACATGTCCTACAGTGAAAACCCCACCAAAAGCTATTTTACTGTAGTAAGGCTGGCTGTTACATAGATAAACACTGGGTTACAATATTACATGTAATAATGCTAATTTCAATTAGGAAACAGCTAGAAAAATGATTAAATGACTACTTTTTTTTTTTTAATTCTTTTTATTTTATGAACAATTCCAAATTCCCAATCAGACAGAGTACATTACATTATTGCGATAAATCAGATGACCAGTAAGTGTACACAGCAATTTACCAAACTTTAGTCAAGGAGCATTCACATTACAACCCTTATGGTGAGGTTGGCTCGTCCTGGGTGGGGAGATGGGGAGGTATACAAATGTTGCCTCGAAATGTGTTCCATTTACCCCAAATAGCATTCCACTTCTGGGGGCAGCCTCGCGCCACATACACTGTCTTTTCTCGTACCATACACCAGTCCAGGTCTGCTTTCCAATCCGCCAATCTTGGAGGGTGTCCGGCCCCCACAACTGTGCAATATTCCTTTTTGCCACCATCAGCCCCAGTGTTACCCATTTTGTGTCTTTGTGATTAAGGTCAGTGGGTTCCCATACATTTAGGAGACATCGTTTTGCTTCTGGTCGCATTGCGGTTCCCAACACTTCACCCATACATTCGTGTATCTTTCCCCAGTAGCCTTGAACAATATCACATTCCCATATGATATGCATGAATGTGCCTATCTGGTTACATCCTCTTCTACACTCAGCGCTGTCAACCCTCCCCATCTGTAACAGCCTGAGGCCTGAAACATATACTCGGTGCATTATCTTTAGTTGGACCAATCGTAGTCTAGCAGCGATTGCTACTTCTCTGGGGGAGGATACTGCCTCCTGCCATTCCTCGTCGTCCAGTACCAGCCCATCCCTCTCCCATCGCTCTCTCAGTTGTCTCAATGGGTCGCCTGTGTTGTTAATCAGTTTCTTATACGTCAACGAGATTGCTTTGTCCTTTATATAACCATCAAGTAGTCTGGTCTCTAGTGGAGAGGCGTCTGGTAGGGTGGAGCCTCGTGGTATATTTGTCTGGAGGGCATGTCTGATCTGTGTGTATCTAAAAAAACTCAGTGTCAGCTAATTCGTATTCCTGTTGGAGGGAAGCGAATGAGACCACCGTGCCCTTCTTCCATAAGTCACCTATCCTTGAGATCCCTATAATGTCCCATTTGTCAAACCCCTTGGATGTGCTCAGCATTCCCAATTTTTCGGAGTCCCATAGGGGTGTGGCGAGTGTGAGCGTCTGGTTCCACCCCAGCCTTTTATTGGCGGTGTGCCAGATCTGAACCAATTGCTTGGTCGGGCCTGTAAGAGGGTATCGGTTTGGCCTAGAATACAGTGCTTTGTTATGGTTGCCACCGGGGAGTAGCCAACGGTCCATTCGGTACCGAGGGTCATCGCCAGGGCGATATGTACAGTGGTTTATCGCTGCTAAATGTGCTGCCCAGTAGTATTTTTTAATATCGGGGAGACCTATGCCTCCGTCATACCACCCAAGTACTAATTTTGGGAGCGCTATTCTAGGTCTACCATCCCATAGCAAATCCCTCTGCAGTCCCTCTATCTCCTTGAAGTATCTCTCTGGTACTAGGTCGGGGAAGTTGTGCAGTATGTACAGGAAGCGTGGCAACGACATCCTTTTAAAAAGTGCTGCACGTCCCAGTAGCGAAAGCGGGAGTGATTTCCAGTTTGTGACATCTCGCCTCAGTTTTTGCAGTGGGGGAAGCAAATTGCGGTCGTAACGTAGTTTAGGGTCTGGTGTAATAAATATTCCCAGGTATTGGAAACCCACTGTTGTTATTTGTATGTGGCAGCCCCTGGGCAGGGAGGGAGGATCACCCCGGGGTACATACATTAGGGATTTATCCCAATTAATAGTGTATCCTGAGTTCCCCCCAAATTTTGCAAAGATGTTGAGTACGCTAATGATTGACTTTTTGGGTTGTGCCAGGTAGAGCAGGATGTCATCGGCATACAATGAAATCCGGTCTTCCCAGCCCTCTGTCCATTTAAGCCCTCTGATCGTGGGGTCCCACCGAATCCATGCCGCTAATGGCTCTAGAGCGAGCGCAAATAGCAGGGGTGAAAGCGGACAGCCCTGTCTTGTCCCACGGCCCAGGGGGAATACCTCAGATTTTCTATTGTTCACCACTACTTGGGCGAGCGGGTTCGAATAGAGTAATCGAATCCATCCTATAAAGCCTGGCCCGAATCCCAGTTTAGTCAAAGCCGCAAAGAGGTATGACCACTCTATGGTGTCAAATGCAATTTTGGCGTCTAATGAAAGCACCACCACTTCTTCCTGGATGGTGGGTAGCCTTCCAAGCACCCCATGTAGTCGTCGTAGGTTTAAAGCCGTGTTACGTTGTGGGAGGAAACCAGATTGGTCGGGGTGCACCAGTTTACATATCACCCGGACCAAGCGGTTAGCCAACAATTTCGCCAGGATTTTGGGTTCTGCGTTTAGAAGTGATATAGGTCTATAGGAGGAGCATTCTTTCCTTGGCTTCCCTTCTTTGTATATCGTGACCATGGTCGCCTCTCTCTGATCCCTCGGGAGTTGGCCCTTCTCCTTACTCTCCTCATACATGGCTCTTAGATGTGGGGCTATTGCATCAGGTTTAAGTTTGTATAATTCAATGGGAAGTCCATTAGGGTCTAGTGCTTTACCTGGTTGTAGCATTCGTATTGCCTGCGCTATCTCATCGTTGGTGAGTGCACTATCTAGCGTATTTATGTCCTCTACTGATAGGGTTGGTAATGCTATGTCACGTAGGAGGGCACTTGAGTCCTCTTCCGTGAGGTGTGAGCTATTTCGGTATATTTCTTCTTAGTGAGCTGCGAACTTGTTGACTATGGACTGTGGTTCTGTTATTAATTCACCCTCCTCGCCCATCAGTTCAGGCACTAATCTGTTTGACCTCTCCTTCTTATCCAGCCAGGCGATCAGTTTCCCGGCCTTGTCTCCTTGATCGTAGAATTTGCCTTCCTTATCCCTACTTAATACTTTCGCCATATCTGTAGCCGTAGCTTTATATTCGGCACTCTTGAGTTTTATGAGATGCTGTTTTTCGGTCGGATCGCCTATATTTATTTCGTCCTCAAGCTGGAGTATGTCATGCTCAATTAATGTCATCTCTTTGTATTTTTCTTTGCGCACCCCTGCGATTGATGATAGCGCCTGCCCCCTTATCACAGTTTTAAAAGCTTCCCACAGAGTCCGAGACGAGGCAACCGAACCCTCGTTAGCCTCAAAGTAGTGGCCGATTGCTTGCATGATGTCTTTCTTCACTTTGGGATGCTTGAAGTGCCACGGGTTAATGGGTGGCATGCTACCCACTCTATGTCCGCCCAGAACCATTTGGGTCCATATCGGGGAGTGATCAGATATCCCTCTAGCCATGTGCTGTATCTCTCTTATATTGGGGAGTTGAGTGGCCGGCACCAGGAGATAGTCTATTCTCGACATGCTGTTGTGTGCCCCTGAATGGAAGGTGTATTGGGTTTTGTCCGGGTTATATGCTCTCCAAACATTCACAAGCCCGAGGGCGTCTAGGAAGTTTGGCAGCCAGGTATTCGCTGCACCAATGTTCCGGGGTGGGTAACGGTCCAGGGGCCCCGACACTATGGAGTTAAAGTCTCCTCCCACAATCGTGTGGCCTTCGGGGAGGGACAATATAACAGCACTAAGGTCTTTAAAGGTGGAGCCCTGCAACCCAGGGGGAACATATACAGTCATGATAGTGAGTGTTTGGCCCTCCCAGTGCCCTGATATCGCGGAGTATCGACCCAGCGCATCAGACCAGGTGTGGTGCACGGAAAAGGGGAAGGAGCGCTTAATCATAATACCCACCCCTCTGGATCCCGATGTGAAGCCTGAGTGTGCTACTAATTTGTAACCATATCTGTTCATCGCATTGCAAGTATTACCCACCAAGTGTGATTCTTGAAGCAACACTACGTCTGGCGAATGTCGTCTAAGATATTGCAGCACAACTCCCCGCTTCACTTTATTCCCGAGCCCGTTGATGTTCCAACTAAGGAGCTTAAGGCTCTTGTCCCAATGCATAGCCATTACTCATCACACTCAGGCTGCCATGCTTATGTCTGTCTTTGGTCATCATCGTCCATAATGCGTATATCTGTCCCCCCAACCCCTCCCATAACTGCCCTCTCTTCCCATACAATGGTAAAGGACTGTGTTCTTGAATTGTCCGATGAATATACTTAAAAACCATTGCCAAGATAAGGCACCTTAGAACAGTTAACGAAATTCCCCTAAAAAAAACACTCCCCTCCCAGCTACCCTGCTTCGTAGGTGCAAAACTACCCACCTCCCCAACTAGCAGAGCGCCTGTCGCCCCTAAACAATTAACAATGACGGGGGTACTGGGGTGACGCCCTGTCTTGCTTGAGCTTCCCACTTCAGCCCTGATCAAGAATATACTGTCGCTGTGTGCCGTCAGGCTCTTACATGTGACTTACAAGTACGTATCACACCCTTTCTTACAGTCAAACCTTATTGTTTGCCATGGCGAGTTCGTATCGGCTGTTGCCACTGAGACCCGATCAGTCTCCGTTAGTCTCCTGGATGACTGGACTTGCTGATCTGGATCGCCAGGGTCGCTGGGTTCGTGTACCTGGGTCCAATCGTCCGTCCGACGAGCTGTGGGATCGTTCACGAGTGTCTCTCCAATTGCCTCCAGTTCGTGGTCTATCTTTCCTTGGTGGGCCTTTGTCCAGCCATTCTTGGACGTCCACTGGGGTCATAAAAAACAGGGATTTCCCATTGGTGATGATCTTAAGTTTGGCTGGGAAAAGCATCATATATTTGATGCCCTTTTCTCGCAGTATGCGTTTGACACCGTCGAAGGTACGTCTCTCCTGCTGCACCTTAAGCGTGAAGTCCGGGAAGAATCGCACGGTGGTGTTCTCATATTGAAGATCCCCATGGATACGGGCCGCTTGTAGGATTGCATCGCGATCTCTGTAGTTTAGGATCTTGGCTATGATGGTCCTAGGGTTTGCTCCCGGCTTTGGTGGCGGGACCGGGGCTCTATGTGCCCTTTCCACTGTAAAGAAGGTGGAGAGCCGCTTGGGCTTGAGGTGATTGAGTATGAGATCTTCGAGAAACAGGTCCATACTAGGCCCTTCTGTGCCCTCCGGGACCCCCACGACGCGGATGTTGTTGCGTCGGGCCCGCCCTTCCTGGTCCTCCAGCCTCAGAGCTACTTGACGATGTTGGTGAACCAGTTGTGCGACTTTGTCTTCTAGTTTACGTGTGGCCATCTGCAACTCAGCGATATTCACCTCTGTTTTCGTTACGCGTTCCGTTGTTTTGTTCATGTCCGCCCTTAGAAGGTTCACTTCAATCGAGACTTTGTCGATTTTGGTTTCAAGGGTGGTGCCCAGCGTGTGGATGGCCTCCATTATAGAGGCTAGGGAGGGTTCGGGAACTTCATTCTGACAGTTAGAGGCCCCGTCTTCCGTTGTTGCCTGTTTGGAGACCGTGTATTTGTCTAATTTGTTAGACTGTACCGACGTACCGCTTTTGGGTCTCATGTTGTACGGGTTCTGCTACCGCCAGTGGGGCACTAGGGGCTCCCCAAACGCTACTCTGGTCTCCCCCAGTTATAGCGCGGCATGCGCTGTCACCGGTGCCCACTATTTGCAGCTCTAGAGGGCAGGCAGGTCCTGTCTCAGGACGTCAAAGTCGGTCTTCTTCGCGAGGCTGGCGTGGGGAAGCTCAGTATTTAAGCATGATGTTGATCTTTTCAGCGGGGACGCTTCAGCATTGGCCTCGTGCGCGGTTCGTTTCGTTGCAGGCACAGTGGGTGCTCTGGGGTCAGTTATTGCAGGAACTTAAGTGCAGTCTGGTTTTGGGGTTGATGGCGCACTCTTCACCGTTCGATTCCCTGCGGTGTCGTCCCTTTACCACTGCGGCTCTCGGAGTGTCGCAGTTTAGTAACTCGTCACCTTCTCCCGGCTCTCGCACTCCGGTCACCAACCTCGAGCTTTGCAGAGGGTGCTATGCTAAAAGTGCCCCTGTGCACCCCCAGCGCGGTATTGGGGAGATACGTCTGTACCAGTCTATAGTGGGGCAGCCGGATTCACTGTGTCATTGGCCGAAACTGGATCTCAACTTCATTCTCGGCTGCTGTGGTTCTGCTTTTATTGCTCCACTACTAATTGTTCGGCCGTGTCCCTGGGGCGGTATGCCGTTAGCAGCACTACCTATCCAGGCTCTGGGTGTGCATTCCGGGTGACTCGCAGCCCGGGTGGAAGGGACAGCCGGGGCCCGCGTGGAGGTCCAATGCGCTCTTCACCAGCGACCCAGTGCGTGCTTATGTCGCCCCGTGGCTGCCGGGGGCTGAGTCGTGTTGCGCGGGTGTGAGCCACTGGTGCGAGGCTGGGCCCCAAGGGTACTACTGGGGAAGCAGCGCTGCCCTCACCTTGTCTGTTGGGAGGTTCATGGCCGCGCCGGGGGAGGCCGGGGACCGCCTCTCGTGCGACGCGTGTCGCTGTGCCCGCCGAGGCTCGCCAGTGGTTCTTGGTCTCCTAAGGTTAGCCGATCTCTGGATATTCCGGGCAGGATCGCGTACTTTCTCTGGCCGGCGGGTTACTCTGCTCCGTCTTCCGCCCTGAAACCTCGGCGTCCGGCGGGCGTCTCGATCTGGCCCCGGCACTCGAGCGCCGCCCACCTCCGCGCGGCCCGTGCGCTCACTCCGCTTTTCATGTCCCAGAGGGTGGATACGGCGTTTTAGGATGGTTTCTTCGGCGTCGCTCCGCTCACCGAGGGTTCCGCTTGCCTTAGTTATCATGGCAACACCACAACATACGGATTAGTGTCGGATTTTAAGGGCTTTTACCGGCGGAACTCTCTTTCTAGGCAGCCATCTTGGCTGACGTCAGGCCACGCTAAATGACTACTTTTGATCATTATTTATAATCCAATGCAATGGCGGGAGGGTTTTTGATTAATATTAAAGAAAAGGTAATTTAGAAACTTACATTTTCCCTTCCCAAAGCCTCTAGAGGCTCAATTGCATTCCCACTTCTCCCAGCCAGTGATGAGCATCTTAATGGGTGTGAACTGCCTCCCAGAATCTAACACAAGGCAGACCTGAATGGGCAGACATGACCCCTCTGAACCCGACAGAATATGCAGGGTGGTGCTATAAGCATCGTTTTTGACCTTACAGTGTAAACTTCTGCTTGCTTGAATGTCAAATCCTGTTTGACAGATCAGCTGGCGTTTTACGTATAACACTTAGGACACACACTATAGCGCAAGAAACAATTCAATTGCCACTGTCTGGTTGCTGGAAAACCCTACTTTGTTCTATCAGACTTCTGTCTCTGGGATTATTGAGGGTACAGTGATTGCCTGAAACTCAATAATAGAGTGTTGGACTTGGCCCTTTTTGGCCGGTTCACCCCTAAACTTTTTGCCTTGTGTGTCAGTAGTTTTAAGTCTCTGGGCACTTTAGCACTGTGGGCCAGTGTAAAGTGCGTGCGCGCTGAGTGCGTGTAGTGAGATTGACCTGCCTCCCATAGGAATGCATTGGGGATCTGTGTGCCAGTGGTAATTCCTAGGGTGAGAGGAGTGCAGGGGCGAGTTTAGTATGTGCGAACTCGTGAGAATAAATGCTGCGCAATGGTGTGCGCAGATTTATTATGACTGGTGTAGAAATGCCACTTTTAGAAGTGGCATTTATGTGTGCTCTGTGTCAGCCTGCCTGATGTGAATTGCATGTCTGGCTTGTGAGTGACAGGGGCTGGGAGGTGTGTGTGGCTCCAGGAGGGGCAGGGTGAGTCAGCGCAGGGCTGAATAGGGAGATCTGCATCTAGATGGGAGGGAGGAGTTGCACCTGGGACCTGAATAGGGCTGTGCCTTCCCTCCACAATGCTGGCTCCACCCCCTGTGGTGCGTGTGATGTCCCTAGCCTGTCCTGTGAAAGGAGAGAGGATCTGAGCAAAACAAAGTGCTCCAAAGCTCCCCCCAAACCAGTTGCGTCTGGTTTTTCCCCCAACCCTGTGCTGTGACACAAAGGGGATTTTGTGGATAAAAGGGGCTGTGACCCCATGAAAGTCGTTCAGTTCTTGGTTGCTGTTCCTGCGGGGCGCGCTGCTGTTGGGGCCCAGGGGGTGATGGCATGAGGGCTTGCCTCCCTGGGCCCTGCATTGCCCCTTGATGCCTGAAAGGACTTTTGGTAATTCTAGCGCCTCGTGTGCGCTTTCTTTGAAATTTCCCCAAAGAGAGGAAGAGCATGGGCTACGCAGCGCTGTGCTGCCCATCCTTTTGGGGGGAATCCCGACGTGAGGGATTCCCCCGTGATGCTGCTGGAAGCGGGAGCCCACCCCGTGTTGGGAATTGTTTGCGGGTGCCCACCCCACGTTTTGAGCTAATTGGCGGGTGCCCACCCCGCTTATGGGTGATTTCACGTTGGAGAGCGGGTGCCCACCCCGCTCTCATGCTATTTTGGATAGCAGGTGCCCACCCCGCGTTTCACCGCCGCGGCCCGTGCCGCGACCAGGAAGCCAGGCAGCCTTGCCTGGTTGTGGGCGGGGCATAGCGGCCGGCTGACCAATTGCAGCGCGGCCGAGAAAGGAGGTGAAGGAGCCTCGCGGGCTCCATCTCGAAGTCCCGGTCCCAGGAGGGGGCCGGGTGAAGGAAGGAGTGCGGCCGGAGCCAGCAGCGACCCCGCAGGCCGCCGCAAGAGGAGTCTGGTGAGTGGAGCTGGTGCGGAGGGGCGCGAGGCACATTGTCGGTGCCTGCCCCTCCGCGCTGGGGGAGAAGAAGCGGAAGGCACCCTGGAGCCTCGTGGGCTCCACCTTGAAGTCCCGGTCCCAGAAGAGGGACCGGGCGAAGCCAGCTGATCGGCGGGGCTCCCGTGAGTGAGGGAAGCCCCGCGCCAGGAGACCGGAGGATTCCCCATGCAGTCCGGTGAGTGGCCGCCGCCTGCTGGGTGTTGGTGCCTTTCGAGGCACGTTGCCGGTGCTTGGGGGGACTCGGGGCATTTCTGGGCACAGTTGTAGTGCCGGGCCCCTATTTTTCTTTACAGCTGCCCCGCTTGCTAGTGGGCAGCTGCAACGTTTGGGCATCTTGGTGTTTAGAGCCCCTGAGGGCCACAGAGGCCCGGGGGCATATCGAGGCACATTGTCGGTGCCTGGGCGGTCCCGCAAGAGAGCGGGCCACCCCAACGATGGGGGCATGTGATTTAATGCCACTAGGAGGGTCCAGAGGGCACAGAGGTGCCGGGCCCCCCTCCTTTATGCAAAGTGCCACGAACTGGGCACAATTTAGAGAGAGTCCCTGAGAGGGACCAGAGGCACAGTGAGTGCCAGTGAGTTTCCCAGCTGCCCAGCAATTAGTGGGCAGCTGCCACGTTTAGTTTTGCGCAGTGGCTCACTGTGGATTCAGCTGCTAGGCAGCAGCCCTGACATTCTGGACACAGGGCATTTGAGCCCCTTGAGAAGGCCAGTTGGCCAGGGGATCAGTGATTTACATGATGGTAGGAAATGTGATGCTTTACTGTGATTCATGCCTCTAAATGCGGTTGGGGATGAGATTATGTGCGTAATATGTTTATTCCAGTGAGATTATTTCCTACCGTGAGTTTACCCCTAATGTGAGTTGTGCTTAGGAGGTTATTGTCTAATGCGTTTAGACTTCTGAGATGATTGCATAATGTGTTTTATGCTGGTGAGATTGGCGCAGAATGTATTCCGCGCCTAAATATGATACTGTGCATAATGTGGTTTATGTTACAGGATGATGCTGAGTACAGTGGTTACCGGTGATTACTGGTTGTACGTTTATGATATGTGCTACATTTACTAAGTTCGCTTTGTGCTGGTTCTGACAGTGGTCCAGTTGGCCCTGTCAGGTGTAAATAATCCCTTGTAAATATGACCTAGTGCCAGGTGGCACCATGTATATTATGTGAGTACTATTCTAATGTGTTTTATGATAATACAAAGGCTATTTTTATATATAACCTTGTGTGGAGTTCCTTCTTGTGGTGTGCCTGGTATGTTGTTGCTGTGTGCGTGCGCAAACGCTTTACACCTTGCCTCCGGGATAAGCCTGACTGCTCGTGCCAAGCTACCAAGGGGGTGAACAGGGGTTATCTTTGGCGTGTAACTCCCTTTCCCTGACAAGAGTGGTGGTCTCTGCCTGGCTTTGGCGCAAGCCGTAGCCAACCAGAGATCCCATTTCTAACATTGGTTGTCAGCGGTGAGGATAGGACTTGCGTTTGCGCAGTACCACAGCGACAACTGGCTGCACTACAAAACTCTGCATTTTAGATAGTCACATGGAAAGGGATTATTGTTTCTGAGTTTGTTTTAAGTGTCATTTCTTTTTGAAATGTGTTTCTTGTGCACTATGAGTTGAGTGTACTGCCAAGGACAGAAACCAGAGAATCTGGAGGAGTGACTGCCCTTGTGCAGACTGCTATTGGGTTGGCCTAAAGCTGGAGGAGGGACTGCCCTTGAGCCATTGTGCTGGTTCTTGGGTTGGCCTGCAGCTGAGGGAGGGACTGCCCCTGTGCTGTCTGCTAGTTCTTGGGTTGGCCTACAGTGGGGACTTAATTGGTATGGAGTCACTAGCTCGGGAGGGTAGATTATCCCCTAAGTGCAGTGTGAGTTTTCTGGATTCACCAGTAAGGGTGGGATCCAGTGGTGGCAGCGAAGTGTGTGTCCAGTGCATGAAGTCCCCGTCCCGTTCCCAGGGTATGGTACCTGGTGCTCAGTAAGAGGGGTGCAGGTTGAGATTCAGGGACAGTAAGGAACTGTCTCACCGGTCTGGGGGTGTGTGTGGATGAGTGATGTGCTGCTGGACGCTGGAGTGAGTTCTCTGAAATAAGGAGCTTGCATGGGGAGTGACCCTAGAGGAATGGTGCAGGTATCTCCCAACCCGTGTGGTGGAGATGGTTCAGAGGAACACAACTAGGAACCGTTATAGTGAGGAGGTTGCAAGGCCTCACATCATGTCCTGTGAGGAAGGTGTGAGACTGGGCCGTATTCCGAGCCTCAATCTCAAGTCTCCGGTACTAGATGGCTCTTAGAAGGAACACCAGGAAAGGAACTCTAGTCTGTCCTGTTGGACTGTTCTGTGGGGGATCTCCCCGTGGTAGGTGAGCTGGAAGTGGTTCCAATAAGAGTGGCTCGAGTATCTTCCAGTCCTGTGTGGTGGAAGAGGTTCAGTGTAGCCCAGCTAGGTCCCAGTGTAGCGGGAGGGGTGTAGGGGCCCACGTCCTGTCTCAGAGGAGAAGGAGTGAGTGTGCCCGAAACCCAGTCCCAGGGCCTGGATGGTTTCTTCAGGGAACACCAGGTTGGGGGGCCTAGGCTGTACTTGTAGGCCATTTGAGGAGGATCTTCTAGTCTCTAGAGGACGTGGAGTGTCTGTAACCAGAGCTCAAAGCAGTCCTGGTGCTAGGCAGCACCGCTCCTAAGTGGAGGGTGCAGAAGTCCTGATTGAGGGGTGAGAGGGGGAGAGGTTCCCCAGTGGAAAAACCAGTGGGTCCAGAGGGGCCATGGGGACACCACTTCTGCCCTGGGTTTGTGCCCGGCAGACTGTCACACGACACATTAGTTATGTGTCACCCTCGGGGGGGGCATGCGTGCTCCCCGTGAAGTCCTGGTTCGCCGGGCATCTGACCAAAGGGTAGCGTCCCTGGGTTGGGGAGCCAGGTTCAGGTGTTTGCCTGACCTGGACGGCAGGGGCGAGTGTAATCAGTGTCCTGGCCGGTTTGCCTTTAGGGGGTACCACTCCAGTTGGGAGGGTATCGGACTCTGGAAGGGGGTGCAGAGGAGGGAGTCCTCGCTCTGACCCCGGTGCAGCCGGTGAATTTATTTCCCAGGTGGTAGACCAGTGATGGAGAGAGGTCCTGAACTGGTGGGAGAGTTGTGTTCTGGAGGGTGCTTCCCCTGGGAGGGTGCGGAACCCCAGAAGTAGAGGTAGGGAGAGGAGACGCTTCGCCCGTGACCTCTGGTCAGCCTGAGGGTGCGGACCTCGGTTGAAGGATCAGTGGTAGTTTGGAACTACACTGAGAGGGAGAGTGGAGAATGGCTTTTGGATGCCAGGGGTTATTGCCCCCCACTCTGTGGATTGGCAAGGACCAGTGGCCTAGGGCCAGGTCCTGGCCGTGGACAACTAAGGAGTACCGGTGGGGTAGCCTAGTTGGTCCGGGAGTTTTTTCTTAGTTGGATTCCATGGGTTCCAAGTGGCGTAGAACCGGAGGGTGTCCCTGCAGTGCGGGCCCGCGTCCGTGTTCTATCGCTCCAAGCAGGGAAGCCCATCACGGTGGTGATTGGTCTGCCCTGCGTTTTGGCTGGAAGGGGGTTGTGTTGGACTTGGCCCTTTTTGGCCGGTTCACCCCTAAACTTTTTGCCTTGTGTGTCAGTAGTTTTAAGTCTCTGGGCACTTTAGCACTGTGGGCCAGTGTAAAGTCCGTGCGCGCTGAGTGCGTGTAGTGAGATTGACCTGCCTCCCATAGGAATGCATTGGGGATCTGTGTGCCAGTGGTAATTCCTAGGGTGAGAGGAGTGCAGGGGCGAGTTTAGTATGTGCGAACTCGTGAGAATAAATGCTGCGCAATGGTGTGCGCAGATTTATTATGACTGGTGTAGAAATGCCACTTTTAGAAGTTGGCATTTATGTGTGCTCTGTGTCTGCCTGCCTGATGTGAATTGCATGTCTGGCTTGTGAGTGACAGGGGCTGGGAGGTGTGTGTGGCTCCAGGAGGGGCAGGGTGAATCAGCGCAGGGCTGAATAGGGAGATCTGCATCTAGATGGGAGGGAGGAGTTGCACCTGGGACCTGAATAGGGCTGTGCCTTCCCTCCACAATGCTGGCTCCACCCCTGTGGTGCGTCTGATGTCCCTAGCCTGTCCTGTGAAAGGAGAGAGGAGCTGAGCAAAACAAAGTGCTCCAAAGCTCCCCCCAAACCAGTTGCATCTGGTTTTTCCCCCAACCCTGTGCTGTGACACAAAGGGGATTTTGTGGATAAAAGGGGCTGTGACCCCATGAAAGTCGTTCAGTTCTTGGTTGCTGTTCCTGCGGGGCGCGCTGCTGTTGGGGCCCAGGGGGGGGCTGCCATGAGGGCTTGCCTCCATGGGCCCTGCATTGCCCCTTGATGCCTGAAAGGACTTTTGGTAATTCTAGCGCCTCGTGTGCGCTTTCTTTGAAATTTCACCAAAGAGAGGAAGAGCGTGGGCTACGCAGCGCTGTGCTGCCCGTCCTTTGGGGGAATCCCGACGTGAGGGATTCCCCGTGATGCTGCTGGAAGCGGGAGCCCACCCCGTGTTGGGAATTGTTTGCGGGTGCCCACCCCGCGTTTGAGCTAATTGGCGGGTGCCCACCCCGCTTATGGGTGATTTCACGTTGGAGAGCGGGTGCCCACCCCGCTCTCATGCTATTTTGGATAGCGGGTGCCCACCTCGCGTTTCACCGTCGCGGCCCGTGCCGCGACCAGGAAGCCAGGCAGGCTTGCCAGGTTGTGGGCGGGGCATAGCGGCCGGCTGACCAATTGCAGCGCAGCCGAGAAAGGAGGTGAAAGAGCCTCGCGGGCTCCATCTCGAAGTCCCGGTCCCAGGAGGGGGCCGGGTGAAGGAAGGAGTGCGGCCGGAGCCAGCAGCGACCCCGCAGGCCGCCGCAAGAGGAGTCTGGTGAGTGGAGCTGGTGCGGAGGGGGCGCGAGGCACATTGTCGGTGCCTGCCCCTCCGCGATGGGGGAGAAGAAGCGGAAGGCACCCTGGAGCCTCGTGGGCTCCACCTTGAAGTCCCGGTCCCAGAAGAGGGACCGGGCAAAGCCAGCTGATCGGCGGGGCTCCCGTGAGTGAGGGAAGCCCCGCGCCAGGAGACCGGAGGAGTCCCGTGCAGTCCGGTGAGTGGCCGCTGCCTGCTGGGTGTTGGTGCCTTTCGAGGCACGTGCCGGTGCTTGGGGGACTTGGTGCATTTCTGGGCACAGTTGTAGTGCCGGGCCCCTATTTTTCTTACAGCTGCCCCGCTTGCTAGTGGGCAGCTGCAACGTTTGGGCATCTTGGTGTTTAGAGCCCCTGAGGGCCACAGAGGCCCGGGGGCATATTGAGGCACATTGTCGGGTGCCTGGGCGGTCCCGCAAGAGAGCGGGCCGCCCCAACGATGGGGGCATGTGATTTAATGCCACTAGGAGGGTCCAGAGGGCACAGAGGTGCCGGGCCCCCTCCTTTATGCAAAGTGCCACGAACTGGGCACAATTGAGAGAGAGTCCCTGAGAGGGACCAGAGGCACAGTGAGTGCCAGTGAGTTTCCCAGCTGCCCAGCAATTAGTGGGCAGCTGCCACGTTTAGTTTTGCGCAGTGGCGCACTGTGGATTCAGCTGCTAGGCAGCAGCCCTGACATTCTGGACACAGGGCATTTGAGCCCCTTGAGAAGGCCAGTTGGCCAGGGGATCAGTGATTTACATGATGGTAGGAAATGTGATGCTTTACTGTGATTCATGCCTCTAAATGCGGTTGGGGATGAGATTATGTGCGTAATATGTTTATGCCAGTGAGATTATTTCCTACCATGAGTTTACTCCTAATGTGAGTTGTGCTTAGGAGGTTATTGTCTAATGCGTTTAGACTTCTGAGATGATTGCATAATGTGTTTATGCTGGTGAGATTGGCGCAGAATGTATTCCGCGCCTAAATATGATACTGTGCATAATGTGGTTTGTGTTACAGGATGATGCTGAGTACAGTGGTTACCGGTGATTACTGGTTGTACGTTTATGATATGTGCTACATTTACTAAGTTCGCTTTGTGCTGGTTCTGACAGTGGTCCAGTTGGCCCTGTCAGGTGTAAATAATCCCTTGTAAATATGACCTAGTGCCAGGTGGCACCATGTATATTATGTGAGTACTATTCTAATGTGTTTTATGATAATACAAAGGCTATTTTTATATATAACCTTGTGTGGAGTTCCTTCTTGTGGTGTGCCTGGTATGTTGTTGCTGTGTGCGTGCGCAAACGCTTTACACATTGCCTCCGGGATAAGCCTGACTGCTCCTGCCAAGCTACCAAGGGGGTGAGCAGGGGTTATCTTTGGCGTGTAACTCCCTTGCCCTGACTAGAGTGGTGGTCTCTGCCTGGCTTTGGCGCAAGCCGTAGCCAACCAGAGATCCCATTTCTAACATAGAGTTAGATGTAGGAGGACTCATGGGTTACCACAGTACATGCCCCCACACATCACCACAATGCCCCCACACACCCCTAGCCCTCAGACCCCAGAGTTAATGTTTGGCTGAAGACTTCGCTATCTTCAAATGTCCAGAGTGGGTTGTAATTTTCACGAGTTAGGCCCATGTAGCGAGGCAGCTTATTCCTTGCATTGTCCAAGAAAATAACATTTCAGCAGTGACCTTTTGACACATTTACTTGCACAACAATGTTGGATTAGTTTCTCTGAAACTACTTTGTTTTCACATCCAGCTTCTTGCAACATTATCACAATACCTTGAACATCATGTACTAGGCCTCTCTATGCATTAGGTACAAAAGTCGTCCTATCTTCATCCACAAGGTGACAGTACTATCCACAAATCCTTAACATCACTAATCTAGCGTGCACATTGTGAAGGCTGCCTTTTATTATAAATAATAGGCATCATGATAGATTGCCAGAGAAGGCACGTCAGCTGACACCAAAGGTCCCTGCATACTGAGAAATCACCACGCACCAGTCTGACATTCCGTGAGGGGTGTCCAACTCGAGACCAAGACGGGATCCTTCACTCTCTCCTATCAGGTAATGGGGTTGGATTGTCCCTAGAGAGGATTCTTGGCTCTACACCTACACACACTCTAGGTACACTTAGAGTATGGTTCGCATCGTAGGAGTACGTTAGATCACCATATTGCATATATGCCTGCATATATTCTTTGCTTCGGCACCATGGTACAAATGCATCTATTGTTCACTCTTTTGATGCTTGTAATCTCCTTTATTTGCTTCTGTCTCCTAATCATTGCAGCACACATATTTTATGCAAGAATAACGTTTGTTCAATAAATATATTGAAAATGTCCCACTGGGTATTCTCTGTATATTTCTCTGAGAATAAGTGAGCACGAGTGACTGAGCAAAAGATTCTGTACTTTTTCCATGATCCCTGAGTGTTCAGGGTTGTCATGTTCATGTTCAACCCCTAGCTCATGCCAGGCATAAATGTGGCATCTGCAGGCTCACATTTCAGAACAGTTCTGGATGGGAGGATGATCTGAAGTGGCCTGAGAATGGGGAAAGGTCTAGAAGACTGGACATGCTCTCCCTCTTCTGTTCAGGACAAAGAAGTGGCCTCTGAAAGTCATAAGACATACCTCTTGTTAAAGTACAGGGACACAACAAGCTAAATGGAACCTTTTCCTATAACTTCCCAGCTGACCAGTGGCAACTGGACTTGGACTAGATCTGCTGTTTGGCCTCTGCCTGACACCTTGTGAGTCTCTAAGTGCCTCCTCTAAGGTTGTGGGAGGCTTTAGAAGTGTACTCCTGTGGTGGATTGGGACTTAATTGACTAAAGTCAGAAGGCAAAATCTTTGACCAAGAGGAACTGCATGGGGTATCTGACCTGCGCTTCATATCAGTTAGTATCAAATTGTGCCAAGGTTCCGGTCTACCACGACTGTCATTGGCACTTTATGCTTCTTGCTGCTACTACTATTAAAAACATTTTGGTTTCATTCTGTTTATTACATTTTACTCTATTTTTCTAATTCGGTTTGGGATTTTTATTATTTTGCATTTCAACTATATTACTGTTTTGGTACTGTCAAAATACTTTACTCATTGCCTTAGGTTAAGCCTGTCTGAGCTGTGCCATAGCTACCAGGGAGATGCGCTCAGGTAAATTTGGTGAATTTGAGAATTTGAGGGTTCACCCTGACAAGGGTTGAAATTATTCCTTGAGATGGGTGTTTACCCACCACAAATAATAATCCAATTTCATATACCTGTTCTGTAGCAAATTTGAATCTGTCCATGGCAGTGTTGCCTCTTTTAGGCTGAGAATCAGTTGTGGGTCCTTACAGTTGTAGAGTTGCAAATGTCAGAATGGATGGATGGATCAGTGCATTCATAACGTGCACACTAACGCAATGTCTTCTGCTGCGGGTCCTATTAAATGTGTTACTTACAATAGGCCTAAAAAGTGTTCTTTAAAAAGAAGCATAGTTCTTACCGTAACCTGAGTGTTTAACATTTTGTTGACTTTTGAAAGATGACAGATTGAGTCAAACTGCAGCTATTCTTAACCAGTACTTAGGTGCAGGTTGACAATTAATTTCTGCAGCAGGTGGATTAACACATTGAACCATCATATTAAATTATGTTGTAATTTGTAATTATCTGCCTAGCAAAGAGTTCTAGAAGGAGATTAAAGAGTAATGTGTGTTGGAGGACCTAGAAGTGTTCCCGCTTGTCATTTCCTTTTGCCATCCACACCCAGTACTTGCTGCACCTCGTGCACCCACGTGTCCTCACACTGATGCCATGGTCTTCCATTCATGGAAGGGTATGCCCAGACGTGGGTCCCGTGCTCCCTGCACCCCTGGATTCAAGCTAGCCTGGCTGATGAAGGGTGATGCCCCGAAACCGGTCCCAGGATGCTTGTTTCCGGTCCAGGGAGGACCTGGCTTGGCAGTTCAGGCTGGACTGTTCCCATGAGGCACAGGGTCAAGACTGATTTGCATACGGCTGGGTTCAAACTGGGGTGGCGTGGTGAGCAAAAGAATGATGGATAAAACCCAGATCTTTGTGACTGGGAGTGAATGTTTGCATTGTTCAGCATTCCGTCCATCATTTGTTCCTTTTGCTTCCATCCATGGGCGCCATGACTCTCACTGACAATGATTCCACTGTTTCTCCTGGCTAAGTGTGCCTTACTGATTGGGTATTGATCCTCTGGTGACTCATATCCAGGAACATCGCAGATATCGGTTCACCACCGCACGATGAACATTTTTTAAGTTTCAGAAGTGGAAAGATTGATCCAGTCTGAGAATTGGAGGCCTTATGGTGAGGGCGGAATTACTGCATGGGGGACACTGACCTGAAATCAATGTTCTTGGGCTTTTGCTGCCATAACAATGTAGTGAAAGGAATAGCAGTTTACAGATAGGGAATGATTTTGGAGTACTATCCTGTCGGAGAAAAGGCGTTCCATTTAAAACGCCTCGCTATACCTGCTCACCTTGTATAAGCCGTGGGAAGATGAAACAGAGAAAGCGCTTCTCCTAGGCCTGGTGATGAAATACAAAGAGGTCTGACTTCTGCAGAGACTCTTCTGGACTATGATTTGCTACCAGAGCTCGGGAAGGTAACATCATGATTTGACTCCCAGCCCCAATGAAGATCTTGCATTACTGCGTTGACAGAAACCTGCAACTGGGAGCGCCTGCCACACCTGACGCCTGGAAGTGCCTGCCTGGTAGTTTTGTATTAGTGAAGAAAGAAGAACCTGCAGCCTACACAGGTGATTCCTTTGGGATCCCCAGAAGCCGTACCCAACTGGACTGAGCTCAATGCAAAATGTGGTCGTCGGTACCTCCGCAAGGGCGATGGAGTAATTTACCCTTTTTCTGGGATAGCTTATTTTTCCCTCAAAAGGGAAGACAGCACTAGGGATATTTGAGCACAGTGCACTACATAAATGTAATTATCAGCATCAAAATCAATCCTTCTTTACAGCATATTGGAATCCAATAAAATGTGTTGTCTCTTTTACCATCGCTAAATGTAAGTCTGCTCATCATTTACTTTGATAATGTTTACATTTCACTTTACAGTTTTTGAGGTACTAATATTGCATTAAAACATTGACCTCATATGTGGCAAGTACTGTGAACTGAATTTTCTAGAGTCAATTAATAAACGCTACAATCACTCATGTCAAAGGTTCCCATTGCATTGGTCTTGAAATGAAGTGACTGGAACCTGTAATAACCAGGCTACAAACAGATCCCTGCTGCAGATGCATCACCTCACAGTTCTAATTTGCCAGCTACAATAACTATCTGTAATCCCAGCTTCCAGAACGAATAAACAGTGCTGCACCTGATACCTTGTTCAAGCAGAGTCTGAAATTACATAAGCATATTTATGGCAAATCCATTGTCTCTCCAGGGGAAGGGAGAGCGGCTTGTTGAAAATAACAGACGTTATCTGGGCAAAAGGAAATGCAACACAAAGTGCAGCAGTTAATTAAAATTGTTGCAGTAAACAAGACGAGGTGATCTGATGTCACTTGCAAAAGAGAAACATAGACAAGATTGCTGCTGCCTGCTCTGTTGCATCTAATGCACTGATATAGGGTGGACGATGCTGCAGACGCAACGAATACAAGGGGACAACCCCAGCTTGACCCACTATGTAACTGTATAAAGCCACCTCTTATTTTTGATTATGGCATGCTGGGCACATCAAAGGACGTGTCCAAGTAGGTCCCTTCTTGGACCCTGGTTGCAGGGTCTGATGAGACGCTGAGGTAGCACCTTCATGCTCTCAGGCAGTTTTTGCGTTTGCATTCCATTCCAGTCTCTGGTCCTGTATACTGAGAGGCTGGTATACAATACCAAGATGTATCAGGTGCCATAATTTACTCTCCCTAACTAAACCCCTCATTAAGGTGCTAAGAAAAACAGAAATGGAATGGAGGAAATGCTTGAATTAACATAAACCTGAAAAGAGCACTTTTTGGAAAGTTTTGAGAAGATTTGCAAAGTGGCACCAAAGTTAACAGCAAACCAAAAAGCCATTTCCTATGGAAACACCATCCTAACAATAACTACCAAGTGGCGACTGCCTTGTGATTTTAGTGAACAGATTGCACAGGCCAGCACCTACTCTGAAATGTATTCCAGCTTCAGTGAAGTTCACCATCTGCCAATTTTATGGGCAGATCAATATCTTGACCACAGTCTGATAAAGACATATTAAAGGGCGTGGTCAAAGTTGTGACATTTACAAACAAGTGCTGTTGAAAAAGAATGCAAAAAAATTGTAAAAAGTATGTTATTTTGATATTCCACAGCATTTTGAAAGCATGTCCACTATTACATTAAAAAATCGCCCCCACTTCATTCCCATTAACCCCTTCGCTGCGTTCGTCGGCCAACGGCCGTCGCGAGCACTACCTCGGTAGTGCTGCGCACGTCCGTTGGCCCACGCGGCCCCGCCCGTTTAATAGAACGTTCCGCACTGGCGCGGAACGTTCGAAGCAGCAAACCAGTTAAAGCTAAGTCGATCGCAAAAGTTTGTTGTTCTAAAAACTGGGTCGTGTTTCTAAAAGGTTTGGGAAGCACTGATCTGTGTGGAGAATGCACGATCAACACAAAGAGCTAATGCTACAAAGGTATGTAGTGCAGAGTGAAAAAAAGCATAGTGCCTAGGGCTGAATTCAGTAGAATGCCAGCTGGTAAAGGAGTTGGTTGAGAGTGATTAGTACCATGAGACAGAGAAAGATGAATTGGAAACCCAGGAGGAGTACCAGTTAAGTACTTCCTCTGTTATACCAATAGTGGGAAGAGAAGATAGCAGGGTAGAGTGATTGATTATGCTGAATACAGTTAAAAGGAGTAGGATTATGAGGAAAGATGATGTATTGTTATGGTGGACCAATGTAATGACATCAGTAATGCGACAGAGAAAGGAGTAAGCTGAGTGGAGAGTTATCGAATCTGATTATATGGAGTTTGGCAGGTGAGAAACAAGGTGAAATGGTTCAACACTGCAGAAAAAAAGTAAGTTGGGACTATAATTGGATGGGTTTAATGGATCTGTGGTCAGAGCTCTAGATGAGCATACCAAGGATTTAAAAACAATCTGGGAACTTGTGGGTTCAGAGGCTACACTGGTGGGATTGTTGGATTTCAGAATGGGAATAAATTCAGATAGAAATGTAGGCTGTACTGTGGTTTTGTGGCATTAGGATTTATGTGCAATGTAATCTAAAAGTAAAAGTAAAATCTGTGTGGTTGGTCCATTGTCTAGGTATCACACCTCAGATTCTGTAATCTGGTTTCCATTGAACCTGTTCAATGTATAGCACTTCATGTTTGAGATGCCCCTGTTGCAAAAAATATGCTTCTATAAAGCCCCATAGGACTCCTTGGAAGCATGACCATGCCACTTAAAATTCCTTAAATAAGGAAAGCCAGGATGGGCAAAGGAAGACTGTTCATAGGGATGCAGTTATAGATGAGCTCATCTGGATACGCATACAAATGTGAACATTTCTCATTTCATATTTGTGTGTCCTGCTCATCAGGATTTCACAAAAATTAAGATTTCTCTTTCATAAAAAGATTGATACACTTCCATTCAGCTCAATAGTTTTGTACAGTTTCGTAATTATGATGATTCACTCTGGAAGACTTAGTAGAGAGAGTCCACATTTTAAAGCTGTGACTCAGCTCCCTTAAATCCTAATAATGTTGCACAAAGGTAAGCTACTTTGTTTACTTAAGGGTATCCTATGACTCACCTTTTGGTAGCCTTGCTCAGCATAAAGGCTATTCTTCACATACAAATGAGACGTTTATGTATAACAACATTTGAAGTTGAGAAATAAAGAACGTATAGATCCAAACCAAGGGGTCTATTATGATGGCGGTCGGATGTCCACCGCCGGGCCGGCGGTGGTGCCCGCCGTACCGTCGGTGGACATCCGCCCACGATCGTAAGCCAGAAATCCGCCGGTCAGATTAGGATGGCGGTGGTGACCGCGGCGGTGGGAAATTCCGACCGCCGCTTTTCCGCCGGTTGCCATCCGCACTCCTGCCCTGCGGACGGAGAAGGACCGGGATAATGGTGGCGGTGCAGGGCAGGCTCCGCCGGCACAATTATGATGCTGGCGGTAGCCAGCCTTTCCTCAGCGGTCAGACCGCCATGGAAAGGCATGCGGTGATTGTATTCCGGGGGCCCGTTGCAGGCCCCCAATGTTTTGGGGGGTGTGGGTGCACTGGGGGGGTACCCATGATCCCCCCTACATGTCCCTGTACCAGGTGGCAGGCGCTGTGCAGTGCCTGCCACCCAGTGCAGGGAAATGCAGGACATGCTCATTTGGACATCGCTGCAGTGCTGCGGGCAGCAGCAACCGTCTCAATGTCAAGGCCCGCATTCCGACCCCCGCGGTCGGATTTCGAGCAAGGTACATCCTAATGCGACCGGCGGTTTTGTCGCGGGCTTTGCGGGCGGTCTTTTCCCGTTACCATGGCGGTCGGGGAGGTTTTCCGACCGCCATCGTAATCGGCCCCCAAGTTTCAATAAACAGAAGAACATTTTTCAAGTAGATACAAACAATTAAATAAACAAGTGAAATGTGTGCTTTTTTAAAAGTCAAACATTCCCTCAGGAAACTGTGGTAAATAACCATTAAAAAAAATCAATGAGGTATGTAAGCATCCAAAGAAATGACTGAATCACCTTTTAGGACTTCAGTAACACCGATGGCTTGTGTTAGCCTGATCCGTAAGGCCGAGTGATCAAATTGAGCTAGTTGTGAGAGATATAGGGCCCGATTAAATTTTGGGTGGACGTAATAATTTCCGTTGGCCTGGCACAGGAATTATGGTCGGCCAGGCCAAAACTACTCTCCCCACCAAAATTAGAAATGACTTCCAAGTACGGGGTCATTTCTAAGGCATTGCAGTGGGATTTTCTATTTGAAAATGTAAAAAAAAGCCCACTTCACCATAGGACTTGCCTCCCATGGCAAGAGGGGCATTAGACTGCATTACCTGCTCCGTACGGACAGGGTTTTGTTGGCGGTGACAGGCAGTAGAAACTGACCTGTATTTCCACCCATCTAAATTAGGTGGGCAGCCATAGAGGTCAGTCTCTGGTGGCCCTTACTCCGTTGGGCCGTCTAAGGGGTGTCACCATGGTGGAAACAGAGTAGTCTCTGCCATGGCTGCACATAAGGTCTACTAGCATCTAAATTCAGAGGGCGGACCATCATCTTGGTGGTAAGGGTACTCTGTTGTCGTTTTGATATCAGCCCCATAGTTTGTGCCTTCACACTTAATATTCAATATGAAGCAAAGGATTGTCTAGCAGTATTAGGTTGGAAGCTCTATCAAAACTATCTTCAACAAGCCAGGCATGCTGAGCAGGAGACATTGGCGAAGAAAGAAAATATGAAGTTTAAAGCTCCAGCTGGGAGATAGCACCTTTCAACAGCTGAGGCTCGATACAATGTCACTGGAAGTTTCTATGGTCTTAAATCCGTTTGTTCACATTTTGTGGGTTTCCTGTAGCTCCTTGCAATGCAATGCAATGTAATGATGGGATGTATACAGTCAGGCCTCCATGGACCAGTACTTCAGTGTTAGATGCTTGTGATGAACAGTTTCTATGAGCTTGGGTGTCCTCTGAGAGCGATGAAGCACTTTTTCAGTCTGGTGGGGTTGTTTATTCCTCAGGCAGGCTCCCATGGATACCTCAGTCCTCCAATGGTTGTCTGTGAAATGCCAACATTTTCTCCTGTGGTGTTTCTGGAGAGATGGCAGCAGCACTATCTAGAAGGTATTGCCTAAATCTTCAGAACAAATTCTAAAAAATCTAGTTGACTAGGGCACTACATCTCTGGGATCACTTTAAGCTGGGCACCTAGTCCAGATTTCCACCCTAACACACAGGTTAATCTGCACAGCAGGATTCAGACCACTGTCTTCAGGACCATTCTTCTGTAGGGAATTTCGGGAATAGTAGGTAGGTTCCAAGAAGTAGATTGCAGGCACAACAGCATACAAAAATGTCACTGTGGCAGGATGTCAGTCAGAAAATTAGACTCATTAGTCCAGCAGACACTAAAAAAAATGAGTGCTGTTCTAACTTCTGACTTTTTCCCCCAGCAGGTAAATGAGGAATCCTATTCTACTTTTCAAGAGTCTAATGGGTGCTATGTACCATTTTAAATGTTCAGGTTAGGATTTCATTGGTGGATACCTATAAACTATTTCCTAGCTATGAATTATGAATGAACTTTATTTGCATGATAATTAAAATTGCTGCAAAAAATAATTAAGATACACAAGAATAAAAACTTCTCTAAGACTGTACAACCACAGTTAATCATAAAGTGCATATAACAAAGAGCAGTAAACATATATACCATTGCAATTGTAGTGTAAATACATTTAGGCCATTAAAAATAACTCTGAGCTTTTCCATCAACTTGGATAGAACGTATTTCCTAGCTAATGTATCCCATACCCTCTTTCAACATGGTATGCTGTAACCAGATATCCCACTACTTTGAGAAGCAAATAGACAGGTACCATTAGTTCCTTCATCCTTCCCATCCCAACCTATTAGAGAAGTGGAGAAAAAGTCTAGTCTAAACATAGTTGGACAACATTTCTCTAGCCCCCAGCAGAGACTAAAATGGCTTCTGCGATAAACACCTTTGCTATTGGAATGTCAAGAGTAGAATATTTGCATTCTGTAATTAGATTTTCTTTTCAGAATTAAATCAAATTCATCAGTATCTGGCCATGAATGTAATAGTTTACCTCATACAGGTATACTTGATTATAAAGCACTGGATTAAAGCTAGCCTGACTGATGGGTGGTGTTACCCCGAAACCGGTCCCAGGATGCTTGTTTCCGGTTCAGGGAAGACCTGGCTTGGCAGTTCGGGCTAGACTGTTCCCATGAGGCACAGGGTCAAGACTGATTTGCATATTGGAGGGTCTGAACTGAGGTGGCGAAGTGACCTCAAGAACGATGATGTATTCAACCCAGATCTGTGACTGGGGGTGAGTGTCTGAAAGTTTCAGCGCTTTGTCCATCATCTCCTTGTGTTTGCTTTGTTCGTCCTAAGTTGGCAGGGTATGTCCAGACGTGGGTCCCTTGCTCACTTTGCCACTGGATTCAAGCTAGCCTGGCTGATGAGGGGTGTTACCCTGAAACCTGTCCCAGGATGCTTGCTTCCGGTCCAGGGAAGACATGGCTTGTCAGTTCGGGCTGGACTTTTCCCATGAGGCACAGGGTCAAGACTGATTTGCATATAGCTGTGGCTAAACTGCGTTGGCGAAGTGAGCTAAAGAATGATGATGGATTCAACCCAGATCTGTGACTGGGGGTGAGTGTCTGAAAAGTTTCAGCGCTCCGTCCATCATCTCCTTGTGTTTGCTATATTTGATTATAAGACTGTTCAATTCCAGTTTTTACAATTTAAGATGAGTGACGAGGCATTATGAATGTTAATTAGAGAGAGACTCAGTTGTGATTTTGAAGAGGCCACCACCTGCGATCAGCCTCCTTCTTCCTCGCAGTCACCCCCTGCATCCGCCGAGCCAACAGCAGAGGATGCTCTTTCTCTCACCTGGTGGCCAAAGCCTGGAATGGCCTTCCCCTGCACCTTAGGACCACCTCATTGCTCCAGGAATTCAGGAAAGAACTCAAGGCCTGGCTGTTCGAATCAACAGAGCACTGCGTAGCAGCTAGCAATTCCAGCACCTTGAGACCTTGATTTGCAGCGCTTTATAAATCCTAATTGATTGGTTGATTGATTGACTGATTGACTAATCACTAAGTGATGGTTGGTGAAAGTGTGTTATATTAACCATATAATTCAAGTGCACATATGGAAAAACACTTGGTGGTCATGTACATGAACACTCTTTCTCACAAGTGTCAGTTTAGTCCTCAGTTACCAGGGTGGGCAAGTGAGTTGAAGGAAACACCATTTTAAAATGATAAATAGGTGTGCAGCCCTGTTCAGCAGGCCTCAGACCTCAATAGAGGGGCATAATTAAACAACCTAGGGGTACAATTTTGGGATCAGGAATTGTTCCTTTTTTATTTTAAAATACCAAATTGTTTTATATATAATAGTTATAAGGCAGAATAATGTTCAGTCTTTTAAAAATCTGTTCCACAATAATCATCTTGTCTTGGGAAAGAAACGGGTGATTCGACAAAGTATCCTAACTCTGGATGGTGATAAAGAATCAATGGAAGCTTTCAGCTCAAATACATATGGATCAATAGCAATACGGTCCCTAACTGATACAAAACAATTAGAAGGGATCATAAAAACTAAAGGCAGAGGGATTTGCTGGCCCAAATGGTCTTCCTAATGCGCTATTTAAGTAAGACGTGGGTTTCTGGGCTATGTATCTAACACCCCTTTTTAATCATATTTACCTCCAGAACAGCATACCTATATCTTGGAAAGGGAACATACTCCATCCAATATACAAAAATGGAAGCCCCACGTCGCCAGGCAATTATATGTTGATAGCCGTGATAGATGTGGAAGCAAAACTGTATGCCTCTTGCATCTTACAATACGTCCAAGCCTGGGTGGAGAAAAATGCTTGGTTCCGAAAACTCAAAAAGGGTTTAGGCCTGGTATGGGAACTATAACAAACCTAGCAACCTTGTCGATTTTGATGGAAAACACAATAGGGAGGAAAACCCTGGTTGTTTGCCAGTTTTATAGATCTTATATCAGCATTCAACCGAGTGCCGCAAGACCGCCTTTGGATAAAACTGAAAGAATGAGGTATGCCAGGGAAAAGGCTTAATGCAATCATAGCATTATACAGTGTTACATGGGCACAGGTGAAACTTGGAGACGGTAGCAGAATGACCTAAAAAATCTACTTCAATAATGGCCTGAAACGAGGATGCATGCTGACTTCGAGTTTGTTTAATTTGTATTTAGCCGACATAAAAAGCTATCTGACAAAAGTAGAGAGCCATCCAGCCATATTGGCAAATGAGAAAACTGTATGCCTGCAATATGCAGATGATATAGTTGTTCTGAGCCAAACACCAATCAGCTTGCAAAGAGTGATCAACGCCCTGGCAAGCTATATCGGGCTACAAGGGTTAGAGCGGAAAATCAAAGTGGTACGTCTAGTGGACTTCAAATACAAGACGTATAAGTGGTATATCAAAGCTGAGCAGGTAGAGCCTGTCCATTCATACAAGTATCTGGGCTTCACTTTGGGCGCCAACTTTTGTTTACTAATCATATTACGTCAGTACAAGAAAAAGCTCAATCTTTAATTTTTGCTTTCATGCTCTTAAAAAGAAATTGAGTTGCCCTTCACACAATCATCTACTGATGGTGATGACTGCACAATTCTTACCCTCTCTGACATATGACCTGGAAATATGGAATGGCAAGCAGATAGCCATCCTAAACCAGTCACAAACTAAGGCATACAAAGCAGTGTTCTGTCTCCCCAAAGCATCCTCCCCAGCCCAGGGTTGCTTGGAATTTGGTCTTCAAAATCAGAAATTCCAATGCATTAACACCTTTGTAAAGCTGTGCTGGAAATGTCGCACTTCAGAGAGCGAAACCATGAATATTTTATGTTGGGTTGAGATAAAGGCTTAAATGGAGAAATAAACAAGCCAACTCATTTGGTGCCTACTTGGGAAGCGTATTAGTAGACCTAGCAATACAAGAAGCATGGGACAATCAGCATTCGTCAGGATAAGCAACACCTTAGCAAAGAAGTTGTCACTCTTACAAGATAAAAATATCCTAGCGAAGCGGTGACATGCTTGGGCAATGATAAACTCTTATAACAATTTGAGGCCACAAGCATGTCACAGCGCATTTTCATCCAGCTTTAAAAAATATTCACACCTGCAGACAATCAGCTATCAGCTGACTGGGAGGCACTTCAATCCAATTGGCTTGCAGAGGAGTGCATTTTTTTTCTTTTCCCTGGTAAACGAACTTCTACCAAAAACAGATTTGCACATGCAATCTCAATACAAGGACAGGTCAGGTCAGACAAAATCAAACGTTTTACTAAACGGCTATTTTACTACATAATCACTGCATAATACGTTTCAAAATCTAGGGAAAGATTTGCATAGTTCTAACCATATCGCATTTATGTTCTCAAACAAAAGCTTGGCAGTCCCAGGGACTATGGCACAGACCAGGGTTGAGAAACACAAAAACGAAACAAAGTCTTGGTGAATTATAACATTATTTTTATGTGATCTTATCTTGGAACAATGTTACTTGTTCTTATTAATTTTAATCAAGTATAATGATTTTTTGTATTTGTAGAATGTGTGATTTTATATAATGTATGAATGCATATTTTTAAATTTAAGTTATGGACTTTATGGTTAGGAATATCCGAATTTAATTTCTTTGACCACCATCTTGTCTTTTAGGGTTGCGAATGTAGTTTTGGTAAAAACATATCATGTTTTGTTAATAATAGTAATACAATTAGCTAAATCAACTTGTTGGGTCTCTTTTTATCTTGACCCTACTCTTATTGCTATGTCTCTCTGATTAGTCTCATGGCTCCCTCTCTGTGGGGCAGATTTACAAGGCCCTTGCGCCACTTTTGCGTCATTTTTTTTTTTTAAGTTTAGGGTGCTTTATTGAGATAATAAACAGAGTAAAACATCAATACATGGTCATGTAGCGAGAAAATAGAAGTAAAATATAAATAAGACTACAAAGCTAATAGAACCCTCGGAAGGGAAAACCTGTACGTAGAGTAAATGCATTTTAACATTTTTAGATTTTAAGAGAAAGAAAAAGAGGAGAAAGGGAGAAGGAAAGGAAAAAAAAAAAGGGGGGGAGAAGAAGGGGAGAGGGGAAAACATCAGAAGTTAAAACAATTATGCAGAATAATGAGAGACAATTAAACACTATGGGGTCGATTCCGATCTCGGTCAGAGGCGCACCTAACATCATTCGGTCGGGAAAAAGCCATGCGAATGCCTGTTTCCCGACCGAACCGCACATTATTCCGAACGAGCAAGTACGATGCGCATAACAGCATAGATTCCGACCCAGTCGTACTCACCCAATCCAGGTCCTGTTCCCCGACCGAGCCGGATCCGTAAACGCAGAATCGAGTCGCACGGAAGACAAAATACAGCCCCGTCCGGACGGACAAGTACGATGCGCTTCCCGTACGCGCCGAACCCGTCGCTACGCACGGCACGTCAAAGCATCCGGTCGAGGCGCACATAAGCTCCGATTCGCGCCACAACACGATCCACGGCTACGAGACGAACACGCCAGCGACGAGGACGAGGCGAAGCAAAGAGAAAGACGAACGAGACGAACCAACCATGAATCCCTTCGTGCCGATCCTACCAATATTCTACCTCTATTACCGGAACAGGCACGGACGCGTACGGCGCAGAAGGTAAGTCAGACACCAACAACAAAAACAAACTACACATACACGACACATCACACACAGAGGGATGCAGAAATACCTACACCAGCAACAGCAGCACCATAGGGGCGGGATGGCCCTCACCAATGCCACACATACACATAGGGGCCTGTATGCCTATCACTACTACCAACTCTACCCAGGGGGTGCCAGATGCCTACCACTACTACCACCCTTACCCATGGGGGTGCCAGATGCCTACCACTACTACCACCCTTACCCAGGGGGTGCAAGATGCCTACCACTACTACCACCCTTACCCAGGGGGTGCCAGATGCCTACCACTACTACCACCTCTACCCATGGGGGCTGGATGCCTGTCACAACTACCACCCTTACCCAGGGGTGCCAGATGCCTACCACAACTACCACCCTTACCCAGGGGTGCCAGATGCCTACCACTACTACCACCCTTACCCAGGGGTGCCAGATGCCTACCACTACTACCACCTCTACCCATGGGGGTGCCAGATGCCTACCACTACTACCACCCTTACCCATGGGGGTGCCAGATGCCTACCACTACTACCACCCTTACCCAGGGGTGCCAGATGCCTACCACTACTACCACCCTTACCCATGGGGGTGCCAGATGCCTACCACTACTACCACCCTTACCCAGGGGTGCCAGATGCCTACCACTACTACCACCCTTACCCAGGGGTGCCAGATGCCTACCACTACTACCACCTCTACCCATGGGGGCTGGATGCCTGTCACAACTACCACCCTTACCCAGGGGGTGCCAGATGCCTACCACTACTACCACCCTTACCCAGGGGTGCCAGATGCCTACCACTACTACCACCTCTACCCATGGGGGTGCCAGATGCCTACCACTACTACCACCCTTACCCATGGGGGTGCCAGATGCCTACCACTACTACCACCCTTACCCAGGGGTGCCAGATGCCTACCACTACTACCACCTCTACCCATGAGGGTGCCAGATGCCTACCACTACTACCACCCTTACCCAGGGGTGCCAGATGCCTACCACTACTACCACCTCTACCCATGGGGGCTGGATGCCTACCACTACTACCACCCTTACCCAGGGGGTGCCAGATGCCTACCACTACTACCACCTCTACCCATGGGGGTGCCAGATGCCTACCACTACTATCACCCTTACCCAGGGGGTGCCAGATGCCTACCACTACTACCACCCTTACCCAGGGGGTGCCAGATGCCTAACACTACTACCACCTCTACCCATGGGGGGCTGGATGCCTGTCACTAGTACCACCTCTACCCATGGGGGGCTGGATGCCTGTCACTACTACCACCCTTACCCAGGGGGTGCCAGATGCCTACCACTACTACCACCCTTACCCAGGGGGTGCCAGATGCCTACCACTACTACCATCTCTACCCATGGGGGGCTGGATGCCTGTCACTACTACCACCTCTACCCATGGGGGGCTGGATGCCTACCACCAACACCACCCCCACTCATAGGATGGACAATGCATGACACAACCAGCACACCACAACCTAGGGAATGCAAGAAAAAGACATCCTCCCAACACCATGACAAGCGTGTGTAGACTGTGTCAAATGCCTACAACACTAAACATGACTTTGAACATACAATGTGACCCCCTATCACATGTGCCACACATATATGTGTGTGGCCCCCACAATGCAAGCAGGCCATGACCATTGTGGCAATGGGGATCAAAACCCCATCATCACAGTGACCAAAAGGTAAGTGTGTGGTCCATAGCTGAAGCACATTTTGAACATTGTGGCAATGGGGTCCAAACCCCCATCATCACAGTGACCAAAATGCAAGTGTTGACAAAGAAAAAGCTGCAACTGCCAAACTGCATGGATGATTCCTGGTCACAGAACATAAAACACATCAGTGGCAAAGTAGTGCATGTGTCCCATTGCAACATAGATTGGGGAGGCAAATACTGCAGTGCAAATAAGACATACCTTTGGCCATGTGCAGACAAACAACACCCATGGGGGCTGACACTGTCAACATTCATCAATGACACAATGACAGAAGTGACCATCAGAATGCAGACCCACATATTTGCACCAATGGGCACACAAATGCAGATACCCTGTGGAGACTGTAGATGTGAGGTGAACAGATACCATACCATGGCAGCAATGGGACACACAAACCATGATCATTGTGCTGACCGATGACCTAGGAGTCCCAGGGACAGCAGGGGAAACCCACCAAACAACATACAGCCAATGGCACACCAAAGATATGCCAATGCAGTGGTGCATATGCACAAACACAAACAGGCAGACCCACACTGCACATCAAACACAACAGGTGAGGGGGGTTGCCAGTGTCCCCAGGCAACCACACAACACATGAGGAGGCCTGAATACCAATTACACAGATGTGCATACAGTGCCACACAAAGGTAACTCATGGATCCAAATCCCCTATGTGGGCAATCAGGCATTGTCAGATGAGAGGGAGCACAAATCACGCATGTCACACAAGCATGTAGGAACAGCAACTGACACAGCAAGACACAGACACACCACAGCACTACCCCCAGGGCCCCCACAATGTGGTGACCCTGTGCTGCATTACAATCCCACTGTGATGACAAAGCTAAATGTCGTTCACACTGTGAACCACAGTCATGTGTCCTGAGCAACAAACTACCATCACACCTACACAAGCACAAATCAATCAGCACGGCCAGTAAGCCAAGGCCAACATGGAGGCAGGGGTCTAGCCGGGCAACAACTCTCATCTGCACACACTCAACACCACACACCTCGACCTCCAACAATGTGCAGCAGTGAAGCACACATGCACTGGTGACATTGCACATGCACCCATGACAATCCCAGGGCGGTGGGTGGGAACCAAGGTGCAGAAACACATCACACATGGCCACTCAACAAGACTCCTGAATGTCTGACACACTGCACACTACGCTGTACATGGACATGACGGCAATACCACACCAACCAATGGGATCCCAGCCACAGTCACACACCAATGAAGAAGCCAAGGTCACCCACAAAGAACACACATAGACAACTACCAACATTGCAGCCCGGACCCTGAGGAGTGCCAGCAGTCACACACACACAACGTGTCACAATCACTGAAAGATAACACAAACTGGAAATCACATGACAGGTGTAAACAACAAGTGCCAAGGGGAATCCTGACTGTGACCCATCTGCGTCTGCACACAAACTCAGCCCTGACAGCAAACACACCCATGGGTGACACCCTGATGACCAGTAATATGCCATGCACCCACATCACAGAGAATCCAGGGAGAAGACTTGGGGGGAACATAGGTCAACTCAGCAAGCATCACAAACAGGTACAACACCAGGGATCCCAGCATGCACAGCAAAATGGAAGTGAACACATACATGCTCATACAACACACACCGTGGGCGCAGGCAATGTCACAGGAGTTCACACTGCCATGAGGGGACTCCACTCCTGTGTGAGGAAAGCTGTGCCATATGTTGCCTCAGTAGGGCTCCATCATGTCAGCTGAGCACTTGGTCACACAGTCAACAATTAGCACCAAATGAAGGCTCCCGTCACATCAGCCTGGTCATGGGAGTGCCAACGAAATCATCAGCACAGATCCAACACACATGTATAGCAATGTTGCACTGACAACACAGATGAGTCCTTCCCCATTGATGCCCAAACCTGCATGTCCAGTGGAGATGGCCACACGGTCAGGGAAGTAGACTAATTGAACAATGGCAGGCACAACAGATGTGCAGGGGTGGAAGCCACAGATGTGAAATTGCTAATGTAAGTAGGAAATCCCATTGCCAAATATTGAACACATGACACCCTCAGATGCTGCTAAGGATGACATGGATACACCACAGGATAGGACACATTCCCCCTGGACCACATGTGTTCCTGCACAGTAACACTTCATTATCATGAGACCAAATATCACCATCACTGCAGCAAGGGCATGGTTAGCATCATCAACAACATGTACATCAGAAGCAAAAGCACTAGAGAACAGAAAGGTGCTTTATTCAGCATATGTGGGTCTAACAGTTGTTGTCCAGCAAAAAATTAACAAAGGCCAATGGCCAGTCCAACATGAAAGTCAAAACAGGGTGACAGTGGCAGATGTCACCCTACGCATGCCTGCACTGATGAAAACCAGGGACAATCCCCTCGGAGGGGCATACGGGGGGCAGGCCAGGCACCGCAGGGACAGGATCATGGCTCACCAGAAGGAGGCAGGGAAGGGGTGGTGGGTGCTGGAGAGCCACTGACAACTGCAGTGGAGGTGTCTGACATGGTGTGTGCCGGCACAAGTGGGGGCATGACTCTGATGGTGTGGGTGCCGGCAAGACTGCAGGGGACCGTGCAGATGGAGTGGACAGGTTCCCCACTGCAGTGCCCAAGTCAGACAGGGTGGTAGTGGACTCCACTGCAGTGCCTACCTCCAGGGGAGGAGAATGGGGATCAGGTAAGGTGGGCAGGACAGAGGGGAGGACACCGTCTCCACACCAGTGGCACAGACAAGTGCAGCGGGGTGTGGGGCCAGAAGAGCAAGTGGCAGGGGAGAAGGCCTGATCTTTTTGGGGATGGTGTATCTGTGGGTGGGGGAACCTGGGGCAGGGTGCGGTGGGGCACCTGTGGAGTGGGGGCCTGAGGGATGGAGGAAGGAGACTTGGTGCATGAGCTGCAGGGCGGCGGCGGGGTCTTGCTCTTCCGGGTCCGGGGGGACTTGCGGATGGGGGCGTCAGTTGGTCTGCACCTGGGGGAGGGTGTCCGGTGGCGAGGGGCACTCCGCTCCGTGTGGGTGGGCTTCCTCTTCCCCCTGAATGCCGGATCAGCTGGATCGGAGGGGAAGAGGCCGAGGTCACTGAGGAAGAGCCGCTGGGTCTTTGGGGTTGCAGGTGAGGCAACGGAGGGGGCTTTGGAGGGAGAGGCAACTGTGGACTGCGCAGTGCTCGTGGATGCGTGTGTGTGTGACTGGGCCCCACCCCCTGTGAGTGTGGTTTCAGTCCCCTGACTGTGCGTGCGTGTGCGTCTTGTCTGTGGCGTGTGTGTGTGTGTGCTGCTCGTGTCTGTGCTGGTGTGTGCCTGTGCCGGTGTGTGTGTGCTTGGGACAGGTAAGGTGCTGGGGAGTGTGGATGGGGCAGAGACAGGAGGGGTGAGGGACTGTTGGAGGAGGGACACTGCTGCCGTCAGGGAGGAGTCCATGGACCTATTGCCCCTCTGTAGGGCAGACATGCCCGATGAGATGCCCTCCATGAACAACACCATCGCTGTCTGCCCTACATGGAGCTGGCGAAGGAAGTACACAGACTCCTCACTCAGGGCAGCAGGGGACACAGGGGCAGGGGGTGCGGTGCCTGGCCCGAAGGAGACACGCTCCCGAACATGGGAGCCTCCACGGACCTCGGGAATGGGAGCCGATGGGAGGGCGGTGGTGGTGGTGGTGGCGGGGACAGCAACACTAGCTGGGGTGTGGTGGCTGCTGACACCCGCCTCCATAAGGGAGTCATCCTCCGAGCTGCTGTGGTCCTCAGCTGAGGTGGATGGTGCTGAGGACTCCTCGGTGTGGCTCCCCTCGCCCTCCGTGCCACTGGGTCCCTCCGACCACTCCACGGCTGCTGACCCAGTCTGGCTCTGCGGCTCCTCCTGGTCCGTGGAGCTGCCCCTCCTGTGGCCGTGGATGTATCTGCAAACAATAGGGATACAGACAGACATCAGTCACCTGCACCGAACGCACACACCACAGTAAGTACAGCACAATACAGAGCAAGGCCTGGCATCCTTAGTTGAACATTGCTAAAATTGCCCAAACAGAATAGGAGAAGCCAATTGTCAGTCTGATCATCAACCATGGCACTCACATCCCACCTGGCCTTGCACCCATCTGTCTGGCGTCCGTTGGCTGGCAATACCCCAGTGTGGACACATGCACCACCTACACAGTAGTTGGATGGTGCAGAGAACACGGTGAAGCATGTGAACATGCACACATCACAACTCTTGCCACTGAGTCAGTACAGGTGCCCGGATGAAAGTGATGCCCAGAGTCAGATATATGAAATGCATATGATGCATACCAGCGACAGACACCATGATGCACCCATGTGCTGATAGCCATTGCCACTATGGTGTGCATGTAGCACATGTCACTCCTCTGCAGGATCACTCATAGGAAGTCACATGCCATGGCACAGGCATGCCTGCTAAGTCATACATCACTGTCTCCAGTCACATGGGCAGGGCAGCCACACAACAACAGTCTGCACTGTGTCACAATAGTAGGTCATGGGGAATGCAAGTCCTGGAGCTGAACAAGTGCACATGTACATCCCCCACACACCACATCATCTGAACCCTTATCTGTCCAGGTCATACTGATTGGACATATGGGTGACCTGTAACACAAGCCTCTGAACCTGAGCACCTCACAATCTGCTGTGAATGGGAAACAGCTGCATGGACTTCACATTCGCATACCCCAGTCTGCACAGTCAGGTGTTCAAACACCTATGTGTCACACAAGTATCGTCTCCTATGGTCACATCTCCGGTGGCATGCTGAGCCCCAACCGATAAACACCCCAGCAGTCCTGACATCGAAGCCACAGCACACTGACACAGAGGCTGACACCTGAGGGGACATATCACTGAGCACAACGTGTCAGCTGATACACGGGAGTAGGAGTACAGAGTGCATTGCATGGCCTGGAGTAGGCATGACTGTCCTGCCCCACATGAATGAGGGATGAACCCTGGACAGTAGGCAGCTGGCTAAGTATGTGTGACACACGTAATATATACACTCCTGGGGCCCAAACATTGTTCCTACCCGCAGCTTGGGTGTGTGCCAGTTACCCCAGGCACATGTGGTGGATCAGCTCAGCAATTGGACCACATATCAAAGTAACACGCAGATTACATGTCAGAACACAGGCATTGTGTAAGCAATGGACCCACCCATGATGCCCACCACAGTTAGGGGAACATATGCTGTCCCCCACCTTGAGTCAAGCAAACTGCAAGGACACAGTACCCAAGTGACACAATTCCCTGACTGCAAGGGCCACACCTGGGTATCAGATGAGGAGTGGGCAGTGCACAATTGAGGGACATGGGTCCTGGACCACATGACTGATGTGCTGTGGAAGTTTAACCAGGCCAGAGGAGGGCACATAGCATGGCAGACAAAGTACACAATGCAGTCATGGACTCACCCCTCCGTGCTGCTCCCTGGCCTTCAGCTGCCCATCCAGATCAGGGAAGACCACCGCCAGGTTCCTGAGCATGTGGGGGTCAGGGTCCGGTGTCCGCCCCTCCTGCGAGGAGGCGACAGCTTCAGCTGGACCCGTGCGATCCTCCGGGTCCAGCCCCGAAGGTCCTGCCACCTCTTCTGGCAGTTGCGGATCCGGCGCTTGTAGTCCCCACGGATCTCACTGCCCGGACAATGGTCAGCCATATCTTCTGCTTCTGGTGGGCATCAACCTGTGAGGATGACAAAGTGAGAATGCTATTACTACACATGCAACATATCCGTGCATTACACAGTTGTGTATACATGTCTCAATCACAGGGGCACATGATGTACACAGGCAGTGCAACGATGGCCATGGACAGTATGCCAGCAGTTACTACATGGTATCATTGCCTGGGAAGTAAAACCTTGTTTAAATGCACTGTCACTGCACTATACCTGTCCAGTGCATGTAACTACACACTATGGGGGTGACAACTACTCAGTGAGCCTGCTAGCCAGTGGCGTGCAGACTGTTAGCCATGCTAGTCAGACAACATGCACTTTTAGGAAGGCAGTGGACAGAACACTCACCTGCTCCCTGCTTTCCCATACAGCTTGCTGTACTGTGAAAGGAGGCTGTCCAGCAGGGCCTGGTTCTCCTCAGTGCTGAAGGCTGGGGCTCTCTCCAGAGTACGTGCCATTGCAGGGTCCAGAGGGTGCAGATACAGCAGCAGTGGTGGTGGCAGATGTCGTCCTGGAGCATGTAGTGCAGGCAAGTGAGCTCTCAGGGGAACAGCCAGCATTATATGTGTGCTGCAGAGGCGGTTACTGTCCCATGTGTCCAAAGTGATAGGTCCAAGTTGTTAGCATCTTCTGAATCTGGCCAATCCATGGAATTGCACCACTTACACACGCCCACAGCATCCTTCAAAAGTTCAACTTCATGACACCCATGAATTTGCAACATTGTTGTGGGTGACCAACTGAATTTCCAGCATCAGACTCGTTCAAGATTTGACAACGCGTCCGTTGCCAGGGCCAGGCCATAGCCAATGGGTGCGCACCAATCGGTCCATTGCTGTTCAACGCGTACCCAGGATACAACGCGTACCCGCACACATTGAATGCAATGGGCCGGCCGGGCACACCGATCGGTCCATTGCTGTTCAACGCGTACCCAGGATACAACGCATACCCGCACACATTGAATGCAATGGGCCGGCCGGGCACACCGATCGGTCCATTGCTGTCCAACGCGTATTGCGAATACAACGCGTACCAGCACACATTGAATCCAATGGCCAATGTGTGCGCACCGATCGGTCCATTGCTGTCCAACGCGTCCCTGTACATGTCACTGGCATATGTCACCATGCCTGTCACAGGTGAACATATGCCAGCCACATATACTTCCCAGGGAGTGAGGGGAACACCTACAACACCACAGCCTGTCCAAACTGTATCCTAAGGAATGTAAGGCTGCATTACCTATTCCGTGTATGGGGGTGAACATGTTGTTCTGTGGGTGTCACTTGGGGCAGCCACCCCCAGGCTGTGCACGTGTTCATGGGGACAGTATCCTTGGTGTTTTGTGTACATGACCACTGTGATGTGCAACTGTTCATATCTGAGCATGTGGCATGGTCACATTCCACGGTGGTGTATGTGTATGTCATGTCACATGCCCCCTGAGTCCCATGTGGGACGGTATGTTTAACCCAGGGTGACCCATTGGCACAATAGTGATGGTCCTCCACAGTCTGTGTGCATGTTGTGTTCACAATGTCTCGGATTTCATGTGCACAATGGGAGACAGTCTCCACATCCACGTTGTTTGTGCATGGACTTTGATGTTGTGCGTGTGTGTGTCACAGACGTCCATGTCTGTCCTGCCGAGGCAACAGGGACCACTACCTGTGGGGGTCATGGTTGTTTTGCTGTGGTGTATACATGATACGCCATGTCATGCCAGTGTCCATGTGGCAATACAAGGTCCCTGGGAATCTACCTGTCGTTGAGCTGTGATGCCTGGGGCCTGGGGCACATCTGTCCTCACATGTCACTGTGGGGTGTGTTTGTAACGTGGCAGCAGGAGATGGGAAATGTGACACGTCCTCATGATACCCAATGGCACAACCTGGGACTTATTGATGCCACTTGTTGAACTGTGATGTTGGATGTTGGCCATGTATGTGCCATACATGTCCTTACGGAACTGCACACATCATGTACTTGTGCCTCATAATGATGTATCGTGTGATATTGAGTGTGTACAATGCCACATATGTGGGGTGAGTGACAATCTTTCTTTCTTCACCTATGCACTGCAGGGCACCAGCTGTCCATAGACCATTCCCTGACCTGGCAACGATGGTGGAACGTGACAGCATCCGACGGTACCGCTTCACCAGGCAGCTGATTGATGATTTGGCAGTGCGCTTGGCACCACACCTGCAACGTGGCCGGCCGTACCCTACAGCGCTGACCCCCAAGGTGAAGGTGATGGCAGCCCTACACTTCTTTGCCACCGGTACCTTTCAACACACTCTGGCGACTGCTGGTGGTATGTCACAGACCATGTTCAGCCGTGTGCTCCGCGATGTATTGGAGGCTATGTTGATATACCTGAACCAGTACATCTATTTCCCTAGACTCCAGCAACTCACTGACGTGAAGAGTGACTTCTATGCCCTGGGGAGGATGCCGCATGTCATTGGCTCCATTGATGAGACACATGTGGCTTTGGTACCACCACAGGCCCAGGAGCAGGCATACAGGAACCGCAAGCACTACCACTCGGTCAATGCACTGGTGGTCTGTCTTGCAGATATGACAATCTCACACGTGTGTGCCCGTTTCCCCGGTTCTGCATACGATACCTACGTGATGAGGAGTAGTCGCATCCCGAGGATGATGTCACAGATGCGGAACCAGTGTGCCTGGCTTGTTGGTGGGTACTGACTTTGTACCATTGTGTGTGTTCTGCAATGTAGTGTTCCACCCTCTTTTCCAACTCAGCTAATGTGCAATTGTCTGTATGTAGGTGACTCCGGATATCCCAACATGCCATGGTTGCTGACGCCCCTCAGGAACCCTGTGACACCAGCCCAGATGCGCTACAATGAGGCACATGGTCGGACGAGGAGAGTGATTGAGCGGACATTTGGTCTCCTGAAGAGCCGCTTCCGCTGCCTGGACAAGACAGGAGGGTCCCTCCCATATGCCCCGGCAAAGGTGTGCAAGATTGTCATCGTCTGCTGCATGCTACACAACCTGGCAGTGCGGAAGGAGTTGCCTCCCATCCTGGATGACGATGACCAACGTCCGCCACCTGTGGAGGATCCTGGCCTGGACCACGATGCCAGTGATGATGATGATGATGATGGTGATGTCCGCACACAGCTCATCACCAACTTCTTCAGCTGAATGTAAGTATCCAGAGATGTCATGTAACTGATGAGAGTTTGCATGATATGTGTTGGTGGTGCTCTGGTGCTGTTTGAGTGTGTCCATGTGCTACATGACTGTATGCGTGTAGCGATGTGTCCTTACAGGTAGTCTGTACTCCCCAACAGTGTTGACATGCTAACTTGGTTCTGGGTTGGTGTTAGACTTGGCATCTTTTGGCGTGTTTCCCCTGACTTTTTGCTTTCTGACCTCCCGGTTTTGACTCTGTTTTTGCTGGTGTAATGATTCTGCGCACTTTCCTCACTGCGGTCCAGTGGGAAAGTGCAAGTGCTCCTGTATAAAATACGTTATGGATTGGTGTTTCCATGATTGGCCTATTTGGTTTATCTGTCAGTCCCTTGTAAAGTGCACTGCGAGTGCCAGGGCCTATAGACCAAATGCTGTCGGTGGGCTGCAGCACTGGATTGTGCCACCCACGCAAACAGCCCGTAAAGTGTAACTCGGGCCTGCCATCGCAGAGCCCGTGCGCAGCCTGGGGCTGCCATGTCGACTGGCAAGTGCACACACTTGCAAGTCCCTAAACCTTCCCTTTGCTACATGTTAGTCACCCCTAAGGTAGGCCCAAGGTACCCCTGTGGGCAGGGTGCGTTGTACGCTAAAGGTAGGACATGCCCTGGTGTGTGCGGCATGTCCTGATAGTGAATTACAGCCTAGTTCGTTTTTCACTATTGCAAGGCTACCTGTTCCCCCTAGGCCAGAACGGGCAGTTCTGATTATTACTGTTTATAATCCTAACTGACCCCGGGAACATGGTAGAAATTCGAGTTTAGTATGCCTGGACTCAGAATGATAAAATGCATCTTTTAGTGAAGTTGGTTTTAACATTCTGTGTTTGAAAATACCACTTTTAGAAAGTGGGTATTTTCTTGTCTAACCATCCAAGCCTGCCTCTGCGAGTGTTGTGTATTCCTTGTCTGGAGTGTGAGTGACAGGGGCTGGGGGATGCCAGGAGACAGGGTGAGTCAGCACAGGGCTGAATAGCAAGATCTACATGTAGATGGGTGGGAGGGGTCGCACCTGGGCCCTGAATAGGACAGTGCCTTCCCTCCACAATGCTGGCTCCACCTCCTGTGGTGCGTCTGATGTCCCTGGCCTACTCACTGAAAGAAGGGACGGAGACTTGTCAACAAAGTGCTCCAGAACTGGTTTGGACTAGGCAAAGGCCTCTCTGCCTTCAGAGAACAAAGGAATTTGGGATATAAATATTGGGGCCCTGACCCCATGAATTTAGATCTCGCTGGAATCAAGGAACCTGCCAAGACGAAGAGCTGGAAGAGCTGCCAGGAGGAGTACTGCCCCTTTGCTGTGTTGTTGCTTTGTTGGGTTGGCCTGCAGCTGCTGCTTCTGCCTTGGGCAGTGAAAGGACTGGACTGAACTTTCTACAAACTTGTGCTGAGTATCTCCAAGGGCCTGGAACCGAGCTGGCCTCCTGTTAAGAAGTCTCAGGGACTACAAAGACTTCACAAGCCTCTGGGTACCGCTTCTGGAACGCTGTTTCAGTTGCCACAGAGGAAGGGAACTGCAACCGACTCCGTCAACCGAATCCATCCCTGGCCGGTGACCTGTTTGCACCGCAGACCGCATCGCCCCGCTTCGCATCGCAACCCTGGTCTCACAGTGGGCGACGTCCGACGCCGCCAACATCGAGCCGCTGCTTGCACTGTGACCTGTGGGCACCGCCGTTCGCATCGCATCGCTTCACTGGGCCAGCCGGACCAGACCGGCGCTGTCGCTGCAACTGGCTCAAGAGTCGAGACCGCACCGCATTTGGGGCACCGCTCGCACGTCTGCGGCGCACCGGTCCGACTCGCACCGCTGTCCGACGCCAGCTCCCGCACTCCGGCTAGGTCACCTGCATCGCAACCTGTCAGCACCGCATCGAGCATCGTCTCACCCTGCATCGCACGCCTTGGACTCACCGACTCCGTCTGCACGACGCTCATCGAGCCGCTGCCTGCACCGCATCGAGGGACACCGCACCTTGCATCGCTCCGTCTTGCACCGCAACCGCGACGAACGCCGACCGGCTCGTACACACCGTACCAGCCACAACGAGAAAGGTACTGTAACCGAGTCTGTTCATGACTCTGCTGGCCCGTATCGATGGGGTCGGCTGGAACTGTTAGACTCTGTGGTTTTCAGCATCACGGTAGGCTCGGACGGAGCTACCGACTCGTACGAACTTTGCTTTTGTGCTATTCCTGCAAAGAAGAAGTTACCGTATCAAGCATTCATTCGTAAAGTACAGTATTGTGGATTTTTGTCGTAATTGGTCTTGTCTTGAGTATATAAAATATTGGTTATTTTTCTAAACTGGTGTGGTGTCCGTTTGTAGTGCTTACACTGTATTACTGTTGGTTATGTGCAAATGCTTTACACACTGCCTCTGAATTAAGCCTGACTGCTCGTGCCAAGCTACCACGAGGGTGAGCAGGGGTTACTTCACGAGTGTAACAACCCTTACCCTGACTAGGAAGAAGGGTCCCTACTTGGACAAAGGTGCAAGCCCTTGCCAACTAGAGATCCCATTTCTAACATTGGTTGTCAGCGGTGAGGATAGGACTTGTGTTTGCACTTGACTTACAGTGATTGGTGTGCACTACTACCATATCGCAGACCATTACGTACCACATACTGGTTCTTTTTCTTTTGGCCTATTTTTGATCTTGCCAGTTTTTAACTCACGACTTTCGTCATGCCTGAATCAATTGCATCATCCGTTGCATCTCTGGAAGTTATCTTTGAGGAGGATAGGTTGAAATCCTACGCCGTAAAGGAGTTACGAGCGATTTGTAAAAACCTAAAAGTCCAAATTAAAGGCCTCACAAGGAAGGAGGAGCTACAGAAGGCGCTGAGGGCCTGGGTAGCAGCCAGACATGCCAATGGGCAGCCTGGTAATCTCAGTGAGGAGGCGGAGGAGCCTATTTCCAGGGTGGATGTGCTTTTGGGTAGGGGGGAACCCGCCAGGTCAGGCAGCAGCAGTCTGTCCCCAGAGGAGCTGGAGGACAGGCGGGAGGCAAGGCAGTTCGAGCTGCAGAAGCTCAGGCTGGAGAGTGAGCGGGAGGAGAAGAGATTGGCCATAGAGGAGAGGAAGATGCTCTTAGAGCATGAGAGAGAACTGAAGGAGCTAGAACTTAGGAGTAAGTCAGGCTCAGATGGTGGCAGCAATTCGTCCAGAAAGGCAGACAGGATTGTGCACATTCCCAAGAACGTAGGCAAGGAGTTCAAGAAGGGGGATGACATACAAAGGTGGTTTCAGGGTTATGAGGCAGCCATACACATGAATGGGGTCCCTGAGGAGAGTTGGGGAGCAGGATTGTGGCCACTTTTCCCTGAAGAAGCAAGGGATGCTCTGATAGCTTTGGGTAAGGGGTATCACCTCACCTATGCTGACATGAAGGATGCCCTTCTCACGAAGTATGGTCTTACTCCTGAAAAGTACAGGGATCAGTTCAGGTCCAGTAAGAAGTCTGATGTCAACACTTGGTTGGAATGTGTGGATGTGTTCTGCAGGTCTCTGGATGGTTGGGTGAAGGGCAGTAGCGTAACAGATTTTCAGGGGCTCTACAACTTGATTGCATGGGAGCACTTGTCTAGTCTATGTTTTGCAGATCTGCGCCAGCACCTAGTTGATAGTAAGCTAACTGACCCCAGGAAGCTTGCTATGGAAGCGGACCGCTGGGTGAGTACCAGGGTCCACAAGAAAGCGTTTGGGGGAGACTCAGCCAAAGGTGGGCACGGTCCCCAGCAGAAAGGTGGGGGGGACAAGGGTAAAGCACAGGAGTTCTCTAAAGGGCCCCAAACTAGTACCCAGGGTAAAGGTTCCCAGCCCCCGGTGATAAGAAGAAAGGGGTCTCTACAGGAAGCCTGTTGAGACCGGCCCCACGCAAGTGTTATGCATGTTACCAGGTAGGTCACTTTAAGGGGGACCCCAAGTGCCCGAAGGGGACACAGCCACCCACCGGTGGACAGTCCAAAGTGTTGGCTAGTGTAGCGCTTGGGGAGGAGGGGTGCCCACAGGAGGGTGGGGATCCCGCAGAAATGACCCTTGTCTCACTAGGGGACAGTGAGATGGTCCCAGGAAACCAGGTGCCCCTAACACAAAGAAATATAGCACCTGGGTGACCATTAATGGGAACAGGGTAGAGGCTCTCAGAGATACTGGAGCCAGTGTGACCTCAGTCCGGTGTCACCTGGTGTCTGAGAAGCAAGTAGTCCCAGGAGCATTCCACCAAGTAGTTGCTGTCGACAACTCTGAGCGCCAGTGTATGGTGGCGCAGGTTCCCTTTGAATGGGGGGCTCAGGTCCCTTGAGGGTGGTTGTGAGCCCTACCATGCCTGTAGATTGTCTGCTAGGAAACGACCTGGAGCAGTCCTCATGGAAGGAGGTTGAGCTCAGGTCTCACTTGGAGATGCTTGGGTTGCCAGAGTGGGCATGCGTGTCTACTCGGTCAATGGCAGCCAGAAAGGGTGATCAAGAGGACTTGGAGCCTGAAACAGTGGCCCAAGTCCCTGCCAAGAGAAAGGGCAGGGGGCGCGGGAAACCGGCCCCCGAAGTTCCCACGGACCGGGAGGAGGCGGACCTCGAGGGGACGCCCGGTGCCTACAGGGGAGCAGGTAGCCGAACTGGGAGACATCTCTGAGCTGACCCATTGGCAGCAAGAAGGGGGTCCCACCAGGGAGGAGTTCTGCAGGGAGCAGAACGAGTGCCCTACTCTGGAGGGTCTGCGGCGGCAGGCTGCAGACCAGGCAGCTGGCAATCAGTCCGGGTCACATCTGATCTACTGGGAGAACGGTCTCCTATACAGTGAGCCTAAGGTTGCTGAGCCTGGGTCAGCCTGTGTGCTGGTGGTACCCCAGCGCTTCAGGACCTTCCTACTGGGTCTGGCTCATAACGTGCCTTTGGCAGGACATTTGGGGCAGGACAAGACCTTTGACAGGCTTGTCACCCACTTCTTTTGGCCCCAAATGCGAAGGCAGTCAGATGCACACTGTAGGTCTTGCCAAACTTGCCAGGCAAGTGGTAAGAGTGGGAGGAAGGTCAAAGCTCCTCTCCAACCTTTTCCTGTTGTTGGAACACCCTTTGAAAGGGTAGGGATGGATATTGTGGGGCCACTGGATCCCAAGACAGCCATGGGCAACAGGTACATCCTGGTCTTGGTGGACCATGCCACCCGGTACCCGGAGGCAATCCCTCTCAGGACAACGACGGCGCCAGTGGTGGGCCGGGCGTTAATGGGGATCTTTTCCCATGTGGGATTCCCCAGAGAGGTGGTTTCCGATAGGGGGACCAATTTCATATCGAAGTATATGACATCCCTGTGGAAGGAGTGTGGGGTAACCTACAAGTTCACCACTCCTTACCACCCACAAGGAAACGGTCTGGTGGAGAGATTCAACCAGACCTTGAAAGGCATGATCAAGGGTCTAACAGAACCCATGAGGCGTAAGTGGGACGTCCTCTTGCCATGCCTACTCTTTGCATACAGCGAGGTGCCTCAGAAGTCTCTTGGGTACAGCCCCTTTGAGCTCCTGTATGGCCACCCTGTCAGAGGACCTCTGAGTTTGGTAAAGGAAGGCTGGGAGGCAGCTCCCAGGAAAACTCCCCAGGATGTATTTAGCTACATGCTGGCCTTTAGAAAACCAAACTGCCCGCTTCAGGAAACTCGCTCAGGCGAACCTAGAAGCAAGCCAGGAAGAAATGAAGAGATGGTATGACCAGAATGCCACTCTGGTCGAATTTCAACCTGGGCAGAAAGTGTGGGTCATGGCCCCAGTGGCACCTTGTGCCTTGCAGGACAAGTGGACTGGGCCATATGAGGTAAAGGAGCGCAAAAGTGACGTCACCTACCTGGTGGATTTGCAGGCTCCAAGGAACCCTTTGAGGGTCCTTCACGTGAACCGCCTCAAGCCCCACTTCGAGAGGTCCGAAGTGAGTATGCTCTTGGCGACAGATGATGGGGTGGAAGAGGAGAGTGAGCCTCTCCCTGACCTCCTGTCTACCAAGGAGCATGATGGGTCAGTAGAGGGTGTGATCCTCTCCCCTACTCTGACTCAGGAGCAGCAGGGGGACTGTCGCCAGTTGTTGGGACAGTTCGCCCCACTGTTCTCTCTGACCCCGGTGTTACTCACTGGTGTACCCATGACGTGGACACCGGTGACAGCCATCCTGTGAAGCACAAGATTTACAGGTTGACTGACCGGGTCAGAGCCAGCATCAGGAGGAGGTCTCTAAGATGTTGGCGTTAGGGGTGATTGAGCCCTCCCACAGTCCTTGGGCCAGCCCAGTGGTCTTGGTCCCAAAGGCTGCGGCGCCCGGTGCCACTCCAGAACTCCGGTTTTGTGTGGACTACCGTGGGCTCAATGCCGTCACCAGGACTGACGCGCACCCCATCCCGAGAGCTGATGAGCTCATTGATCGGTTGGGAGCTGCCCGGTTCCTCAGCACGTTTGATTTGACGTCTGGGTACTGGCAGATTGCCTTAACCGATGGGGCCAAGGAGAGATCAGCGTTCTCAACCCCAGAAGGTCATTACCAATTCCGGGTGATGGCCTTTGGGTTGAAGAATGCCCCTGCCACCTTTCAGAGGTTGGTCAATCAGGTGTTGGCCGGGCTGGAGGATTTCAGTGCCGCCTACCTGGATGACATTGCTGTGTTCAGTTCCAGCTGGGAAGAACATTTACAGCACCTTGAGAAAGTGTTGAGGGCTCTGCAAGGTGCAGGCCTCACGATCAAGGCCAGTAAGTGCCAGATCAGGTAGGGTTCTGTGGTGTACTTGGGGCACCAGGTAGGAAGCGGCCAGGTGGCGCCCCTACAACCCAAGATTGACACCATTCTGGCTTGGGAACCCCCCAAGACCCAGACAGAGGTGAGAGCCTTCTTAGGTCTCACCGGCTACTATAGGAGATTTGTTAAGGGCTATGGCACCATCGTTGCCCCCTTAACAGAGCTGACCTCTAAGAGGCAGCCCAGGAAAGTGATCTGGACTGAGTCCTGCCAGAAAGCTTTTGATGCCCTGAAGGCAGCCATGTGCACGGTGCCCGTGCTCAAGGCACCTGACTTCTCCAAGGAATTTGTCGTGCAGACTGACGCTTCAGAGCATGGTGTGGGAGCGGTGCTCTCACAACTGAATGAAGAGGGCCTGGATCAGCCTGTAGTCTTCCTTAGCAGGAGACTACTTCCCAGGGAACAGAGGTGGAGTGCCATAGAAAGGGAAGCTTTTGCTGTGGTCTGGGCGCTGAAGAAGTTGAGACCATACCTGTTTGGGACTCACTTCCGGGTTCAGACAGACCACAGGCCCCTCAGATGGTTGATGCAAATGAGGGGTGAGAATCCAAAACTGCTGAGGTGGTCCATCTCCCTACAGGGAATGGACTTTACGGTGGAACACCGTCCTGGTACAGAACACGCCAACGCAGATGGTCTGTCCAGGTTCTTCCGCCTTAGTGAAGAGAACTCCAATGGGGCTGGGTAGTTCTCCCTACTTTCAGCTGGAGGGGACATGTGTTAGACTTGGCATCTTTTGGCGTGTTTCCCCTGACTTTTTGCTTTCTGACCTCCCGGTTTTGACTGGTTTTTGCTGGTGTAATGATTCTGCGCACTTTCCTCACTGCGGTCCAGTGGGAAAGTGCAAGTGCTCCTGTATAAAATACGTTATGGATTGGTGTTTCCATGATTGGCCTATTTGGTTTATCTGTCAGTCCCTTGTAAAGTGCACTGCGAGTGCCAGGGCCTATAGACCAAATGCTGTCGGTGGGCTGCAGCACTGGATTGTGCCACCCACGCAAACAGCCCGTAAAGTGTAACTCGGGCCTGCCATCGCAGAGCCCGTGCGCAGCCTGGGGCTGCCATGTCGACTTGGCAAGTGCACACACTTGCAAGTCCCTAAACCTTCCCTTTGCTACATGTTAGTCACCCCTAAGGTAGGCCCAAGGTACCCCTGTGGGCAGGGTGCGTTGTACGCTAAAGGTAGGACATGCCCTGGTGTGTGCGGCATGTCCTGATAGTGAATTACAGCCTAGTTCGTTTTCACTATTGCAAGGCTACCTGTTCCCCTAGGCCAGAACGGGCAGTTCTGATTATTACAGTTTATAATCCTAACTGACCCGGGAACATGGTAGAAATTCGAGTTTAGTATGCCTGGACTCAGAATGATAAAATGCATCTTTTAGTGAAGTTGGTTTTAACATTCTGTGTTTGAAAATACCACTTTTAGAAAGTGGGTATTTTCTTGTCTAACCATCCAAGCCTGCCTCTGCGAGGTTGTGTATTCCTTGTCTGGAGTGTGAGTGACAGGGGCTGGGGGATGCCAGGAGACAGGGTGAGTCAGCACAGGGCTGAATAGCAAGATCTACATGTAGATGGGTGGGAGGAGTCGCACCTGGGCCCTGAATAGGACAGTGCCTTCCCTCCACAATGCTGGCTCCACCTCCTGTGGTGCGTCTGATGTCCCTGGCCTACTCACTGAAAGAAGGGACGGAGACTTGTCAACAAAGTGCTCCAGAACTGGTTTGGACTAGGCAAAGGCCTCTCTGCCTTCAGAGAACAAAGGAATTTGGGATATAAATATTGGGGCCCTGACCCCATGAATTTAGATCTCGCTGGAATCAAGGAACCTGCCAAGACGAAGAGCTGGAAGAGCTGCCAGGAGGAGTACTGCCCCTTTGCTGTGTTGTTGCTTTGTTGGGTTGGCCTGCAGCTGCTGCTTCTGCCTTGGGCAGTGAAAGGACTGGACTGAACTTTCTACAAACTTGTGCTGAGTATCTCCAAGGGCCTGGAACCGAGCTGGCCTCCTGTTAAGAAGTCTCAGGGACTACAAAGACTTCACAAGCCTCTGGGTACCGCTTCTGGAACGCTGTTTCAGTTGCCACAGAGGAAGGGAACTGCAACCGACTCCGTCAACCGAATCCATCCCTGGCCGGTGACCTGTTTGCACCGCAGACCGCATCGCCCCGCTTCGCATCGCAACCCTGGTCTCACCGTGGGCGACGTCCGACGCCGCCAACATCGAGCCGCTGCTTGCACCGTGACCTGTGGGCACCGCCGTTCGCATCGCATCGCTTCACTGGGCCAGCCGGACCAGACCGACGCTGTCGCTGCAACTGGCTCAAGAGTCGAGACCGCACCGCATTTGGGGCACCGCTCGCACGTCTGCGACGCACCGGTCCGACTCGCACCGCTGTCCGACGCCAGCTCCCGCACTCCGGTTAGGTCACCTGCATCGCAACCTGTCAGCACCGCATCGAGCATCGTCTCACCCTGCATCGCACGCCTTGGACTCACCGACTCCGTCTGCACGACGCTCATCGAGCCGCTGCCTGCACCGCATCGAGGGACACCGCACCTTGCATCGCTCCGTCTTGCACCGCAACCGCGACGAACGCCGACCGGCTCGTACACACCGTACCAGCCACAACGAGAAAGGTACTGTAACCGAGTCTGTTCATGACTCTGCTGGCCCGTATCGACGCGGTCGGCTGGAACTGTTAGACTCTGTGGTTTTCAGCATCACGGTAGGCTCGGACGGAGCTACCGACTCGTACGAACTTTGCTTTTGTGCTATTCCTGCAAAGAAGAAGTTACCGTATCAAGCATTCATTCGTAAAGTACAGTATTGTGGATTTTTGTCGTAATTGGTCTTGTCTTGAGTATATAAAATATTGGTTATTTTTCTAAACTGGTGTGGTGTCCGTTTGTAGTGCTTACACTGTATTACTGTTGGTTATGTGCAAATGCTTTACACACTGCCTCTGAATTAAGCCTGACTGCTCGTGCCAAGCTACCACGAGGGTGAGCAGGGGTTACTTCACGAGTGTAACAACCCTTACCCTGACTAGGAAGAAGGGTCCCTACTTGGACAAAGGTGCAAGCCCTTGCCAACTAGAGATCCCATTTCTAACAGTTGGTATCTTGTGACATGTATTGGGCATGAGTATTGCAGTTCTGTCCTGTTCTTCAGTGCTTTTGACTGTGCGTCATTTCTGTCCTTCACAGGGTACTTTCTGAGTCGTTTGGTCAACTGTGATCCCCGACACCGTGATTCGACTTCCAGGGTGGTAGCTGTCGTGTCCCTACAGGTGATGTGCACCACACCCATGGACTTCCTTCCTTCTACACTTGTTGACTGTGTGCCCGCTGCCAGGTGGGATTACCTTGCATCTGTGGTGGTTACAACATGTTGCAAATGTGTAATAAACCTGTGCTTCACTTTGTGATGTGCGTTGTCTGTGGTCACACATCTGACTGACATTTGCTTACTGCACCAGTGGGCTAGTTAACACAGACTGTGAATAGGTGTTGGGTCTGTGCAATGCAACGTATTTCCTGGCAACATCAGTGTAGGCGATGAGTCAGATGGCCTAGGTGTGTATATGTTGTGTAGCCCTGGTGGTGTGTCTCCCTCATATGTGTCACGATGCCATGACTCACATGCCGGTGTTGTACTTGCTGTAGCAGTTAGCATGCACAGTGTCATTTCCCAGATCATCATCGCCACTTCAGAGACAACGTAGGAATCACAACAGAGGCAAGTATGATGTATTAGTGAGTTTATTGACATACATGTGTGAGTATGGTGCACAGGATGGTGGGTGCTGTACATTGGGTTTGTAATCCAAAGTTCCTAGATGATTTGGAAGTCCTGGTAGCAGAAATGTCCAGAGTAAAGTCCACAGTCATCTGAGACATTGGTCCAACTTGAGCTCCCCATGTCATGTGGGAGAGTTGTGTTGCAGTCAACAGGGTGAACAATTTGCGCACAAAGGTGATTATCCAGAACAGGTTTAGGCTTCCTGGGGGTTGCACATGGCCATCAGCCTCTCACTTGCCCCTCCTCGGACGGCCCCTCTTCTTTGGGGGGGGACCCTCAAGTGCAGGCTGCTGCGGTGCAGGGGACTCTCCGCCAGAGTCATCCTCCCTCCCTGTGGCAGTTGCAGTTGTTTCAGCACCAGATGTTGTGGGCACACAGGGAGGTGTTGACTGGTTGCTGCTCATCTGGCGGAGGCATTGTAATATGTCCCTATGCACCGCCGTCATCTCTTGCAGTGTGTCCCACTTGGACTCCATGCGGGACATGTGTGAGTCCAAGCGGGCATGATGGGCAGCCTGCTGCTGTTTAATGTCCCTGAGGAGCCCCACTACCTGGCTGAGCTCTCCGGTGCTGGACTGGTACGCATCGGCTATGCGTGCCAGTTGTGGGTCATCATGCAGTCCAGACGCCTCTGCAAGCAGCGACCTATGTCTCCCACCCCTCCCACCACCCCTGGCGACACGTGCAGTACCTGTGGTGGCACGCACAGGTGACGCTGGGCCCCCTTGGGGGTTGTTGGTGGTGTTGGTGTCCATGGCCCCACGTTGGTCCAGGGTCCCTGTGCTGGTGGTGGTGGTGCTCCTTGGTCTTTCCATGTCGGCAGGGGTGGTATGTGTGTTGACAGTCGTTGGAGGGGTGGGTGCAGGGGTGCAGCTGGTGGTCCTGCTGGTGCTGCATGATGACTTGCTCCGGAGGTGCCAGGTTGGTCTTCTTCATCCGAGGAGGGCAGAGGCTGTTCCACACCAGTGAGCTCCGTATCCTCTTGAGCCTGGGACGGGGACTCCTCAGCATCTGCTGCTGTGTCCCCATCATCACCTGTTTTTGGGAGACACACACAATGTATGTTATGTTTCTGCAGGCATCAATGGTTGACACACCTGACAGTTGTGACTGTGCCTCTGGATGCGGGCCTGTACATTGCATTGTCCTAAGTTGTCACAGTCAGGGGTTGATATTGGTGTAGCACATTGTCCTGCATTATTTGGGCATTTCTATGTGAATGTTGGGGTGTGTACATGGTCTGCATTGGTTGTATTTGGTTGACATCCGGCCCTCCTTCCCACCCAGCCAGATATCCCACCATGGAACTTGCTTCCATTGCAGGGAGTGCAAGTTGTCTTTCACGATGTCAGTCAGTGGTGTCCTGCTGTTGGTTGGTGCACAGTTGCCAGCAGGGCCTTGTGCTCCCCACAGCAGTAGCCAGTGTCAGCCATCTTGTCAGTTGTTTTCCACTCCCTGTGATGTGGGCATGGTTCAGGGTGGTGTTGATGGGCCAATTGTGAGGCTGACCAATATCTGTGACTACCACTCCCATCATGCTATTGCCTCCACCCCCCTTCCCAGCATGCCCACACTTCCTTCCTTTTGAGTGTACTTCACTGTGTGTGGGTGTGACAGCAATGGCAAGATGTCAGTCAGTGGTGTCCTGCTGTTGGTTGGTGCACAGTTCCCAGCAGGGCCTTGTGCTCCCACAGCAGTAGCCAGTGTCAGCCATCTTGTCAGTTGTTTTCCACTCCCTGTGATGTGTGCATGGTTCAGGGTGGTGTTGATGGGCCAATTGTGAGGCTGACCAATATCTGTGACTACCACTCCCATCATGCTATTGCCTCCACCCCCCTTCCCAGCATGCCCATACTTCCTTCCTTTTGAGTGTACTTCACTGTGTGTGGGTGTGACAGCAATGGCAAGATGGCTGACAGTGGTGTCCTGCTGTTGGTTGTTGGCCAGTTCCCAGCATGGCCTTGTGTTCCCACAACAGAGCACCAGTGTCAGACATCTTTGATGGGGCTTTCCACTCTCTGTGAGGTGTGCATGCTTCAGTGTGAGCTTGCTGGGCCACGTGGGGGGATGTTGAGCTGTGACTACCACTCCCATCATGCTATTGCCTCCACCCCCTTCCCAGCATGCCCATACTTCCTTCCTTTTGAGTGTACTTCACTGTGTGTGGGTGTGACAGCAATGGCAAGATGGCTGACAGTGGTGTCCTGCTGTTGGTTGTTGGCCAGTTCCCAGCATGGCCTTGTGCTCCCCACAACAGAGCACCAGTGTCAGACATCTTTGAAGTGGCTTTTGACTCCCTGTGAGGTGTGCATGCTTGGGTGTGTTCTTGCTGGGCCATGTGGGTGGGGGATGTTGGGCTGTGACTACCACTCCCATCATGCTTTTGCCTCCACCCCCCTTCACAGCATGCCCATGCTTCCTTCCTTTTGACTCTGCTTCCCTGTGGGGTTGTGTGCCTGTGCTGACAAGATGGCTGACAGTTTTATCCTGGGGTTTGTTTTGCTACAAGTCCCATGTGTGTCCCTGTGCTTCACACTGCATGACCCAGGGTTGTGGTTCTTTGTGGGATATTTGATTGGTGTGTGTGGCAATGCTTTCTCCCAGGTGAGTTGTGTGTAGTTTGTGTTAGGGGGGTGTGTGGGTGGAGCTGCTGGTGACTATGGTCAGTGCTGTGAGTCCTCCTTCCCACCCAGCCAGATATCCCACCATGGAACGTGCTTCTATTGCAGGGAGTGCAAGTTGTCTTTCAGGATGCCAGTCAGTGGTGTCCTGCTGTTGGTTGGTGCACAGTTGCCAGCAGGGCCTTGTGCTCCCCACAGCAGTAGCCAGTGTCAGCCATCTTGTCAGTTGTTTTGCACTCCCTGTGATGTGGGCATGGTTCATGGTGGTGTTGATGTGCGCATTGTGAGGGTGGGCAATTTCTGTGACTACGACTCCCATGATGCTATTGGCTACACTGACTTGCCCAGCATACACAGTATTCCTTCCTTTCAGTGAGCTTCCCTGTGAGGTGGTGTTGTGGTGCTGGCTACATGTCTGACTGTGTTTGTTGGTTATATTTGTGCCACTGCCTAGCTCTATTTGTTGTTAGGTTTGTACATATCATGACACAGTTACATTTCACTATGAGCTGGCATGTATTGTGTTTATCTGGCTGACATACACATTTTGGGATGATCTGTTTTTGTTGGTGTGTATTTGCTAAGGGTGCATGGTTTGACTCTCCCTTGACAGTGATGTGTGTGTATTGTGGCACAATATTGTGTACATTTGTTGTGTACTCACCAGGCTCTGGGATGTTTTCTAGTCCATAGACGCTCACTGGTGGTAGGATGGCCCGCACCTTCTCCTCCCAGGGCCTGAGGTATACTGGTTTGGCAGGAGGGCCTCTGCCGGTGTGTTGGCTCAAGATGTAGTCCTTCTTCAACAGCTCCTTGACCCTCCTGCGCACGTCATACCACCTGTTCTGGATGTCTACCTTTGTGCGCAAACATGGTGATTGTGCGTTCACCCTGTCGACGATCCTCTCCCACATCTTGGTTTTCTGCGCCATGGGTGTCTGTTGGACCAATGTACCAACAGTTGTGGCTCTACCCTGAGGATCTCATCTACCAGGACTTCCAATTCACTATCTAGGAACTTGTGATTCTTCTTTGGGGGCATGGTGTTGGGTGGTGCTGGTGTGTGATGTGTGTGTTGGTGTGCAAGTGAGGGTGTGTGAGTGTGTGTTTTGCTGGGTGTATGTGAGGGTGCTATTTGTTGTGGTGCTTGTGTGATGGATGAGCTGTGAGTGTGTGTGTGGTTGCTGTCTGTTGGTGTTGAGTGCTGGCAGGTAATTTGAATTTGCAATGGATCATGGTAGGGATTTGTGTCCTTTATATGGGTGGAGTTGTGGGTGTGTCTTTGTTCCCTGTTTCCCCCCCCAGTATTTATTTGCTTTGTGATTGCTTGTTTGGCCTTTTTTTGTGTTTTTTTTTCTTTGGTTCTTTTTGTGCATGTAGGAGACGTTCTTGTGACCGAGTCGGACCCTCCAGTTGTCTCGTGCGAGCCTCTCAGATTCGTTCACGCTGTGTTTGTGCTGTTTTCTGTGCTGCATACGCGTCGGTCGCGGGGTTTTGGGTTGCTTCGGCTCGCAGTTTTGAATGCGTGTCGGTCTTGCGGCTTGGGCTCCGTGCGACTCGGTCGTGTTTTCCACGTGTTGCATCGTACTTGGCGTGTCGGAGTTCGCGGGTACGTTTCGTTCGGGATTCTTCCTGGTGCGTGTCGGTCGGTTCGATTCGCGTGCTTTTCCGGCCGGATGGCTGTTTTCTGCGCGGCTCGGTCGTTCGGCTTGTATTCCGTACGAGTCGGTCGGGTTTTGCGCGCTTCTCATCGTACTTTGCGGGTCGGGCTGCACCGGTACGTGTCGGTCGGTATTTATTCCGGCTCCGAGTCGGTCGGTATGTTTTCCGGCCCGAATCGGAATCGGCCCCTATGAATTTAAAAAGGCAATAAAAAAAAAAAATTGGTACCATAGATACAGGTAAAATCAAGTAGCCAAACTGGAAAGAAAAGAGGTTAGTGGTGACTACAGCAAGTCTCTTTTGATCAACAGAGGTATTGAGGTGGCAAGGGCACGATCAGGCCTGTGAGGGTGACAAAGCAAGTTCCACCAAGCTTGATACGAAATTTTAGAGGTATCCTTCCAATTAGTAGTGATGATCTGGAATGAAATAGCTAAAAACAGATCAATAAATTTACCCACATTGCTCTGGGCGTCCTAGATAGGCGAAGAGCTACCCAAAAAACATGTACAATATCAAAAGAAACATTGGTAGATAATATTTCATTCAATTTCAACCATATACGAGACCAGAAAGATTTAACCTGAGGGCAATAGAAGAACATATGAAGAAAGTCACTGTTCTCGTAGAAACAAGACCCACATTTTTTGGAGTCTAACAATTTGAATTTGTGCAAGTCAGTAGGAGTGGGAAAAAGTCTATTATAAAAGTAATATAAAGTCTGCTATGTGCTAGCTGAGCGTGAGGAAGTATGGATTTTTGTCCAGATGGAATGCCATGTTTGAAATGAAAAATCCTGGGCCAAGTCTTTTCCCCATAAAAGTTCTAAATTGAATTTGATTCTAGCATTTACAAGATGGGACAATATCTTGTATATAACAGCTGCTTTAAATTGGGTAGAAAAATCAAGTGGAGGGAGGCCTGATCAGGTGTATCAGAGGAACGACCCTGGGAAAAGAGACGAGTCAGAGACGCCCTAAGCAAGGGGTAATGAAGGGCATGTGCGGAGGAGATACCATAAGACGTTTGGAGATCCGAAAAGTCCATAAAGGACCCATCTTTCAACAAATGGTCAAGTGTAATGATGCCTTTATCAATCCATTCCTTCCAGAATAGAGCTCTGTTGTTAATCTTTAAATATTTATTATACCAGACTGGGGTGCGTGAAAGTTGATCTGCAGAGGAGAGGTTGCAAGTGCTTTGGAATGAGTAAAGGTAGGTGAGGAGAAACACTTCAGGGGTTGGGATAAGCGGGTAGCTGTGACAAAAGAGAAAGGTGTGTATTGAGCTTGTTCTAACAAGCTCCAGGCCGTTATAGGTGTATGTGTGGATTCGGATAAAAAGGTCCATATTTGTTTCAAGGTGAATGCAGAGTGGTAACATCTGAGGTTGGGAAAATTGACTCCACCAAACTCTTTGGGTTGTTGGAGATGAGAAAGTGAAATCCTGGCCTTACGATTGTTCCAAAGAAATTTGGTCAAGGAGCGATTGATGGTACTAAAAAGGAAAGTGGGAGGGAGACCGGGAGCATAGAAAGATAAAAATTAATAATTGGAAGAAGCATCATTTTAATTGTAGCTAGTCTACCACACCAGGATAAGAAAAGTGGAGACCAGCTCTCAGTAAGAACAGAGAGCTTTTTAAGTATGTCAGCAAGATTAATTTTAATAGTTTCCCTAATGTTATTAGCATAAAGAATGCCTAAGCATTTGATACTTCTGGAATTCCATTCGAAACCAGTGCCATGAAACATATGGGAAAAACAGTGCTTATTTAAAGGCATGACTTCGGATTTGTCGATATTCAATCTATAGCCGGAAACTATAGAATAATCTTGTAACAAGGAGAAGAATGTCGGCAAGGAAGTAGACAAATTGGAAAAATATAACCAAATGTCGTCTGCATATGCAGTAAATTTGATGTCGATATTTTTAAATTGGAGACCTGTATAGTGTGGCGAGCATCTAAGTTTCTCTAAGAAGGGTTCTAAAGCGAGAATAAATAAGAGTGGGGAAAGAGGGCATCCCTGCCTAGTCCCCCTAAGGAGTGGAAAATATTTAGATTGACAGCCATTAACCCAAATGGAGGTAGAGGGGGCAGAGTATAACAACTGGATGTATTTAATAATAGGAGGGCTGAAGCCGTGCCATTTCAATGCGCCAAAAATAAAATCCCAATTTACCCTATCAAATGCTTTCTCAGCATCTAGTGTAATGGCAGCGACTGGTGAATCAATTTTAGAAGCCAAGTGGATAATATTGAGGAAGGTTCTCGAATTATCTGTGATAGATCATCCTTTGATGAACCCTGATTGGTATATATTGATGAGGTCTGGAATTACCTTTATTAATGCGGAGGGCAAGTAATTTAGCAAATATTTTACAATCTGTATTAATCAGGGAAATGGGCCTGTAGTTTTTACAAAGAGAGGGGTCTTTATCTTTTTTAGGGATCAGACATAGCATTGCCTGGGTGAAAGATCCTTGTGATTCACCGGTGGTAAGAAAGTGATTTATCAATGAGAATAACTGGGGGACCAGGAGTTGTTTAAAATGAAGGAAAAATCGAACGGTAAAACCGTCTGGGCCAGGTGTTTTGTCTTTGGGCAAGAGGTTGATGGCATTAGTGATTTCTTGTTCCGAAATGGGAACATCCAAAGATGTGAGATCAAAGCGATTCTCAGGAGATTTGGGAATAGTTTGGAAAAAGGAATCAATTTGATCGGGAGAAGGGGTGGACTCTGGGGTGTAGAGGGAAGTATAATATTCAGTGAAGCAATCGAGAATCTTAGCGTCTGTAATATGCCGAACTCCAGAGTTATCTGTAATGGCCACAATTTTGGATTTTTGTTTTTTGATTTTGAGATAGTTGGCTAAAGATCTACCTGCCTTGTTCCGACCACCATACATTTTAGCATTAAATTTGAGGAGATTATTACAAGCGGAATCCCAAGATTGTTTATTGTATTGCATTTTTGCTTTGATAAGATTTGACAATGTGTCGGGGCAATTGGTGGTGAAGTATTTATGTTCTAGAGCTTTAATTTGCTTTAGGATGGATGTTGAGTCCATGAGTGCTTTCTTTTTTTTCTGGGACACAAGTCAATTATGTAGCCCCTGGCAGTAGCTTTGAAGGCATCCCAAATAAAATGGTATTGAGAAGCAGAGGAGAGATTGTTGTTAAAGAATTCCTGTATAAAAAGCGTGAATTGTTCAACAAATTGAGAGTCCAGGAGAAGGGAATTGTTGAAACACCATCGACGGTATATAGGGGCAGGTGAAGGATAATCCATATCTAAAATGACGGGGCGTGATCTGAGATGAGAATGGAGCCAATCTCTGCATTAGTCATGAATTGAAGAGCAGGTTGTGTGAGAAAAATGTAATCTATACGGGAGTGAGATCTGTGAACAGGCGAGAAAAAGGAAAATTCTAAGACGTCAGGGTGAGAGGTTCTCCATGTATCTACCAGTCCTCTAGAGGTGATAGCCTTATGAAAAGTCTTCTGCATCTTGTTAGGGATATATTTAGTTTGAGATTTCCGGTCTAGGAAGGGATCCATAAGTTGGTTACAATCGCCACCCACAATCAAATTATCAACTGCGTGGGAGGAAAGAAAAGTAGAAAAATCATTCCAGAAAGATAAGTCAATGCCATTAGGGCCATAAACATTACAAAAAGAGAGTTGAGTGTTGTTAACTTTAGTGCTCAAAAAAAGCCATCTACCATTAGTTTCTTTAAATTCATTTTGTAAAAGAACATTTAGTGACTTATGAAACAAAATAACTACACCATTCTTGTTATTCACTGCTGGGGAGCAGAAAACATCTCCTACCCATTGTTTGCGCAGTGAAGGCAGATCTTGTAACTTGAGGTGTGTTTCTTGTAATAACGCAACATGACATTTCAGTTTAGCAAGATGAGACAAAACTCACTGTTTTTTGACAGGGTTGCGAATACCCTTAACATTCCATGAAATTATACGGAGGCCATTCATTGGTAAAACTTATGCAGAATTAGACATAAAAATATATGAAACTTAAAGAGTGAGTAGAAAAAAATGTATAAGAAACCAACCAAAAAAGAAATATGCCAGTGTCGGGGAAAAAGCAAAGATAGATAAAATAGAGACCTGTAAAAACCGGTAAGGAGCGGAGGATAGGAAATTAGAAAGAGGAAAAAAAGTAGAGCAACTAGCTTGAAGTATCCATAGAAACAAACTGGGGTGAGAGCAATAAAGTACCATAAGTGTGAAATAGAAGAAAAGAGGTGCAGTGGAATCAAAAGCAAAGAGACGAGGGCAGGAGAGGGGGAAAAAGAGGAGGAAAAGGAGACAGAGAGAAGATGAAAAGGGGAACATAGTCGCTCAATAAGAGCAAACAAAGAGAAGATGACAAAAAGCCGGAAGGCTTTAGTCATAGTGTTCAAAAACAAGAAGAACATTAATGTGAGAGGAGGGGGCGAAGAACAAAACGACCACTCCAAAAGGGGGACACTGAGAAAGAGCAAGTTTACTAATAGAACAAAAAAAGATAAGACAAAGAAATTAAGGACAAAATGGTAAACATACAAAACATGATGGAAGGGAACTTACCAGACAATGGGGAGACAAAGCAACGGAGCGAATCATACATGACAAGACACAAGGAGAACGTGGGTATGAACATCAGCGTCGGGAACTGCGCAGGGAAAACCTAAGAAACAGGGAAGAGAACAAACAAGACAACAATTAAGGCTTGCTCAGTTCCATAGCTTCTCCTTTGTGAACATGAATGAATTTCCGGAGGTCGGCTGGGTCTTCAAAAGTAAAAGTTCTGTCCTTATAAGTCACTTTGAAAAAGCAGGGATGGATAAGACCATAACGGGCATTCATGGATCTCAATGATGGTCTGAGGTCGAGAAATTCCTTTAGTCAGTTGGCGGTTGGCTTGGAGACATCCTGACTGAAGAAAACTTTGTGGCCAGACCAGAGCATCTGCTTGTGTTGCTTGGCAGCGCTGAGGATTGCCATGAGATCAGAGTACAGTAGAAAGTAGGCGATAATGCCTCTTGGTTTAGTTGAGGAAGATGCATTCTGAGGTCCTAACCTGTGTGCCCTTTGAATATTAAGGTCCATAGATTTCGAGAGACCAACGATCTGCAGGACTTGAGTTTTCAAGAAGGAAATCATGTCCGAGCCTTCAGAACCTTCCGGAATTCCATAAATGCGTAGATTGTTGCGCCTATTACGATTTTCTAAGTCCTCTGTAGTCTTCTTAAGTTGGGTAACTTCTTTAGTGAGGATTTCAACTCTGGCAGCAACATCCTGCACATCACTTATTTTTTGTTCTACATCCGAAAGTCTTGACTCCAGGCCGGACCATTTCTCTTCAATTCTCTGGAGTGTAGCAGTAGTGTCCGTCATGAAGGGTCTAATATGGCGCAGTTCGTCCATGATGTCCTCTAACGTCAGAGGAAGAGGAGACTTCGATGGGGAGGACGGGTCTTTCTTAGCGCGCTTGTTGGTGCTGACAACTGAATCTTTACGACCTCCAGAATTGGACCCAGCAGCCCCGTGGGGCTTGTTTGAGTGTGGAGAATCCATGGCGAGATACAGTGCGCAGCGTAACAATAGATAGGTCCTCTTAAGGCGAAAAACTCTGAGGTCGCAATTAGTACAACGAGTTAGAGAGGATGTCAGTAAACCACAAGCAAAGCTTGACTGAAAATTGCTTGACTGAAAATTGCTGAGTAGCTTCAATGCCTCAGGCCTGAACTGACGTTGTGACGAACCTGTCCTCCAACAATATGCAACACAGCACAGCAGATCATCAAATGTAGGAGGGTTGATCCAACCAACAAGCGTGTAGCATTAACTGATCCGTTGTAATGGGCAGATATCAGACAGGATCAGTTGCTTGTAGGCATTACTCTGTAAGGTCAAAAATTATTCGCGTTTGTACATTACTATGAAAAGAATACTCTGGCAACAAAATGCACAAAATGGCAGCCGCACCAAACAGAGCCACTGAGGAGAAGCTAGTAAAAAGTAAGAGGCACTGAAAAAGACTGTCAACGGGTCTATAGACTTGCCTCAGTTAAGCCCGTGACCAAGAAATAGGGAGCCATGTATCAAAGATGGGGCCACAGATGTAAGAAGAGCCCAGCAGCGCTCACACCGTTATGACGAATTGCCTCCAATTAATATGCAGCAAGCATTGGCATAGCCAATAGGTCTCGCCTTTGGGGCCTTATAAGTGTTTAGCCAGAGCTATTGACTTTGCCAATGTCTTCAAGCTGTGCTGTGGAGAAGTGTGGCTGCTGTGCGGCATGCTGAAAAGTTATAATAAAAAAGTGTCAGAAGCATTTTTGTTACTTTATATATGACCAAGAAGGCATTATGTAAAACTGAACGACCATATTAAAAAAAGTATTTACAATAAAAAATGTCCTCAGTTTTCTTTTGTTCTTGCAATGCTGGCAACTTGTTTCTGCCTATTGCAATGGTTGTTTGTTAAAGCTTTTTTTTTGAGGGGGCATAAACAATCGGAGGGTGAAGGTTGGGAACTAGTACCTGTATTATAACACTAGCAGCGGCCAAACGCTAGGGGAGAATCAACAGATGCCAGATTCCGAGAGCAGGCTGAGGTGGTGCTGAGTGATGCTGAGGTGGTAGTGGTGGTGGTGGTGACTGTTGCGGAGACGATTCTGAGGTGATGCTGAATGATACTCAGGTGTTGCTGAGTGATACTGCTGTGGTGCTGAGTGATGCTGTGGTGGTGCTGAGTGATATTGTCTTGGCGCTGAGTGATGCTGTGGTGGTGCTGAGGGATATTGTCTTGGCGCTGAGTGATGCTGTGGCGGCGCTGAGTGATGCTGTGGCGTCGCTGAGTGATGCTGTGGTGGCCCTGAGTGATGCTGTGGTGGTGGTGCTGAGCGATGCAGTGGCGGTGCTGAGCGATGCAGTGGTGGTGCTGAGCGATGCTGTGGTGGCGCTGAGTGATGCTGTGGTGGCGCTGAGTGATGCTGTGGTGGCGCTGAGTGATGCTGTGGTGGCGCTGAGTGATGCTGTGGTGGCGCTGAGTGATGCTGTGGTTGGCGCTGAGTGATGCTGTGGTTGCGCTGAGTGATGCTGTGGTGGCGCTGAGCGATGCTGTGGTGGCGCTGAGCGATGCTGTGGTGGCGCTGAGCGATGCTGTGTTGGCGCTGAGTGATGCTGTGGTGACGCTGAGCGATGCTGTGGTGGTGCTGAGCGATGCTGTGGTGGCGCTGAGTCATCCTGTGGTGGTGCTGAGTCATCCTGTGGTGGTGCTGAGTGATGCAGTGTTGGCCCTGAGTGATGATGTGGTGTCGCTGAGTAAAGCTATGGTGGTGCTGAGTGATGCTGTGGTGGCGCGGAGTGATGTTGTGGTGGCGCTGAGTGATGCTGTTGTGGCACTTAGTGATGCTGTGGTTGTGCTGAGTAATGCTGTGGTTGTGCTGAGGGATGCAGTGTTGGCCCTGAGTGATGATGTGGTGTCGCTGAGTAAAGCTATGGTGGTGCTGAGTGATGCTGTGGTGGCGCGGAGTGATGTTGTGGTGGCGCAGAGTGATGTTGTGGTGGCGCTGAGTGATGCTGTTGTGGCGCTAAGTGATGCTGTGGTTGTGCTGAGTAATGCTGTGGTTGTGCTGAGTGATGCTGTGGTTGCACTGAGTGATGCTGTGGTTGCACTGAGTGATGCTGTGATGGCGTTGAGTGATGCTGTGATGGCGTTGAGAGATGTTGTGTTGGTGCTGAGTGATGCTGTGCTGGCTCTGATTGATGCTGTGCTGGCTCTGATTGATGCTGTGCTGGCTCTGATTGATGCTGTGCTGGCTCTGATTGATGCTGTTGTTGCGCTGAGTGATGCTGTGGTGTTGCCGAGTGAGAGATAGAGTGAAGATATAATGCCCAATTAGAGAGGGTGGTGAGGGAGAAAGAGAGAGAAAGGGTGTACATAGAATAAAGAGTGGAGCGGGATAGAGAGAGAGAAAGAAGGGGAGAGAGAGTGAATGAAGGAGTTTGAAAGAGAAACAGATAAAGGGGTGAGAGAGAATGAAAGGCTAAAAAGATAGAGAGGGGAGAGTTAATTAAGTAGAGAGAGAATTAGAGAGGGGAGAGAGAGAGAAGGAGAGAGACAATAAGAGTGGGGGTGTGGAGTTTAAATAGAGTGAAGAAGTGACGCGGAAAAAGTAACCTTAAATATAGCTTTGTGCTTTGCGCGAATAAATATATTTAAAAAAAACAGTGAGAGACAAAAATACTGGTAATTAGGCTGTGACTCCCAATATAAAACAAATAGCGATATAAAGTGAAATCAACCCACCGAAGCAATATTTCTAACTAGACAAAAAAAAGCTTGCATTTCAATGCTAATCGCTGTTGTTTTTCATGTGACTGTAGTCCAGGGCCCTCAGTTGGTAATGTGAGCTGCTGCTGCGATTGAAACATCAGAGTCCAGAGAGTTAATGAGCCATGACGAGGAAATGAGGAAGAGATAGGAAACCCAGATGCCAGCTGCGTGTGCACGCCATCGTGAACTCAAGCTGGTCGCCAGCCGAAAGCCAGTGTTTGCACTTCCAAAACCCGCTTACTAAAACTCTCGGCCAGACCAGCGCAAGCGCTGGTGCAGGCCGAGACCTAAAAAAAAGGGGGAGAACCGGTTTGTCCAACAAGTATGTGACATTTGCTGGTCCGTTCTGGTAGTCAACTACTGAACTGTGTTATTTTTTTGCTGGCAGAGTATGTGAAACCAAAAAATATATTCGCGTTTAGACATTGCTGCAGATGAAAAAATCGCCGACAACAAATGCGTAAAATGGCGGCCATGCAAAACGGGGCCACTGAGGTGAAGCAAGTTCAGGGGAAAAAGCAGTGAAAAAGACCATTTACAGGTCCACAAACTCGCCTCAATGCGCTCCGCAACTTCCAACACAAGGAGCCATGTTTTAGAAACGGGACCGCTGTCTTAAGAGGAGCCCTTCAGCGCCGACCGGAGCTCGGTGTCGCAGAGCTTCTCAGGGAGCGTCCATCTTGTATCACCGCCGCGCGCGCCCCTTTTGCGTCATTTTTAACATGGGAAAAGTGACTCAAAAGTGGCGCAAGGGGCTTGTAAATAAGCCCCTGTGTATTTATCTCTCAGGTCTTTGCCTCAACATGTCCTCACTCTCATGGTGTGGAGTCTACATGCTGAGAACTCCATGCATGTTGAGATACACATTTAGGGGCCGATTCCGATCTCGCTCGGAGGCGCACCCAATACCATTCGGTCGGGAAAAAAGCCAGGCGAATGCCTGTTTCCCGGCCGATCCGCACATACGTCCGAACGAGCAATTACGATGCGCACAACTGCCCAAATCCCGACCCAGTCGTACTCACCGAATACAGGTCCTGTACTCCGACCGAGGCGGATCCGGAAACGCAGAATCGAGTCGCACGGAAGCTAAAATGCAGCCCCGTCCGGCCGGACAAGTACGATGCGCTTTCCGTACGCGCCGAACCCGTCGCTACGCACGGCACGTCAAAGCATCCGGGCGAGGCGCACATAAGCTCCGATTCGCGCCACAAGACGATCCACGGCTACGAGACGAACACGCCAGCGACGAGGACGAGGCGAAGCAAAGAGAAAGACGAACGAGACGAACCAACCATGAATCCCATCGTGCCGATCCTACCAATATTCTACATCTATTACCGGAACAGGCAAGGACGCGTACGGCGCAGAAGGTAAGTCAGACACCAACCACAAAAACAAACTACACGTACCCAACATATCACACACACACAGAGGGATGCAGAAATACTTACACCAGCAACAGTAAGCACCATAGGGGCGGGATGGCCATCACCAATGCCACACATACACATAGGGGCCTGTATGCCCACCACCACTACCACCCCTACTCAGGGGGAGCCAGATGCCTGTCACTACTACCAGCTCTACCCATGGGGGGCTGGATGCCCACCACCACTACCACCCCTACCCATGGGGAGCTGGATGCCCACCACCACTACCACCCCTACTCAGGGGGAGCCAGATGCCTGTCACTACTACCACCTCTACCCATGGGGGGCTGGATGCCCACCACCACTACCACCCCTACTCAGGGGGAGCCAGATGCCTGTCACTACTACCACCTCTACCCATGGGGGGCTGGATGCCCACCACCACTACCACCCCTGCCCAGGGGGTGCTAGATGCCTACCACTACTACCACCCCTGCCCAGGGGGTGCTAGATGCCTACCACTACTACCACCCCTACCCAGGGGGTGCCAGATGCCTGTCACTACTACCACCTCTACCCATGGGGGGCTGGATGCCTACCACCACTACCACCCCTACCCATGGTGGGCTGGATGCCTACCACTACTACCACCCCTACCCATGGGGGGCTGGATGCCCACCACCACTACCACCCCTACTCAGGGGGAGCCAGATGCCTGTCACTACTACCACCTCTACCCATGGGGGGCTGGATGCCCACCACCACTACCACCCCTGCCCAGGGGGTGCTAGATGCCTACCACTACTACCACCCCTGCCCAGGGGGTGCTAGATGCCTACCACTACTACCACCCCTACCCAGGGGGTGCCAGATGCCTGTCACTACTACCAGCTCTACCCATGGGGGGCTGGATGTCTACCACCACTATCACCCCTACCCATGGTGGGCTGGATGCCTACCACTACTACCACCCCTGCCCATGGGGGGCTGGATGCCCACCACCACTACCACCCCTACTCAGGGGGAGCCAGATGCCTGTCACTACTACCACCTCTACCCATGGGGGGCTGGATGCCCACAACCACAACCACCCCTACTCAGGGGGTGCCAGATGCCTGTCACTACTACCACCTCTACCCATGGGGGGCTGGATGCCCACCACCACTACCACCCCTGCCCAGGGGGTGCTAGATGCCTACCACTACTACCACCCCTGCCCAGGGGGTGCTAGATGCCTACCACTACTACCACCCCTACCCAGGGGGTGCCAGATGCCTGTCACTACTACCACCTCTACCCATGGGGGGCTGGATGCCTACCACCACTACCACCCCTACCCATGGTGGTGCTGGATGCCTACCACTACTACCACCCCTACCCATGGGAGGCTGGATGCCCACCACCACTACCACCCCTACTCAGGGGGAGCCAGTTGCCCACCACCACTACCACCCCTGCCCAGGGGGTGCTAGATGCCTACCACTACTACCACCCCTGCCCAGGGGGTGCTAGATGCCTACCACTACTACCACCCCTACCCAGGGGGTGCTAGATGCCTACCACTACTACCACCCCTACCCAGGGGGTGCCAGATGCCTGTCACTACTACCACCTCTACCCATGGGGGGCTGGATGCCTACCACCACTACCACCCCTACCCATGGTGGTGCTGGATGCCTACCACTACTACCACCCCTGCCCATGGGGGTGCTGGATGCCCACCACCACTACCACCCCTACCCAGGGGGTGCTAGATGCCTACCACTACCACCACCCCAACCCATGGGGGGCTGGATGCCTACCACCAACACCACCCCCACTCATAGGATGGACAATGCATGACACAACCAGCACACTACAACCTAGGGAATGCAAGAAAAAGACATCCCCCAAACACCATGACAAGCGTGTATAGACTGTGTCAAATGCCTACAACACTGAACATGACTATGAACACACAATGTGACCCCCTATCACATGTGTCACACATAAATGTGTGTGGCCTCCACAATGCAAGCAGACCATGACCACTGTGGCAATGGGGTCCAACCCCCATCATCACAGTGACCAAAAGGTAAGTGTGGGGTCCATAGCTGAAGCACATTTTGAACATTGTAACAATGGGGTCCAACCCCCATCATCACAGTGACCAAAAGCTAAGTGTGGGGTCCATAGCTGAAGCACATTTTGAACATTGTGGCAATGGGGTCCAACCCCCATCATCACAGTGACCAAAAGGTAAGTGTGGGGTCCACAGCTGAAGCACATTTTGAACATTGTGGCAATGGGGTCTAAGCCCCCATCATCACAGTCACCAAAAGGTAAGTGTGGGGTCCATAGCTGAAGCACATTTTGAACATTGTGACAATGGGGTCCAACCCCCATCATCACAGTGACCAAAAGGTAAGTGTGGGGTCCATAGCTGAAGCACATTTTGAACATTGTGACAATGGGGTCCAACCCCCATTATCACAGTGACCAAAAGGTAAGTGTTGACATTGAAAAAACTGCAACTGCCAAAATGCATGGATGATTCCTGGTCACAGAACAACAAACACATCAGTGGCAAAGTAGTGCTTGTGTCCCATAGCAACATAGATTGTGGGAGGCAAACAGTGCAGTGCAAATAAGACATACCTTTGGCCATGTGCAGACAAACATCACCCATGGGGGCTGACACTGTCAACATTCATCAATGACACAATGACAGAAGTGACCATCATAATGCAGACCCACATATTTGCACCAATGGGCACACAAATGGAGATATCCTGTGGAGACTGTAGATGTGAGCTGAACAAATACCATACCATGGCAGCAATGGGACACACAAACAATGATCATAGTGCTGACTGATGACCTAGGAGTCCCAGGGACAGCAGGTCAAACCCACCAAACAACATACAGCCAATGGCACACTAAAGATATGCCAATGCAGTGGTGCAGATGCACAAACACAAACAGGCAGCCCCACACTGCACATCAAACACAGCAGGTGAGGGGGGGTGCCAGTGTCCCCAGGCAACCACACAACACATGATGAGGCCTGAATACCAATTACACAGATGCGCATACAGTGCCACACAAAAGTAACTCATGGATCCAAATCCCCTATGTGGGCAATCAGGCATTGTTAGATGAGAGGGAGCACAAATCACACATGTCACACAAGCATGTAGGAACAGCAACTGACACAGCAAGACACAGACACACCACAGCACTACCCCCAGGGTCCCCACAATGTGTTGACCCTGGGCTGCATGACTAATCCCACTGTGATGACAAAGCTAGATGTCGTTCACACTGTGAACCACAGTCATGTGTCCTGATCAACAAACTACCATCACACCTACACAAGCACAAATCAATCAGCACGGCCAGTAAGCCAAGGCCAACATGGAGGCAGGGGTCTAGCCGGGCAACAACTCTCATCTGCACACACTCAACACCACACACCTCGACCTCCAACAATGTGCAGCAGTGAAGATCACATGCACTGGTGACATTGCACATGCACCCATGACAATCCCATGGGGGGGTGGTAACTAAGGTGCAGAAACACATCACACATGGCCACTCAACAAGACTCCTGAATGTCTGACACACTGCACACTACGCTGTACATGGACATGACGGCAATACCACACCAACCAATGGGATCCCAGCCACAGTCCCACACCAATGAAGAAGCCAAGGTCACCCACAAAGAACACACATAGACAACTACCAACATTGCAGCCCTGACCCTGAGGAGTGCCAGCAGTCACACACACAACGTGTCACAATCACTGAAAGCTAACACAAACTGGAAATTACATGACAGGTGTAAACAACAAGTGCCAAGGGGAATCCTGACTGTGTCCCATCTGCGTTAGCCCACAAACTCAGCCCTGACAGCAAACACACCTATGGGTGACACCCTGATGACCAGTAATGTGCCATGCACCCACATCACAGAGAACCCAGGGAGAAGACTTGTGGGGAACATAGGTCAACTCAGCAAGCATCACAAACAGGAACATCACTAGGGATCCCAGCATGCACAGCAAAATGGAAGTGAACACACACAGACATGCTCACACAACACACACCTTGGGCTCAGGCAATGTCACAGGATTACTCACTGCCATGAGTGGACTCCACTCCTGTGTGAGGAAAGCTGTGCCATATGTCGCCTCAGTAGGGCTCCATCATGTCAGCAGAACACTTGGTCACACAGTCAACAATTAGCACGAAATGAAGGCTCCCGTCATATCAGCCTGGTCATGGGAGTGTCAACGAAATCATCAGCACAGATCCAACACACATGTATAGCAAGTTGCACTGACAACACAGATGAGTCCTTCCCCATTGATGCCCAAACTTGCATGTCCAGTGGAGATGGACACACGGTCAGGGAAGTAGACTAATTGAACAATGGCAAGCACAACAGATGTGCAGGGGTGTAAGCCACAGATGTGATTTTGCAAATGTAAGTAGGAAATCCCATTGCCAAATATTAAAAACATGACACCCTCATATGCTGCTAAGGATTACATGGATACACTACAGGATAGGACACATTACCCGTGGACCACATGGGTTCCTGAACAGTAACACTTTATTTTCATGAGACCAAAAATCACCATCACTGCAGCAAGGGCACGGTTAGCATCATCAACATCATGTACATCAGAAGCAAAACCACTAGAGAACAGAAAGTAGCTTTATTCAGCATATGTGGGTTCCAAAGTTAAAGTCCAGAAGAAATAGAAACAAAGGCCAATGGCCAGTCTATTCTGAAAGTCAAAACAGGGTGACAGTGGCAGATGTCACCCTACGCATGCCTGCACTGCTACACACCAGGGACAATCCCCTCTGAGGGGCATACGGGGGGGCAGGCCAGACACCGCAGGGACAGGATCAGGGCTCACCAGAAGGAGGAAGTGAAGGGGTGGTGGGTGCTGGAGAGCCACTGACAACTGCAGTGGAGGTGTCTGACATGGTGTGTGCCGGCACAACTAGGGGGCATGACTCAGATGTTGTGGGTGCCGGCAGGACTGCAGTGGGCCGTGCAGATGGAGTGGACAGGTTCCCCACTGCAGTGCCCAAGTCAGACGGGGTGGTAGTGGACTCCACTGCAGTGCCTACCTCCAGGGGAGGAGAATGGGGTTCAGGTAAGGTGGGCAGGACAGAGGGGAGGACACCGTCTCCACACCAGTGGCACAGACATGCGCAGCGGGGGTGTGGTGCCGGAAGAGCAAGTGGCAGGGGGAGAAGGCCGGATCCTTTTGGGGATGGTGTATCTGTGGGTGGGGGAACCTGGGGCAGGGTGTGGTGGGGGCACCTGTGGAGTGGGGGCCTGAGGGATGGAGGAAGGAGACTTGGTGCTTGAGCTGCAGGGCGGCGGCGGGGTCTTGCTCTTCCGGGTCCTGGGGGACTTGCGGGTGGGGGCGTCAGTCGGTCTGCGCCTGGGGGAGGGTGTCCGGGGGCGAGGGGCACTCCCCTCCGTGTGGGTGGGCTTCCTCTTCCCCCTGAATGCTGGATCAGCTGGATCGGAGGGGAAGAGGCCGAGGTCACTGAGGAAGACCCGCTGTGTCTTTGGGGTTGCAGGTGAGGCAAGGGAAGGGGCCTTGGAGGGAGAGGTAACTGAGGACTGCGCAGTGCTCGTGGATGCGTGTGTGCGTGCCTTGGCCCCATCCCCTGTGAGTGTGGTTTCAGTCCCCTGACTGTGCGTGCGTGTGCGTGTGGATTTTGGCGTGTGTGTCTGTGTGCTGCCTGTGTCTGTGCTGGTGTGTGCCTGTGCCGGTGTGTGTGTGCTTGGGACAGGTAAGGTGCTGGGGAGTGTGGATGGGGCAGAGGTAGGAGGGGTGAGGGACTGTTGGAGGAGGGACACTGCTGCCGTCAGGGAGGAGTCCATGGACCTATTGCCCCTCTGTAGGGCAGACATGCCCGATGAGATGCTCTCCATGAACGACACCAGCTGAGTCAACAGAGTGGTGTGTGCATGGAGGACACTCAGCATCGCTGTCTGCCCTACATGGAGCTGGCGAAGGAGGTACACAGACTCCTCACTCAGGGCAGCAGGGGACACAGGGGCAGGGGGTGCGGTGCCTGGCAAAGGAGACACGCTCCCGAACATGGGAGCCTCCACGGACTTCGGGAATGGGAGTCGATGGGAGGGCGGTGGTGGTGGTGGTGGTGGGGACAGCAACACTAGCTGTGGTGTGGTGGCTGCTGACACCCGCCTCCACAAGGGAGTCATCCTCCGAGCTGCTGTGGTCCTCAGCTGAGGTGGATGGTGCTGAGGACTCCTCGGTGTGGCTCCCCTCGCCCTCCGTGCCACTGGGTCCCTCCGACCACTCCTCGGCTGCTGACCCAGTCTGGCTCTGCGGCTCCTCCTGGTCCGTGGAGCTGTCCCCTCCTGTGGCCGTGGATGTATCTGCAAACAATAGGGAAACAGACAGACATCAGACACCTGCACCGAACGCACACACCACAGTAAGTACAGCACATTACAGAGCAAGCCCTGGCATCCTTAGTTGAACATTGCAAAAAGTGCCCAAACAGAGTAGGGAAGCCAATTGTCAGTCTGATGGTCAACCATGGCACTCACATCTCTCCTGGCCTTGCACCCATCTGTCTGGTGTCTGTCGGATGGCAATACCCCAGTGTGGACACATGCACCACCTACACAGTAGTTGGACAGTGCAGAGAACACGGTGAAGCATGTGAACATGCACACATCACAACTCTTGCCACTGAGTCAGTACAGGTGTCCGGAGAAAGGGATGCCCAGAGTAAATCTTGAAATGCATGTGATGCATACCAGCGACAGACACCATGATGCACCCATGTCCTGATAGTCATTGCCACAATGGTGTGCATGTAGCACATGTCACTCCCCTGCGGGATCACTCATAGGAAGTTTCACGCCATGGCACAGGCATGCCTGCTAAGTCATACATCACTGTCTCCAGTCACATGGGCAGGGCAGCCAGACAACAACAGTCTGCACTGTCACTATAGTAGGTCATGGGGAATGCAAGTCCTGGAGCTGAACAAGTGCACATGTACATCCCCCACACACCACATCATCTGAACCCTTATCTGTCCACGTCATACCAATTGGACATATGGGAGACCTGTAACAGAACCCTCTGAACCTGAGCACCTCACAATCTGCTGTGAATGGGAAACAGCTGCCTGAACTTCACATTTGCATACCCCAGTCTGCACGGTCAGGTGATCAAACACCTATGTGTCACACAAGTATCGTCTCCTATGTCACATCTCCGGTGGCATGCTGAGCCCCAAACGAGAAACACCCCTGACAACGAAGTCACAGCACACTGACACAGAGGCAGACACCTGAGGGGATATATCACTGAGCACAACGTGTCAGCTGATACACAGGAGTGGGAGTACAGAGTGTATTGTATGGCCTGGAGTAGGCATGACTGTCCTGCCCCACGTGAATGAGGGATGAGCCCTGGACAGTAGGCAGGTGGCTAAGTATGTGTGACACACGTAATATACACACTCCTGGGGCCCAAACATTGTACCCACCCGCAGCATGGGTGTGTGCCAGATACCCCAGGCACATGTGGTGGATCAGCTCAGCAATTGGACCACATATCAAAGTAACACGCAGATTACATGGCAGAACACAGGCATTGTGTAAGCAATGGACCCACCCATGATGCCCACCACAGAGTTAGGGAAACAAATGCTGTCCCCCACCTTGAGCTGAGCAAAATGCAAGGACACAGTACCCAAGTGACACAATTCCCTGACTGTAAGGGCCACACCTGGGTATCAGATGAGGAGTGGGCAGTGCACAATTGAGGGACATGGGTCCTGGACCACATGACTGATGTACTGTGGAAGTTTAACCAGGCCAGAGGAGGGCACATAGCATGGCAGACAAAGTTCACAATGCAGTCATGGACTCACCCCCTCCTTGCTGCTCTCTGGCCTTCAGCTGCCCATCCAGATCAGGGAAGACCACCGCCAGGATCCTGAGCATGTGGGGGGTCAGGGTCCGGTGTCCGCCCCTCCTGCGTGGAGGCGACAGCTTCAGCTGGACGCGTGCGATCCTCCGGTTCCAGCCCCGAAGGTCCTGCCACCTCTTCTGGCAGTTGCGGATCCGGTGCTTGTAGACCCCCACGGATCTCACTGCCCGGACGATGGTCAGCCATATCTGCTGCTTCTGGTGGGCATCGACCTGTGAGGATGACAAAGTGAAAATGCCATTACTACACATTCAACATATCCGTGCATTACACAGTTGGATATACATGTCTCATTCACAGGGGCACATGATGTACACAGGCAGTGCAACGATGGCTATGGACCGTTTGACAGCAGTTACTACATGGTATCATTGCCTGGGTAGTTAAACCTTGTTTAAATGCACTGTCACTGCACTATACCTGTTCAGTGCATGTTACTACACACTATGGGGGGTGACAACTACTCAGTGTGCCTGCTAGCCAGTGGTGTGCAGACTGTAAGTCTTGCTAGTCAGACAACATGCACATCTAGTAAGGCAGTGGACAGCACACTCACCTGCTCCCCTGCTTTCCCATACAGCTTGCTGTACTGTGGAAGGAGGCCGGCCAGCAGGGCCTGGTTCTCCTCAGTGCTGAAGGCTGGGGCTCTCTCCACAGTACGTGCCATTGCAGGATCCAGAGGGTGCAGGTACAGCAGCAGTGGTGGTGGCAGATGTCGTCCTGGAGCATGTAGTGCAGGCAAGTGAGCTCTCATGGGAACAGCCAGCATTATATGTGTGCTGCAGAGGCAGGTACTGACCCATGTGTCCAAAGTGATAGGTCCAAGTCGTTTGCATCTTCTGAATCTGACCAATCCATGGAATAGCAGCACTAATACACGCCCACAGCATCCTTCAAAGTTCAACTTCATGACACCCATGAATTTGCAACATTGTTGTGGGTGACCAACTGAATTCACAGCATCAGACTCGTTTAAGATTTGAAAACGCGTCCGTTGCCAGGCCAGGCCATAGCCAATGTGTGAGCACCGATCGGTCCATTGCTGTACAACGCGTACCCGCTCACATTGAATGCAATGGGCCGGCCGGGAACACCGATCGGTCCATTGCTGTTCAACGCGTACCCGCTCACATTGAATGCAATGGGCCGGCCGGGAACACCGATCGGTCCATTGCTGTTCAACGCGTACCCGCGATACAACGCGTACCCGCTCACATTGAATGCAATGGGCCGGCCGGGAACACCGATCGGTCCATTGCTGTTCAATGCGTTCCCGCTCACATTGAATGCAATGGGTCGGCCGGGAACACCGATCGGACCATTGCTGTTCAACGCGTACCCGCGATACAACGCGTACCCGCTCACATTGAATGCAATGGGCCGGCCGGGAACACCGATCGGTCCATTGCTGTTCAACGCGTACCCGCTCACATTGAATGCAATGGGCCGGCCGGGAACACCGATCGGTCCATTGCTGTTCAACGCGTACCCGCGATACAACGCGTACCCGCTCACATTGAATGCAATGGGCCGGCCGGGAACACCGATCGGTCCATTGCTGTTCAACGCGTACCCGCTCACATTGAATGCAATGGGCCGGCCGGGAACACCGATCGGTCCATTGCTGTACAACGCGTCCCTGGACAAGTCACTGGCATATGTCACCATGCCTGTCACAGGTGAACATATGCCAGCCACATATACTTCCCAGGGAGTGAGGGGCACACCTACAACACCACAGCCTGTCCACACTGTATCCTAAGGCATGTAAGGCTGCATTACCTATTCCGTGTATGGGGGTGAACATGTTGTTCTGTGGGTGTCACTTGGGGGCAGCCACTCCCAGGCTGTGCACGTGTTCATGGGGACAGGATCCTTGGTGTGTCGTGCACATGACCACTGTGATGTGCAACTGTTCATTCCTGAGCATGTGGCATGTTCACATTTCACGGTGGTGTATGTGTATGTCATGTCACATACCCCCTGAGTCCCATGTGGGACGGTATGTACGTCCCAAGGTGACCCATTGGCACAATAGTGATGGTCCTCCACAGTCTGTGTGCATGTTGTGTTTACAATGTCTCTGATTCCATGTGCACAATGTGAGACAGTCTCCACATCCACGTTGTTTGTGCATGAACTTTGATGTTGTGCGTGTGTGTGTCACAGACGTCCATGTCTGTCCTGCCGAGGCAACAGGGACCACTACCTGTGGGGGTCATGGTTGTTTTGCTGTGGTGTATTCATGATGCACCATGTCATGCCAGTGTCCATGTGGCAATACAGGGTCCCTGGGAATCTACCTGTCGATGAGCTGTGATGCCTGGGGCACATCTGTCCTCACATGTCACTGTGGTGTGTGTTTGGAACGTGGCAGCAGTACATGGGTACTGTGACACAGCCTAATGATATCCCATAGCACAACCTGGGACTTGTTGAGGGAACATGTTGAACTGTGATGTTAGATGTTAGCCATGTAGGTGCCATACATGTCCTTACGGAGCGGCACACGCATCATGTACTTGTGTCTCGTAATGGTGTATCATGTGATATTGAGTCTGGTCTATGCCACATATGTGGGGTGACTGACAATCTTTCTTTCTTCACCTATGCACTGCAGGGCACCAGATGTCCATCGGCCATTCCCTGACCTTGCAACAGTGGTTGAACGGGACTGCATCCGACGGTACCGCTTCACCAGGCCACTGATTGAGGAATTGGCGGTGCGGTTGGCCCCACATTTGCAACCTGGCCGGACATACCCCACAGCGCTGACCCCCAAGGTGAAGGTGATGGCAGCCCTACACTTCTTTGCCACCGGTACCTTTCAACACACTGTGGCGTCTGCTGGTGGGATGTCACAGACCATGTTCAGCCGTGTGCTCCGCGATGTTTTGGAGGCTATGTTGAGATACCTGAACCAGTACATCTATTTCCCTAGACTTCAACAACTCACTGACGTGAAGAGTGACTTCTATGCCCTGGGGAGGATGCCGCATGTCATTGGCTCCATTGATGGGACACATGTGGCTTTGGTAGCACCACAGGCCCAAGAGCAGGCATACAGGAACCGCAAGCACTACCATTCGGTCAATGCACTGGTGGTATGTCTTGCAGATATGTGCATCACACACGTGTGTGCCCGTTTCCCCGGTTCTGCACACGATGCCTACGTGATGAGGAGTAGTCGCATCCCGAGGATGATGTCACAGATGCGGAACCAGCGTGCCTGGCTTGTTGGTGTGTACTGACTATGTACCATTGTGTGTGTTCTGCAATGTAGTGTTCCACCCTCTTTTCCAACTCAGCTAATGTGCAATTGTCTGTATGTAGGTGACTCCGGATACCCCAACATGCCGTGGTTGCTGACACCCCTCAGGAACCCTGTGACACCAGCCCAGATGTGTTACAATGAGGCACATGGTCGGACCAGGAGAGTGATTGAGCGGACATTTGGTCTCCTGAAGAGCCGCTTCCGCTGCCTGGACAAGACAGGAGGGGCCCTCCCATATGCCCCAGCAAAGGTGTGCAAGATTGTCATCGTCTGCTGCATGCTACACAACCTGGCTGTGCGGAAGGAGTTGCCTCTCATCCTGGATGACGATGATCAACATCCGCCACCTGTGGAGGATCCTGGCCTGGACCACGATGCCAGTGATGATGATGGTGATGTCCGCACACAGCTCATCACCAACTTCTTCAGCTGAATGTGAGTATCCGGAGATGTCATGTCAATGATGTGAGTATGCATGATATGTGTTGGTGGTGCTCTGGTGCTGTTTGAGTGTGGCCATGTGCTACATGACTGTATGCGTGTAGCGATGTGTCCTTACAGGTAGTCTGTACTCCCCAACAGTGTTGACATGCTAACGTGGTTCTGGGTGGGTATCTTGTGACAAGTATTGGGCATGAGTATTGCAGTTCTGTCCTGTTCTTCAGTGCTTTTGACTGTGTGTCATTTCTGTCCTTCACAGGGTACTTTCAGAGTTGTTTGGTCAACTGTGATCCCCCAACACCGTGATTGAACTTCCAGGGTGGTAGCTGTCGTATCCCTACAGGTGATGTGCGCCACACCCATGGACTTCCTTCCTTCTACACTTGTTGACTGTGTGTCCACTGCCAGGTGGGATTACCTTGCATCTGTAGTGGTTACAACATGTTGCAAATGTGTAATAAACCTGTGCTTCACTTTGTGATGTGCTTTGTCTGTGGTCACACATCTGACTGACATTTGCTTACTGCACCAGTGGGCTAGTTGACAATGACTGTGAATAGGTGTTGTGTCTCTGCATTGCACCGTATTTCCTGGCAACATCAGTGTAGGCGATGAGTCAGATGGCCTAGGTGTGTATATGTTGTATAGCCCTGGTGGTGTGTCTCCCTCATATGTGTCACGTTGCCATGACTCACATGCCTGTGTTGTACTTGCTGTAGCAGTTAGCATGCACAGTGTAATTTTGCAGGTCATCATCTCCATGACAGAAACCACGTTGGAATCACAACAGAGGCAGGTATGGTGTATTAATGTGTTTATTGTCATACATGTGTGTGTATAGTACACAGGATGGTGGGTGCTGTACATTTTTATTGCAATCCAAAGTTCCTAGATGAATTGGAAGTCCTGGTAGCAGAAATGTCCTTAATAAAGTCCACAGTCATCCGATACATTGGTCCAACTTGTACTCCCCATGTCATGTGGGGGAGTTGTGTTGCAGTCAACAGGGTGAACAGTTTGTGCACAAAGGTGATTATCCAGAACAGGTTTTGGCTTCCTGGGGGTTGCACATGGCCATCGGCCTCTCAGTTGCCCCTCCTCGGACGACCCCTCTTCTTTGGGGGGGACCCTCAAGTGCAGGCTGCTGCGGTGCAGGGGACTCTCCGCCAGAGTCATTCTCCCTCCCTGTGGCAGTTGCAGTTGTTTCAGCACCAGATGTTGTGGGCACACAGGGAGGTGTTGACTGGTTGCTGCTCATCTGGCGGAGGCATTGTAATATGTCCCTATGCACCGCCGTCATCTCTTGCAGTGTGTCCCACTTGGACTCCACGCGGGACATGTGTAAGTCCAAGCGTGCATGATGGGCAGCCTGCTGCTGTCGTATGTCCCTGAGGATCCCCACCACCTGGCTGAGCTCTCCGGTGCTGGTCTGGTACGCATCGGCTATGCGTACCAGTTGTGGGTCTTCATGCAGTCCAGACCCCTCTGCGAGCAGCGACCTAAGTCTACCACCCCTCCCACCACCCCTGGCGACATGTGCAGTACCTGAGGTGGCACGCACAGGTGATCCTGGGCCCCCTTGGGGGTTGTTGGTGGTGTTGGTGTCCATAGCCCCACGTTGGGCAGGGGTCCGTGTGCTGGTGGTGGTGGTGGTCCTTGGTCTGTCCGTGTCGGCAGGGGTGGTTTGTGTGTTGTCAGTCGTTGGAGGGGTGGGTGCAGGGGGTGCAGCTGGTGGTCCTGCTGGTGCTGCATGTTGACTCGCTCCGGAGGTGCCAGGTAGGTCTTCGTCATCCGAGGAGGGCAGAGGCTGTTCCACACCAGTGAGCTCCGTTTCCCCTGGATCCTGGGACAGGGACTCCTCAGCGTCTGCTGCTGTGTCCCCATCATCACCTGTTTTTGGGAGACACACACAACGTATGTTATGTTTCTGCAGGCATCAATGGTTGACACACCTGACAGTTGTGACTGTACCTCTGGATGCGGGCCTGTACATTGCATTGTCCTGAGTTGTCACAGTCAGAGGTTGATATTGGTGTAGCACATTGTCCTGCATACTTTGATCATTTCAATTTGAATGTTGGGGTGTGTACATGGTCTGCATGGGTTGTATTTGGTTGACATCCGGACCTCCTTCTCCCCCAGCCCAGTTATCCCACCATGAAGCATGCCACCCTTGCAGTGAGTTCAGGTTGACTCTCAGGATGTCAGTGAGTGGTGTCCTGCTGTTGGTGGTGCCCAGTTCCCAGCAGGGCCTTGTGCTCCCCACAGCAGTACCCAGTGTCAGCCATCTTGTCAGTTCTTTTCCACTCCCTGTGATGTGCGCATGGTTCAGGGTGGTGTTGATGGGACAGTTGTGGTGGTGACCAATATCTGTGACTGCCACTACCATCATGCTATTGCCTCCACCCCCCTTCCCAGCGTGCCCATACTTCCTTCCTTTTGACTCTGCTTCCCTGTGGGGTTGTGTGCCTGTGCTGACAAGATGGCTGACAGTGTTATCCTGGGGTTCGTTTTGCTACAAGTCCCATGTGTGTCCCTGTGCTTCACACAGTATGACCCAGGGTTGTGGTTCTTTGTGGGATATTTGATTGGAGTGTGAGGCAATGCATTCTCCCAGGTGAGTTGTGTGTAGTTTGTGTTAGGGGGGTGTGTGGGTGGAGCTGCTGGTGACTATGGTCAGTACTGTGAGTCCTCCTTCCCACCCAGCCAGATATCCCACCTTGGAACGTGCTTCCATTGCAGGGAGTGCAAGTTGTCTTTCATGATGTCAGTCAGTGGTGTCCTGCTGTTGGTTGGTGCACAGTTCCCAGCAGGGCCTTGTGCTCCCCACAGCAGTACCCAGTGTCAGCCATCTTGTCAGTTCTTTTCCACTCCCTGTGATGTGCACATGGTTCAGGGTGGTGTTGATGGGACAGTTGTGAGGGTGAGCAATATCTGTGACTACCACTCCCATCATGCTATTGCCTCCACCCCCTTCCCAGCATGCCCATACTTCCTTCCTTTTGAGTGTACTTCACTGTGTGTGAGTGTGACAGCAATGGCAAGATGGCTGACAGTGGTGTCCTGCTGTTGGTTGGTGCCCAGTTCCCAGCAGGGCCTTGTGCTCCCCACAACAGAGCAGCATTGTCAGACATCTTTGAAGTGGCTTTTCACTCCCTGTGAGGTGTGCATGGTTCAGTGTGAGCTTGCTGGGCCATGTGGGTGGGGGATGTTGAGCTGTGACTACCACTCCCATCATGCTATTGCCTCCACCCCCCTTCCCAGCAAGCCCATTCTTCCTTCCTTTTGAGTGGACTTCACTGTGTGTGAGTGTGACAGCAATGGCAAGATGGCTGACAGTGGTGTCCTGTTGTTGGTTGGTGCCCAGTTCCCAGCAGGGCCTTGTGCTCCCAGCAACTGAGCACCATTGTCAGACATCTTTGAAGTGGCTTTTCACTCCCTGTGAGGTGTGCATGGTTCAGTGTGAGCTTGCTGGGCCATGTGGGTGGTGGATGTTGAGCTGTGACTACCACTCCCATCATGCTATTGCCTCCACCCCCTTCCCAGCATGCCCATTCTTCCTTCCTTTTGAGTGGACTTCACTGTGTGTGAGTGTGACAGCAATGGCAAGATGGCTGACAGTGGTGTCCTGTTGTTGGTTGGTGCCCAGTTCCCAGCAGGGCCTTGTGCTCCCCACAACAGAGCACCATTGTCAGACATCTTTGAAGTGGCTTTTCACTCCCTGTGAGGTGTGCATGGTTCAGTGTGAGCTTGCTGGGCCATGTGGGTGGTGGATGTTGAGCTGTGACTACCACTCCCATCATGCTATTGCCTCCACCCCCCTTCCCAGCATGCCCATTCTTCCTTCCTCTTGAGTGGACTTCACTGTGTGTGAGTGTGACAGCAATGGCAAGATGGCTGACAGTGGTGTCCTGTTGTTGGTTGGTGCCCAGTTCCCAGCAGGGCCTTGTGCTCCCCACAACAGAGCACCATTGTCAGACATCTTTGAAGTGGCTTTTCACTCCCTGTGAGGTGTGCATGGTTCAGTGTGAGCTTTCTGGGCCATGTGGGTGGTGGATGTTGAGCTGTGACTACCACTCCCATCATGCTATTGCCTCCACCCCCTTCCCAGCATGCCCATTCTTCCTTCCTTTTGAGTGGACTTCACTGTGTGTGAGTGTGACAGCAATGGCAAGATGGCTGACAGTGGTGTCCTGTTGTTGGTTGGTGCCCAGTTCCCAGCAGGGCCTTGTGCTCCCCACAACAGAGCACCATTGTCAGACATCTTTGAAGTGGCTTTTCACTCTCTGTGAGGTGTGCATGGTTCAGTGTGAGCTTGCTGGCCCATGTGGGTGGTGGATGTTGAGCTGTGACTACCACTCCCATCATGCTATTGCCTCCACCCCCCTTCCCAGCATGCCCATTCTTCTTTCCTTTTGAGTGGACTTCACTGTGTGTGAGTGTGACAGCAATGGCAAGATGGCTGACAGTGGTGTCCTGTTGTTGTTGGTGCCCAGTTCCCAGCAGGGCCTTGTGCTCCCCACAACAGAGCACCATTGTCAGACATCTTTGAAGTGGCTTTTCACTCCCTGTGAGGTGTGCATGGTTCAGTGTGAGCTTGCTGGGCCATGTGGGTGGTGGATGTTGAGCTGTGACTACCACTCCCATCATGCTATTGCCTCCACCCCCTTCCCAGCATGCCCATTCTTCCTTCCTTTTGAGTGGACTTCACTGTGTGTGAGTGTGACAGCAATGGCAAGATGGCTGACAGTGGTGTCCTGTTGTTGGTTGGTGCCCAGTTCCCAGCAGGGCCTTGTGCTCCCCACAACAGAGCACCATTGTCAGACATCTTTGAAGTGGCTTTTCACTCCCTGTGAGGTGTGCATGGTTCAGTGTGAGCTTGCTGGGCCATGTGGGTGGTGGATGTTGAGCTGTGACTACCACTCCCATCATGCTATTGCCTCCACCCCCTTCCCAGCATGCCCATTCTTCCTTCCTTTTGAGTGGACTTCACTGTGTATGAGTGTGACAACAATGGCAAGATGGCTGACAGTGGTGTCCTGTTGTTGGTTGGTGCCCAGTTCCCAGCAGGGCCTTGTGCTCCCCACAACATTGCACCAGTGTCAGACATCTTTGATGTGGCTTTTGACTCCCTGTGAGGTGTGCATGCTTGGGTGTGATCTTGCTGGGCCATGTGGGTGGGGGATGTTGGGCTGTGACTACCACTCCCATCATGCTTTTGCCTCCACCCCCTTCCCAGCATGCCCATGCTTCCTTCCTTTTGACTCTGCTTCCCTGTGGGGTTGTGTGCCTGTGCTGACAAGATGGCTGACAGTGTTATCCTGGGGTTAGTTTTGCTACAAGTCCCATGTGTGTCCCTATGCTTCACACAGCATGACCCAGGGTTGTGGTTCTTTGTGGGATATTTGTTTGTGTGTTTGAGTCAATGCATTCTCCCAGGTGAGTTGTGTGTAGTTTGTGTTAGGGGGGTGTGTGGGTGGAGCTGCTGGTGACTATGGTCAGTGCTGTGAGTCCTCCTTCCCACCCAGCCAGATATCCCACCATGGAACGTGCTTCCATTGCAGGGAGTGCAAGTTGTCTTTCAGGATGTCAGTCAGTGGTGTCCTGCTGTTGGTTGGTGCACAGTTCCCAGCAGGGCCTTGTGCTCCCCACAGCAGTAGCCAGTGTCAGCCATCTTGTCAGTTGTTTTCCACTCCCTGTGATGTGGGCATGGTTCATGGTGGTGTTGATGTGCGCATTGTGAGGGTGAGCAATATCTGTGACTACCACTCCCATCATGCTATTGCCTCCACCCCCCTTCCCAGCATGCCCATACTTCCTTCCTTTTGAGTGTAGTTCACTGTGTGTGAGTGTGACAGCAATGGCAAAATGGCTGACAGTGGTGTCCTGCTGTTGGTGGTGCCCAGTTCCCAGCAGGGCCTTGTGCTCCCCACAGCAGTGGCCAGTGTCAGCCATCTTGTCAGTTGTTTTCCACTCCCTGTGATGTGGGCATGGTTCATGGTGGTGTTGATGTGCGCATTGTGAGGGTGGGCAATATCTGTGACTACGACTCCCATGATGCTATTGGCTACACTGACTTGCCCAGCATACACAGAATTCCTTCCTTTCAGTGTGCTTCCCTGTGAGGTGGTGTTGTAGTGGTGGCTACATATCTGACTGTGTTTGTTGGTTAGATTTGTGCCACTGCCTAGCTCTATTTGTTGTTGGGTTTGTACATGTCATGACACAGTTACATATCACTATGAGCTGGCATGTATTGTGTTTATCTGACTGACATACACATTTTGGGATGTTTCTGTTTTGGTTGGTGTGTATTTGCTAAGGGTGCATGGTTTGACTCTCCCCTTGACAGTGATGTGTGTGTATTGTCGCACAATATTGTGTACATTTGTTGTGTACTCACCAGGCTCTGGGAAGTTTTCTAGTCCATATACGCTCACTGGTGGTAGGATGGCCCGCACCTTCTCCTCCCAGGGCCTGAGGTATACTGGTTTGGCAGGAGGGCCACTGCCGGTGTGTTGGCTCAAGAGGTAGTCCTTCTTCAACAGCTCCCTGACCCTCCTGCGCACATCATACCACCTGTTCTGGATGTCTACCTTTGTGCGCAAACATGGTGATTGTGCGTTGACCCTGTCAACAATCCTCTCCCACATCTTGGTTTTCTGCGCCATGAGTGTCTGTTGGACCAGTGTACCAAACAGCTGTGGCTCTACCCTAAGGATCTCATCTACCAGGACTTCCAATTCACTATCTAGGAACTTATGATTCTTCTTTGGGGGCATGGTGTTGGGTGGTGATGGTGAGTGATGTGTGTGTTGGTGTGCAAGTGAGGGTGTGTTAGTGTGTGTTTTGCTGGGTGTATGTGAGGGTGCTATTTGTTGAGGTGCTGCTGGTGTGTGGCTTGTGTGATGGATGAGCTGTGAGTGTGTGTGTGGTTGCTGTCTGTTGGTGTTGAGTGCTGGCAGGTAATTTGAAATTGCAAAGGATCATGGTAGGGATTTGTGTCCTTTATATGGGTGGAGTTGTGGGTGTGTCTTTGTTCCCTGTTTCCCCACCCAGTATTTATTTGCTTTGTAGTTGCTTGTTTGGCCTTTTTTTGTGTGTTTTTTCCTTGGTTCTTTTTGTGCATGTGGGAGACGTTCTTCTGACCGAGTCGGGCACCTGCAGTTGTCTCGTGCGAGCCTCTCAGATTCGTTCACGCTGTGTTTGTGCTGTTTTCTGTGCTGCGTACGCGTCGGTCGCGGTGTTTTGGGTTTCTTCGGCTCGCAGTTTTGTATGCGTGTCGGTCGTACGGCTTGGGCCCCGTGCGACACGGTCGTGTTTTCCACGCGTTGCATCGTACTTGGCGGGTAGGAGTTCGCGGGTACGTTTCGTTCGGGATTCTTCCTGGTGCGTGTCGGTCGGTTCGATTCGCGTGGTTTTCAGGCCGGATGGCTGTTTTCCGCGCGGTTCGGTCGTTCGGCTTGTGTTCCGTACGCGTCGGTCGGGTTTTGCACGCTTCTCATCGTACTTTGCGGGTCGGGCTGCACCGGTACGTGTCGGTCGAAATTAATTCCGGCTCCGAGTCGCTCGGTACGTTTTACGGCCCGAATCGGAATCGGCCCCTAAATGTACATATTCCTGTCTCATAGCACAGTCTCTGTTGGTCCACCTTTTATGCCTGTGCCTCTTTGTGCTACCTCTTTGGTGTCTATGTGCCTCACTCTTCATGATACGTCTCTATTTACTCCCTTATGACTTTGTTTCTATTTTTGCCTCTCTCACTTGTGTTTCTCTTCTTTTACCACTGAGGTATTTCTCTCTCTTACTCTCTCTGTTCATTTTTCTGTGCTCTTTTTCTGTTTCCTCTAGATCTTTTTCTATGCCGTCTCTGTGTCTCCTGTCACTGACTCTGTCTCCCCCGCACTATTTCATGGTGCTGTTTCTTTACAATAGTTTCATTTTTCTCTGAGCTTTTCTTTCTCACAGTCACAGTTGGTATTTGAAAGAAAATGCTAAGTTTTTTAGTTTCATATTTCATTGAACTGGAATAAATGATCCACAATTCCATTGGAAGCTCAGCCACCCTTATTCAGAAGAAGGAAAACAAATCTTCTCAAGCTGTACCTCTGCACCGCAACAAAACAGCCCCTCTCTTAGCTTCTACTAATAAATCTTGCAAAAAGGCAGAACCCTTCAAGGCCTGGCATCATTAAGAAGCGAGGCCACCAACCCTGGCTTTGAAAACATGTTGCCAGATTCACAAAGGTTACTTCTGTAGACTACACAATGCCTATATTATGCTTACGCATATGCATTGTTGACCGCATATAATAGGTTCCCTTATGAATGTTTTAAAATACCTGCCTCTCTATACGTTGCTCATCTAAGGTTAAGACAAATGTGAAATTTGTATTTATTTTTTTAATGTATGTATGTTGTAGAACTATCGGGTCACTGACAGAATATCGATGTAAAAAATACAGAAGCAAAAAATATCGATGAAAAAATATAAAATGCAAAAATATCGACTCCCTATATTTAAACAGGTAAGTACAAAAATATCGAAAAAAATATTGATGTAAAAATATAGTTGTACAAAATATCAATTTATATATATATATATATATATGTATATATATATATATATATATAATAAAATAATAAATATTAAATATGTTAAATAATAAAATTAATATAAAAAAATAAAGTAGATGTAATGAAAAATTTAAAAATATAACAAATAAACTTAATTAAAAAGGTCAACACACATACATAATAATTAATATATATTTACTTTAAAACAATTAATAATCTATTAATTTTAATGTCTTTTATAATTTTAAAATTATATAAAATTTACAAATATATATATATGTACCAATAACATTAAATCGAATTAAAAAAACCATTCTATTATAAATTGAAACATTAAACTATTTAAAAATCTTCAAACAAATGTCCCACTCCAGTGAGTGCAACAGTAGGGAAAGCGTTGGATAGCATAGGGGTAAAAATTACTATTCCCACTCCAGTGAGTGCAACAGTAAGGAAAGTGTTGGATAGCAGAGGGGTAAAAATTACTATTCCCACTCCAGTGAGTGCAACAGTAGGGAAAGTGTTGGATAGCGGAGGGATAAAAATTACTATTCCCACTCCGGTAAGTGTAACAGTAGAGAAAGTGTTGGGTAGCGGAGGGGTCAGAATTACTATTTCCACACCAGTGAGTGCAACAGTAGGGAAAGTGTTGGATAGCAGAGGAGTAAAATTTACTATTCCCACTCCAGTGAGTGCAACAGTAGGGAAAGTGTTGGATAGCAAAGGGGTAAAAATTACTATTCCCACACCAGTCAGTGCAACAGTAGGGAAAGTGTTGGATAGCGTAGGAGTAAAAATTACTATTCCCAATCAAGTGAGTGCAACAGTAGGGAAAGTGTTGGATAGTGGCGGGATAAAATGTACTATTCCCGCTCCAATCAGTGTAACAGTAGGGAAAGTGTTGGATAGCGGAGGGGTAAAAATTACTATTCCCACACCAGTCAGTGCAACGGTAGGGAAATTGTTGGATAGCGGAGGGGTAAAAATTACTATTCCCACTCCAATAATTGTAACAGTAGGGAAAGTGTTGGATAGCAGAGGGGTAAAAATTACTATTCCCACTCCAATGAGTGCAACAGTAGGGAAAGTGTTGGATAGCGGAGAGGTAAAAATTACTATTCCCACTCCAGTGAGTGCAACAGTAAGGAAAGTGTTGGATAGCAGAGGGGTAAAAATTACTATTCCCACTCCAGTGAGTGCAACAGTAGGGAAAGTGTTGGATAGCGGAGGGATAAAAATTACTATTCCCACTCCGGTAAGTGTAACAGTAGAGAAAGTGTTGGGTAGCGGAGGGGTCAGAATTTATATTTCCACACCAGTGAGTGCAACAGTAGGGAAAGTGTTGGATAGCAGAGGAGTAAAATTTACTATTCCCACTCCAGTGAGTGCAACAGTAGGGAAAGTGTTGGATAGCAAAGGGGTAAAAATTACTATTCCCACACCAGTCAGTGCAACAGTAGGGAAAGTGTTGGATAGCGTAGGAGTAAAAATTACTATTCCCAATCAAGTGAGTGCAACAGTAGGGAAAGTGTTGGATAGTGGCGGGATAAAATTTACTATTCCCGCTCCAATCAGTGTAACAGTAGGGAAAGTGTTGGATAGCGGAGGGGTAAAAATTACTATTCCCACTCCAATAATTGTAACAGTAGGGAAAGTGTTGGATAGCAGAGGGGTAAAAATTACTATTCCCACTCCAATGAGTGCAACAGTAGGGAAAGTGTTGGATAGCGGAGAGGTAAAAATTACTATTCCCACTCCAGTCAGTGCAACAGTAGGGAAAGTGTTGGATTGCAGAGGAGTAACAATTAATATTCTCTCTTCAGTCAGTTCAACATTCAAATCAAACAAAATATTAACAACAAAAATATTTAAAAAACAAAATTAATTAAAAAATATATAGTTATATGTTAAAATTGTTCTAAATGTAAATACAAATATATTTAATATTACAATGTTTAAAAAACATATTATAATGTTAAATACATATGACAAATACCTTCAGATATTATATTAAATAAAATAAAAAATAATTTCCAAACAAATACATATTTCTAATTAGAAATGATTTAGAAATAAAAACATTAATTATTACATAAATTTACATTTTTATTTCTTACCCTATAACACCACACAATTCATAACCCACATCTAAATTTAAAAAAAATGTACTTCCTTAATTAACATAATTAATTACCAATTAAAGAAATACTTTTAATTAAACATAAATTAAAACTCATAAGAATTAATTGACTTCCCACACTTTACCCCTATAATCCCCACAATCAACAGCTAAAATTAAACTGTAAAAAAATAATTACACAATTAAAACTTATTTTTAATTAAAAAACTAATAGTACAGTAAAACCTACACACAAAAAATATAAACAAATACCCTAATTAAATATCAATTAATTAATTAATATTAATGATCAAATAATTATTAATTAATTAAACATATATTACTTCCCACTCTTTACCCCTATAAACACCACAACCCAGACCTAAAATTAATTACACAAATTCCATATTTAATTTTCAATTAATTAATTAATATTAATTAACAACTAATTATTAATTCATTAAACATAAATTACTTCCCACCCTTTACCCCTATAAACCCCACAACACATACCTAAAATTAATTGCACAATTTCCATAATTAATGTGCAATAAATTAATTAATATAAATTAACAACTAATTATTAATTAATCAAAAATTACTTCCCACCCTTTACCCCTATAAACCCCACAACGCACACCTAAAACAAATTACACAATTACCATAATTAATTACCAATTAATTAATTAACATTAATTAACAACGAATTAATAATTAATTACAAATAAATTACTTCCCACCCTTTACCCCTATAAATCCCACAACCCGCACCTAAAACAACTTACACAATTACCATAATTAATCACCAATTAATTAATTAATTTTAATTAACAACCAATTAATAAATAAGTACAAATAAATTACTTCCCACAATTAACACTATAAAATCTCAAATAAATAAATATTAATAAATAAAAAATAATCATTATTTTAATATAACTAAATTACTTCCCACCCTATTCCCCTATAAATCCACAACCCGCTACGGAACTAAAAAACGCTAAGGAGGTCATTACGATGGCGGACGGAAAAACAACCGACCGCCATGGTAGCGGGAAAACACCACCCGCCGCTACCGCGGGAAAACCGACGGCTAGATTAGGATCCTCGGCGGTAAAAATCAACCACGGCGGAAAGGAGACCCGAGAAACCGCTGTTCGCCTGCGGAGAAAGCCCAAACCCGTCCGCGGCAGTCGGTTTCGCAGCAGAAACAGCCCAAACGACCGCAATCACAGCGGAGACACCGCCATCGAAATTATGATATTCCCGAAATCCCCGCGGTGCAGTGCGCTGTTTCCAACCGCCGCGGTCGACAACATTGAAGAATCAGTGAGACGGCGGAAGCGTCGTAGCCGAACCACCACTGCGGACGCTCCGTTAAAAAAATGGCGGTCGCTAGAAAAACACACAACATGGCCACAAAGTGCACCAACCAAACAAGGCATGCACCCAAAAATAGCTAACACAGCCCAAAGACACACCCCCATGGTAAACTCCAAAACTACAAATCCCAGGTTCACACACACACCACACCTGCTACCAATACCCCATCCTGACACACCCACAGACACCAGTATAAATCCAGCCCCCAACATACCACAATCCTTTGCAAAACTCCACAACTGAGGGGACATCCACCACAGATGACAGGAGAGGCAAATCTGCACAACACACACACATCACCACCACAACCAGCACCTTCCACACCTGCACCTCTAACACCTTTGCACAGCACACACCATACACATCACAACCACTACTACCACTTCCAAACCTGCACCCTAAACACCTTGACACATCACCCACCATGTCACCACAGAGAATGCCAAAATTCACTGAGAGTGAGTTGAGGGTCATGGTCGATGAGATAATCAGGGTAGAACCACAATTGTTTGGTAACCAGGTCCAACAGACACCACTAGCAACAAGGACGCAAATGTGGAGAAGGATAGTAGAGAAGGTCAATGCAGTAGGGACCATGCCACACAATAGAGATGAAATCGTGAAGAGGTGGCATGATCTGAAGGCAGTGGTCAAAAAGAAGAGAGTCAAGAACCATGAGCTGGCTCACAGGACAGGCAGTGGCCCTCCCGTTCCACTCAAAACATTCACTGAATGGGAGGAGAAGGTGCTTGGCATTCTACATCCAGAGAGTCTCTCAGGAATACCCGGGGGAGTGGAGGCTGGTAAGTACAAACAAATGCGTAACATCACACAAATGTACTGTCTTGCACTATTACAAAATAATAGCTCCTAGGTTCAAATTCATTCATGTGCACAACACTCCCCCCAACACATCTCTCACAGATACAACAGACACTCCCCCTGAAGCCCCCAAAGGTAGTTAGCAACATCACCATGGGTACATGTGTACATGCTGCCAGCACTACAACTCCCACCAGGCCCCCTTGTCCCACAGCTGAGCAGGATGGAGCACTGCCCCCCACCCAGAAGCATGCCTCAGCCATTGTGTGCTTCACCCTCACCTAACAGGTAGGTAGCCATCTTTACAGGGAGGTGGGTGGGTGTTTGGGAGGCCTGCACTACAACTCCCACCAGGCCCCCTTGTCCCACAGCTGAGCAGGATGGAGCACTGCCCCCACCCAGAAGCATGCCTCAGCCATTGTGTGCTTCACCCTCACCTAACAGGTAGGTAGCCATCTTTACAGGGAGTTGGGTGGGTGTTTGGGAGGCCTGCACTACAACTCCCACCAGGCCCCCTTGTCCCACAGCTGAGCAGGATGGAGCACTGCCCCCACCCAGACACATGCCTCAGCCATTGTGTGCTTCACCCTCACCTAACAGGTAGGTAGCCATCTTTACAGGGAGGTGGGTGGGTGTTTGGGAGGCCTGCACTACAACTCCCACCAGGCCCCCTTGTCCCACAGCTGAGCAGGATGGAGCACTGCCCCCACCCAGAAGCATGCCTCAGCCATTGTGTTCTTCACCCTCACCTAACAGGTAGGTAGCCATCTTTACAGGGAGGTGTCTGTGGAATAGGGAGGCCTGCACTACAACTCCCACCTGGCCCCCTTGTCCCACAGCTGAGCAGGATAGAGCACTGCCCCCCACCCAGAAGCATGCCTCAGCCATTGTGTGCTTCACCCTTACCTAACAGGTAGGTAGCCATCTTTACAGGGAGGTGGGTGGGTGTTTGGGAGGCCTGCACTACAACTCCCACCAGGCCCCCTTGTCCCACAGCAGGATGGAGCACTAGTCCCACTCATAGGCATGTGACGTCTGTGCAGCCGCACATGACACCATGCCACTTAGTCCACAGTCACCAACACAAATAATGCAAAACAGTTGTGTTGTAGTCACCAATCACAAGTCTCTGTTCAAAATTGACCCACATTGTGTACACTGTGCCAGGCATCACACACTGCAACACTAACAACGATCATGCTGCCCTGCAGCAGTGTCTGGCCGTTTGTATGGCAAAGTGCAAATCACCCATGTCATACCACAGTGTTGTAATGTAAACAGTGGAAGTGCAGTGTACCCAAAAACTACACTGCAGCTGGGACTCACAATGCTAAACTAAGCACATCCCAAATGTCCTGCAACACACCCAGCTACCACAGTGCTGCACTGAATTGCAGAACAGCACCTTGTCTGAATTAAATTGTCAAAGGTGTCTTGTTTGGACCACCAATGTGTGTATGCATTGACAATGTTCACATCTCACACTGTCTGTCTGAACAGTGCTGGGATAGTCTGGCCCCAAAAGCACACATTGTCTGCACAGGGCTGAGTACATCTCACACACACACCACTGTTGACCACAACATGTCAGTGTATGGATGCCCTGGAACAACTGCTTCACCAGTACTGTGCTCATGTTCTCAGGTCCACAAATACCATGAAACCATGACAGTGTGGAAATGTATGCTGGGTGAGATCTTCACCCTGCTGTATGTCACCACTGTGCTACGAGACTATACCCCTTGCCCTATTATGCCTTCAAATGTCGGGGGAGTGAACCCCACAGCCAGATAGCTGGGACAACAGTGATGGGGGGCTATACCCCATGACCAAATGTAATCTGAAATAAATGGGTACAAAAAGCCACACACACATCATGCTCACCACACGCACATTCCATCCAAAGATTTCTACCAAGTCACATAGCCATGTCATTGCTCACCTTCACCTCAAACGGTAGTTAGCCATCTTCACAGTGAGACGGTGTAGTGTGTTTGGCTATACGTCCCACAAAATGCATCATGCATGCTGTTCCACCACTATGGAGGATGGGACACTACACCCCCAATAAGAAGCATGTGGCAGGCAATGTATGCTACCCATCCAACTCACAGGTAGGTAACCGCATCTCACAGGTCGGGGTGTGTGGGGCTGGGAAGCTTGCACAACAACTCACACGGGCCCACCTGACCGCCAGCACACAAGACCCATTACTTCCTGGCACCAACATGCATGTGTCAGTCATTGCAATGTACACTTCAAAAGAACTGTCATGTGGACATATCTAGCTGACTTGTCCCACACTGGACCAACATGGAAGCCCTCATCATACACACACTGTGTGTGTATGATGAGGGCTACAAGGAAAACACAGCAAACACAACATATCAACAGCCACAACATGCAGCCAGATATGCATTTAATAAAACATGTTGGCATAGGACACCAGGCCTCTCAATGCACAACTGCACACCCAGATAGTATTGGCAACTATAGTGTGCACACACCTAAGAAAATGAAACTGTGACAGCAACCAAAGTGTGAACGACTGAAACACATGTAGATGGAACTCCGAGCACAACCATGCACACCACTACATGCCATCTGACAGTAGCAGTGGTCCAGACCACCTAGGATCTAATTAAAGCAAACTTAAGCATGTCTGGAATTGCAAATACAGATATCTACACCACATTGAAAAGGTATGCATGGAACTACAATGGTCACTCACTGTGCAGAGTAAACCGCTGCAAGGGCTCTACAAGTGACACATACGCGTAAATGGATGACATATGATTGATCAATAACAGGATGCCAACATGAGACTGTCAATGTCAAAAAATTATATTGTGCATGTCATGTCTTGACAACTCCCAATATGGACAAGTAATGCATGTACCACAACAGCTTGTAATGCATCACTGGATGTCGGTCAATGCAAATTTGTACAATGAACAACTGCTGGATGTACAAACAGTTGATGTAACACTGCTAACACAAACTTTGATGGGTGCAACACAATGACCATTTCTCATCTGACCCACAGGTGACCAAGAACTCACTGCAGAGGATGACACCACCCTGCAGAGCCAGTCCCCCCCGGAACAGAGACAACTGGATGAGGACTCCTGGATTCCTTGGATGAGGAGCTCCACGCTGGCCCATCTGGTATGGCAGGCCGCAACCAGTCCCAGGCACCCATTGTCCCCCCAACCACATCAGCTGCAGCCCCTGACCATCCTCTGACAACTGCTGTCACGGCCTGTGTGTCAACCACTACCACCACCACCACCACCACAGCTGTCCGCAACACCCTCCCTGCCCCAGGGGTTGAGCAGCCCACCACATCGACTGCGGAGGCCAGGGAGAGGATGCAGCGGGCCAATGTGAGGACCGGACAGGACCGTGGCAGCAGTGCAGCTGGTTGGGACAGGGTCATGCAGAGGGGGACTGATCCTGGGACGGAAGCCCTGGGCCACATCGACAGAGTCCTTGGGGCCTACCAACAGGCCCAGGGACGAATGGGCCGGTTAGAGGAAGAATCTCGGGAGCACCTCCTGCTGCTGAGGTCCATGGACACACGCATGGGACAGATTGTGGACCTCTTGGGGCAGCTAGTGGCGGTTCTGAGGGACAGGCAAGCCCAACATTCTACCCCTCCGCCTCCCCCTGTTGGGCAGCAGGATGACACTTCATCCTCCTCCCCTGCGTCCACAGAGGGGGGTGAGTCCTCAGACACCACTGCCCCTGCAGCAGTGGCCCCTCCAGAGGGGCCGTCCAAGGAAAGGCCAGGGGAATTCACGTGCCAAAGCACCTGCCAAACGCTAGTCCCCGAGCCAGCCATGATGGCAGACCACTGCACCACTGCATTGACCTTTTGGACTATCCTTCACCACACTGCCATGTGAATGGCATCTATCTGTTGGACTGGGTCTCCACATCATTGTGGGGACTACTCAAGTATCTCATCTACCATGACTGTCAACTCACTTCTTCAATTCCCCCTTCACATTTTCTCCACCCTCGCATGTCACAGTTGTAAATAAATACACCTTACACACATGTTGTTGTGTCTGCTCCGTCTTTAATACAGGATGTGCAACCTTCATCGTGTAGGACATGGTCCAGGGGAATGGAATGTAGGTAACAAGTGAGATGCTGAAGGGACCTAGGGAAAACCGAAGAACAAGAGTCACTTGTATGGGTGTGGCATTGCACACATCACACAACACTTGTCAACAAGGTACTCAGATCTACAAACTTTACACAGAGCAACAGTCATCATAGAGACATTCTGTATCACACTAACCAATCACACATACATTGGCAGGCAGCAATGAGTCAACACCAAGCTGCAGTCAGCAAGCTCACATACACCCACACAGCAACAGCAACACCATCAGACCATTTTGTCCCTTCTACATCTTCACTCACCTTCAAGTGAAGTAGCGGGTGATGAGCTGTCGATGCATGTTGACCCCTTCCTCCTCTCCACTGCCCTCGTCACTGGATCCGGGTTGATTTGCAGGCGGCGGCCTTGGCTGCTCATCATCGTCATCCAGGATCAGGGGTATTGCCTTGCGAATGGCCAGGTTGTGGAGCATGCAGCATGCCACCACTATCTGACACACCTTCCCTGGCGAGTACATAAGGGCACCTCCAGTACGGTCCAGGCACCGAAATCTTGATTTTAGGAGACCAAATGTCCGTTCTATAACACGCCGTGTCCTCCCATGGGCATCATTGTATCGCACATCAGCTGGCGTGACGGGATTCCGCAATGGGCTCAGCAACCACGGGCGGTTCGGATATGCCGAGTCACCTGGGTGTGAGAGACACAGATTAACCTTGCAGTCCCAAAATGCAACACAACAGCATGTCACACACACACCACTCTAATCCACTATGCATACTCACCCACAAGCCATGCACGCTCAGGAAGCATATTGGCCATCAGCTGAGGAACGATGCTGCTGCACAAGATGTGGGCATCATGGGCTGAGCCGGGAAACTTGGCACACATGTGTGAGATGATCATGTCCGCCAGGCACACCACTTGAACATTTACCAAGTGTGAATGCTTCCTATTGCGGTAAACCTGTTCACGTGCCTGTGGTGACACAAGCCCAACATGTGTGCAATCAATTGCACCAATGACATGGGGGATATGTCCAAGGGCATAGAAATCGCCCTTCACAGCCACCAACTCAGGCCCCCTGGGAAAATGGATATATCTGTCTTTGTACAGCATCATGGCCGACAGGACATCCCTCAGCACCATGCTGAACATCGGCTGTGACATCCCGCCTGCACTTGCGATCGTGTGTTGGAATGAGCCTGTTGCAAAGAAATGCAGGCATGCCATCACCTTAGATGTTGCGTTGAAAGCTGTTGGATATGTCCGACGTGGCTGCAGGTGGGGCTCCAACTTGGCACATAGGTTCTGCAGGGTTTGCCGGTCCAGCCTAGATTTGCGGATTATATCCTCATTCTCCATGTCTGCCAGGACTGTGAACGGACGATGGATATTGTGCCTCCTCCTCCTAGGACAGATCACAGTGCACAGATGTCAATGCAGAAGACCATGAAATGTGCATCACATAACTTTTTTCAACAGACACATTCCCAAGTCTTACAACATGCACCATTAACCGACAGGGCACTTCACAAGTAGGTACACATCAGGCACACTACTCGTACACCTGTCCCCTTACCAGCAGCAATTATCTGTGCACCCCTCCGGCTCATTCGCATGCACAGTGTGATATACTAACAGATATGTGTGCATACCTGTGAGTATGACCCCCAGCATATGTTACTAATTGCAATACTACCCGAACACACCATGTTGCTGGCCCTGATACACCTACCAAAACAGGTTGCACATGGCACACTTCAACTACACACTGACCACCGGCTGAGCGTGGGGGACACGTGTGTGCATGTGCATTGGACAATGTGCCAGTTGCTGATGCCCCTAGTTCAGTAAATGAGACGACAGTGTGCGTTACATTGCACACCCAGACATTGACCATTATCTACATATGCTATGCAACACATTAACTGGACAGTCTACATTTCATTACACAGCACATGTGACATGTGCGAGTGTATGTGCCCATGCAATGTACTGGCGACCCATATATGGTATGTGTTGGTGACGTGGAGTGACATGTCCCTTTTGTGCATTTGCCCTCATGAGGACCCTTCAATTGTTGAGACACTGGGCACTGTACATGTTGGCCTATGCAGAGAGCTGGAGGACACGTTAGGTGCAGCACAGCTACTCCACAACTCCATTAACGCTCACTCCAGGCACTGTCTGGCAGACATATGGCGGTGCCTACCGCCTGGCCCCTGTGGTGTGGCACCGCCCATAACCCAGGCACGATTGCGGGGGACACTGCCAGATATGTATGTGACAATGGCGGTCACCATGCACCGCTACCCAAATCACGGTCACTCCAGGCACTGTCTGGCAGACATATGGCGGTGCCTACCGCCTGGCCCCTGTGGTGTGGCACCGCCCATAACCCAGGCACGATCGTGGGTGACACCGCCAGATATGTATGTGACAATGGCGGTCACCATGCACCGCTACCCAAATCACGGTCACTCCAGGCACTGTCTGGCAGACATATGGCGGTGCCTACCGCCTGGCCCCTGGGGTGTGGCACCGCCCATAACCCAGGCACGATCGTGGGTGACACCGCCAGATATGTATGTGACAATGGCGGTCACCATGCACCGCTACCCAAATCATGGTCACTCCAGGCACTGTCTGGCAGACATATGGCGGTGCCTACCGCCTGGCCCCTGTGGTGTGGCACCGCCCATAACCCAGGCACGATCGCGGGTGACTCTGCCAGATATGTATGTGACAATGGCGGTCACCATGCACCGCTACCCAAATCACGGTCACTCCAGGCACTTTCTGGCAGACATATGGCAGTGCCTAACGCCTGGCCCCTGTGGTGTGGCACCGCCCATAACCCAGGCACGATCGCGGGTGACACCGCCAGATATGTATGTGACAATGGCGGTCACCATGCACCGCTACCCAAATCACGGTCACTCCAGGCACTGTCTGGCAGACATATGGCGGTGCCTACCGCCTGGCCCCTGTGGTGTGGCACCACCCATAACCCAGGCACGATCGCGGGTGACACCGCCAGATATGTATGTGACAATGGCGGTCACCATGCACCGCTACCCAAATCACGGTCACTCCAGGCACTGTCTGGCAGACATATGGCGGTGCCTACCGCCTGGCCCCTGTGGTGTGGCACCGCCATAGCCCAGGCACGATCGCGGGTGACACCGCCAGATATGTATGTGACAATGGCGGTCACCATGCACCGCTACCCAAATCACGGTCACTGCAGGCACTGTCTGGCAGACATATGGCGGTGCCTACCGCCTGGCCCCTGAGGTGTGTCACCGGCATGGACCATGCCCTTGCAGCCAATGGGAAGCAGCCTCGCGGTAGCCTGATGCGAGTTTGAAAATCGCGGTAGGCGTGCACCACCCCCGCGGAGGCGGTCACTGGAGGCATTCAAAAGATGCACCACCGCGGTAGCGCGCACATGGACCCTACGGTGTGTCACCGGCATGGACCATGCCCTTGCAGCCAATGGGAAGCAGCCTCGCGGTAGCCTGATGCGAGTTTGAAAATCGCGGTAGGCGTGCACCGCCACCGCGGAGGCGGACATTGGATGTATTTGAATGAGGCAGACCTGGTACACCAATTGCAGCACCCTGGGACCACTGACACAGCCCCAGGGGCCTAAATATGTGTGGGAGGGTGCACCACATTCCCACAGCTACCAGGGACTGCTGACTGACAACCCTCCACCTGCTGCTGCTGCCTCAAGGGACTGCTGGCTGCCACCCTGCACCTGCTGCTGCTGCCTCAAGGGACTGCTGGCTGCCACCCTCCACCTGCTGCCTCAAGGGACTGCTGGCTGCCACCCTCCAACTGATGCTGCTGCCTCAAGGGACTGCTGGCTGCCACCCTGCACCTGCTGCTGCTGCCTCAAGGGACTGCTGGCTGCCACCCTCCACCTGCTGCCTCAAGGGACTGCTGGCTCCCACCCTCAACATGCTGCTGCTGCCACATGTCCATTGTGATGTCGAGGACTCAGAAGATCCGTGCCAGTCCCTTCACCAGTGAGGAGCTTGGTGTCCTGGTAGACGGGGTGCTTGCACAGTACCCAAGGCTTTATGGTGGCCCTAATGTCGTGGTAAGTCTCCCAGACTGTGAGTGAGAGTGCAGGGTGTGCACACGTGGGGTGGAGGTGCTTCGGTATGTGTCAGTGGTTGTGGGGCTCTGACATGCACTGCCTATCATGTTTACTACAGCGGGAAGGGCTTGGTGGGCTCTTTCACACGTTTCCCTGCATGCCTATCCTGAGTAGAGGGACATGTCCTGTGGTGTCAGCCATACAGTGCAGCTGCATTTTGGTGATGCAGGAGTCTGGACAGTTATCGTTTGTGTGAATGGCTGTGTTGCTCCCAATTAACCCACTCAGTGTCAGTCCACCTGCCCTGCACAGTCCCCGCCGAATGCCACATGTCCACATCACTGCATGTACAGTGTGTTCCATGTGTGTTTGGGTCACGCCTCTTCATCTAAGTCCCATCTCTGCCATGTAGATTGCACAGGAGCAGGTGTGGGAGAAGGGTGTGTGTATGACAGTTGTTGTCACTCTATGTGAGTTCCAGGACACAGTGAGGCTTTCACAGGGCTAGGACACTTAGGAATGCGCAGTGTTGGACACAGTGAGTCCAACAACAAGACACATGTTTTGCTATCTTCTCTATGTGTAGTTGTAGGTAACTGCAGACAGTAGCTGCAGCCAGACTACACGTTGCTTGCTGTGTTGGTATCCTGCATGTGAATGGGATGTGGAGGTACTGTGTCCACCATCGAACATGCATGCCTGTACGTCTGATTGACCAATGACATTGCACCATGTTCAGAGCAATTTTTGGCTATGTGACAGTTGTAGCTGGAGTTTTGGATGAGTCACTGTCGTGCTACTGCATTTTCGTTGTGTTGTCATTGTGCACTGTGTCACTGGAACCTCACCCCTCTTGTCTCCCATGCCTGCAGCTGAAGGTCCACCAGCGTAAAGCCGTGTGGAGGGCCATTGCCTCCAGAGTCCGGGATCTGGGTGTGTTAAACCGAAGGCGCACCCACTGTCATAAAAGGTGGGACGACATCTGCCGGCTGAGCAAGAACGTAGCCGAGATGACGCTGGGGCTGCTCCCTCGGACTGGCAGGTTGGCTAGGCGCAGCATGACACCACTAATGGCCCGCATCCTGGCTGTCACACAACCTGAGCTGGACAGACGACTGAAGGAGCATCAGCAGCGAGCCAGGGGTGAGTATGTGTTGCAGGCTGCCTTTGGCTGGGAGTGGGTGCATGTGTCTGCAGAGTGTGCAAATTGTCAGCTGTGTGACGTTGGTTGTGTGGTGCAATGTTTTGGGAGTGGCCTCTGTGCTGGGTGTATGTGCCATGCTTTTGCCCAAACGGTGCTTCATGAAGTGAGTTTTAGCACTGTGCATCTCTCTTACATTTGGAGTTGTGGCCTTCAGGTACCTTCTGCTGTGGGGTAGTGTGTGCATTCAGATGGATGGGAATGCCAGTGTGCCAACTGTGAATGCGTTTCAATGAATGCGTGCAATTCCAGACCTCAGATGTCTGCCAGTCAGACATCTGAGGCCAATGTGCAACAGTAGATGTGCCCATGGACTCGATATGGTGGGTGGCATGTGTGCAGGGTCATTGTGGGCTGGTATGTTGTAGTCTGTGTGGTCCCCTACTGCTCCACACATGTAGGTGATGTGCACCATGTCGTGGTGTTCATCCTTGCCAACATCGGGACAGTGTGTGTGCACAGGCCATTTTGGGGCTGTGTCTGATGTGAGCCAACTGCAGGATGGTGTGCTGTGTGAGTCACCTGGGGGACTCATGGCAGGATGTGTGGCGGACATGCACTGTCGTGTTGAAATTTTGGGTGGCAAGATATATGTGTGCACAGGGTGGCATGCAATGTGCTGCACACCTCTTTCTAGGATGCAGATGTATTGGCACGTGTTAGTTCTGTTGATGCCACTCATCTCACAGTCCTTCTCTCTCCTATGCAGCAGCTCCCATATGTGCAGAGGGAGAGGGGACGGACACCAGTGGTGAGGCTTCCAGTGCAACAGCCGCACCAGAGCAGACTGACACAGATGTGACCAGCGCCGAGGAGTGGGACAGGAGTCTACTAGAGGATTCACAGCCGCAGACACAAAGCTCTACCTCATCTGACGCAACGATGACACATCCATGTTGGGGGGTACAGGGAACGGGGACTCGGCCTCCTCTTCCGCCACACAGCGTCCAGTGCCCAGCCTCCCTTCAACCTCCACTGGTGCTGCCCGTGTCCGCACGAGTAGGAAGGGAAGAGTCACCTTCACCCCAGGCACAGCTGCCCCAGCCCATGTCAGCCCTGCTGCCCTCAGTGCAGAAGCAGTCGAGCTATTGCGCCAGCTGTTTGTGGGGCAGACAGCACTTCTCAAGGCCTTCCAAGAGCATGACAAAAAGTTGGGGCAGGTTATAGCTTTCATGGAGGGCTTACATCCCGACGTAGGTGGGCTACACCGGACTGTGCAGTCCTTGTCATCAACTGTGACAGCAGCCGTGCAACAGGCACATAGTCAGGGAGCGGCTCCCAGCACTCGGTCTGGCCCCGTGTCACTGTGCACCTCTGACGACAGTGACAATGCTCAACGGACCCCAAAGTCCCGATACAGAACCCGCAGCACACAGGAGCAGCAGCAGCCCAAGCGTACTAGGGCGCAGACACCATCCCCACATAAGAGTAAGGCCACCCCAGAGCGCAGAGAGAAAAGCCCATCAGGCGACAGCAAGGGCCACAAAGCAAAGAAAAAAGCATCAGGGTCACAGGCCTCACCTTCCTCCCCTGCCAAAGACTCCCCTGTCCCAAAGACGTCTCGCAGAGGCAAAAAGACAGTTTCCACACCCACTGAGAAGGTGTTGCCTGCAAACATTACACAGGATGAGGGCCCCATGGATAATCCATCCTTGACCTCCACTCCCATCCCAAGCCCTGTGAAGCCAGCATGGGAGGACACTGTAGGGGGCAAAGCTGGTGGACAGAGGGAGGCAGGGCGGCGGCAAACACCAGGCAAGCGCACAGCGGGATCCAGCATGTCCCCAGAGGGAGGGTCACCATCCACACCAGAATCAGCTTTGGTGTTGGGGTCACCTGTTGTGTCTGCCCCAGTTCCCCTCAATCCCCAGACAGGGAAGCCTTTCAGGATCCCCAAGAAGTGGAGAGGCACCCCTCCTCAATCTCCGGGACACACTGTGTCTCACCAGGGCATGAGTCCACCTCCCCGGGCCACCACCCCACCTGGTCCAAGCAGCCCCCCAGCTACCACATGCACAGTTGGCTCTTCCACAGTTATTACTCCCACTGCCCAGGGCAGTCCTCCAACTGACCCCAACACACAGTCAGCTCCAAGTCCGACAGACAGCCCCATCTGAGTGGTGGTCACCCTCACACACCTGTCTGTCCACAGGGATGCGTGTGATGCCCATTGTCAGGCCCATTACTCTGTTGCTGGGCATGGCATGGTAGAGTTGCATACATTCCCTGTGTAGCTTCTGATGTCACTACTCTGCACAATGTCTTTGCCTTTTTGTTCACTGCTGTTTGCCCCTTGCCTGTGCAGCATCTCATGTACCTCACCTGCACATTGGACTGGCCACTGGCCTTGCTGTTCACTGCTGTTTGCCCCTTGCCTGTGCAGCATCTCATGTACCTCACCTGCACTTTGGACTGGCCACTGGCCTTGCTGTTCACTGCTGTTTGCCCCTTGCCTGTGCAGCTTCTCATGTAACTACTCTGCACATTGTACTTGCCTTGTGTTTCACTGCTGTTTTCCCCTTGCCTGTGCAGCTTCTCATGGACTCACTCTGCACTTTGTCCTGCCCACTGGCCTTGTCGTTCACTGCTGTGTGCCCCCTGCCTGTGCAGCTTCTCATGGACTCACTCTGCACTTTGTCCTGCCCACTGGCCTAGTAGTTCACTGCTGTGTGCCCCATGCCTGTGCAGCTTCTCATGGACTTAATCTGCACATTGGACTGGCCACTGGCCTTGCTGTTCACTGTTGTGTGCCCCTTGCCTGTGCAGGTTCTCATGTACCTCACCTGCACTTTGGACTGGCCACTGGCCTTGCTGTTCACTGCTGTTTGCCCCTTGCCTGTGCAGCTTCTGATGTAACTACTCTGCACATTGTACTTGCCTTGTGTTTCACTGCTGTTTGCCCCTTGCCTGTGCAGGATCTCATGTACCTCACCTGCACTTTGGACTGGCCACTGGCCTTGCTGTTCACTGCTGTTTGCCCCTTGCCTGTGCAGGATCTCATGTACCTCACCTGCACTGTGTCCTGGCCACTGGCCTTGCTGTTCACTGCTGTTTGCCCCTTGCCTGTGCAGCTTCTCATGGACTCACTCTGCACTTTGTCCTGCCCACTGGCCTTGTCGTTCACTGCTGTGTGCCCCCTGCCTGAGCAGCTTCTCATGGACTTAATCTTCACATTGGACTGGCCACTGGCCTTGCTGTTCACTGCTGTGTGCCCCCTGCCTGTGCAGCTTCTCATGTACCTCACCTGCACATTGGACTGGCCACTGGCCTTGCTGTTCACTGCTGGTTGCCCCTTGCCTGTGCAGCATCTCATGTACCTCACCTGCACTTTGGACTGGCCACTGGCCTTGCTGTTCACTGCTGTTTGCCCCTTGCCTGTGCAGCTTCTCATGTACCTCACCTGCACTGTGTCCTGGCCACTGGCCTTGCTGTTCACTGCTGTGTGCCCCCTGCCTGTGCAGCTTCTCATGGACTTAATCTGCACTTTGGACTGGCCACTGGCCTTGCTGTTCACTGCTGTGTGCCCCCTGCCTGTGCAGCTTCTCATGTACCTCACCTGCACATTGGACTGGCCACTGGCCTTGCTGTTCACTGCTGTTTGCCCCTTGCCTGTGCAGCTTCTGATGTAACTACTCTGCACATTGTACTTGCCTTGTGTTTCACTGCTGTTTGCCCCTTGCCTGTGCAGGATCTCATGTACCTCACCTGCACTTTGGACTGGCCACTGGCCTTGCTGTTCACTGCTGGTTGCCCCTTGCCTGTGCAGCTTCTGATGTAACTACTCTGCACATTGTACTTGCCTTGTGTTTCACTGCTGTTTGCCCCTTGCCTGTGCAGGATCTCATGTACCTCACCTGCACTGTGTCCTTGCCACTGGCCTTGCTGTTCACTGCTGTGTGCCCCCTGCCTGTGCAGCTTCTCATGTACCTCACCTGCACTTTGGACTGGGCACTGGCCTTGCTGTTCACTGCTGTTTGCCCCTTGCCTGTGCAGCTTGTCATGTACCTCACCTGCACGTTGGACTGGCCACTGGCCTTGCTGTTCACTGCTGTTTGCCCCTTGCCTGTGCAGCTTCTGATGTAACTACTCTGCACATTGTACTTGCCTTGTGTTTCACTGCTGTTTGCCCCTTGCCTGTGCAGCTTCTCATGTACCTCACCTGCACTGTGTCCTGCCCACTGGCCTTGCTGTTCACTGCTGTGTGCCCCCTGCCTGTGCAGCTTCTCATGGACTTAATCTGCACATTGGACTGGCCACTGGCCTTGCTGTTCACTGCTGGTTGCCCCTTGCCAGTGCAGCTTCTGATGTTACTACTCTGCACATTGTACTTGCCTTGTGTTTCACTGCTGTTTTCCCCCTGCCTGTGCAGCTTTTCATGTAAATACTGTGCATATTGAAATGCCCACTGGCTTTGCTGTTGCCCAAATTTGTTGTCTCTATATACAAATTGTGAATAAACACAGTTGGTCCTGCAGTGAGTTGTGTCAGTGTCCTTCCTGAATAAAGTTGTTTCTGTGTGAGCATAGTTTACTGTGTCACAGGCTCAGTATGCCACTTCAACATTGCCAATGGGTTGTGTCACATTTCATTTTTTTTGCAGGGGTGGGAGGCACTTCATTTCTACATGACTGTGATACTTATGGGTGCAGTGCAGGTGGTTGGCAATGAAATCTTGTAGTCATCTTCCTTCTTGGCTCATGTTATCTATGGTGGACACATGTCAGGTTTGTGGGCAATGGCAGCACAGGGTGGGAGTTTGGGCACAGGCTTACAGGCAGGCAGGCCAGGGTCATGGGGTCTGTGTGAGCTTCCTTTCTGTGTGCCAATCAGTGTCGGTGTATGGACATCTTGTGGTGATGAGTTATCCAGGTCCCATGGCTTACTTCCAATGTGTGCACTTGGGTGGTGGAGAAGTGTATGGTGTGAAGGGGGTGACTTGGTTGTGACTGTGGATGTGTGTGCACCTGCATTGTCAACTACTGCCATGTGTGACCCTGGAGTGGTGTGCCTGTATGTGTACTTGTTTAGCCCTGTGGTTGTGTTTTGTGCACATGGCAGTATTGTGTGTTGCTGTTGTGGGAGGAGGTATGTGTGACATATCCTACTTGTGCTTGGCTGTCATGTAGTGTGTCACTGTGTGTTGTGCAGCAGACATTGTCTTGTCCAGTATTTGGATGCCTATGTGTGGCTGGTCAGTGTTTGAGTTCAGGGCCTTCCTTACATCCCTGTGCCTATACATGGGTGTCCTTGCTGTCTCCAGGAGTTGTTGCATTGGGGTGACCGTGGTTTGTGTTGACTGACTGTGTCAGCCATGTGTGCTGTGATGGGCTGTGTGTGTTCTCACATGTGTCTTGTCTTGCATGTGCATCACACATGCTTGATGGTTGTGTCACTGCCCTTCCATTTGTGGGCACCTCACTTTGGCTTTCCTATATGTTGTCCTCCATTACTGCTGGCATGTGGTGTGTGTATGTAGCTGTGAGTCAGGGTGGTGTGTGTGTGTGTGACTTGTCAGGTAGTGTGTGCAGTGAAGTGTTTGGTCCTCATCTGTGTGTGTGTACATTTTGTGCCTGGCCTCAGTGTTCTTGGCTTGTGTGTGATGTTGTTGTGGTGTGTGTGTTGGCTGGGGCCTGGGCTTCTGTGCTATGTGTTCCTTTGCAAAGGGTCCTGCTGTGGCTGTATATGCAGTTGTTGGGACGTGGGGCATGGTGTGGCTGTAGTTGTGTGGTTGTTGTGCAGGAGTGGCACTTGGGAGGCACATGTTGTGTCCCTTCAGGGAGGTAGCTGGTGTGTTGTGGATGGAGTTGTGGCTCTGTGCGATTTGTACGGTGCCCTTGGCATGCGCTGGCCCTGTGCTCTGCGTTGTGTGCATGGTTTCATGCACACTGACCGTGGCGATGACGTAACCGGGACATTTGTTCATGAATGCGGTACATGGGTGGGCAGTATGTGGCGAGATGTTTTTGTCACAGGTGGGACATGTGTGTGTGCAGTAATGGCTGTGTGCCTGTCCCCACAGGGGTGTGTGGAGTTCCCATGCGATGTTTTTCCACCCTGGAGCTGTGTATTGTGTTACTTGCACTGTTGTGTCTGTACGTACCTGCGGAGGCGTCCGCGGCGGTGGATGACTTGCAGGTGGTGTATCATGTACAGCACCGGGAAGGCGTGGAGGGCAGGATCCATCGCGGTGTGTCCCGGGTGTTTCTTTTCTGTCTCCGCTGTGATGTCTCCGCCGTCTTTCGCTGTGCGGTTTCTCCGTCGCGGTGCACTGCCCTGTTTCCAGCATCGTGATATCTTCGGCGTACGGGACGTCATTCCGCACGGCGGTGTGTGGTGATTGGCTCACTGCACAGCAGTGGCGGGCGCACTTTGATGGCGGTCGGCGTCACACCGCAGCGGGCGGGAAATGTGCAATGTGTGGCCATCCTAATATGGCGGGCGTGAAGACCGCTGGCGGTGTGCGGTAAATGGGTGGTAACGCCACCGCCGGCACCGCGGTCGTGTCTCCGCCCGCCATCGTAATAGGCCCCTAAATTTTCTTAAAATAAAATTGATACGTACTAAAAATTTAACACATATATTAAAAAACATGACCCATACTTATACAAAAAAATACATAACACTAATTTAAAAATCAATATTTTAAACAACTATATTTTTGCAAACAATATAAATGACTTCTAAATATATTTTTGAAAACGATATTTCTTACCTTAAATTCGATATTGTTGACCACGATATTCTTGCTGTCGATATTTCTGTGTCACGATATTTCCAACTCGATATTTGTGTAAGTCGGCATTTCCAACTCGCTATTCTGTCTGAATACCAGAACTATCTTGTAATAGTAAAATTGATGCACCTTTCCACTTTTTACAATAGATCGATTTGGGTGTAAGATAGGTGTCACAATAATTGTATAGAGTCCACCAGTATATTGAGGTAAAAATATTGTTCTTACAAAATATTAAATCTACAATTTTGATCTTACCACTTTATCACAAAATGAGTCTAGGTGCATGAATGTGGTGTTAAGAATATTAAATATATACTTACCATGGATACTGGCTCCCAATACAAGTCTATCAGAGTTGAATCTTCACGGCAGGAAGATCATGCTTTGTCAGAATACAATTTTCTGGGTGTCTTCAAGCTGGGGATTTCTGAGTCCAGAAACTCCAGACCAGATAACTCCAGGCCCTGGGACACTGATCTTGGATGCAACATAGGTGATTAGGGGTGGTGGGTGTCCATCCCCCCACTGTCATTATTGAAGCAAAGCTGGAGCAGAAAAAGGCTCCCCCAACTTGAAACTGAATTTACTTTGTGCTCTCGTCAATCTCTATCCTCTGCTGTCTACACCACAGCAAGAAAAGGGCCATGTCCCACCTGCTCCGAGCAGGTGGTGAATCTAGGTGGATTTGGGCTTGTTTTTTCTTCGCAAGGAGAAAAACATGCAGAATTGGAACCAGCATTGCTGAGTCCACATGATAGTCCCTGTTCTGCGGGGAATAACTTGTAATCTCCTGATATAGGTTCGGGATGCCAGCCAGATTCAAAGATTCCATCCCAACGGTATTCCCGCATCAAGTGAAGTAGTAATGGTAGGCATAGTGATAAGATCAATACTGGTCAAGCAATATTATTGTAGGCCGATATTTTGACCATGGTATAGTGACATAGACACTAAAGTGTGTTGCTCACACTCTTTGATTACTCTAAAAGTAACTGTAATGTTTGTAGTAATTTGAAGTGTACTGCATTTCCTGAGCCACTCCTCTGACATTTCCCTAGGTGCACACGCTTGTGTTAAATTAGTCACACTGGGGACCTGATTCCCAAACTGCATTTGTAAGTAACTTCACACCTTTTTGGTATTCACAAACTGCACTTTTGTAGTAACTTACACTTTTGTGCAACACACTTTTGTAGTAAGCCCATCAATACACATGGCCACCAGTGGTACTGCAACAACCTCCTATAGAAAATAATGAAGGTAACGGGATACGTCCTCGCTCCCTACCACAGGCCCGCCATTGCCACTTAGCTGGGAAGAGGTTAGGGATGCTATAGCAGACCTTCTACAGAAAAAAGCTCCAGGTCCTCATGCGGTACCGCTTAATGTTTTTGAATCTAACTTCGACTTATGGGCACCCCTCCAAACCCTCTATGTCAACACAGCTATTCAGAGAGGTCCCTTGCTCGTGGTCTAATTCCAACATCATCCCAGTTTTAAAAAGAGGCAACAAGGATGACCCCAGCTATTATCAGCCCATTTCATTGACAGACTCAACAGTTAAAGTAATGGGGAGTGCACTGTTGAGTAAGTTAACTGAGTGGGCTAATGAAAATCAGGTTTTGTCCAATGTACAATATGGCTTCCAGCCTGGGAAGGGCACTGTGGACCAAAGTCTTAACCTCTACCTGCTTATAGCCAAGTATACCAAGGCAAAGGCAGGCTCCCTTCATTTGGGATTCATGGACTTAAGCTTAGCCTTCGACAGGGTTAACAGGACTAAGATCTGGGACGGGAAACAAACGGCACAATGCAGGCAGGGCCACGCATGTCCCAACAACACAAGCGCTACCATGCTTGCCTTAACCACGCATATGCCTTAACCAGGCATGTGCATGGTTAAGTCAGTGAGCGGTCTAGCTGCCAGAATGGACTGTAGCAGGAAGGATCAAAAGAGGATGCAGTGAGGTAAGTGGGTCTGGAGCCAGGTTTTGGGTGGGGTGGGGATAGATTTTAAGGGATCGGGTAGTTTTCAGGGCTGGGGGTGTCGAGGTTGTTTTCAGGGCGGGGGAAGTTTTTAGGGCACAGGGGTGACGGGTCGTTTTTTACGGCTCAGGGGGGTTGGGTTGTTTTTAGGGCTCAGGGGGGTCAGGGTAGTTTTTAGGGCTTAGGGTGGGTTCGGGTAGTTTTTACGACTCAGGCGGGATGGGTAGTTTTTAGGGCTTAGTGTGGGGTCGGGCCGTTTTTTAAGGCTCATGGGGAGGGGGTTTGTTTTCAGGAGGGGGTTAGTTTTAGGTCTCAGGGCAGAGGGTTGGGCCCGTTTTAGGGCTCAGGGCGGGGGCAGAGATCGAGGTACTTTTTAGGGCTTGGGGGGCAGGAAAGTTTTTAGTGCTCAGATGAAGGGGTTGGTTTTAGGTCTCAGGGCGGGGCTTGAGCCGTTTTAGGGTTCAGAGCAGGGACAGGGATCGGGGTACAATTACCTGAAAAGTCTTAACCACGCATATGTCTATTGCATTGTAAAGGCATGCGTGGTAAAGGCATATGCATAGTTAAGGATAAGGTAAAGAGTCGGCCCTCTGACCCATTTGTACTACTAAGCATCATAGGTAGCTCATGGGTATGACATCTATTAATAGATGTTATTTTTTGCAGATTTCTTATTATTACGTATCCATCTGATACTTCGGACCCAAATATTCTTTCACTTTAGCTGATATAGTGAGTACAAGCCTGCCACTTCCCCACCATTCACGACCCTATAAAAGTTATATAGCTTTGCATGTTCTTATGTCTTGCAAATAATCACATACAGTTGGGCATGGTGAGATCTGGATACACTTGATTTTAAACTGCACTTTGATTATTCTAATACTACCTATTGGAAGTATGGAATCCGTTTATATTTTCGATGGCACTTCTTTGGTGATTTCTAAAGGTTGAAGGACCCGGGTGGCGGAGACTATACAAACATAGAAGATTACTCCTCCTGATCAAGTGATACGTTTGTGTTTTAGATGCATTGCCCTGATGAAGTCTGCTGTAACTGAAACAGCTATAGACGAAACACTTGTTGGCACATGGGCATCTCTAAAGACGTTGGAATAAAAGACTTCTGAAACCGCGACCTAAGCTTCAAATTCTGTGTGCTTGGAGAAATTGTTTCATTATCTCTGGACTATGTCCTTGTCGAGAGGGATGGTTGGCTTCCTCTCCTCCTGAAGCACCAGCTGGACTATTTGTTAAACTATACGTTTTATTTTCTGTACTTTTCAAACAAAATGGTAGAGTACGCCAAGTATACCTAGCCATTTCTCGCCTGTTCTCACGTAGTTAAGACTTGCATGGTTCAGACCGCGTGGAACCAGCATGCATGGTAATCACATGCGTGGTTCCATCACACAACCCTCTGGGACATGATGTTGGTCATGGGTTTTGATAAAACTGTGGTTACTTTTCTCAGAGATTTGTATTTGAACCTCTCTGCTACTCTCCGTTTTGGGCCCGCAGGAGAGTGTACATCCAAATCTGCCTTGAATTGTGGTGTCAGACAAGGCAGTATGCTCGCACCTTTTGCATTTATTTTATATACAAATAATCTGGAAAAGGTCCTATGTGCGGAAGGGCATTATTTACCTAGGGTGAATGGACAGCACTTGCCTGTTTTGCTATATGCTGATGACACTGTCTTTAAATCGAGAATTGCTCTAGGATTACTGCAGCTCTTGAGCAGTTTTGTTGATTTCATGGACAGCCTCGATCTTACCACAAGTTACTTCAAGTCAAATCTCATGGTACTGGGTCCTTCAAGCACAAACAGCAAAACCGATTATATCAAAGGTAGTATTGCTCAGCAAGATCAAGACATTTCCCTATCCCAGGAACCTCTTCAACTCCTCTCTCAGTTGGTCTCCCTTGATTAGCGTCAGCAGAGACGCCTTCTCAAAAAGTCTTGCTTCGTTCTTTAACTTTGCTTCTATAATTGGGCATTGGTATGTGCCTGCAATGATAAAAATCTATCAAGCTAAATGTCTCACCATTGCAACATATGGTCCTGAGATTTGGGGGTAGTCTAATCTATCACTTCTCCAAGCGGTGGAGAACAGGTATTTAAGCGCTTACTTTCTCTACCCTGCAGTGTGTCCTCCTTTAAAGTTCATGGACAGCCTGCTTGTTGGCTATATTTCTGATCTAATTCACTTCCGCCCTTCGTCAAGGAGTGGCTCTTTAAATTTGGAGGCTCCAATCTGTTCAGCTGCCCAGAATCCATATCTAAGGCTTACATTACTTCGATCAGAGAGGCATTCATGACATTCAAATTTGAAGCTAGAGAATCTAGAGCCCCTACTATGTCAGCGGTGAGATCCTTTGAACTAGTTATCATGTGGTATATTTTTAAAATTTCACAACCAAAGTGAGAAACACAATGGTTTTTGACTGATGTAATGGTCCAAATGACTGTTTGCTCCTCTGTTTTGGTTTAGTTCAACTTGGTGATGGATCCACAATGTATTTATTATTATATTGGTCTTGTTCATTATACTGTGATCTTAGCGATTTTAACATGTTTTAACCTACTTTTATGGTTTACTTGATTTAAACCAAGTAAAGAGTTTAGATTGATTGATAATGGGGGTTGGGACTTAAAATAGAACCCCATAGGAAATAATGTTCAATTAAATGAACTCATTTAAAATAGCTAAGCGTAGATTCAGATGCAGATAAATAAATGTAAATTAATGCAAAAATAAAATATGTACAGGTAGTAGATATTTATGTCTTAGTAATAAAATATTTTAATAACCTTTTTACATTAAAAAAATGTATGATACATTTTATTTGAAATAATCACATCAATTTTATCTAAATTCTATACATCACTTTTATTAATTATTAATGAACATTAAAAATTATTTTTTTCTTCCAATTAGTTTAACATATTTCCACTAATGAAAGTTTTAATTCAAAATTATTTTAATAGTATGTAGCATTTGTTAATTTTGTTCTACATTTAAAGTAATATAGCAATGAATTTTTGTTAATACTTAACATAAAATAATTTATAATATTAATTTTCAAGTTACATTTTTTTTTTCACATACTTTACTATAGAAAGACTAAGCAGTCAGAGTGGAAATCTCCACGTAGTAGAGTATAGGCAAAAACAAAAAAGTTTATATAACTCAAAAATAAACAATAATAATATTTTTATGTTGGAGATTAATGCAAATTAATTATATGTATGTATACTTTAAATGTAGCACAAAATAAAAAAAATGCTAAAACAGATTAGTTTTGCATCACAACTTTCATTCATTGAAATATATTAAATTAAATGAAAATGATCTTTTTGAAGTTTAAACAAAAGAATAGATCCCCACCAAAAGAATTTTTTTTTTTAATGTGTAATAATAATTATTAAGAATGATGTGTTGAATTAATAAAAGTTAATTTAAATACTTGTATTAAAATGTATTGTTACTGTTTTTTAATTCAAACAGGTAATTAAAATATTTTATAATTATATAATAAATATGTGCTATTTTTAAAATTCTTGTTGCATTAATTTATATTTCTTTATGTTTATAACTATTTTAAATAATTTAATTTAACCTTATTTCCTCTAGGGTTTTATTTTGAGCCCCTACTTCCATTATTTTCTATGAAATGGTTTTGCAGTACCAGTGGTTGGACATGTGTAGTGGTGGGCTTACTACTGTTTTTTTTGTTGCTTTTTTCATAGTAATTTACACTCGGAGTTTGTGAATACAGAAAATAAGTAAACTTACTCAAAAGTGTAAATGTACTCAACAGTGGAAGTTACCTTTGTGATCAGGCTCATATTGTGTACATGATTGTGTACATTAAACACAACCAAGTATTGCCACTTTGCATAGATTACAAAGCTGCTCTATATGTATCCCTTCTGATTCATGGGTAGATCATGACTTGGTCCCAGTGGCTTTGGCCGCCTGGGCCTACTTTGCAGGTCTCATATTTTACAGCACTGCTGTTGGCCCTGTAAAAATCCTTGATTATGACAATAATTGAAGTTTTTGAGCAAACCTTGTTTGCTTCATTGTTCTTTCACTTGGCAGCCTTGTTATTATGCTTTTACTAGTTAATCTAATCCCCACTCTATCTCATGTTTTATTAAATAGCACCAGCTGGGAGAGTCCTAACTAATACCGCAAGTTTTTCATCCATTTTATTATTTTGCTGGATTGGCTTTAAGCATGCTTTCAATTCACTGACGCGTAGCCTGGCTTAATCCCTGTGTACTGGTACCATCTATTTTCGAGGCCAGTGTTCTATGTAATGCATGCTCTGATTTGCAGCAGCAACATGACATTGTGCACTCTTACATAGCTCACACAGTGGCGACTGATGGAATCCCCAAGTGGTGGGGAATAAATTCCTCCCTCCAATAGGTTGTATCAAGTGAGTGAAGTGAGTGAGCAGAAGCTTTGAAGAGGGATTGGCAGAATTCCCCCCTCATTGCGGACAATTTTGTAAAACTAAGGCCAAACTCTGCATTTTACAGCACAATTTTCAGATAAATAATTTGTGGCGCAATAGGCAAAAGTTACTTTCCCCAGGAGGATTGGAGGCCAAAGGCCACTAGAAAACTCCTAAAGGCTAATACAGCATTACTAATCTTCACTTAGGCGGTCATTACAATGACCGGCGGATGCACCTCCGCGATGCTGGCGGTGGCAGAAAACGCTGTTTTCCGCCCGTGAGCAGCGGTGCACCCGTCCGCCATATTACAATGGTCAAACTCAGCCCGTTGCCCGTCCGCCGAGGTGCTACGTGCATCGCCATCAAAACGCGCCCGCCACCGCGGCAGAGACAACCAATCCAGAGCCACCGCCGTGCGGAATGACGTCCCTCCCGCCGTACAAATTAGGATGCGTCAAACAGCCAGGCCCACCGCTGTGGAGAAACCGGCCATTCTGAGCATACGGAAGCACCACAGCGGAGCGCCCAATCGATACCCGGAGCCGACCGCCATGGACCCGGCACTACACGTCTTCCCGGTGCTGTACATGATACACCTCCAGCAAGCCATGGACCGTGGCGGATGCCGCCGCAGGTACGCGATCACACAACTCTGCACACAAACACAACCCACAACTCCATGGCTGATGTAAGGTTCCTGTCCCCACCAGACACCCTAGTGGGGACAGGAACACAACCACAGGTGTAGCCACACATGTCCCACCTGCCACAAGGCCACCCCTCCACACCCAGGCCACCATGTCCGCGACCCTGAAATAATGCCCAGTACACGTGACCGCAGCGGTGAATCCGCGAGAAAAAATGCACACAATGTAGCAGGCTGGGCCAGCGCTAGGCAGGGGCAGTGAAGTACACAGGGCAACACCTCAACACTCCACACACTAGGCCCACCCACACCATGAAGGTACATGCCACATGATCTCCCTGTGCCCCCACATGCCCAAAAAGCAGCCAGGTGAACACACACACTGCACCACACAACAAACAACTAGGGAGACAGCCTCATGAGGTGTGGCTGCAGAGTAACACACAGCGCACAAGCACCGGCCCAGGGGAACACACACACCACAACAACACCACACTCATGGCAAGTAAACTGAGTACAAGCACAAATTAAACACACACAGACAATGAACAAACATACCAATGGACACACAGCCTGCCAAGTCACACAGACATACCCCACACTGACACACAGCAACAAACACAGACCACATGCCAACAGCAATGTAGGACAACAAATAGGCAACTCAAAGTGAGGTGCACACAAATGGAATGGCAAGGAGCTGAACACCACAAATGTGTACATCACATGCAAGGGAAGGAACACATCACATCCACCCCAGCCCAAAAATCCACACATGGCAGTCACAGTGAGTGAAGTCAAACCACAGTCACCTCACTGCAACAACTCAGGGAGACAGCAAGGCAACCCATGAATAGGCACAGGGATGAAAGGAAGGGTATGAAGTCCAACCCTGATCAGCCACACATCTGAATCCAAATACATCACAGGAGTATGTCAGCAGCACAACACACAGGGGCCATTGCAACACTCCATGACAGTCAAACACAAGTATGAACCTTCACACAACCCCCACACCCATCACACCAGCAGCACACAACACCACTGACAAACACACAGAAGCTTGCCAATAATATCCAGTCAAGACACTGACAAGCAAACACACCCCCTGGGTGGTATCCACAAACATCACACACACACAGGTATGGCAGTACCACTGTATGCACAAAAACAACAGTCAAACACAGAACACAATCAAAACACACACACAGAACTACTACAACAACAGACAAGACCTGTGCAGCTAAACAGTGCAAATCCAATGGGAGCACAGACACAACAGGAGTACACAACCACCTCAGTCAAGAAAAACGCACAGACAACATACCACAACACATATAAGAAGTGCATCCACTAAAAACAATAATGGAGAACAAAAGGCAGAAATGGGACTACAATGACACAGAGACAGACATACCACAACACACATCCACTCAAAATGGTGTCACAGTGTACCACATGTCTGCACATGCACAACCATGACCATAGACACATCAAATGTGAGAGGAGAAAACACCAAGGATGCACATGAAACAAGCACTGCAACCACAATAGACCTCAGTCCATGTGACAGACACACAAGTAAGGCACACCACAATGGCAACACACCTGAATCAAACACAACCACAACACACACACACTGACAGGAAAATAGAACACCACACACAGAGCAACAGTCAACTGCATGCCACAACACAAACACTGCACACAGCCACATCAGTCACAACACATGCACAGGCAAAGATATCAACATGCTACAACAGCCAAACATCAGGGGGTGCACAACAGGCAAGGACAAGGCAATATCAACTCACAGCACTGCATGCACACCAAGCCTGTGTGTGCACAACACACATACCAGTTACAAACAGAGATGAGTGACACACCTTGAACACACACAACAACAATCTAAACATCACACACACACCAACACACCCAGGAAGCCAATCAGTCCCCAGCAAGCACACATACCACCAAGCCAACACACACAGATGCAGAAGTCTGGGACACAAAAGTTGAAACAACATGATCAGAGGAAACAAGACATTGCAATGTTGAAGTGGAGAATAGAGCATGTGTCACAGTAAGCAATACCCACACAGTAACCCTTTATTTAGCAAGGACATTGGCAAGGCAGACAACAGGAGTAAATATCTTCTTTTTATTTACATTTCACACAGTCATGCAGCAAAAGTCAGACAAGAGCAAGGCCAGTGGCCAGTTCAAAGTGCAGGTGAGGTACATGAGAAGCTGCACAGGCAAGGGGCAAACAGCAGTGAACAACAAGGCCAGTGGCCAGATCACAGTGCAGGTGAGGTACATGAGAAGCTGCCCAGGCAAGGGGCAAACAGCAGTGAACAACAAGGCCAGTGGCCAGTCCAACATGCAGGTGAGGTACATGAGAAGCTGCACAGGCAAGGGGCAAACAGCAGTGAACAGCAAGGCCAGTGGCCAGTCCAAAGTGCAGGTGAGGTACATGAGAAGCTGCACAGGCAAGGGGCTAACAGCAGTGAACAGCAAGGCCAGTGGCCACTCCAAAGTGCAGGTGAGGTACATGAGAAGCTGCACAGGCAAGTCTAGGACATCAGTCGACAACAAGGCCAGTGGCCAGGACACAGTGCAGGTGAGGTACATGAAAAGCTGCACAGGCAAGGGGCAAACAGCAGTGAACAGCAGTGAACAGCAAGGCCAGTGACCAGTCCAAAGTGCAGGTGAGGTACATGAGAAGCTGCACAGGCAAGGGGCAAACAGCAGTGAACAGCAAGGCCAGTGGCCACTCCAAAGTGCAGATGAGGTACATGAGAAGCTGCACAGGCAAGGGGCAAACAGCAGTGAACAGCAAGGCCAGCGGCCACTCCAAAGTGCATGTGAGGTACATGAGAAGCTGCACAGGCAAGTCTAGGACATCAATTGACAACAGGGCCAGTGGCCAGTCCAAAGTGCAGGTGAGGTACATGAGAAGCTGCACAGGCAAGGGGCAAACAGCAGTGAACAGCAAGGCCAGTGGCCAGGACACAGTGCAGGTGAGGTACATGAGAAGCTGCACAGGCAAGGGGCAAACAGCAGTGAACAGCAAGGCCAGTGGCCACTCCAAAGTGCAGGTGAGGTACATGAGAAGCTGCACAGGCAAGTCTAGGACATCAGTCGACAACAAGGCCAGTGGCCAGTCCAAAGTGCAGGTGAGGTACATGAGAAGCTGCACAGGCAAGGGGCAAACAGCAGTGAACAGCAAGGCCTGTGGCCACTCCAAAGTGCAGGTGAGGTACATGACATCCAGCACTGGGAATGTGTGGTACAGTACCCTGCCATGGTCAGCAACACACTCAGGGCGTCAAAAATGGGCAGTCCATGGTACCAATGTGGGAGAGACATGTATGTGAGGGTGACCAACACTCAGACTTGGATGGCAGTATGACTGGGAGGTGGCTGTCTGTCGGGGCCAGTTGGGGTACTGGCTCGAGGAGAGAGAGGCCCAGATGGGGTAGAGCCATCAGTGTTCTGGGAAGCTTGAGGGCTGCTAGGTCCAGGTGTGGTAGAGCCAGCAGTGGTTTGGGAAGCCGGAGGGCTGCTAGGACCAGGTGGGGTGGTGGCACGTGGAGGTGGACTCATGCTTGCACGAGACCCAGTGTGTGTGGGAGAAGTTGGAGGGGTGCCCTTCCACTACTTGGGGATCTGATATGGCTTCCATGTCCTGGGATTAATGCCAAGTGGGGTGTATACAACAGGCACACTCGTCACAAAAGCTGGCTCATGTGCAGATGCTGGTGCCCCCTCTGGGGACGTGCTGGATTCTTTGGGACGCTTGGCCCCGGATTGCCTCTGCCCCTGCATCACCTGTTTACCAGGTGTCCCCCCTACAGTGGCCTCCTTTCTGTGCTTCACAGGGCTCTGGATGGGAGTAGATGTTGTGGGTGAACTTGCCTTGGAGCTCTTCTTACGTGTACCCTTAGCAGGCACCTGTTTGTCACTGGGCACGGAAACTGTGTGCTTGTCTCTGCGAGACCTTTTGGGACAGGTGAGTCCTTGGCTGGGGATGCCTCTGAGGCATGTGAGCCTGAGGCCTGCTCCTTGCCATCCTTGCCCTGGGTGTGGCCTGAAGTGCTTTTGCCTCTGCGCTCTGGTGTGGGTTTACCTTTCTGTGTCTGTGGCCTGGACTGCTTGGGCTGCTGCTGCCGTGTGCTGCGTGTTCTGTATCTGTCCCTTGATGTCTGGGGTGTGTGGTCACTATCATCAGATGCGGCCACTGGCAGGGTGGTGGGCCTAGGGACTGGAGCAAGGCATTGAGGAGAGCTGTCTGACCCACACACAGCTGGCGCAAAAGCTCCACAGACTCAGCACTGATGGCAGCAGGGGGGACAGGGGCAGGGGCAGCAGTGCCTTGGGTGAAGGACACTCTTCCCTTTTTTGTGGTGCAAACACGGGCAGCAACAGTGGGAGTAGCAGGGAGGGTGGGCACTGAACGCTGTGTGGTGGACGTGGAGGCAGAGTCCCCGTTTCCCTCCGCAGAAAACATAGAAGCGTCACTGCCGTCGTCAGATGACGTAGAGGTCTGCGTCTCTGGCTGTGAGTCCTCTAGAAGACTACGGTCCCCCTCTGATGCGCTGGTGACATCCATGTCACTATGCTGGTGTGCAGCAGTTGTGCTTGATGCCTCACCACTGGCGTCCGTCCCCTGTCCTTCCGTGCCCATGTGAGATGCTGGATGAGAGAGAGATAGAGGCCGGATCAGTACATTTTCATCAAGTTTACAAATATCAGCAAGGGAAGCATCACTAATGATGAACAATCATCCATGTTGGACAACACCATGGGTAGTAACACTGTGTAACCTCAAACCAAACATCGAAATTACCGTGGCATAATGCAAACTTGGCATAATTCACCCATGTGATGGACACACAGTCAATTAGCCTGTTGGTGGCTTCAGCTAATCAGACACACATATCCCTCTGTGCACACCTAGGGCCCTGAGGGGGTAAAAGATTCTACTCACAACATGTTGCCACTGTCACATCTTGAGCCAGCAGAAGTGTCCTACACAGAGACAGACTCCAACATATCCGCACACAATGGCCATGAGCACATGCCATCCACCATGTCGTAACTTGGGGCACAACTACAGTTGCACATTGTTGTTAGATGTGTAGTCAGCACAAATCTGACGTCAGGCAATGCACACATTGATGATGGCACACTCAGATCATGCACTCTGCTTGACCCTGACATGGGATGTCCGTGACAACACCAATGAAGATGATACCAGAAGGCCACAACTACAAATATGAACTCAAGGGCCATTACACCAATGACATGGGAAGGTACATGTAGGGGGAATGCATGACAACTGCACCCAACACTGCGGCCACTTACATGCCATTGCATCACACTAGCAACATCACAGCCCTGCACTGGCCCAGGCTTGGAGCACATGCAGCCAAACAACACCCAAAGTCGCACTCACAGAATACTCACCACCAGCTTGCTGCTGATGCCCCTTCAGACGTGCATCCAGTTCAGGCTGCGTCACAGCTAAAATGCGTGCCATTAGTGGTGTCATGCTGCGCCGCGCCAACCTGCCGGACCGAGGGATCAGCCCCAGTGTCATCTCGGCCACGTTCCTGCTCAGCCGGCAGATGTCATCCCACCTCTTGTGACAGTGGGAGCGCCGTCGGTTGGAGACACCCAGTGGATGCACCTTACTTGCAATGGCCCTCCACACGGCCTTGCGCTGGTTGACTTTGAGCTGCAGACATGGGAGACAAGAGGGTGCAATAATCAGTGTAACCTACCACCATTTCACAGTGCAGGAGCATGACACAGACTCATACCAACTTCAGCCATAACTTCAGCAGAGACAAAAAATCTGCGACATTCAAACATCATCATGTGTGAAAAACACATTAATGCATGCAGGTATGAGGGTGGACGCAGTACATGCCTATCTCAAAGCCATGCAGGATGCCAGCAGAGAGCAAAATGTGTATGCTGACCACATCTACTGCAAGTTTCTGGGAATACCAAGACATGCAGGACATCACTACATATGTCACTGTGAATACTCACTGTGCCCAACACTGCACAGCCCTCAAAGCACTTGCCCTTAAACTGCCACACTGTGTCATGGATGTCACATTGAGGGACATGACCTTTCAAACGCAAACCCTCATCACAAGGCCTGTCTTGTGCAATCTACATCTCTGTAATGGCTCATTGACGGAGAGTCAAGAGGAAAAGCACAGATTTGACACTCTGTACATTCAGTGTTGTGTCACTGTCTGATTGGGCAGTGAATGTGCAGGCCAGTTGGGGTCACACAGAGGTCCAACGTGGGGCATCTCATCTTTTACATGGAGGGACTATTTGGAAACACAAACAGTGCCAACACATGCGAGTATGTACACATGCCGGTGGTGATGGAAGGGTCTGGGCACAAGAATGTTGGAATGTACAGTTTCATAGGTGAATGACCAACAAGAGTGTCACCCTGGGGGACTGAGGTCCTGAGCATAGTGCAGAACTAGAGATGAGGCACACATTGAGTCAGAAACAATGCCCTCACTACCCTCTGGACAACTACACTAGCTAAGGCCATAGATGGGCCTGTGGAGGACATCAGGGACACACAAAGACATTCAGACTGAAAATCACTGTCCTGACTCCTGAATTGAAAAGGTGCAGCCACACTGTATGTCTGACAAGACATCACATTTCCCTCACATCTGGATGTGCAGGCAGGCAAATGTGTGGAATAGGCTGAACACACCTTCCCCCTGGAAACAGCATGCTAGGCAGTGCATGACCCAACCCCACACTCTCACGCACATACTGCAGCAGATCACACTTCGTGTGTGCCCCCCTACACTCTCACTCACACCCTGAGATACTTACCACGACATTAGGCGCACCATATAGCCTTGAATATTGGGTGAGCACCTCGTCCAGCAGGACCTCCAGTTCCTCGGGGGTGAAGGGAGTGGCACGGATCTTCTCAGTCCTCGCCATCACTGTGGGCATGAGACAGCAGCAGCGGCAGTTGGTGGTGACGGGTGTCAGGCAGCAGTCCCTGGAGGCAGCAGCAGGTGAGGGGTGTCAGGCAGCAGCAGGTGAGGGGTCTCAGGCAGCAGTCCCTGGAGGCAGCAGCAGGTGAGGGGTCTCAGGCAGCAGTCCCTGGAGGCAGCAGCAGGTGAGGGATCTCAGGCAGCAGTCCCTGGAGGCAGCAGCAGGTGAGGGGTCTCAGGCAGCAGTCCCTGGAGGCAGCAGCAGGTGAGGGGTCTCAGGCAGCAGTCCCTGGAGGCAGCAGCAGGTGAGGGATGTCAGGCAGCAGTCCCTGGAGGCAGCAGCAGGTGAGGGCTCTCAGGCAGCAGGCTCAGTGAGCTGTGGCAATGTGTGGCTCCCTCACACACATATAGCCCCCAGGGCTCGTGTCTGTGGTTCTAAGCTGCTGCAATTGGTGTTCCAGGTCTGTCTCATTCAAATCCATCCAATGACCGCCTCCGCGGTGGTGGAGCACGCCTACCGCGATTTTCAAACTTGCACCAGGCAACCGCGATTGCGCTTCCCATTGGCTGGCAGGGCCTGGTCCATGGCGGTGACACACCGCAGGGGACAGGCGAGCGGTACCGCGGTGGTGCATCTTTCAAGTGCATCCAATGACCGGCCCCGCGGTGGCGGAGCACGCCTACCGCGATTTTCAAACTTGCATCAGGCAACCGCGATTGCGCTTCCCATTGGCTGGCAGGGCCTGTTCCATGGCGGTGACACACCGCAGGGGACAGGTGTGCGGTACCGCGGTGGTGCATCTTTCAAGTGCATCCAATGACCGGCCCCGCGGTGGAGGAGCACGCCTACCGCGATTTTCAAACTTGCATCAGGCAACCGTGATTGCGCTTTTGGCAGGGCCTGGTCCATGGCGGTGACACACCGCAGGGGACCGGCGTGCGGTACCGCGGTGGTGCATCTTTCAAGTGCATCCAATGATCGGCCCCGCTGTGGCGGAGCACGCCTATCGCGATTTTCAAACCTGCAGCAGGCAACCGCGATTGCGCTTCCCATTGGCTGGAAGGGCATGGTTCATTGCGGTGACACACCGCTGGTGGCAAGCGGTAGCTACCGCGATTCTGGGAACATGCATTGCTATGAGTGACCAGGATCTGGGTGTCGGAGCATGGCAACCACCATTAGACATGTGCATATGCCTATCAATCCCGCTATGGTGTCTTGGGCCATGGCGGTGACACACCGCTGGTGCCAGGCGGTAGCTACGGCGAGGGTGCAGCATGACATTGTTGCTTATGGGCGTGACAGTGTTGTCTGAGCACGTTTACGGCACCAATGGACACATCGTGCTGTGTCAATGTCATGGGTCATATCTGTACTTCGAACAGTGGTCACTTACAAAATATCATGGCACTTGATGGAAATCAAATGGGCTATAGTAAGTAATGACAGCCTAAATTTCATACCTAACACCAAATGCCACAATGAAAGTACTAATGGGGCACATTACTCCTACACAATTTCATATGTGAGCCCACATTTACACACATCTTCATATCTGACCCCCAAATTTGGCCCCAATTTCATATATGTCAACACATTTTAGCCCCAATTTCATATCTGACCCCCAAATTTGGCCCCAGTTTCATATCTGATCCCCAAATTTGGCCCCAATTTCATATCTGACCCGCAAATTTGGCCCCAATTTCATATCTGATCCCAATATTTACACACATGTCCATGTCTCACACAATATGTCACTATACAGTACATGATTGTACAAACATCTCAGCATTATTTTCATGACTCACCACATGTGTCACACTGTTGTCTGTTTGGTATCACCTGTTACTGCCTTCATGTAATGTAATTGTTCGCAGTAGCAAATCCTACAGTATATGTCCACATGGACATGTGTGTGCTCTACATACTCAAGGATGTTAATTACATCACCAGCACACTTGGCATTCTGTACATCCTTATCATTTTTCACTTGTATCCCTGCCTTTGGGTATGTTTGGTCTCCGTATCTGCCAAATGTCATCACCATTACTTGTGACATTGTGTCTGGTATGTGCTCATGTTGTTCGGCCTGTCATATGTGATTTTGTTACATGTATATTTCCACAGTTGTGAGTGTGTTGCTAGTGGATTTGATGTGTGTGGTGTGTTACATTGGTACCCACCAAGGACAGGTGCATTGACCTTGTTCACATGAAGAATGTTGGCTTGGTGAGGGACTGTAGCCAAATGTGGGGCTGGTGCTCACTGACTGTTAAGTTTGACATGGCATCTGTGACCAGTGGAAGGTGACCCACAATTGGCCTGGACAGTTCAGCATTGCGTGTGCTTTCATGTGCAGTAAGTGTTTGCAGTTTTGGCAGGGCGCACAATTAGGACACGTGTGCAGTGATATTGAACTGACACGTGTGGATAAGCCTGCTATGGTGTGGTAGCCTTTCGGGGGCACAAGCTGGTCCTGTGCTGTGTGGGTGAACTGATGGTGCTGTTGACTCAAGCTAATGATGGCATCCAAGACAGGTGAGATATACCTTGATAGGGCTGGCTGTGGCACCCATCTAACTCAGACATTTGTTGTTCTAATGGTATCAGAGGCCAACAAGTGATGCACAGCCAGCATCTTTGTCTGCAGAGGAATGTTGAGAGTCCGCTTTGTTGTTCCTGACAGGCTGTGTGGCATGTGGCTCAGGATGCTTTTGATAGTAGTCCTTTGGTACCTGTGTCGTGCGATGACATCCCCTGTTGTTATGTGCATGAGGCTGTTGTGTCTTCGGTATTTACTCAGTATGTCCATGCGCTGACTTTTAGGTGTAGTGGTGTGGCTTTGTCCGGGTGGTGGTGTAGGTTGTTTCTGTGTCACTGTTGTGTGTCCAAGCAGCTGGAGTATTAGCTCCATGGCAAATGTTGTACTTCAGTTGTGTGTCTGGGCAGTGCTAGCTTCATACTGCATGTCATAGTGTAACTTTAGTGCACATTGTCGTTTGTCTACAGTCCTTTTGGATCACGTACCTTATCCACTTTTTGTGTGCCACATTGACAATCTGTGTGCCTGCTGATGATATTGTGCAGTTGTGTTGTTGTGTCTTGATTCACGTCAAGACTGCATATGCATATGCTGTTCATTATTAGTCATTGACTGACTTAGAATTGTGTGTAACAGCATGTATGGCATGTCTACTGATGACAGTGGATATTGGCACAGGCTTGTGAATATGTCTGTGAGTGTCTCTAGACTTGTGTGGATTAGCATTGGCTCACATTCCATGCTGAGTCCTTCAGAACTGGATAAATTCATGTGTAGTTCATGTGTCCCCTGTCATGTCTGCACAAGAATGTGTGGCACGTACAGCAGACATTTTGAAGCCAGCAGTGTTTCTGTTTCACACATGTCCTGTATCATTTACTGTCCGTGCTGTTTGCACCAGATTCTGGAATGTGACTATTACCATTCACATACACAGTTTCCATGTTTGTTGTTCTCACAGTGGTAATACTGAAGAACTGTAGTACAATGTGATCTCTATGTATCATGACTATTGACTTGCACTGTATGGTGCATTGTGATGCCAGTCAATGTTTGCGGTGTGTGAATCAGAAGCTACGGAGTTGTGCACATCTCATGGTCTGTTGCAATGACGTGTAACCTTTCATCTCACCTAGGAGGCGACCTAATGTGTATCGTCCTGTCACCCTGCTGGCTAACATTGAGGATGATGACGTGATACGCAGATTCCCTCTGGACCGCACGAACATCCAAGACCTGTGTGCCATGTTGGATCCTCACCTGCGGGCTGGCAGGACATACCCAACAGCATTGACAACCGAAACAAAGGTGATGGCGGCACTGCATTTCCTGGCTAGTGGGTCATTCCAGGAGACAGTGGGCATTGCAGGGGGGATGTCTCAGCCCACCTTCAGCATGGTGCTAAGGGATTTCCTGTTGGCCATGAGGCGATACAAGGACCAATACATCAGTTTTCCAAGGCGTGCGTCTTTGGTGGATGTAAAGGCGGATTTTTATGCCCTTGGCCACATCCCGAATGTTGTAGGTGCTATTGACTGCACACATGTTGGCCTGGTTCCACCACAGGCACAGGAACACATCTATCGGAATCGTAAACATTCCCATTCCATCAATGTGCAGGTGGTGTGCCTGGCCGATATGATCATATCGCATGTATGTGCCAAGTTTCCGGGCTCTGCACATGATTCATATATCCTGCACAACAGCATTGTGCCCCAGCTGATGGCCAATCTACTTCCGGAGCGGGCATGGATTGTGGGTGAGTAGGCAGAGTCAACTTGTGTGCTGTGTGTGCCATGCTGTCCTCTGCCACAGTTGTATTACTGAATCGTTATGTTTATTTCACACCTAGGAGATTCGGCATATCCAAACAGACCGTGGTTGCTGAGCCCACTACGCAATCCTAGGACACCGTCTGACGTCCGCTACAACAATGCCCATGGTAGAACACGTCGGGTGGTGGAGCGAACCTTTGGTCTCCTAAAATCGAGGTTTCGCTGCCTGGACCGGACCGGAGGGGCACTCATGTACTCACCCATAAAGGTTTGTCAGATAGTGATTGCATGCTGCATGTTGCACAACCTGGCCTTACGGAAACAAATCCCCCTGATCCTGGACGATGATGACCAGCCGAGGCCCCCACCTGCGAACCCACAAATGTCCAGTGACGAGGATAGTGGTGAGGAGGAAGGTGTCGACCAGCGTCAGCAGCTCATCAACTGCTACTTCACTTGAAGGTGGGTGACGATGTACAACTGGTCCATTGTCTGTTGATGTAGTTGTTTGGGTGGAGGTCTATGTGATCTTTGTGAGTGCATCCTGTTGTTGACTCAGTGCTGGCTGCCTATGTGTTGGATACAGGGTATTTTGGCACAGCTACAGGATGTCTATGTTGGTACAGTTGCACATTGTAATGTGTGCATGTTGGTGTACGTTGAGGACATGTGTTGTGTGATGGCTGTGATGCCACAACCTGACTAGTGACTTTTGTTCTGTTGTGTTTTGCTAGGTCCCTTCTGCCTCTCCTTGCCTACAGAGGTTCCATGTTACTGTGACATTGTAACCATGGTAAACATTGCACAAACAGTGATAAAGATGGAGCAGACTCATATCCATTGGTGCGTTATTGTTGTTTATTGTCAATGGGTATATGTGAGAGGTAAGTGGATATTTACATAAGTGTGAATGGTGAATCTACGAGTTGGCAGTGATGGTAGATGAGACAATCAGGTAGGCACCACATTGATGTGGCGACACAGTCCAACAGACGGATGCCATTTCCATGGCAGTGTGGGTAAGGACAGTGTTCAAAGTCAATGGCAGGGTGAAGAGTGTTGCCATCATGGCTGGCTCCTCGACTGGTGTTTGGAAGGTGCTTTGCCACGGGTGAGTCCCAAGTTTTTCTTTGGACGGCCCCTCCTTCGTTTGGCAGGGGGGGCATCGTCTGTTGGGCCAGTGGGGTCTGAAGAGTCACCCCTTTCCGTGCCCGCAGGGGTGGATGATGAACTGTCATCCTGCGGGACAAAGGGGGGAGGTGGAGGTGTGTGATGTGGCACTGGCCTATCCCTCAGAATCGCCACTAACTGACCCATGAGGTCTACAATTTGTCCCATACGGTTGTCCATAGACCTCAGCAGATGTTGGAGCTCCAGGGCATCTTCGTGGGCCTGGCCCATTTGTGCCTGTGTTCATTCATAGGCACCCACGACTCTAGTGATGTTAGCCAGGGCTTCGGTCACAGTGTCCGGTGTTGTTGGAGTCCCACTTGTCCTCCCACCTGTCCTCCCACCTGCCCTGCTATCACTGGCCTGTTGCCTCACCACTCTGGCCACACGCCTGCCCTCCACAGTTGTTGGTGTGGGCTGGGCATCCTCTGTGGCTGGGCGAATGTTGCAGGCAAAGGTGGTAGTGGTGGTGGTGGTGGTGGTGGTGGCGGCACAGGTCGTTCCAGCAGGGGTCAGCATTGTTGTTGTTGCTGATGGTGGGGGGCCAGTGGGGTCATGTGACCGGTTGCGCCCTGGCACACCAGATGGGCCAGCTTGGAGCTCCTCGTCCAAAGAATCCAGGGACTCCGCATCCGAGTGTCCATGTTCCGGGGGAGGAGACTGGCTCTGCAAGTTGAAGTTGTTGTCGTCTGCAGTCAGTTGTTGGTCACCTGTGGAACAGAGGGTACATGGTCATTGACTTACAGCCATATGGGTTGCTGTGTTTGATGTCTCTTATTTACATGTTATGCAACACACAGTTACGTATTTCATGAGTTGAATGTCTGCACAGTGTTGTTCGTCATGACATGATGTGGAGGTACATACATCTTGTTCCATGGTGTGACAAGTCATGGGATGCCATGGCCAACTTGACACTCTTTGTATGGGACTGATGAGTTGTCATCTGACAACTGGCTGCCATGCAACTTGATGTGTTGCATCGAGGATGATTACTCTTCCCGGCAGGTGTTACATATGCACATGTACTAGACATTCTCACATTGTTATCTCATGCATACCTTTGTAATGTTCTGTGCTTCTATTTATTTGCTCGACCGACCATGCCTTTTTATTGTTACTAGAGTCCTTCATGCTCAGCAGCCATGGAATTTGCACATGTCATTCTGTGCAGGGCATATTTGGTCCCTGATTTGCTTACACATGGTTTAGTTGAGTCACAGTTCTGTTTCTGTCACAGTTACATACGCATCGCTGTCTGCTTTCTATCAAATGGAATGTAATTGGGGTGTATTTTGTTGTGAGGTGTGGCATTGTGTTTGCATTAGCTCAATGCTTTCGTTGAAGAATGGTGGGTTGCATGCACTGGCTGCTTACCTGTACAGTTGGCATCTTTTGGGTGGACTTTCTACCACATGCTTCTGGGTGGGAGGGAGTGCTTCTTCATGCTGAGGGATGGGGCAGGGTGTGCCTGATGGGAGTTGTGGTGCTGGCCTCCCTATTCCAAAGACACCTCCCTGTGAAGATGGCTACCTACCTGTTAGGTGAGGATGTAGCACACAATGACTGCCACATGGCTGTGGGTGGGGGGAGTAGTCCATCCTGCTCAGCTGTGGGCCAAGGGGGCCTGGTGGGAGTTGTAGTGCTGGCCTCCCTATTCCAAAGACACCTCCCTGTGAAGATGGCTACCTACCTGTTAGGTGAGGGTGAAGCACACAATGGCTGAGGCATGCTTCTGGGTGGGAGGGAGAGCTCCTTCATGCTGAGGGATGGGGCAGGGTGTGCCTGGTGGGAGTTGTGGTGGAGGCCTCCCTATTCCAAGGACACCTCCCTGTAAAGATGGCTAGCTACCTGTTAGGTGAGGGTGTAGCACACAATGACTGCCACATGGTTGTGGGTGGGGGGAGTAGTCCATCCTGCTCAGCTGTGGGCCAAGGGGGCCTGGTGGGAGTTGTAGTGCTGGCCTCCCTATTCCAAAGACACCTCCCTGTAAAGATGGCTACCTACCTGTTAGGTGAGGGTGAGGCACACAATGACTGCCACATGGTTGTGGGTGGGGGGAGTAGTCCATCCTGCTCAGCTGTGGGCCAAGGGGGCCTGGTGGGAGTTGTAGTGCTGGCCTCCCTATTCCAAATACACCTCCCTGTGAAGATGGCTACCTACCTGTTAGGTGAGGGTGAAGCACACAATGGCTGAGGCATGCTTCTGGGTGGGAGGGAGTGCTCCTTCATGCTGAGGGATGGGGCAGGGCGTGCCTGGTGGGAGTTGTGGTGCAGGCCTCCCTATTCCAAAGACACCTCCCTGTGAAGATGGCTACCTACCTGTTAGGTGAGGGTGTAGCACACAGTGACTGCCACATGGTTGTTGGTGGGGGGAGTAGTCCATCCTGCTCAGCTGTGGGCCAAGGGGGCCTGGTGGGAGTTGTAGTGCTGGCCTCCCTATTCCAAAGACACCTCCCTGTAAAGATGGCTACCTACCTGTTAGGTGAGGGTGAATCACACAATGACTGCCACATGGTTGTGGGTGGGGGGAGTAGTCCATCATGCTCAGCTGTGGGCCAAGGGGGCCTGGTGGGAGTTGTAGTGCTGGCCTCCCTATTCCAAAGACACCTCCCTGTAAAGATGGCTACCTACCTGTTAGGTGAGGGTGAGGCACACAATGACTGCCACATGGTTGTGGGTGGGGGGAGTAGTCCATCATGTTCAGCTGTGGGACAGGGGGCCTGGTGGGAGTTGTAGTGCTGTTTGCCTGGACACATACAACACAGTAGATGTGGTCTACCTTTGTGATGTTTGAGGTGGTGTGGATGTAAAGTCAGTGTGACCTGTGTGTGTTTTTGGGGTGCAGATGTGTGTACTTGTGCCTCAGGGATGTATCTTTGTAGTTGTGCAAGACAGTACATGGCAGTTTCATGGTATACATTAGCTGGTACTTACCAGCCTCCACTCCCCCGGGTATTCCCTCAAGACTCTCTGGATGCAGTATGGCAAGCACCTTCTCCTCCCACGCAGTGAAAGGTTTTTGTGGGATAGGAGGGCCTCCACCAGTCGCATCAGCCAGCTCACGGTTCTTGGCCCTCCTCTTCTTGACAACACTCTTCAGGTCATGCCACCGCCTCATGATTTCATTCTTGTTGCGGGGCACATTCCCTACTGCATTGACCTTGCCCACTATCCTTGCCCACATGGTTGTCCTTGTGGCTAATGGTGTCTGTTGGACCATGTTGCCAAAGAGTTGTGGTTCTACTCTGATTATCTCATCTACCATTACTGTCAACTCAGTATCAGTGAATTTTGGCATTTTGTGATGTGCCATGGTGTATGCTGTGCTGATGTTTTGGGCTGCAGTTGTGAGGGTGGTGTAGGTGGTGTGTGTGTGTTGTTGTTGTGCTGGTGAGATGTGTGGTGTTTTGCCTATCCAATGTGCTGCAGGGTTGTGTTCCTTCGGGGTTGGAGTAGTGCAAAGGATTGGGGTCAGGGAAGGGGCTGATTTTATGCTCAGCTATGTGGGTGTGTCAAAATGGTGTAATGCAGTCAGGTGTGCTGTGTGGGTTGTCCTGTGATTTGTATATTTAAATTTGCCATGGGGGTGTGTCATTGGGATGTTTCAGGTTATTGGGGGGGCAGGTCTAGTTGCTTGTGTGCATTTGCTGGGCTTATTGTTGTTTTTTTTACTTGGCCGCCATTTTTTTTGCGGAGCATCCGCAGCGATGGCTGTGCTGCAGGGCTTCCGCCGTATCTCACATTCATTACTGTTAGCGACCGCAGCGGACGGAGATAGCGGAACGTACCGCTGTGACATCGGGGATATCATAATATCATTGGCGGTCACTCCGCATGTCTGGCGGCGGGTTGATGTGTTTCCGCTATGTTACCGCCCGTCGCGGTTGCATTTTCACTTTCTCTGCCCTCTTCGGGCGGTTTTTAGATGCCTCCTACCGCCGCGGGAGTGAATATTTTGGCGGTTGATCCTAATAGGGTCGGCGGGGTTTCTGCGGTACCTGCGTACGGTGATTTTCCGCTACCATGGCGGTCGGTTCTTTTTCCGTCCGCCATCGTAATGACCCTCTTAGATAGGGTTTACAGAAACAAACAGGTTACATGAACCACACATGATCCGAACTCTGACAGCAGTAGTGATATCAACAGAAAGATTTGTCAGTATGAATGTTGACATATACCCCACAAATTGAAAAGACAGCCTTAGCAGTAAGTGCCCTCTGGTGCCAAGCACCCAAAATGATCAGATATTCACTTTGTAGTACATACATGTTTGGGCTCCAAACTGCAGCTTGTCATTTTCACCAGGCATTTATTCTTACTAATGTCACACATGGAAAGATTCCGCATTTGTGCCTATTTATAAACATCTTCAAATACTATGGCTGCCCACCCTAGGACAAGGATAATTGCCCCCATTATTGCAGGATAGTCAGATTTCGGCTGAGAATAACCAAAACAGGCGAGGTATCGTTTATAGCAGTGTGTGAACCACCTTATTTTCAGGAACAGCTCAAAGCATGGCTGTCCTCCTGTTTCATTTGTTAGGACTTAAGCTTCATGCCTGTCCTTTGTTTAGTGCCAAGAAATTCTTTGTGGTGTATGTGTGCCATATAAAGTTCACGCCTTCCCTACACTGGGTATGCTAAGGGAATCACATCAAGTGGAGACCTCACAGGACAGGGACTCTGCAGTCAGATCCTTGGATTCCTGAAACTAATTGCAGCATGAAATATTGTAGTGAGGACTATTCAGAGAGGACGCTCAAAGCTGGGCTAACAGAGGAAAGCTGTGAAATCGCTTGGGCTACAGGAAATGAGTCAAGAGATGGGATAACACATTAGGGTCCAATTCACAGAAAGGTATATTATTTTTCAGATGACACAGATAAACATTTACAGAGGTAACCCGTAGCTGAATTAATAGTTCCTGGAATACTAGATAACTGTGATTCTCTTGCATGCTGGTCTGGAATGGATGCCCTTTCATTCCAGGAACAATCAGCTTTCACACATGCCTTCCATGGATGCTGCAGGGCGAAGGCTCTCATTTATGTCCATTCTAGGCACACTCAAATGCAGTGGGGGAATCAACCTCTGTATCCCGGAAGGGGGCATGTAACGCATGTATGTAGCCAGCATAGACCTCGTGTTCCCTATGTTGTGGGGGTCCTAGGGTCCTCCACCGCTGTCCTCTATCAGCCCCGCCTGTGCGCTTGAAATGACCCCCACACCACGCATCTTGTTCACTGGCAGACTTGCACCGCGCTGAGTTGAAATGGGTGACTGTTTTCCCTTGAAACTGCACTAACGCATAGATTCGTTTGTTTTTTATGTGATTTTGCTTCCTCTCATGATTGTGTAGAAATACTCTTCTTCATCAAACACTGCTGCACTCAATTTATATTCGATGAGTCACTTACAGATGAGTATTAAAATAACTGTTTACTGATTTTTACACAGCTGTGCACATAGTCTGGGAAACTTCCAGAAAAAGCAAGTGGCTTAGAAGTGGCTACTGAGCCTCACAAAACTTCCTCGAGGACCAGCCCGCTGCTCTCTGCCTCTGTACAGTTTAATCAGCCTGCCCTGAAACCACCAGAGATTCCTGCAGACAAAAAACACATGTTACAGATATGGCCTTGTGTGAAATTATAAACCTACCAAGAACTTGGGGGCATATTATCAAGCACGGCGTTAAAATTATCGCCGGTTTAGCGGCAGAAAACTGTTTCAATAGGGCTCAAGTGAGGAGGTGTGTCTGTAACACGATGCTCTGGGCGGGAGATTATCTGCCTCCAAAGCCCATTGTCTGTCTTTCAATTATGGTCTTGTTTAGCACAGAGCCATGTGTCATTAATCCGATCATCTACCCGTCTCACCATGGGGCATATTATCAAGAACGGCGTTAAAATTATCGCCGCTTTAGCGGCAAAAAACTGCAGCTAAAGCGGCGATAATGGGCTTGATAATATGCCCTTGAGAATTCCAATAGAAGCCCATGTTGACACCAGGACATGGGCTTCTATTGGAATTCTCAAGGGCATATTATCAAGCCCATTATCGCCGCTTTAGCGGCAGTTTTCTGCCGCTAAAGCGGCAATAATTTTAACGCCGTTTCTTGATAATATGCCCCTATGTAGCATCTACATAGTAGGTGAGTCTGTTGCTTATTTATTTATTTCCTTGAGTAGAACTATGATTCCCCTTTCGTTTTGTATTCCATGTTCGGGGATTTGTACGTTGGTAGAGAATGTTGGCACTCGTACTGGACCAGTGCCTTAATACAGACGTGTTTAAGTGGTTGCTGCCAATAAAGGCTTTTTACATTAATTTGACTACTTCGATGTTACTACATCATTTTGGCGACGACTAGGGATTTTTTTAAACCTTTTAAAAGAACACTCAAGACAGATGAAGACTCCGAAGATCGTTTAATTCTTCACCGGATCCGATTGAACTAATCTTCCTCCCGGATTTACCTTAAGCTATCCTCTCTAGTCCAATCCTAGAGAAGTATTTACTTTATCCGGTTACCATTCGTCGAGAGTCAAGACATTTACTTTCATGAGCTGAGTAGGGGACAGTTCGTGTACTGCACTTACACACTTACTCCCGGGTGAGTTCTCTTATCACTTTATTACTTAATGTGAGTCTGCGTGAGTTTTGTTTGCAGGTTTACAGTGATTTTGTACTTTACAATCCTGTCCCTCAAGCGCTCGCGTCACTCACCAACGTTTTTTTTGCACAATCGATCGCCCTCAGCTCCAACGTTCCTGCCTCCGTGCACAACTTCATTCTGTGCGTCCTTACAGCAAAGCATTGTGGGCACCATCGTGACGTGCAAGGTCACGCAACGCGACCCGACGCACTCTACGTGCCGCCATCTTTGTTTTTTTCTTCTTCATCGTTAAAGTTTCAGATGCATCGCATTTCTCCACAGCAAGCTTTTCTTCATGCATTTTTCGTACGTTAAAGGTACTGCTTGCTTCCGATTTTTCACTGGTTCATAAGTAAGCTTTCTTTTAATTTTTTTGTATCAATTGATGGGTACGAGTGTATAGTCACTATGGATACAAGTGACAGAGCAACCACTTCTTCTGTTTCAAATGCCAGCATTAAAATAAATCTGAGTACTCCTGAAAAGTTTTTAATTGCACCTGGTGAACCAATAGTTAAGTGGGTGGAGTGGAAGGAGTACTTTTTAAACTACATAGCCACTCTTGAGGACAATGCTGGTATTTTATCTCCAGAAAGAAAAAAAGAATTTTATTGCATTGTTTGGGACCTGAAGGTTTGAGAGTTTATAATCAGATGCAAAAACCAGAAAGAGCTGGTGATGTTGATGTTTTTAAAGCAGCAATTTTAGACCTTTCAGATCATTATTCTCCCACAGTGTGCATTGGAGTAACCAGACGTGCTTTCTTTAAAAGAAAACAGCTACAGCACGAATCTGTGGAGGAATATGTTTCATATTTAAAGACTTTAGCTGCGCCTTGTAAATTTGGCATTTTACACGACGATTTTATAGGGGACCAAGTTGTTGTGTGTACAAAAAATAAAGGTATACAAGATAGGTTGTGGATCGAGGGCGACTCCTGTTTAAAAGATGTTATTGCTTTGGTAAAAAAAGCTGAACTTTCAGAAAGGAGTGCTAAAGCCTTATCGGATCAAAATGAATCGTCCACTTCTGTCAACAAAATTACAGAATCCAAGAAAGGAAAAGAATTTGTAAGGAAGTCTGGTTTCTACCATAATAAAACTTTTAATTCAGGAAAAAATTTTAAACCTAAATTTAATCTAGCAGATTCTTCAACCTTTGCTTGTTATCGTTGTGGAAACAAGACTCATAACGCCAGTTTTAATAAATGCCCAGCTAGGTCAGCCAAGTGTTCTAACTGTGGAATTGTGGGGCATTTTACCAAGGCCTGCAGAAGATATGTTTTGCAAAAGCCCAAAGTCACATGTCTTAATGAAACGGATTCTGATTCCTCTGATTATGACTCTGACAATCAGTATGAACAAAATGCTTCTGAGAAAAAAAAGTGTAACTATGTTCTTAATGTCAGTGGCAATGATAGAAGTAAACCTTTGTGTATTGTTAAATTTGGAGGTATTCCTTTGCAGGTTGCCGCAGATTCTGGTTCACCTTTCACTATCATTGCTAAAAATGTATGGGACACTAATTTAGTTAATGTTTTAGGTTCACACTTGGAGCCCCCTGATGTACTTCCTGAAAGTTTTACTGGCGATAAGATTGATCTCCTAGGTTATCGCTCTTTGGTTTTTGATTTTAAAAATCGCAGTGCTGTTTGCAAACTTTACGTTGCTTCTGATGGCCCATCTGTGTTGGGGTGGAAGGATCAGAGAGCTTTACATATTATCTTAGATCCTAACAGCCCAGAACACGTTCTTGTAGCCTGTGAAAGCGAGAGTACTAAGAACTGGGTTCTCAAAGAATTTCCCAATGTTTTCTCTGGTAAAATTGGCAAACTTAAAGGATTTTCCCATCGTATTAGGCTAAAAGCTAATGCTATACCTAAAATACACAAAGTAAGAAACATTCCCATGATCGTACGGGACGAAGTAAAGAAAGAGTTGTTTAAACTTCAAGAATGTGGCATCATTGAACCCGTAGAGGCTTCTGAATGGATTTCTCCATTGGTTGTTGCAAGACGTGCCAATGGAAAAATCCGCACTGTGTGTTGATCTAAGAAGTCTCAACGATAATATAATTGTAGACCAATTTCCCTTGCCCAGGATAGATGAAATGTTGTCACTGACTCGTGATTATAATTGTTTTCCTACCATCGATTTGTCTTCGGCTTATCACCAAGTTTCGTTGCATCATTCCAGCCGTAACTTAACTACTTTTTGCACTCCCTTTGGTTGTTTTCGCTTTCGCCGCATGCCTTTTGGGTTAGCTTCCACGACTGCGGTCTTTCAAAGGTTGATGTCGCAACTTTTTGGTGATATGCCAGGCATTACTTTTTTCAAGACGACATTCTCATTATGGGTCGTGATCCACAACAACATGATTCCAGATTAAGACAAGTATTTAATGTCCTTAATAAGCAAGGTCTTACTGCAGAGATTTCGAAATGTAGATTTTCAGAAAATAAAGTGATTTATCTGGGTCGTGAAATCAGTGAACAGGGCATCAGGCCTAAAACTAAACTTATCAGAGCGATTTTGGATGCTCCTGCACCCAAATCCAGGGATGATTTGAGATCATTTTTGGGTTTGGCTGAGTTTTATTCGAAATTTGTCAACAATTTTTCGGAGAAGACTCATGCCATGAGAATTTACTCAAGAATAAAGTTGCTTTCTCATGGTCTGAAGAATGTCAACAGGCATTTCTTCTAATAAAAAAGCTGTTTGTTGTGCTCCCAACCTCCAAGGTTTTGACCCACATGCTCCCACTTTTGTAACTATTGATGCTAGTTCAAAAGGCCTTGGTGCTGTTTTGACCCAAATTTCGGAATCCAAACAAGAAGTAGTCATAGCTTTTGCGTCAAGGTCTCTTTCTCCTACTGAGGAAAAGTATTCTGTAATAGAAAGGAGACTTTGGCTGTTGTGTGGAGTTTAGAACATTTTAGAAAATTCTTATGGGGCAAAAGATTTGTTGTCAGAAGTGATCACAAACCACTTACTAAGCTTCTCACCACTGATGGTCTTTACAGAGCCACTGCTAGAATCTCCAGACTTTCTATGCGTCTCCAAGATTATTTGTTTGATATTCAGTACGTTCCTGGAGCGAAAAATGTAATTGCTGACTGTTTAAGCAGACTTTCGTTACCTTTAATTGAATTTGATTCCAACTCTTGGAATGATTTCTCTGTTGCCAATATTTTTTTGAACTGTAGCTTTGAGAATAGTATCTCGCAAGAACAATGGTTAGAAGCTGATGCTCAAGACATTCTTTTATCTGATGTTAAATCTAGGGTGATTAACGGATGGAATATTGCTAACAAAAGGACCTCCACGATAATTTAAGACCCTTTTGGGAGGTCAGAGATGAGCTTACTGTCTTTGACCACCTTTTGTTAAGAGGTGACAAAGTAATTCCCCTACGTCACTGAGGGAGCACATCATTCATCTTTCACATGAAGGTCATCCAGGGATTTCTCGCACAAAGTCTAGGGTCAGAGATCTCTATTGGTGGCCTGGTGTTGACAGTTGTATAGAAAAATTGTAAGATCATGTATCAGTTGCAAAACTGCTGACAAATCTAAAAAACATTTAATCCTCCTCTAGGTGTAGTCCGCTCTCCAAATCTTCCCTGGGAAGAGATTGCTTTAGATATTATGGGCCCTGTCACCTGGATGGATAGTACAACTAAATACGTTCTTGTCCTTGTTAATTTATTCTCCAAGTGGTTTGAACTCAAAGTTATGAATAAAGTGGATACTAAAGCTGTGATTAATTTTCTAAAATCAATTTTCCTGCAAGAAGGCTTCCCAGCTTCCATTCTCACTGACAACGGTGTACAATTCAAGTCCATGGAAATGTTAAATTTTCTTTCTGTTAATGGCATCAAGCAAAATTTCACTCCTCTATATCATCCTTCCTGCAATGGTACGGTTGAGAGACTGAACAGAATTATCAAAGATACCTTGCAGTTATGTAGGAATTCCAGACTATCTTGGGATGAGGAATTACAGAAGATGCTATGGGCTTACAGAATTACTCCTCATCCTTCTCTTGGCAAGAGTCCTTTTTGCCTTATGAGATGTAGAATTCCTTTCTCAAAAACTAATCCTGCTTGGATGAAGCGGAATAGTATGTCATTTTGTGATTTTGATGATGTTAAGAACACCTTAACCAATTCTCAGATTAGGAACAAAGTATATTATGATGCTAAACGTGGTACCAAACCAGTCGATTTACAAGTTGGTCAATGGGTTTGTGTTAAAAATGCCAGAAAAGTACCTAAAGGGTTTAGTAAGTTTAGCCAACCAAAAAGATTTCGAAAATTCACCACAACACTGTAGTTTTGGACAATGGTGAGACTTGGCATATGAGTCGTTTAGTCTTAGCTCGTTCTGCTGAGGTTGGAGATTTAGATTCCTCTTCTCACCATTGTTCATCTTCTCGTTCTCCATTTTGGTGTTTTGAGAATTCAGGTTGTGATTTCGATTCCTTCCCTACAGTTCCTTCCATTGTGTCCAGTGAACCTGTCAATAATTCTAGTGATGTTTCTAATGAATTGCCTGATCTTACTAGACCTTTAACAAATGTTCAAACTTCCTTTGGAAGAACTGTTAAGAGACCTGAAAGGTACAATGAATTTATTTGTTATTAAGATTTTTTTTGTTGTTGTTTTGTTTTATAAAAGGGGAAGATGTGTAGCATCTACATAGTAGGTGAGTCTGTTGCTTATTTATTTATTTCCTTGAGTAGAACTATGATTCCCCTTTCGTTCTGTATTCCATGTTCGGGGATTTGTACGTTGGTAGAGAATGTTAGCACTCGTACTGGACCAGTGCCTTAATACAGACGTGTTTAAGTGGTTGCTGCCAATAAAGGCTATTTACATTAATTTGACTACTTCGATGTTACTACACCCTACATTCCTCAAATTACACTGGAATGCGCAGGCCGTCACTGTCCTTCGGGGACGTGTGCCAGAACTGGACAATGTTGGTAGTTTTATGGAAATGTCTGACACGTGCGTTCAACTCGAACAGTAAGGTGAGAGCATATAAATATGCACAGACTAGGAGAAAAGCGCATGGAAATGCACCGTAATTGATTCTAGAAACGTCCCCTACCTCTCCCTTCCTCCCCATCCTTTTCCAGTTTACTTCCAGACAGGAGAGCTCATCTTCCGCACTTCTCTGCAGGAGCGCTGAGCCTGTTCTATCTGCCCGACGAGAGCGTCCAGACTGGCAAGCCGTCCTATCAAATTTCAGGATACAGATAACCTTCTTTACCCCTGCTCCATCCTAACTTCTGATAGGGCCTGCTGCGACATCACCTTATCACCCAAAGGTTCTATCCCCCAAACAAGCTGTACTGCTTTGTGCTTGCGCAGAATGTGTATGAATTGTCATTGTGTGTGTGTGCGTGTGTGTGTTGTGCGGGGGTGAAAACAAAAGATCTCTTCGTCGACATCAACTGATAGTTATTGTTTAGTTCTCTATTAACATACAACTTGTTGTTCTCTTTATATGCAACACTTTTCATATTTCACTATAATTGTCCTCGTAAAATTTGACTGTTTGTATTATTTTATTTATTATCCCATCTATTTATCACTTTCATTTCCCTTCCCCTCCATTCCCTGTTTTCGCTCTTCATATAAAATTACAAAATGCTACACATAATATGGTACCTTTTTGTTAATTCTTCTTCACGAGTCTGTCATTTGTAAATGCATTATTTCATTTTTAATACTCTGTTTTGTATCTCCCTGCATTATTATCTTTTAATATATTCGTTCTCAGATATTAGACATATACTGTTAGGATGTACCTTCTTGTTGTAATTATTTCAATAAGGCTTGTTAAACTCAAGAAAAAAGCACTCCTCACACATGCATGATCTAAGGAGCACATGTGCCACGCCCCGCCTTGTGAGGCTGACGTATGTTTTGCCTTTCCGCTACAGGTGCCTTGAAAATGTAAACAGACTGAATGACCAATCTGTCATTTTATCTGTTCATATTTCTGCCATCCAAACTCTGAAAAGCAAATCACCTCCTTCTCTGTGTATGGTGGTTATGCAGTGCCTTGCTCTCCCTATGCACTAGCCACCACCTGTGCATTATAAGTGACAGAAGGGGCTCCCATAGCACACACAGTGGAGCTACCTGCTTTTATGTGCTGCACACAAGCCACACTTCTCACTGGGATAAAAAGAGCCAATGCTAGTTTTATTAAAGAAGAACACTTTAATGGTCTTATAACTATTTACATGACTATTCGTTGCTGTGCTTGTAAAGTGGAGACCATTGCATAACTGAATTTATAATAAAAAAAATGATGCCGAGTCTTGGCAACTGTGTATAAACTAATATTTAGAAGAGCCACAACATGAATTTATAGAATGATAGAACCTTAAAGCTAACTCAAGCAAAGTATGGTCTGATTGTTTCAGTTTTACTCTAAAGTTCGGAAGTCTTAGGAGATATTTCCTAAAACAATCTGTGTTGCACTCAGCCATGTCATGAGCTAAGTGAGGGTCATTTCATTATGATGATTCATAACTTGCATTATCTTCAAGCAAAGCACTAGTGACAAGGTGAAATTAGTACCATATGAATATCAGCCGTGCACCACGATGGGGCGCCTAACTGACACCCCACTGTGAATGACTCTTTGTTCAGCCATAGTGTCTCTTCCCTTCCAGCCACCCCTGAGGTGAAGGATTAAGGCTCCTTCACTTTTCTTAACTATGTGAGCATGAAATCACTTCAAATAGCATACTTTTATGACTGAATTCACCTTTTTAACATCTTTCAGATACCACAAAGAGATTCCTGGCAGGCAGAAATGGTTTTCCAAGTGTGGATTTCTTTACCAGGAGTGTGGAGTAAGCCGCTCAAGTAAATCCCAGTCAAGTGATAGGAAGAGGACATTTCAAGGAGTGGTTTGCATTAAAATCTTGGGAACACCCACAAACATATACTTCTGTGGAACTTCACAAGCTTCAATGTGACCTCTTTTCACCAGGCAAATGGGCAGATATTTACTCCAGCAAAGGGATGGCAAAATCTTATTTTCAGGGGGACGAGCGAAAACGCACCACTCCAGCATTTGGTGGGGTGTAAGGGAAGGGCTTTCTCCATGGGAAGCATGTTTTCCAAAGAAGAGAAAAGTATCTGCACAGAGTGCTTCATCCCACCTCGACTAGATCTCTGCTATGGATATGGCAAACTCCCCACAGGAAAAATGGGAACTGTTTAAAAATGTTACATGACATTCCCAGAAGTAGGTTTGGAAATCTGAACCTGGCACAGCTTTACAGACGTTCTTCTGGGAATATTTTTGAAGTGGACAGAAACAGAAAAATACACTCAAGCTGAGGCACAAATCTCCGCCGGTACTGTGTTTTTAGGTTTCGCCTGCACAGCGCTTGCGCTGTGCTTGTAAAATCTATTGTTTTTAATATAAAACTTAGAAGGGGCTTACATCCCGCCCCCTTGCTTTCCTGGCTTTTCATTGGTTTCTGTGCTTGCCACTTACTTTACCTTCATTTCTATTGGCTGTAGCATATTTTCATGCATTTTCCAATGCTTGTTATTCGTCTGCTTCTCTTATCAGCTTCCCTTAGTGGTGGAACAATTTTTTCGTAAAGTTTTGCCTCTTTCTGCTTTTTAGGTCTCGCATAGCGTTGCAGCGCAACGCGCTGCTCGCTTTGCGAGACATGCAGTATACACTATAGTGGGGGGAAGCTCCACCCACTTTCCGGCCATATTTTTGATTGGCTTCAATCATAAATGCTGCCTTTTGATTTGTTTTCGACTTCTTAGTCCCTCCTCCTGACGGCCATGTTGTCATTTATATCCTTCCCTGACTATTGGCCCCTTTACTCCAAAACTATTTTTGGCCCTGTGGTCCCCCACACCCCCTCCCGCAGTCCGTGACTTTTCGGCCCCCCCTCTCCCACCCCCGCTCCCTTTCGTGCCTTCCAGGACCCCCACCCTCCCGTTTCCAATGCAATAGGTCTCGCATAAATACGAGTCCTATTGCATTAAGAAATGCTTGTTTGTTGTGGGATTGGCTGGCTGATTGCACTCTTTTTTGATGTCGCGCTGCTGACGGCTTATTTTGCCTGACTCTATAACACATGCGCAATACAAGCATGCAAATGCTTCACTTCCGCCTCTAGCGCACCGTCCAGGTTACAGGAAACTGGGTGATTTGGGACTGTGTGCCCCCATCTTTGCACTGACAGCTTTTGTATGTTTCTGGCGCACACGCCTGTGCACGTCCTGGTTGTAAAGGAGATTCCTTTAAATTAGCATCAGGACTTTATTACTGGTTTTACTTATGTTGCGTCGTTTGTAAGGGGTTTCCTCTAATGCTCCGTACTCACTACAGATTCGGACTCTAACATGGCGGCGCAGGCAGGCTGCTTATGCAAATAAGCACGATGCGTATGCTAATTTATACTAAAGAGCAGCTGCGAGGGGGAGAGTAACCGCTGGCCCATGCGCGATTACGTGCACGAGAGATACAAGCGTTGCCCTGCGAAAGTTATCGATTTCGGTAAGTAGTATCCTGTTTTAAACCATTTCGTTCGCGTTTTAGCGTCCAGCAGTGAAGTGTCGCTGTTGGTGTTGGAGAGGGCAATGCGTCGGGAGCGCTGACTGAATTCAAAGTTGCAGGCGGGGGATTTGTTTTGTGAGTGCGCGTCGGACACGTGGAGAGGACAGAGGTACAACAATGGGACGTGCTCAAAGCTGAGAAAACTCTTCTGCCCACGGCAGGTGGGTGCACCTTCCACCAAGAGACGGTGTGCACGGGGTATTCCTCAATTGCGTCGTAGCTTAATCCTGCCGCCTTTACAGACTTTTACATCGTCGGTCAAAAAATCACAGTAGGCTTCGATCCCTTGGCCAGCACCAAATCTTCCCTTTGATCTTGCGATGCGTTGTGTGATTGTTGGTGCCTTGTGGCTCATGCAGCGGTCAGCCGCTGCACTGTGTTGTGGTCAGTTCTGGGTTGTCTGGTTCCGCTGTGGTCGTGGACTGACTCTTCTGCAAAGGAAGATGGGTGGGCGTGTGTGGTGGCTACAGGAGCAACACATCGCCCTCCCTGCCATCGCGGTCATTTCACGTACCACCACGCTTTTGTCTTTGCACAATAAATATATGCAGACGGGAGACAAACAAAACCCATGTGCGAGAATGCTTTATCTTGATTTGACCATTTTCTACTTGTTTTTTTTTTTTTTACGCTTTCTGTTTCACATGGTCGGTCCGGTGGGACTTGTTTTGTTGTTCTTCCACGGCTGCGGTTACTCGTTGCTGCCTCCCTTTTGTGGTCTTAGAACATCGGTGGGATTTTCACTCCGGCCGTTCTACTATCCCACTTGCATTTAATGCACATTTTGTCATGTATTATTTCAATGTAGTGTTTTTCGTATGACGTATCGCTGCCATTTGATGTCATTCGCCATTCCGCATTACGAACAAATGTGTCGTTAATGTGGCTGCTTGAAAAAAAACAGCGCACTCTAGCCTGTTTTAACGTGAAGTCACCCAGGCATAATACTGGGTGGGCAAATTATGCAAAACAATCTCTGCGTGGTTATCTGATATAACTGGTGCGCACTATTAAAAAAAACATTTAAAGTGTTTTCATCCAGTACGATTCCACCTAAAAAGAATAGGAGGCGTGGCTACACTAAGAGCAGCCCCTTGTTCACCCGGCTTGTTATGGTTTCCTTTACTTTATTTTCTCTGGTCCTTCTTCCGACTTCATAGCCTATTTTGTTGCAGCAGTAGTTTTCATTTTCCAGCTGGTTCGCTGTGCTTCTGCACTTTTTCACCATGGAATCTATCTACGCCCGGTGTCATTAGTATTGCGATCTGTGGAGTTCATTGGAGGCAGCTGACCCATCGGGCTTTGTAAGCGTGGGGGCCGCCATGTTCTTCTATTGCACTTTCATTGCCTTTCGGACCCTCCTTCTCCCTTGTTATGCTTACTGTTGCAAAGGATCCGCTCGGGGTCTTTATTCTGGTGGCAGGGTGAGTGGCATCTCTTTACTTTTTTATACTGGTCCCTCAGAGCGCGTGGGTCACCGAGGTTGTCGTCTTATAAAAGTGGAGAAGGTATATCAGGGTGTAGATGTACCACTACAGGTAGTAGCGATTTAATGTTGCAGATACAAAGCATTGTTTTAACGGTATGTGTGTGTTAGTGTCATAACATGGAATGTGATATCCGGAGGAAAGGGGTGAAGTGAACGTGGATTTTAGCTGTGTGTCTTGTAATCTCCATGTCATGATGTGCCTGGTACTTTTCAAGTTCTTATGTATGTATTGTGGTGTGTTCTAATCTGGTGTATGGTGTGGTATGAGTTGCTGGGGGTGACTGCAGATCATGGAGAGTGCCAGGGTGTCTGCTTTAAATAAAGGACGTGGGTTACATTATAGTGGTCGTTAATTGCTGCAGACAACACTACATTGTGATGCTGTTAGCTTAAAACCAAACATATTTGCAATTTGTCCATCAGAGTAAGGGCAAATTAATGTACGGCACTTTGGAGGAAGTTTGGGCTCATCAGAATACATTTTTATTTTCAGTTTTATGTAGCATAAACTCGGACCAAATGTATTGGAGCGCTTTAAATCACCACAAGGTTACATTAATTTTTTGGTAGGCCTGGGGAGATTAACTGATTTGCCCAGAATCACTGGATGTATTTATCTCTCTTCACTCTACCACACAATTCTCTCTCCAACTTTAACAACCTACCTCTAAACTCTCTCTACCTTTCTATAAATCTCTTTCACTGTCTATCTCATTCTCCCTCTCTTCACTCTACCACTCACTTATATACGCAAATAACTCGATCTCTATATACCATCTCTGTCTCGCTTTCTATCACTTTCGCACTTGCGCCCTCTCTCTCACATAAGTAAAAAATATTTTCATTACAATGCCAATATATCTGACTCTAAAAAAATGCGAGACCAATTGCATTGCAAATGCTTGTTTGTCTTGCAGCAGATTTATATAGCACTACTTATCACCCAGAGAGATTAAGTGATTTGCCCAAAATCACAGGATGTTGCTCCGCCAGACTCAAACCAAACCAGGATCCCCAGCTCTTTAGTCAGCAGCTCTGGCCCCTGCGCCACATCCTCTCCACTCCCGTGATACTTGTCAGGGAGCTCTTTCCTTTGTCCCGGACAGTGATTGATAAAAACAGGTACTTATTCATCACACTGGCAAAACCAATGCATTACCAATGCTTGTTTTTAATGAATCGGTCCCGATGTAACTTTATCCATAGTTGCTCCTCTAGACGGCTGTTGATTGGCAGCTCTAAGCAATTTAAAACTGCTGTAGCACCAAATCTCATAATGGGATGGTCTTCACTCTGGCTATTGCTGCATGTAGAGGCCAGGAGCAGGCACAAGTTTGTCCCATTTCTGACAGATACAACATCAGTAGGGGTGTCACATTCTGTCGACGGAACATGTTGGTTGAGAACCCCAACACAGAGCGTTAAGTCAAGACTATAGCACCTACAGTGGCAGGTACTGGCCTAAGCAAAACTCTCTGCAGTGGGAATGCCAAACCCCCCCACCTTCCTCCACAATGTCACACAAGTGGACCATGGATCCTCCCCCATCTCACGCTGCTCTATACAGTTGTGTGTGACATTCCCTAGGGATCCTTATGCTATGGACATTCTTCTGGCATTTAGTGTTAGCTTTTTTTATGTTCAAAATGTTTTATTGAAGAAATTTTCAGAGATATGAAACACAATACAAAAAATAATACTGAATCATGAAGTATAGAATCATACTACAATATATAAGAAAAAAATAGAATACCTATATCTTATTACAGAATAGTACAAATATGATATAAATAATAAAATAAACATAAAAGGGCTACAGTAAGCAAAGATTAATTAATACAAATTGAAATAAGTTTCCTAAATTGTAGAACATGTACTGATGTAGGAATCTAAACTAGACCACATACTAGACCTAGAGGAAGAGGGGGTCTTTATGAGAATGCGGATAAAAACATTGCCCGCGTCTAAGAAAAAGAATCCATTCCCACCATGCATTAACCGAAAGTGAAGTAGCGTCTTTCCAATTACAGGTAATAGATTTGATTGCAGTAGAAATAAGGAAATCCAACAATTTACAATCCATAGGGTATAAAATGGATTTAAAGAGTGAGGATTTGAGAATTAGAACCTGAAATGATAAAGCTGTTTGGATCTTAAGGATCTGGGTAATAAGATGCCATATTTCTAATAAAAACTGATGTATGATAGAACAATTGAAAAATAAGTGTTGTAGGTCGCCAGTTACAGATTGACAGTGCCAACAATTTGGAGTATCTAGAAGTTTAGCTTTAAATAATTTGTCAGGAGTCCAGAAGCATTGATAAAGTAGGTAAATATTAGATTGTATAAGGGTGGCCGGAAGATAATTAGCAGTGTTGGAATTCCAGATGTCCTTCCAGGATATACTAAGTGAATGAAGATGTAAGTGTGGTGACCATTTTTGATTCAACTGTGAAAAAGAGGAATTTGAAGTGGGAAGTTTTTTATATACTTTAGATGCTGTATGTCCTGAACGGCTGAACACAGAAATACAAAATTCAATACCAGAGGACTGAGACATAGAAAGTAGTTGGGGATAAGCATTAAGAATCGTATTACATAACAATGTATATTTAGGCAGCTCAGATAATGGCAGCTTATAAGTGGCTTGAATAACATCAAATGTGTAAAACATATCATATTGACAAATATCTGCAACAAAGAAAATACCAGCAGTAATCCATAGTTTCCAAAAAGAAATATGTTTATGATATTGGAGTTTAGGATTGAACCAAAGAGAAACTTTTTAGTGGAAGACAAAGTAATAGAAAAACTACTATCAAATGACAAAAGGGCAACTTTAGAGTTGGCAAGAATAGGGAACACTTACCAAAAGAGCCATTGGACATGGTGAGAAAAGCAGTTAAAGGGTATGGAGCCAAAATATTTTTTCCAGGATAAGCCATTTAGGTGCATTAGAGAGGGGGACAGTGTGGAACCATAAAGAACATTGTGCCACAAGAAATGCAAAATGATATTTTTTAAATCGGGAAGACCAACCCCACCTTCACATTTGGGCAATTGTAAAGTCTTAAGACTAATGCGTGCGGGTTTATTACACCAAAGGAATTTAGTAAATAATTTATATAGTTTAGTATAAAAAGTGGACGGGAAGGAGAAGGGTAGCATAGACAATAGATATAAAATTTGTGGAGTTATAGACATTTTAATTGCTGCAATGTAGATTAGACCATCGATCAAGTTTCTCTTTGGTATTTGTTAGAATAACAGAGCAATTGGTATCAACTGTATCTTTGATCGAACCAGTAAAAATTATCCCTAAGTATTTGAGTTTTTTTGGAGACCAAATTATATCAGTATACTCTAACATTGTAGAATTACAAAAGGCATTTAGTCTTATTAGTATTCAGGGAGTAACCAGAAACCTCAGCATATTTATGAATAATATCAAGGATAATAGGTATAGAGGTAGGAGGGTCAGCAACATATAATAACACATCATCAGCGTAGGCAGAAAGTTTAATGGTAGTATCTTTCAAAACAACACCTGTATAAGTATCACTATTACGAAGGGAGCATAGGAGGGGTTCTATAGCAATAAGAAAAAGTAAAGGAGAGAGAGGACATCCCTGCTTAGTGCCTCTATATAACCGAAATGAAGTGGAGCACAAACCATTGACTAAAATAGAGGCTGAGGGGGCTGAATACAAAGCCTAAGTCATATTGATAAAAATAGGACCAAAACGGAAAGCTTCTAAGGTTTTAAATAAAAATTGCCAATTAACCTTATCAAATGCCTTTTCTGCATCTAAGGCCATTACACCAATAGGTCCACTTGCTTCTTTGGCGAGAGATAGGGTATGACAGAGCAACCGGGTATTGTGAGCGGATAATCTACCTTTCATAAAGGCAGTTTGATCAAATTGTATAATATTGGATAGTAGGGGTGATAGTCTATTTGCTAAAACCTTTGCATATATTTTACAGTCCTGATTGATTAAAGATATGGGCCGAAAATTTGAGACTAAAGTATGATCTTTATTAGGCTTGGGAAGAACAATTATAGTGCCTTCATTAAAAGATCCCCCATCATGGAAATATGCTGAAACTCCGTAAAAGGGAAAGTAAAAAGGGGATAATTGGTCCTGGAAGCATTTATAGAATTTGGCCGGAATTCCGTCCGGGCCAGGAGTTTTTAGGAATTTAAAGCATTAATTGCTGTAAAAATTTCTTTAATGTCAATAGGGTTCTCTAGGCTAGCTCTATCATTATCAGAAATCTAAGGCAATCGACAGGAATTAAGAAAATCACTAATAACACTGTTATTAGGTGTAAGAGGTACATGATATAAAGAAGAGTAGAATGAAAGAAACTCTTTCAGTATGTCCTCAACCTCCGTCACCAATGTACCTTTATTGGACTTGATGGCTGGAATTTGAAATTTTTCACATTTGAGACGCAGATAATTAGCTAGCAAGCGACCTGATTTATTAGAATTAAAATACAAATTTGACTTTTCTTTTGAGATAAGTAAGCCTGCTCGTTTACTAAGCATACAATTATATTCGTAGCGGTATTTCTGAAGTTGGGATTTATATTGTGGATCTCTAGATGTAATAAAAAGTCGTTCCACTGCAGCAATATGTGTCTCCAATTCATTGAGGTGGGAATAAAAAGATTTGTTTTCGTGTGCCATAATAGAAATTGAAACTCCATGGATATAAGCTTTAAAAGCATCCCAATGTATGATTTTGGAGGTGTCACAAGACTTATTATTCAAAAACAATCAGTAATTGCTGAGGCCATTTTTTTTAGAATTGGTGGGGTTAAGAACCATTTCTGAGTTCATTCTCCATCTTTTATTATAAATTTGAGGATCGTAAATAGATAAGGAAAAAGAGATGAAAGCATGGTCTGAAACCGTAATAGGGTGAATAACTGATTCACTAATCATGTGACATAAATTACGTGAGGATAATAAATAATCAATTCTAGAAAAAGAAGAATGAGCATTAGAATAAAAAGTAAAATCTTTGTCTGTAGGGTGTTCCAATCTCCAAAAATCTACCAATTTGGTAACAGAAAGAAAGGATTTCAAAGCAAAGAATGCCTTGCTAGGCCGGAACTTAAAAACAGAAGACCGGTCCAACAAAGGATCCCTGATAAGATTAAAATCGCCACCCATTATAAGGGACGCATTGCCAATTTTGAGTGTTTCAGCAGAGACATAGGACCAAAAGACAGGGTCATCAGAGGTAGGGGCATACATATTAACCAGATTTAAAGTAAGTTTGTCAATAAGAACTTGGGCAGCAACAAATCTACCATCTGCGTCATGATGATGTGACAAAATTTGTACACGAGCTTTGTGTGAGAAAAAAATAGCTACTCCATTTTTACGTTTTGCAGCAGGAGATGAAACTATAAGCCCTACCCAACCTTTAGACATAGTATGCGATATTTTATCATTAACATGAGTTTCTTGAACAAAACAAATATCAACCTTAGACTTGTGTAAATATTCTAAAATTTTACGTCGCTTAACTGGGTGTCTGAGACCCTTCACATTTAATGAAGCAACAATTAACTTTTGTGGCCTAGACACATTTTCATGCAGGGAAGAAAAATAACAGGTAAGAAAAAAGAGAGAAAGACAGTAGCCCATATAAAAAAAGACAAAACAAGACAAACAACATGAAACGAGGTCAGTCACCAAGACCTCATACCAATAGAACATTGGAGACGGAGGTACGAAGCAAGAAAACCACCATTAATAGGCACCTGCAAAGAAAGTGAATAACAACCTACAGTAAGGGGGTAGAAAAAATATTATTATTATTATCAGCCCGCAGAACCAGAAGGTTGAGAGTCCATGAGAACAGGATGATGTTGATCCAAGAATCTTATTAAATCTGCAGGAGCTGAGTAAGACTTAGAAATGTCATTTTTCCAGATGCGCGTGACTGCAGGGTCAAAAAGACCATATTTGTAGCCAGCTTCTCGCAAACGAGGACGTAAATCTGAAAATTGGCGTCGTATTTGAACAGTCTCTTTTGCAAAGTCCTGGTGAATAAAGACTTTGTTTCCTTCAATTAGGAGAGAAGGGATCTCTCGGACAGCCTTGCGTATAAGATGATGATGCCTCAGAACTTTAAAAATGATTTGTCGGGGTTTGACTTGATGGGGTTTATGAATTGAAGGTATTCTGTGGGCTTTATCAATCTCAAAGCGCTCTGGAAAATTAATATTTAATAGCTTAGGGAGAAGATTTTCCAGGAAAAGACGACAACTCTGGCCTTCGACTCCTTCAGCAACATTAAATATGCCTAGATTATACTGTCTATTTCTGTTTTCCAAATCAAGTAGGGAACGTTGGAGAGAAGCAACCTGAGTAGGAATGGGAGTCATAGCTGTAATGGCTGCAGTATTATCACAAATCCTAATCTCATTGTCAGCAACTCTCATCGATAAGGAAGCCATATCTCTGTGAATATTTTTGATATCTGAGGAAATTATGTCCGTGTTGGTATGAATAGCTTGAATTTCCTCTAAAATCTTTGCTAATGAATCCTCTTGGGAGTCAATAGCTTTGGCTTTAGCAGGAGGAGGTGAGACAGCTTGTTTGTGTTTATTTGGACCCATTTTAGACTCCATACTGGTAAACAGGGAGCAAACAATTGGAAAAGAAAAATTAATTACACCACAAATAACAAAAGCCTGCAGTGTAATAAGGAGCCTTGGCAGGGTATTAAAAACCAAACAGTAGTCAGAAAAAATCAGCTCCAAAATGACTTAAAACACAGTAACAATAGGCTGCAGTGCAGAGAAAAAAGGATATAAAAATCCCTTTAATCCTTTCCAAGCTGCAAAGTTGTGGCCAACAAGAGGCAGGACGAAAACCCCTTTAAGAAGGGCTGAGGCTTCTAAAAAGAGGAGGTGTCCAGTAGGTTAAGTCCGACTCCTCTGTGTGGAAGGCTGGAGAATGCTGAGGAGAGCAGGAGCCCTCTGTGAGGAGAAATGAAAAACGCCTACCGCACTTCCCAGGGAGGAACCAGACCTCTGAAAACTGACCAGGCGCTGCAGGAACCACAACAGAGCAGCTGGGGGCAAAAAACGAAGCCTAATTATGCCCCTATCGTCGGTAGAGACTCGTCGGCGATGCAGGTAATCACGGAGCTCAAGGCGCGGCGGCCATCTTGGATCGCGCGCGCTGCCGACTCCTAGTGTTAGTTTTTAAGATGGACCTATAGCTAGGCATGAAAGACACAAAGGCGCAAAGAACCATGGCGAGCCGAGCCAGACCACAGAATCAAAATCACACCTGGCAAACATTTGACCCAGCCCCAGATTGCACTGTACCTTCCAGGGTGGTGTGAGTGGTCAGGTATCAAAGGAAATCTTTGAAAAATCGTCCCAGAGTATTGGAAGGCACACATTTTCAATCAAAATGGCTAAAGAGCCCTATGAATTACAGACAGTTCTGAAGGGTAATTCATGATACTGTCCAATACTATAAGGTTTGAAAAAGTACCCAGGAGCAATTAATCCAGTCGCTGATCCGGGACCAGGTAGGAGTCAATCCAAATCAACATGTTGGTTCTGGTACCAATATAAGGCTAAATATGCAAGCCTGCTCGACCTGTCACTCAAGTATGGAGCAGAGGGCTATAAATGTCAGCCTGATGCTCAGACAGGTTCAGACCTGCTCATTGTTTCCAGCGACAACTCAGAGTGCTATGGCGTTTGTTGAACGGGCTAGGATTATAGGACTAATACATATTTATTATATGGATTCAGGCCTCAAGCATTTGACTAATCAATGAGTCCACACTCCTGAAGTTTGAAAAACAGATTTTGTCCTGGCAGTTTCTAACTTTTGCCAGTATGAAAAACACCACTGGCATGCCAGGAACAACATGATGGAGGGATGTAAAGCACCACTGTCGGTAAAGGAGCCACTCTGCCCTCAGTTACTGAAGCTAAACTGCACTGCCAGCATCAGCATGTCCAGGGTTTCTATACCACCAATGGCAATTCTGCCACAATCAGCAATAAGCGGGTATGCAGGGCACCGTTGTCTTGACAGAATCATCACAGTACAGTATGGAGTAGACTATGTACACCATCATTGTCAGAAACCCAATTCCCATTTTTTTACACAACTTTTTGTAATGTGACCACAATTACCAACATGTCATCCACCCTAATCAGCTGTCTCCTCTCCTGACCTACTCACAGGGGTTTGGGGTTCATTTACTATCAGGGGCTGCATGTACTTGGTTCCACAGGAGCCTTTACTCATGCCTGGCCTGAGTGCCAGCTGCTCAGTCTTCTGTGGATGCCACCAGGCACTGATGCTTCCTGCTTCCTCCAGGCACTTCAGCTTCCTCTCCTGCAGGGATGCAGAATGGACCTTCTGGCAGGACATTTTTTACACGCATGTGCGAGCATATAGACTGTGACATTGTTTTACACTGGCTGGAAAGTACGAGCTGGTGGCACAAACAGTGGAGCAAAAGGATGGTTCATGTGATCACTTGTTGTATTCCGCTTTAGGTATCCGTATATAGGTTTTCCTAAATCATGTCCTTATATAGGCACAATTCGCCATGCCCGTATATGGGCATAGAAATCCCTGTCCTTATTTAGGCATTAACCGTGCACTCCAAATACAGGCATGGTCACCGACATCCGTCCACCCTAACGTCACAATGAGTTCTTAGAAACCAGACCCTTAAGCCTTGGGAGTTTCCCGTAGCACAGGACTATTGATTTCTCCAAGAACTCATCTATTATGTATGAACCGTTATACCTTAAGGGTTCATTCCTGATGTCTTCCCCTGTCCGACCTAACGTCAATGCTAACAATCCTCGACACCTATCAGGTATAAATATACCTTCCCTTGCCAAAGCAAGTTAGAGGAGACCTCGACTTCAGAGGAGCCCGTATTCCGGCCTGACGCACTGAGAAGACGCTGTCATCCCTGCACGCAGAGAATCCAGCTATCCAGCTTCCAGTGTTCTGATTCCCCTTGCGGGGTGTTAGAGTTCCAAGATCAGGCAGGAGATTCCCACCTCTCTCATTCTCAAGGTATGGAGCTGACTAGAACCTAGAGGGACTCTTGGCATACTAGACTTAACATACTCTTAGTCTACCATACTAGAGAATACTCTACCTACTTCTACTCTTCCCTACACCTAGGCTAGGTTAGGTACACTGGGGTAGAACTAGCATAGAGACGCATCGTATGAGTACTCGCATTTTTAGCTCATGTTATTTATGTACGTGAATATATGCTAAAAGATAATGCTAGCGCAGTATTATTTATTTCTACTGCTTACGCTGTACATTATTTATCTTGCATACTGTCTTGTGATCGTAACAGCACATATCTCTTACACAAGAAACAAGACTGTTCAATAAAACCCTTTTATTGAAACGCCCGTCTTTCCTTTCTGTGTAACTCTGCAGAAACTAAGCATGCACGATTGAATGAGTGAAACTGTTATCTATTGTTTCCACGATTCTGAGACATGTTCCGCTTCTAAAGGGAAACAAAGTTGTCATGTTTTTCGGTTGCCAGAAACTACTCCCTTCTTGTTCTCAAGGAGTTTCTAGTGGCCTCTGAGCTAGCTGGCACAGGTAATTAAGTTTAATATAATCGATAGGGACATACCGACCTTAGTCCTATGTCAAACCTATAGGTTATATTATTACAATGCGCAGAGCCTATTAGGGAAATAGGATCTACGCTACATGGCGCCCAACGGTTTGGTAAGGCAGTAATTTAACGCTAGATACTGAGTAACTCATTCGGGCTTTTCTCAGAGACCCCAACTCACATACTCCTTAAGACGTCTGGAGTGGGTAGGGTTAAATATCCGCCATAACTAAATAGGGAAGCACCCTATATATTAGTTGTTTGGTTTGTTCAACGTTGAAGGATACAGTGTTCCAAAATATTGTGCACCTTATCTTTTGTTTCCTTGAAACTTGTTCTACATTTAAAAAAAAAAAAAAAAAAAATGTCCATAAATGGGGACGATGCCACCGGAAACGGTGGAGCTGCGGCTAACCCAGCCATAGCAGTTTTTAACTTTACAGGTTTAAATGAACCTGAGGAGGGTGTCATAGACATCGCTCCAAACTTAAGAAGAGCCATCACTCTAAAACTTATAAAACATGGCCTACCACCGAGAGGCAGTAGAGCAGTTTTCGTGATAGAGGCACACGAATCCTTTCAGACAGAGGTATTCTATTCATGGGTCATATTTCCTGAATCAAATTCGGTATCAAGACTGTTTCACTTCTACAAAGAAGATGAACCACCAGAGGCATATATTCCTTTCGAGGATATTGAAATTCCACTAATATACCAGGAGCATCAGCTCTGGTTTAAAGGCGCCCTAAAACATCACAAAAACATTACCAGGCTCGGTCCACTAGGTAGACCAGGAGCAACATGGCCGATTCTAGCCGGCTACACTCCTCATCCTGACCTCGATATAATGTCAGATGAGGAACTACTTACTCAATTTACAGAGTTAATAAAAATCTACAGACAATTAGTCCAATATGTCATGCGGACTTTTACAGTCCAACCACCATTGACACTTCCAAATCAAACTCCTCAACAGGGGAATACACTAAAAATTACACCACAGACTCTACGCAGTCATGGGAAAAATGCCCACAAAACGTGAGCAAATTCTGTTTTGGATAGCTCAAAAGATTACTCAAATCGAAGCAGTATTTCCAAATACTAGCCCGTATGAGAAACACAGAATCCTAACCATCTGTTTACCGATGGGGATCACACCACAACTGGAAGACTGCACCACTTGGGGCTCAGTCTTTGCTGCCATCTATACTAAAACACATGGTATTCCATCAATTGCAGTAATACCTGATGTCCTAAAACAAATTCAAAACGAATACGGGGCAGAGCCTGCTCTAAATTTAGGTATGAAATTACTGAAAAATTTCGACCAGGTCTCAACAATAATATTATCTAATATTAAAGGGGAGGAAGCAGCAGCAGTGGCGATCCGCCAACGATTAAGGGAATTCGATGTTACAGAACATCAAACTGAGCTACCCAGAATAATAGAACAATCATATGCTGAATTAGGCAGAGATAGTTTGGGTGGAAGACCAGTGAAGCCGAAACTATCTGAAAATCCTGAAAAGGACTCTATTAAACAAACTCCTACATCTTCTAAAAAGAAGTGGGAGACTAACAAACAAAATTCAAACGAGAAACGTTCTCAATCCCGAGGTAGGTCTCCTCAAAAGGAGCCCTCTGAAAGGAGGTATAACCTCAGGAATAGGGATAATTTAAAAAAGCCTGACAGGTATCAAGATACTGATACACGTTCCTCTCGTACCTTTCAGATCTCGTCACAGACATCGGAAAGAAGAGGACGGTCAGAACATAGAGAAGTACGCGTCAAATCGAAAGACGACAAACACGTTCCGAAAAACAAATCAAAACCTCAATTCTCAAAGAAGAAGGTAGCAGGTCTGAAGATTAGACATGCCGAGGATACTGAGAACACAACTCAAGAACGGAGAATGGGCTCAGACAATGCTGGACAGTGCAGCAGAAGTCACAATAGCTCGCCAGAACCTGAAGGAACTTCTGGAGATAGTGGACTTGAATGAGTACATTACAGTTGAGACTGTAGACACCAGGGTTAGTACTCCACAAAAGTTATATGAAATAACACTCCGGATGGAGGGAGACATACCTAGACAGGTGAAAGCACTTTTTGGGGAAAAACTATCAAGGGGCTATGATATACTTCTAGCAGAAAAAGACTGGCCACCACAATTTGTCAGGGAGTGCCCACATGGCGAGGACATTATTATGCCTGCCTTCTCTAACCATATTCCAATTCATCTAAAATATACTTATGCCAGGAAATGGGCAGTTGCCCAGGCCCCAGCATTATACAAAAATCATGTAGGATGGGATGAGGACTCACCTCACCATAAAATACATCTGAAAAATGAACCTACTGCACAAAGGCAGTACCCAATAAAGCAAGAAGCTAAAAAACAGGTCAGGGAGATCTTAGATCAACTTGAATACCAAGGGGTGATTGAAACATGCACCTCCTCAATGAACAATCCTTTGTTTCCTGTCTCCAAACCAGACAATTCATATCGTCTAGTTTTGGATTACAGACACTTAAACACTTGTTCTAAAACTTTTGCAGTACAAAATGCACATAGTACAGCATTAATGAATAACATTGTGCGTAAAAAATATAAAACCACATTAGATATCTCAAATGGTTTCTTTTGTCAAAACATAGCACCTGAAAGCAGGTACTTAACAGCTTTCTCAATAATGGGGACCCAGCGTCAATTTTGTCGACTCCCACAAGGGTTCAAGAACAGCCCGGGGTTATTCTCAGCAAGAGTAACGGAGTTACTACAAATTTATGATAATGAGGCATTGTCATATGTCGATGACATCTATCTGACAGACGATGACCTGGAGAAACACTTGAACAGGGTGAACACCATTATACTGGGCTTCGCCTCTGAAGGCTACAGATTCAACTTTAAAAAGTCCAGAATTGCCCATCTCAATGTCCTGTTTCTAGGATATGAGTTTTCAAGTGAAGGCAAGAGCTTGGCAGCTAACTTTTTAGAAAGGTGTGCGCTGCTCCAACCTCCTAAAACGCTAAAAAACGTACAATCCATCCTGGGTTTCCTCAATTTTGGAAGAACATACATTCTAAATTATGCGGAAAGGGTTAAACCTCTCTACGCATTAATCAAACCTGATTTTTCAATCAAAAAATGGACACAGGAACACACAGACATCCTGCGTTCACTCCAAGCTAACATGTTAGCAACAAATCACTTACAGACACGCGTAAATCAACGCAATTTAGTGATCCGAATAATTTCGGGTCAATGCGGATTCACCTACTTAACATTTAACGAGGGTGAAAAAATACCAATTGCATACAAATCACACTTGTATACACAAGCAGAAATGCGCTTCACTTCAACAGAAAAATTCTTACAGCAGTTCAAACTGCAGTAGCAAAAGAAAGAGCTCTAGCCCAAGGGAAACGCATTATTGTCATGACTCCCGTACCGGCCATAGAGGCTGTAACAAAAGCGAGCATTCCAAATGCTAAAGCTTTACATCCGAGATGGATACAATGGGTTAATTCTCTTGCTGCAACAGATGTTGAATATGTTTTTGATCCCGATCTAAAAACACAAGCGTACCTGCAATATGAACATGAATGTCCTCTGCCTACTGAGATTCTGCCTCTCGATCAGTACGAATTTATAATCTACACTGACGGATCCGCACAACCGGGAGTAAGCAAGCTTACAGTGCAGCATGTGCAAATCGTTAAAGGTCGCATGCACGATGGCAAATTCAGACCTATGGTCACACAAACTCAATCTCTAGGAGATTGTACAACTCAGCGAGCTGAACTACAAGCATTCAAACTGGCACTTGAAAGTACAGATCGAGAATTCCCCACACTCATAGTGTGCGATTCTTTCTACTGTGTACAGTCGTATAATGAATATATACAAACTTGGCTTGAAAATGGGTTCAAAGATGCAAAAGGTGGCACAATAAAGCATAAAACGCTTTGGGAACAAGTAGTTCAGTTAAAAAGCGAACTACCAAAGGCTCACGTGATACACACACTGAATCATCAACGTGATGGCGTTCACGTTGCAGGGAATTCATTGGCTGACGAAGCCGCAAAGGGGGCTGTTCAGACGACTTCCGTAGCTGCGATCACTCGTTCAAAAACGAAAATAGACGGTGAGATAATGTTGGCTGTCAATGCTTCAAGCAAGGGCAGTAGTGCAGCCTTACCAAAAAAGTTTCCACTCAAGTACTCTTATGTAATTGATGCGAACAACGTTCCTTTTGCTCGAATCCCTGGAGTGGGGGATAGAGTAATTCCAAACATGGAACGAAGAGCAGCTTTGATTTATGAAACACATCTGGGGGAGGGTCTGTCACACCAAGGGATCTCTAAAACAATATTAACGTTAAAAGAGATGTACTGGTGGCCTGGAATGAATTCAGAAATACACATAATCATCAATAACTGCTTAGACTGTAAATTACAGCGAGAAAGCCACCAGACACCATGCTGCGAATGTAGCTGCTCAGTACAGACACCATTGTTAGACAGCATTAGACTATCCATGCGCAGGCGTCCCTCTGGACAAATGCAATCCCACAAATACTGAATCAAGGTTCCTATGGATATGGCCTCAGCGCTCGGCTGACGCTCGAACTGTTATAAAAGATTTGCGAGTCTTTATCGGCACATACGCAATAGGCACGCTACATTCTGACCAGGGCCCTGCGTTTAGCTCTCGAGCTTACAAAGACGCCATGGCCAGTCTGGGCGTTGCATTGCGGTACTCCTCTCCGTTTCATCCTGAGGGAAATTCTGTTGTGGAAAGGAAACACCGGGACATAAAGCAGTCTATAACAGCTAGGGTATTAGGTTCGGGTGATGGGTGGGTCAGACATCTTTATGGGGTCCAACGCTCATTAAACAACTTGCCAAGAAGTTCTCTAGGGGGTCACTCCATATGAGGTTCTATTTGGGACAAGAATGTGGGTGCCCGATCTGGAATGCAGTGGCACAGTGGTGGAAAATAAACCCTTTGATATCAAAGATCGTTTGGCTGTTTTACAGGACTTAAATGAATTAAGAACGCAACAAAGCAACGTGTCCCTGAAGCCAACCACCACTGGGGAAAAACCGGCGGTCCCAGCAAGGCATGTCTGGATTCCAAAAGTTGGGGATCTAGTCAGAGAAAAATTTGCGGACAAGAAGAAATTTGGACCTTCTTACAGACAACCAGTACCTGTCCTAGCCATTCACGGAACAAGAACAGTACTTCTGCCGCCCCTTGCTGGAAAAAAGGAGAAAAGATTTGTGTCCATCGACCTCATCAAACCACAGTATGTGGCCAATACTAAGTAGTAGGCCTCGTGGATTCCGACCTAGTAGCAGACACACTCCTCTCGCTACTATCCAAGAGGTTCAAACTGAAAGACTAATAACAATTGGGAACTCAGCAGTAACAGATGAAGGACTAAGCAACAATGCCATGGAACTCATCCCTCTTGATAATCAAGTATCAGTCTGTCCAAATACACCTGTCTACACCAACGTAGCACGTGATCAACTGGTTCCATCCATTTCTACAAATCCTGATGCAATTCCAACAATTGACAGGACTGCTTCTGGCTACTTCATTAACTTTGATACGTTTTCTGAGGATCCGAGTGAGCCCGAGACGTCGCCAGCAACAACAACTATTAAACAGCAAGTTCAAGACTTTTTGCAATTTTTTAAAAAGACTTATCTAGTTTCACCATGGATTGAACTTTGGGTTATTTCTGGAATATTTTTCTTCCTGCTTTGGCTAGCTTTGGTTATGACTATGAGCGTGCTTATAAATGGCAGATACATCCATTTGGACATTGAAAGAAAAGAAGTGAACTTACTTTTGAAACCTCACAAATCATCCCATCGTGAAACAAGAGACTTGTCTGCAGTGAACATCACAGCCGTTCCTATACAGGATGGTATAGTGTGGGACAAAACAGATTTCGATATCTTTGGCCCGACGGAACATTTGAACATTCCACATGTATTTAAGATCTCACTAAGTGATTTTGTTTTATCCAGTACCTTTTCAGATGATTGGGACTTTGAGACTGTAAATAATATAATGTTTGACCTAGAAAAATCTGCTGCATTTTCTAATAATGAATATTTAGAGGGTTCATCAGACTATGAACAGCTGTATTGCTATAACCACTATGGTCATCATTTTTTGCATAAATCTGCAATGCCTAGGAATGTGTTTATGTTTAACCAATGGGAGCATTGTCCTACACCACCAAAAGGTAGTTCAAAAACATTTGCTAAAAAGTTTCCATACTTTTCAGGATACAATACATCTGATCCAGAAACATTCTACTGTAGGAATGTAAACAAAACAGGACTGAAAACTATGTTAACAAATACAAAACAGATTTACTCTGCAGCATTTATTGCCCAACTGTCTAGACAGGGTTTCGACTTATGGAAAGACACAATAGACACAAAAACTGTCTGGGGTACTAAAGATTGGCAAGTGCAGGGGATAGAAGCTTTATTTAGAGCCTGTATCGTCCCTCAACAAATAATGTTTTTGAATGACACGGTCCAACAAACGTCTTGCCTTGGGTTAGCCAAGATCAAAGACATGAAAAATCCTTCTGTACCAACACCTGCAAGTGATAACAATACACAGGCAGCGGTTACAGTTGACACCATACTACAACTCAACAGAACAAATCCTGATTGGAGAAAATGGTTGATCTGGCCCACAGACACCAACAACTGTCAAGATAGATTCCTGAATAAAATACGGGGGTTTACTATTCATAGGCCAGACCCAAGATACGTCCAAAGACAACATCCGGGGAAAGTAACAACATACAGTGTAGGAAAATTATGCCTCGATTGGCTGAAAACATCTACACTTAAGGATGTGAAACAACACTTATCTTTACTTAAAGAAGACGCAGACCTTAGGGAATTCTTGCTTGGACCAAGAAAACCGCGTCAAAAACGTTTCATATATGCCGGCATCTATGCTGTTTATAATGAAGCATGGAAGGTGCCACAGATGGAGGCCGAAGAACGAATACGTGAACTTGATCGTATTAACTTAGAGAAAACTCTCTCTGTGGTCGACAATGGGTTAACAACTTTGTCCTCCAGAATTTATTCATTGGACAGTATTGTATCCTCTGCTATCGACATACTGGAACAAGATTTAGCCATGTTACAGCAAGGCCAATCTCAGTTACGTTCTATTATGTTATTAAGCTGGACGCTGCAATCTTTGCGTGCGGGCTATGTGCCTTGGCGTTTTATCAACACAACGGCTCTGTTTGCAGAATACAATCTAACTGATAAACAGATCGAACTGGCACAAAGGGGAGCAAAGTATACAGTACTGAGCATTGAAAAACTTGAAAAATTACCATTCACAGTGGCAGAAAAAACAGCTACAGAATGGCTTATTCATGGCAAAATTAGTCTACCTGTGACTACTTTTCAATTTCAGTATTGCCTTCAACAGATGCAAGCAGGCAAATATGAAAGGTTGGGTAAAGAATACATTAAGACATCCTGGAATTTACCTTACACATATAGATGTTGGAGTGGGGATCGTGAAGTGTTTCTAAGCGGTACACACTGTGAAAATGCAGTAAGCGGTTCACTGATTTGTCAGGACATTTCCTTACATGGGGCTTGTAATTGTTCTGTGGCAAACTTGTCCTGCCACCAGCAAGGTACACCAGCTGCTGTGATTAATCCAATGTTTGGACAACTTTCTAATGGGAGTTACCTCATGTTGAATGATCAGAGTTGCTGTGGCATGTTGCCAGGCATCCCATATCTAGTAACAGTCAACTCCAGGATCACTTGCTGTATGCAAGTATTGTTTGCCCCAATAGACACTGTCAGGGAGTCGCCTCTATGGCCTTCGTTGAATGTCTCTTTTATTCGATTTGATACTTTAAGCAGAATGAAAGCCATGCTTATACAACAATCAGTGCCTTTGACCTCGGCCAAAGAAACCTATGATCTGCAAGTTGCAAGGACTTTGGCTGAGATACAAGCTTTAATTAGTACAAACTGCCCTATACATTTCGTAGAAATGATAGGACGCAACTTTAACATGTCAGATACAAGCGGAATTGTACATGTATTTAAGACCATCTGTTCCGGACTATTAGCACCTTTCCAGGCTGTCCTCGGAATCATCCCAAACTTCGCACATTCGGTGTTTGTTGGTGTGCCGCTAATTCTAGCACTTGTTGCAGGAATTCTGTTTCTATTCCTCCTACTACGCTATGGCAAGCCTCTTCGCCAACATCACTCCGAGCGTTGTGGAGAGAGCCCTCCTTGAACGGAAATGCCGTGAGCGAATAGTACAGCTTTTTGGCATGCCTCGTCTACGGGAACTTAATACAACGTGGTTCCTGTCATTCAGACCAATCTGGCAAGATTGCATCTTACCTGTTCTACGCTGCCTGTTTTGCGGTGAAGAATGCGTGCTAGACATCTGTCTAACACTCCCATCAGTCATGCCAACGGCTATCGATACTCTGCTGGACCCGATAACGGCCCATGCTGTGTGTTGTCCCCAGCGGCTTCCAATCCTGATGGCGGCATTCATTGAGATCTCACAGATGCTTCCGGCTGCTGCTGAGGTACGGGATGGATCAACGGGCACACAGGTAACAACAGACGCAGACATTGCTGTGGCATCCAATGTTGACAGCGATTCTTCCCATCTTTGTGCAATTAATCTTCTACACGAAGTGTTCCAACTGTCACCAACAACGGTGGATGATGTTTTGGCTACTGACATAGATGATCTAATGTTTACGCCAGACCCGTACACTGACTTTGATTCGGCTCACAGTGTACCAGGGCATCAATGAAAATTTGGCCTTCATATTTTTCAAACTTGGAACTTTTCCCAGAATTGAACTTTTTTTTAAAAATTCAAATAAGATGGCAAAAGAACAATCTGCTTACAGTAAAGCTAGTCTTATAAAACGGACTTCTTTGAATACTTCCAGGGACACAATGTCACCTTACTTGTCTAGAAACAATTTCATTAGATTCCATGATCTGCAATGGCTTTGATTATAAGAACTTATCGACCATTTCATCCTATGTATATATTACTGTTTCATTCACGTTGCATTTTATTTCCGTTATATGCTTAGAATGAAAACTATGCTTTAAATGTACAGTAACTATTGCATTTCTTCTTTTTAAATGCTTTTAGAAATGTTTTTAGCAATATGTGGTACTCAATTTTATGTTTAGCATTTACAATGTTTAGCATTTAGTATTATCGTTCATTCGAAGATGGAGTGGGTGTTGTATTCCGCTTTAGGTATCCGTATATAGGTTTTCCTAAATCATGTCCTTATATAGGCACAATTCGCCATGCCCTTATATAGGCATAGAAATCCCTGTCCTTATTTAGGCATTAACTGTTCACTCCAAATACAGGCATGGTCACCGACATCCGTCCACCCTAACGTCACAACGAGTTCTTAGAAACCAGACCCTTAAGCCTTGGGAGTTTCCCCTAGCACAGGACTATTGATTTCTCCAAGAACTCATCTATTATGTATGAACCGTTATACCTTAAGGGTTAATTCCTGACGTCTTCCCCTGTCCGACCTAACGTCAATGCTAACATTCCTCCCTTCCCTTAGAGTCGAGGAGACCTCGACTTCAGAGGAGCCCGTATCCCGGCCTGACGCACTGAGAAGACGCTGTCATCCCTGCACGCAGAGAATCCAGCTATCCAGCTTCCAGTGTTCTGATTCCCCTTGCAGGGTGTTAGAGTTCCAAGATCCGGCAGGAGATTCCCACCTCTCTCATTCTCAAGGTATGGAGCTGACTAGAACCTAGAGGGACTCTTGGCATACTAGACTTAACATACTCTTAGTCTACCATACTAGAGAATACTCCACCTACTTCTACTCTTCCCTACACCTAGGCTAGGTTAGGTACACTGGGGTAGAACTAGCATAGAGACGCATCGTATGAGTACTCGCATTTTTAGCTCATGTTATTTATGTATGTGAATATATGCTAAAAGACAATGCTAGCGCAGTATTATTTATTTCTACTGCTTACGCTGTACATTATTTATCTTGCATACTGTCTTGTGATCGTAACAGCACATATCTCTTACACAAGAAACAAGACTGTTCAATAAAACCCTTTTATTGAAACGCCCGTCTTTCCTTTCTGTGTAACTCTGCAGAAACTAAGCATGCACGATTGAATGAGTGAAACTGTTATCTATTGTTTCCACGATTCTGAGACATGTTCCGCTTCTAAAGGGAAACAAAGTTGTCATGTTTTTCGGTTGCCAGAAACTACTCCCTTCTTGTTCTCAAGGATTTTCTAGTGGCCTCTGAGCTAGCTGGCACAGGTAATTAAGTTTAATATAATCGATAGGGACATACCGACCTTAGTCCTATGTCAAACCTATAGGTTATATTATTCCAATGCGCAGAGCCTATTAGGGAAATAGGAACTACACTACAAACTGGAGCTGGCAAGATCTGTTGAAAAATGATGCCATGGGACCTTGCAGGGCAGGATAATCACATCTCAACCAGCCTTAAAAGCAACCACCGGGCTGGCAGAGATTCATCCATAGAACATGGATTGCCAGTCTCACAATAATGTGGCTAAGGGAAGGAACCATATATTGGGAAAAATATCAGCAGGAAAAAGAGGCACATGTGGTGTGGAAACTCCCAGATGGGAGAATTGTTTCCCCAATGCTGTCTTCTCCAACCATCCCCTCCTATGGCTTTACCTTCCTACATTCTCATGCTCAGAGGTGACATCTCTGGGCCTTTTGCGGTACAAATTGAGGTTTTTGCTGGATTGTGGTGGGTCCCGCAGGATTACAGGCCATCTGAGTTTGAGAATAGTTATCACCACCTCCTTTGTCTCCTCCTTTCACCTATGATCCTTTGGCATGATATAGCTCTTTGAAATGTACCCCTGAGTAAGAGTGCCTCCCTCAGGCCATCTGCTCCTGGCTCGTCCATAAGATGGTGGAATAAGTGACTGCCCTCCAGCCGCTTAGTCCTGATGTCCAATGACGTAGAACGCAGGCATGTGCAGCAACCGAGCAGTGCCTGCTTGAATCAACTGCTGCACTTCTTCCAGGCATACAGTGCCTTCCAGCTGTGAGGTCACCTAGCCTTTTAGCACTCCAAGATGATTTTCTTGGTTGCACTTCCAAATTTTATACCATTTAATTTGCAATTGGCCTGCTTTCCATCAGACTGAATGTACCACATTTTGCCTTAGTTGTCAGTCACTTGTCTATTGTCTAAAATAATTACCTTTCATTTGTGCTATTAGCAGCTCTTCCCTTCTACACTAGAGGTGATGGGATCTATCACCATGTTGAAGACACTTACCACGACATCAAAGTTTTAATAATGACTTCCTCAATTCATTAAAGACTAGTTTCACAAAGATTTTTCCTGTGAGTGGATGTGGCCAATCTCAGATTTAAACTTGAATCTTAGGGAGTAACATACACTGCTCCTGGGAAAACACTGTGAATCAGGTAATTGTACGACTTTTCCTTTTTCTTATCCTCAGTTCCTATATGTTGCAGATCTGGGTATGTGTAGAAAGAGCCTATGCTGTATTGTTTCATGATAAACAAAACAGTAGCCCATTCACAGTACAACATAATGTGATAACTATAGCAAACATGGAAATATTTCTCCTTGAGCTTGTTTCTAAAAGCATTTAAAATCAATGGACCGAATGCTCTGTGCTCGCAAATTCCATCTCATATCTCACATTGCTGGGATACAGAGCCAATAGTTATGGCCAATCAATTAATTTAATAAATAATTTAAAATTCCCAATTGTCGCATTTGAATGTAAGTAGCGACATTTGGCGTGGTAGTGCATTCTCTGCTTGGTTTGTGGCGGGGTGGCATGAACCATGACTTCAGGAGGTAAGCACTGTCACCTGCAGGGTTTAGAAATAAACAACAAGTGCTCACGGTGTGGTGTGAATGTTCTCTTCGGTCCTTATCTGTGTGATCTACTCAACTAGCAGGATGTAGTTTCCGTATTTTGGTCTTTGCATCCTTATCAAGGCTCGATTGACGTCAATGATTGGTGAATCATATCATGAATGTTACACACCAACTGAATAATTTGTGCTTAAGTAGAAAAAGCATTATCTGTGGGGCTTCCTAGTGGCAGTAGCTGCATCAGTGCAGAGAGAGGGATGCCACTAATGTCATAGGAGTCTGTGTATTCCTGTGCAGTGGTACAATGGTGCACACATAAGTGATGCACCTTGCACTAATCCAGGCAACCCTTATGGTGATTTTAGTGGTCTTTGATAACCATAGAAAGCTCCAAAGGTGGTATCTGTGGAGAGAAGCATTCAGGTTTGTCTTGAAGGAGTGTTAAGCAGCATGTTTTACCAGTTTAATCATGTAGTATAGGTTAAACGAAAAATAACCACACAGTGTATATATAAAAATATGTCTGTTTATTACACAAAACTCACTAACACATTGGTATATCTCCTACCCTGAGATATCAACACAAATATACAACAATACTTCAATTGCAATCAGGTAAGTAAGCACAAAATACAGTGGTCTCCAGGGTGAGAGGTACTCTAGTTGTCCAACAAAGTTAAAAGATCATTTAATCCAACAAGTGCATGGTGGCCTTCAATGCATTGCTGCTTTGCTTGGCTAACCTTTGGTGAAAAAAAATAAGTCTTTGTGTGTACGTAGATGTGGAATGTGAACTGCGACCGAAGTCGGGACTTGGACCAAGAGACTCAGAGGAGCTGGGGACACATGGAACTACCCAAGGTAAGTACACAGGAACCCCACGGAGGCTGTGTGCAGAGTGGAAACACAGCAGCGTGTCCAATAGAAGTCAATGGGAAAGTCGTGGTTGCAGTTTTGAAGAAGGATCATTCCCAGTGGACCCTGAAGAAACTCTGTGGAAGACCAAAGGTTGGAGAGTCATCCCACCTGTGGATACCTCAGGAACCAGGATACCTTCACCAAGGAAACCGGGTGCATAGGTGCAAAGTGACGTTGGAAACCGTCGTAGACCACAATGGAGGACTTCTGAGAAGATGCTGCTGGAGAAGACTGCAAGAGTCCAATGGAATCCCTGTAAGCAGAGGAAACAGTCTATGCCACTAAGAGGTGACTAGGAGACACGGAATAGCAATGCCCACCAATGTTGGACTGTTCGGAATTGTTGATGGTCACCTTGTCGCTGCAGCTGTGAGGACCAGGTGACGCTGAGGAAGACCAGGAGCCGTGCACGAGCTGTCCCCCATCAGAAGTCTCGGACCATGGGGTTGGTGTCTGACGGGAGCTCCAACAAGCCTTGGTAGCTGCAACTGGGGTGGAGAGTGAAGAAGGAGCAACGTTGGGAACAGTAAGGTCCAAGGGACTCCCCACAAGCAGGCGAGTCAGAGCAGGCCTGAGAAAGCAGGGGAGCCCACTGGAGCAGGAGAAGACCCTCAAGAGAACCTACAAGCCGGAGTCACAGGAGTCACAGGAGTCACAAGAGGACCTCGAGCTGTGTAGAGGAAGCGGTGAGGACGCTGTACTTGGCAGGAAGAGATGGTGGAGGCTGGAGCTTCTTGTAGCCCAAAGATCTCTGGAGTGTAGAGCCAACAAGCCTTGGCAACGGGCAGTTGACGCTTTGCACAGGGTTAGATCCCAGAAGTTCCGATGAAGGATACTGGCCTCAAAATTGCAGAGAGGACAGGATAGGCCTTGAGGGAGTTTCTGAACCACCACCTGTGTTACTGAGCCTTTCGAACGTCAGGAGCAGCAGACCGGTCAGCTTTGATGTGGTGTCTGCAGATACGGGGGAGTGATTCCTTCACTCCAAGGGAGCTTACTTCAGGTGTCCTTGATGGCCACAGGTCTGCTGATGATCCTGGAAGAAACACAGATTACGAGGAAGACTTGCAGAACAGCGAGAGCAAGAGCAGCAGGAGTCTTCCTTAATGCAGTCTCTGTTCCAAGCAAAGTCCATCAAAGTTCAACTGTCCAGACGGTGGAAGAGTGACGTGGTTTCAGGCTTTAGTCTTGTCCCATGACGAATATGAGGAACCACCCACAGGTAAGCCCTTAAGTACCCTAGGGAAAGCATTGGAGCGACTCAGGGGTCCCTCCTAGAGGAGGGGCTGGACAGAGGGGAGGATACTCCCATGTCTGTTGACCAGTTTCATGCCAAGCGGAAGCCAAGGGCTTCCAGAACTGGTTCCAACTGGAGTATGCAAGGAGGGCACCAAATGTGCCCTTCAGAGCAGTCTGGTGGCACTGGCAAGCGCCCCCACCCCAGCCCAATACACTAAGGCCTTCTGGGAGCTGGTCATACGGCTATAAACTCCCATCAAAAAATCTCTAGACCTTTCCCTATATCCACCACTCAAACTGCTTTCATATTTCACTATACTAATTCACCACTAATCCTTTATGGTTCCTGAATTAGCATGCTGCTCGCGGAAAACGAGCTTCAACACCTCATCAGGGGTAGCAAGCGCTATATAAATGTGAACCTTTTTTCCCTCTTCTATTCCTCCACCATCCTTCTCCATCCAAATAACTGATTAACATATCCACCGCTCAAATTTCATATTTCACTATACTAATTTACCACTAATCCTTAATGGGTTTCGGAGTAGCGTGCTACTCGCCGAAAAAGCACTTTGACGCCTCGTCAGGGGTAGTAAGCGCTATATAAATGCAATTACAATACAATTCATAGTTGACAATCCATATATCCTTGCAGACAAAGGGCTTTGAGTTGGATGTGAGATGCCATGTCTCTGCAGGCAACCATAGGAGTCTTGTCTCAGAACCAATGATATGTGGTGTCTTCTTCTTGGGGATGATGAGCAGTTGGAGGTCATTGATGTGCTCTTTGTTGAATCTGAAGCTCTGTATTTCTTCACAGTCCCAGTAGACATGGTCAGGTGCCCTCAGCCTATCCCTATTCCTTATGTTTCTTTGTGTGTTTCTCTTCCTGCAGTTGTTCATGTCTATGTGCAACAGGTAGAGTTTCACCAATGTGTGGTTGGAATCTTCTCATTGGTTTTGTCCATTGGCTTAGACAATGGCATATGGTGGCATCTATGATTTTGTGTGTGTAGGGATGAGGTTGATGTGCGGGTCATGTTTTTCTACTAACAGCCATTAGGTCTTCCAAGGGGACGCTGCTATTTTGTTCTGCTTTGCATCAGTGTTGACTAGGCAGGTGTCTGCCATGATTTCACTTATTTTTGTTTGATTTGTGCTCTGCCTTGATTCCTACTTTAATTTGTTCCATGCTTTATATTTCTTTGTTCCTGCTGCTCTGAGTGAATGCTGTTGTGTTTTTGTGTTTGCAGTTCTTTTTGTAGTTGCTGCAGTTACCCTATAGGTCACACTGAGTTTTTTGGTGAAAGAGTGAAAAACATGCTTTTAAGTGTGTTTTAGATTTTGCTCTCTTTCTCTCTCTGTCCATGGATGGTCCGTGAATCAGGTGTTAGTGTAATATGGAAATCGTTTTACAGTCATGTGGATGTGATGGTACACCCAGACCGTTGTCTTGTTTTGAGCAAAGAGAGTATAAATGACTGCTCCTGGACTCTGCTCAATGAGTAACTCACTTTCTTTTGAAGAAGACAGGGATTTGGGAGTCTATTTTCTGTATGCTCAACCTTTGCTCTGTCGTGGCCCCAATATGTCTCACAAATTACTAACCCCGGGCGGAGTTCGCCTAGCCGCGCTACGCGAGCCTACGCGAAGCGGCAAAAAAACTCTGCAACGCTATGCGGAGCTACACGAGCATGCGGAGTTGCTTGTTCCACATGCTCACGTATGCTTGTGAGATGTTTTTGACGTTCGGCAACGCCGATTGCGTGTTCGGGGGAAATATTGCACGAACTTCACCACGCGGTCGCCAATGGGCGCAGCCATCTTGTTTTCCTAGTCTTTGCATGGTTCTGGGGCCTGTTTTTCATCCCTCTCTAATCTTTTCAATCCTTTGTTTTTTAAACTGTTTTTCTGATCTTTTTCATTTATTATCTATCCCTCTCTCTCTCTAAGTGTATATTTTGCGTTTTATTTCTACTTTTTACTGCGTTTTTTTACTTTTTTCTACTGTTTTATATTACTTGCTTTTTTACTTTCCTACTTCTTCCCCTGACTTTATTTTTTAATCCTACATTTTCTTTTCCGCCCCCGCCCACCCAGAACCATGGCTAAGGCTACCTCTTGTAGTAAGGGGAAGGCGCCTGCACCCAAGAGCCACCTTCCTTGCTGCAGACGGCGTCTGGAAGGGGTGCAGCCCTGGGCCCATTTCACCGAGGTGGAGGTGGCCGCCCTTGTTTTTTTGTACAGCGCCACCTCCCCTTAACCTTGACAGCAGGCGGCAAGCCCGGCTCCGGCTACACAACCCAGGAGCGTCACTGCCGGTGGGCGAGGATGCGCCGAGCAGTGTTTCGCTGCTCTGGGGTCCGGTGCACCCATAACCAGCTGACTCACCGGTGGTCAGACATCTTGGACCGGGAGCAGGACCTGCTGGACCTGCTAGGTGTTGAGGTCGTGGGGCTTGGTGAGTAGCTAATTATAGTAGTATTGTGTGTTCTGTTCTCTGTTATTGGTTTTGCGAATATTATTTTTTTCCCAAATAGCAAGAATGCTGCTGCTTACATGCAGGTAAGTTACGTTTAAAAATCTTATGTGATTGTTATTCTTCTAGACACTAGACAAGTGCTCGGCGCTACTAATCTTACTTGTTTGCAACTTTGCGCTCGCTTGGACTGATTATGTAAGAGAGTTTAGAGAACTTAAGTTAGGTAATGCTAGAGAGATTCCAGTCCTTTCCTTTGTCCTCCTGTCACTAGGATATTGGGGGATTGATAGGTAGTTTAGTTACTTAGTATTAGTTGGTAATTTTTTAGCGGTCCACGTGACGCTTCCTCCGTCACGTCACGTGCTGCTGAATGCTGACTCCAGTCCTTAGTAGAACCTTTTGTGGTTTGTTAGTGAGTGAGTAATATAGCAAATAAGTCATCAGCACATCAGCAGCAACCAACCAACAATTTGGTGTATGCAAATTTATGCATGCGCCATCTATGCATTTTTTAGGACTTAAATAAATGGAAATGCAGACTTAGTGAATAATTGGCCCGTCAAAGGAGGTTGTTACATTGATGATTTCGAATGAGATTGAAACTTAGAAAAAGCAAATATATTTTAGGCAATTCATTTCCAATGTCTTTGGAATAGGTGGGCTAGGTCAGGTGGTACTTAGGATTAGGATTCTGGAATCAGAATGGAACACTGGATTAATAAATAATAACTAGACGGTCCGCGATACTACTAGTCGATCAGATTAGACAGGTCAATTTTAGTGCAATTCTTGGTTCCAAAAATGTTTTTAGAGCATTTTTAAAAATATTTTATTTGTTTCACACCAATCATCAATGTTTGTCTCTTCCTTTATTATATCTTACATGATCAGCACCCAGGGGCAAGAAGATGATGGGGTCTGAGGCGGGAGCTGGAGATGCCTCCCAGGGCCAGGACCACTTCTCTACCGAGGGCTCTGCTGCTGGCCCCAGTAAGTCCTCCTGTTGTTAATATTAATAATTATATTTCCCTAACTTTTACTGCACCTTATTTTTTCTGAACTATTATTTCCGTTTCCTAATTCTATTTTTTACCAAATCTTCTTCGATCTATCTGTTTCTAAATTCTTGTTATCTCTGCCTCTAACTGCCTCTGACTCTGTACTACTACTATTAGTCAGTCTGTAGCTTGCCCAGTTGGCCACTCTTTATTATTTAAAAGTTTTAAAACTCAGATTCACCAATAGCTCAAGCCACTGAGTCCAGTCCTTTGGGTTGTCCTCTTCTTAATCTTGAGAGGCTTTTCGACAATTGCCACCAACAAAATGCCCAACCAGATATTTTACTATTTTTGATAGGATAGAACATACTACTACTGTCTACTCTACTCCCCGATTTGTACTAGTGATGTATGTGGTGTATGTATGTATTGTATTAACTATTTTCAATCTTGCTAGTGAAACAGAACAAATAGGGGAGGCATATATGGCATCTAAAAAATGTGTAATGTTTTTTCTAGGCGTACCGACCACCAGTGCCAGGGCCAGCGGCGGGGCAGGCGACTCCAGCCAGGTGGGAGCAGCGGATGCAGCAGCTGCCGCAGGGGTGGGTGAGCCAGCAGCAGTGGCGGGCGTTGGTATGTTATACTTATATTCCTTACTTATTGACAACAGTTACACACTCGCTGCAAGGGTGTACACTGTACTGTTGAGAGAGACTAAGGGGCCGATTCCGATTCGGGCCGGAAAACGTACCGACCGACTCGGAGCCGGAATAAATACCGACCGACACGTACCGGTGCAGCCCGACCCGCAAAGTACGATGAAAGCGTGCTAAATCCGACCGACTCGTACGGAACACAAGCCGGCCGACCGACCGAGCCGCGTGGAAAACAGCCATCCGGCCGGAAAAGCACGCGAAACGAACCGACCGACACGCACCAGGAAGAATCCCGAACGAAACGTACCCGCGAACGTCAACCCGCCAAGTACGATGCAACGCGTGGAAAACACGACCGAGTCGCTCGGAGCCCAAGCCGCACGACCAACACGCATTCAAAACTGCGAGCCGAAGCAAACCAAAACCCC